>CM032451.1:97361730-97449230 GCA_019049505.1 Pachyrhynchus sulphureomaculatus
GTTGATCGTCCATGCTTCTGACCCGTATGTCATTATGCTTTGTATTATTGATTTGTATATGCGTGTTTTGTTTCTCTTTGTAATGTGCTTGTCCCACAGGATCGAATTTAATTGTCTTATGAATGTCCGCGATTGTCCCAATCTAGCTTTAGTCTCTTCTTCTGATGTTACATTTTTTGAAATGATGGTTCCTAAATATTTAAATCTATCGGTTCCTTTGATTATTGTTTCGTTATCGACTTCTAGATTCTCCACGTTTCCCTCCTTTGTTGTTAGATATTCCGTTTTATCAAAGTTTATTGCTAATCCTGCTTTAGTGTATCTTCTTTCAGTTTTCTTACCATATAACTGAGGTCTTCCACATCTTGCGCTATGATTACTTGATCGTCTGCGAAACTTAGAGTATATAAGTAATCTTCTCGGATTGGGACTCCCATTCCACTACATTTTTTCTTCCATTTTTTTAATGTTTGTTCGAGGTATATTTTGAATAGTGTTGGGGATGTAGAGCATAGAACAATATTTTAATTTGTTGTAGTAAGTGACGTATAAAGGAAATAGTTATGGATTTTCCTAAAAGTGAATTAATTGATCTGGTTTATATAATGGGTGAGGCGGGAAAAAATTGTCTTTTGGCGGTAAGACTTTACGGAGTGAAGTACAATAATAGACGTATACCTTCTAGAAAATCTTTTCAGTGCTTAATGGAACGGTTTGATGGTAGTGGTAGCGTTGAGTATACGAAACGGAAAGCAGTAAACCAAAATGCTACCAATGACGAAAGAGAAATGGAGATTTACTTCATGAAGATAATCCCCAGGTCAGCAGCCGTCAACTAACTGATTTATCTGACACATCCCAATCCACGGCTAATCACACACACGAGAAAATACAAGTACCATCCCTTTCATATGGAACTACACCAAGAACTTCAACACCGTGATTTTGAACGACGAGTAAACTTTTGTACCGTCATGAATGGAGCAATAGAGGCCGATCCAAATTTTTTATCCAAAGTAATGTTTTCTGATGAAGCCACTTTTCGCAGTAATGAAGCAGTTAACAGCTATAATATGCATTATTTTTCAACAGTTAATCCATTTTGGGTTCGGGAAGTTTAAAACCAAAACCATTGGGCGCTTAATGTATAGTGTGGAATATTACATTTTCGAATTATTGGTCCATATTTTTTTCGCGAACTGCTTAACGGGCCTAGATATCTAAATTTTGTGCAAAACGAAATTGACATCTTTAAAAGGGAACAAAAGTGGATTCAACAAGACGGAGCTCCTGCTCATTACCACCGGGAAGTTTTTAAATGATCGTTACCCACAAAAGATCGGTAATGATGGATTCATTCAGTGGACCCCTCGATCATGTGACTTAATACATTTAAACTTCTTTTTGTGGGGCTACATTAAAGATCGTGTTTATGTGAATCCCTCTATAACACCAGTAGATATGAAAAATAGGATACGGGATGCGTGCAGAACAATAACGTCCTTTATGCTAAGGAAAGTGAAGGAAATATAGTAAAACAACCAAACATGTGTATTCAAGTAGACGGGCATATTTATGAACATTTATTACGTCATAAAATTAATCATTAGATAAGTTAAACTATATCAAAATTATTATTAACTATTTGTTTGTGTTTTTACAATAGCGTAAGTGTATTAAAAGTAAAAATTGAAAAATTCAAAATAAATCGAAAACTATTAGAAATAGCTATATGACATACTTATTAAAAGTTGGAGGGTTTTGCAAAATCTATCAGAAAAAATAATAATATACGGGGTGTGCCATTTAAAAAATTTGAGATTTTTAAATTCGAAATAGTCGAAATGTATAAATTTATTTTGAACACCCTGTAGCATCTAACTAAAATTTCTTACATATATCTTTTTTTATCTTTATAGAACGCTCGTACCAATTATAAGTATTCCACCTTCAGAAACAATGGCGCTACTGGCAATTCTTTACAAAATTGAAAACTAGTATTTAAAAAAAAAAAATTGAAATATTAGAAAAACTAATAGGTTTAGCTATATAACATTATTAATATAAAATTTTAGGCAGAATTTAAAAAGAAATTAGAAAATAGGATGTTCCATTTAAAAAAAAAACATATGTTATATCGGCCATACTTTTTTGAAGTACCCTGTATACTCAAAAATAATTTTAAAACAGTGCACCTAAACATATCCCTAAAACTAATGGTATTTAACATTTTTTTTTTTCGTCAATCCCGAAACCAATGAGATAATGACTTTACTCTATCGTTGACTCACCCTGTACAAGAGCTTTCTTTGACACCATCACTCGATTACTTGAGAATTTTTTTTCTCACTTCGGTTTCACACCCTCTAAGACCAGTCAAATTTTATCTTTCAAGACTAATGGCTCTGATGAGGCCGTCAATATTGACAAAATTTCAACTTTCTGTAATCATAATAGTTCGGCTCGGAAAAAAAAAATCCGGGTTGTGACAGAACAGACAGACAGATGGACACAGAAGTTGATATTATAACGTGTTTCCGTACGGAACACTAAAAATAACTTAATTGCAGACATTACAAATCGATCATTTCAAACATTAGTTACTTTTTAAGAAAAGTTATTGAAGTCACAAAAAAATGCAGAGTTGTCGCAGAGGATATTTAATACCTTGCCTATCTGACCTTTCGCCCCTACATAGCATTTTTTCAAAAGGTAAATCAACAAATTTTAAAATACTATAAAAAAAATTTCAGATTCTCTTGGACTCCAAGAAGCCCATTATAAAAGACTTTATGAGTATGATTAACTTACACAAAGCAACGCATCTGTGAACATCTCGTTCTTCGTCCTTTTTACAAAATTTCTTTTAATTATCTGTGTTTTTCTAGTATGAACCTGGACCTAGACTGAGAGAAATTAATCATATCCCATGAACTGTCAATAAAGACGTTTAAATCCACTGTAACGCGAGAGGTCAGATTTGAAAAACGCCATGCCTCCACCGGCCTCTAAAATTCCCATTTCTAATAAAATATAGTTATTAATTTTAATATTTTGATCAGGGTTTACGATCAATACTCTGTTACAGAGAAATTTCTGGAGTTCCTTAACAGCCGTGAACCAACGTCCACAAATTGTTTGATTTCTCTTATCTGAACTATAAAATGACGTCTCTTCAGGTGTTTGCTTAAGTTGTCTGAAAAATAAAAAAAAAAAAATGTCTAACTCTTCATTTCTTCTATGAAAGCATTCATAGAATAATTCTTCCGAAATTTAAGCTCAATAGTTAACTTATGTAAATTTACTTCTCTTTTGCTGAAATATCCAGAAAAGCAGGCGATTTTATTTAACATAATTCTTCTATTTGATCCTGAATTAATGAATCAACTTTTTGACTGGTTCTCAAATGTTGACGACAGTTTTCGGATCGACCGGGGCTTTGATTTTATCAAAGCATATGAAGCATGTTCACGATTTCACATTTTTGACAGCCGTCTAAACCCATTGACGATCATTACATAATATCGCTCGTTTTTCATCACCGACGCATATTTTCAAAGGCGTTGTAAATTTGTTTAGGTGTGTGCATTCTACATGTACATCGTTCGTATAAAATAAACCAGTAATTTTTCATAGTGGGCACTTTTGTTGTTTTCATTAGTAATATGATACTAATAGACCATGATGGGCAGTTGAAAAAAAAAACGTCCAATTTCGGTGTACTTCGTCGTAATCACACTCCAAAAAACCGGTAGTCTTAAGTTAGCAGCTCTGGATAGACTCATGGCGGTTGCGTTAGACTCTCAAGAAGGGGTCGATAGTGAAGGTATTTTGTGTCAGATTTCTAGTCCATACTGCCTGCACATTCGTGTTGTTGTTATAGATTATGGTTTACCAGATAAATATATAGATAGCCCAAAACCTATACCAGACAAAACAGTATGTGGAACTTGGCAAGGTGGGAAACCTCATTATACAGTTACGATGGAACCAGGACTGAATTTATTTTTATATATACATTATGCTCATATACCTCACCAAATATTACTTGTATTTGACAAATAACAGGACCGTCACTCACGTTATTTATACGCCTGTCCAGACGATGTTCAAACTGGCAGATGAGTCTTGTATCTAATCTTGCCTTCGGCACTGTGGTCATTATTTATCAGTTATAAAATAAGAAATAAAAATTATGTTTGCCACTTTTATTAATTTGTACGAAATGTTTATACAAAAATGCGATATTACAAATGAAAATTGAATAACAAAAATATTTAAATAACCGACCGCAAGTGCAAGTCGGACTTAGTGTTCCGTACGTTGATTGCTTTTAAAAATAAAAAATTTTTGTAGCAGAGGTATAAAATGATCAATGACTTCAAAAAAACACCACCCCAAAGGAGTTTTTAACAAAGTTTTCCGTTTTCGATCTTTGCTGAAAACTGATGAACTTGAAAATTTTGTTTTTTATATATCAGATAAAATATTAATCAGGTAATGCACTCGTGATCATTTTCGTTCAATCTACAACTTGTGGAGACTATTCCCAGAATTTTTTGAAAATTTTTTGATCAGTACTTTTCGAGATAAGGGGGGGGGGGGCAACGATTTTTCGCAATTTTTAGTGTTCGTATGGAACAATCTTATAAGACCACTTCGGTGTCTGTCCGTCTGTCCGTCTGTCTGTCCGTCTGTCACACCCAATTTTCTCTGAAACTATTTGTCATAGAAAGTTGAAATTTGGTAGTAATATAGAAATTGATGGCCTCATCAGAGCCATGTAGTTTTGAAAGTTAAATTTTGACTTAAGGGGTTAGTTTTGGGGGGTGGGAGTGAAATCGGAAGTGAAAAAAAATTTTTTTACTAGGTAATCGAGTGTGGCCCCCCCCCCCCCCCCCCCGTCAAAATGAAAGCTTGTGAAAACACGAGTAAAAAATATATATATAATGTAATACTAGCGCGCACTTTTCTTTGTATTATTTTTAAAAAATCGCGAATAATCGCTGTCTACCCGCCTTATCTCGGAAAGTACTTATCAAAAAATTTTGAAAAAATTCTGGAATATTCTCCACGGGGTGTAGATTGAACGAAAATTATTACGAGTGCATTACCTGTAATAATTTATCTGGTATATAAAAAAAAACAGAAAATTTCAAGGTCATCAATTTTTCAGTAAAGTTTGGAAATAAACTTTTGTTTTAAAACTTATTGGGGGTGTGTTTTGTGAAGTAACTGATCATTTTATATCACCGTAACATAAAATAATTTTGACTTAAGGGATTCGTTTGAGGTGTGAATTCGAAAGTGAAAAAAAATTTTTTTTACTAGGTCATCGAGGGTGGTGTCAAAGGAAAGCTTGTGAAAAACACGAGTAAAAACTATATATATATATATATATATATATATATATATATATATATATAAATAATGTAATACTTGCGCACACTTTTTTCGTATTACTTTTCAAAAAAATCGTGAAAAATCGCTGTCCCCTACCTTATCTCGAAAAGTACTGATCAAAAAATTTTGAAAAAATCCTGGAATATTCTCCACGAGGTATAGATTGAACGAAAATTATCATTACCTAAAATTTTCAAGGTGTACCAGTTTTCAGTAAAGATGTTGGAAACAAACTTTGTTGAAAACTCATTTGGGTGTGGATTTTGTGAAGTCACTGATCATTTTATACCACCCTAACAAGATTTTTTATTTTAAAAAACAATCAACGTACGGAACACTAATTGTGCAAGTTCAACTTGCACTGACCGGTTTTTAATAAAAATAATACAAAGAAAAATGTGCGAAAGCATTACATTATAAATACTTTTGAACTCGTGTTTTTTATCAAGCTTACAAGCAAAATTTCTGAAACGTCTGATAAGCGGGTCAGCGACTGCGGGCTGCAGCCATGTCAGCTTCAGGTGGCTCCATAACAGTGAATATTGCCCCAGCCTATTGTAAATGTAGGCCTTGGAAAGATATCACGATACATTCAATAGGGGACAACCGGAAAACTATATTCAGTTTCGTGTTACCTGAGACCCTAAATAACTTAAGAAGGCACGGTACCGGCAGTTGTGGTCTTTCTATTTTCCGTATTCTACATTGAATAGTTATAGCATACGCGATATGAAAGTTATTAAAATTTAAAAAAAAAAAATCTGTAAGCTTCAGTATCAGTACGTACAATAATATGAAAGTTTAAAAGTAAATTAATTGTAAATTATCTAAATCTAGTATTTTCATCGCAATTATATGCATCAAAGGAACTGAAGGTGTATCAAGTTTTGACATCGTCTGGCGGCATATAAACACAGGCCAACAGATGAAAAAACTTTTTTAACAATTTTACCTGATTCCTATGTTTTTTGATATGCTGAGTCTGAAAATAATAATAAAAAAGTCGTATCACCCACCAATTTTTCACATTTTAATATTCAAAAATGTGAAAAGTTTATTTTTTATCGTTCGAATGTTTATTAGGTTGGCAATAAAATCCAGAATTTCATAAGGTTGGGCAGTAAATGTTATTAGGTTGGGAGTTCTCGATAAATATTACAGCTGTTTGTTTTCTTTCAGTTAATATAACCTGTCGCATTGCAGCGTTTTAACCCATAAGCTTTAATTACACACTCAAAATGTATGGCTAATCGTCGGGGTCGTAAAAACTCTCCGCCAACAACTTTTTGTTATATATATGGTGAGTTTGTAGTTAAAAAACATCAAAGAAAATCATTACTGACTTTGTAAAAAAGGACTTCTACTTTGCATTTTTAGTGATCTAAAAAAATCGGTAATCAAGAAAAATGTTGGTCTCCTCACAAAGTATATTTTTAAATGGGGGGTTTGTGTCGAGGATTTTAGGAAAATGGTATAAGAAAGAAAATAAAGCTTTTAGATTTGGCAGTTACCCCAATGGTATGAGAAGAAGGAGCAAGAAAATCATTCAAATGATTGTTATTTTTGCAGCGTTGATGTTTCGTGGATATAACGTAATCCTCAACTTTAGCTAATCGGCCGGTAGGACATGGACCCGGGAACTTCCCTGTCCCTGAGCCACCGTCAGCCTATTGATGACGTGTTTACAGTCCAGTCCTGAATTTAATGAAAGTCGACCGGGATGACGATGAGTTTCAATGTTCTCTAGAATATTTAAATCCACAGTAGTTACGCAAGCTGAGTTAAATGATTTAGTGAGAGATTTGGGTTTGACTAAGGAAAAAAAACAAATTGTTGTGCTCAGTTTTTCAAGCCAGGAAGAGGATTTGGTTTACTGCCATGTATATTGGTAGTCTAATGAACGAATGTCATATTTTGAGAGAACTGATCGGGTGATACAAAAAAACTGATACCCAGATACCAAAAAAACACTTAGATGTATAGGTTTAAAAAAGTTTTTCACAAATATTTTTTTTTAGTATGGCCTGGTAGATCAAACGTGTATCGCTCTGTTCATTTCAAATATTTGGTGAGTGATAGAGCAGATATATAATAAAATCAGCCTTGTTTTTGTCATGAAAATGATGGTTCCTCACCTTGCAGATCGATCTGGAACGTTACTATAAGATAACTAAATTGTAATTAGTATGGATTAGAAAACACAAAATAGCTTTAACATTATCACGTATTTACCTCTTTTTTGGCAGTTACGTATAGCCCTTTGAGCTAAACGCAACCGCCGTAGCTAGCAGACGCTAACAAAGATACTTAAACCGGTTTTGAGTATGCGACGGGGTACCGTCGCGACTTTCATAACAAAATGACGTGTTTTTTTTTTTTCACTGCTCCTACTCTATAACGAATTTTATACCGACCACGACGAAACTTGAATCTACCATTACCAAAAGACTTCCCGCTCCCCCCTTTGTTTCGCGAGACATTAGGTATTTAGTTTTTAATAGACCCTCGTAATTTTAACACATGAAATTAATTTTTTCTTTATAGTTTAAATATTTGGAGTCTTAATAGTAAGTAAACCTTTAAAAGTAGAATGTATTTTAGGGCTTCATAATATCACACAGTATCAATTAACGAAATAGGTATAGTGGATCTGCATCCTATCTATTTTAATAAGTAAATGGCAATGTAGTAAACCAGACCAATGAAAACACCTGATTTTCATCAGTACGGATTTAATCTCCTGGATTAAAAATGAGATTAATTTAAGCATAATGTACAGAGAAAATTTGGGCGACTTGCTCAATTTAATATACATTGGAAGGTTCAGTAAGGTTAAAGTAAAATTGTCGTGTGTTTCTCCTCGACGGTGCGGAAATTAAAAAAAATTTTTAAATGGTTCTCCGATCTTTAAACGTTTAAAAAGTGTTTTTTTTATTGGAACACACATCACTTGATCTTGTAATTAGTGAATAACGAAAAAATTGGTCAAACAATTATCCTCATAGAGTTGCAAAAAGCAGTTAAAGTGGTCAATTCACACTGTTGGTCACAATGTATTGAAATAACCCCATATTAGGCATAGGAAGAAATTTTCGAAACTGTATACTGGTCTAATTCGGGTTAATGGAAGTAGTGTGTGTATGTATCTAGTTAGTTCAGTATACTTTCACCTAGAATAACCAAGGAAAAACTCTGTCGGTACGTTCACGGTACGTCTATAATGTTCAAGATGCAGATATTTGTTATTAAACATTGTATCATCGATGTAAAAATGAGGCTCAGGTACGACCATTGAGAACTAGTCGATATTGACATTATTTAATAATAGTTCTAATTAATGGACTAATCTATAGCACGAAGTTATTATAGGATGTCGATTTCATTCTCCATTACCTTCAGTGAGTACACCGAATTGTTTTTCGCTCCCGATAAGTTGTTATGTATAATACGTAATCGTTCTTCCTTGGTGTGTCTTTATCTTACTAAGGTACGTTGGCGATGTTACATTTGCCCATGCTAGATTTTATATATAGTGGCCGCTCTAAATAGCTCAGTAGATGAGCGATTGTTTGTCCACCGACGAAAGTTCCCTCAACAGGAGTTTCGGCCGCCTTCTGGTCCTCCGGCCCATACCGATTATTTTTTCTTCAATTATAAGTTGCAGGAGTAATAAATTTTTGGTTTCTCTTAATATGTTCAAAGTAAATGCCTTATTTTTATCTTTTTTAGACAGGTTGGAATCAACTCTCGTTCTTTTCCTCCGATCCGATCAAGTAATTCCACGTTTGTGTGTACGCGCTGTTTCAAGGAACATGCAGCATTCGGGCGATATGCAAGCAACCAGACATCTCGACATGGCTCCATCACCCCCCATTCTTTGTTGGGTTTATCACTGTGATTGTTGCAGCTTTCTATTACCATATAAACATGACCGAGGTAACACGTAGTATCCGAGCACTCTTGTATCTTGTTTCTAAGGTTTAGTTGGCAAGGTTACCAGAAATTAATTATGGCTGCGTTATGATTTAATTGAAGGATACTTCATTGCCCTTTTTCACAATTCCTTGAGCCTAATTCAATAGAGTGGATCCCAATCTTCACTAATTCCGCTGTCCTAAAGTATGTTATTTTTTGTTACCCTGTTCCAGTGTTTATTGATGTACTTAATATTTAATGTTTTGTATTAGAGATTCTTACTGTCCACCATTGTATTTTGTATTTCATTCGTAATACAGTTTAAGTCGAATATTCCTCACATGCATCCAACAATTCCCATTCATGAGTCTTTGCCAGGCCTTCTTCATTATCCGCTAGATATTGGCAGTTATCCACCAGTGTAGGGGGGGGCGGGTTGTTAGGTGGTGGTCGGAGGGAGTTAGCTATGGAGGGTCATTTACACTCACTACACATATGCTATGTTAAATTCCAATCTTTTTATATCAGAAAGTGCTTTATTTGAATAATAATAGGGTGGTGACAAATCATACAGCTCTCTGACGTACGCCTTTCTTTATGTTTAGGTTCTTTGTGACATGCGAAAATCTCAATTTTTGATTTTAGGCAGTCTGGTTCCAATATAAACTTGATATTATTTGTAAAGGATCCCATGTCATCAATGTTACAATACACGAATGTATAGTATTTTCCAGTCAATTTTCAGACATAATTCATCCATATCAAAGGCTTTTTGGAAAAACCTATGTAAGCACAAAATAAACATCAGAAGTTGACTCATCCCATACATCATCTCAGTTCAGAGACTCGGATGATGAGAATAGTGGAGCCTTCGTTCCTAAAGTCCGAACTGTAGTTCTTGTCCAGTACGTTCTTCTCTAGTTATTTTGTCGTTACTCTTTGGAGTGGAATAGTTTTAAGGAAGAGGTGTTCAAAATATGAGTTATTGAGACTTATATTCCGGTATGTCCTCGAACTTTCGTGGGTTATTCATTTTTTTGACAATGGTATTAAAAACTGATTTCAACCAATCATGAGGTATATCACCTGTGTTCTGTATAGGGCTGTTGAAGGAGGTCCTGTATAATATTTACATTGTTTCTCAAGAAATCATTTTAATGATTTCTGTATATATATTATCTCCTCCTCCTGCCTTTTTGTTTTTAAACTGATTTGCTAAGTATTTCGTCTTTATTCTCTAGGAGGGGACCCGAATTTGTATGTTAGCTTATTTATATTGTTGTTGTCTATTGTGTGTTACTATTATAATTGTCCACCTATATATTCTTCCCATCTATCTATTCCTTCTTCTTGTATGTTCCAGTAGTAGGTTACCTTCTTTATACGTCCTATTAAATTGTGGTTGGCCTTTTTAGGCCTTAAGTCCAGCAGCTTCTTTTGCATTTTCTTGTGTAAATTAAATGTGTCGTATATTTCTTTATCTAATGCTTCGTATTTCTGTGCATTGTTCATTTAGCCCAGAGGTTTCCAAACTTTTTGATTTTCTCGTAGGACTACTTTGCAAAATTTTACTGGTTTTCGGTGGCCCCCTGCTGCTAACATTTCCTACCATATTTCCCCAAAACTCGTTCAAAAAATGTAAGATGGAGCTTAGATCTAACGATGGAAAATTTTTGCGTGGTAGGTGAGATTCCAACCGCAAAATTCGGAAAGTGGTAAAAAATAAAAAGAAGAAATAATAAATTTTCTCTGTGATTCTATTTTATTAAAAATAATAATGATTACCAGACTTAGAATAGAATTTAAAATTAAACATTCAGGAACCGTACCGTAACTTCAACAGTAATTGCAAATCAATTAATTAGAAAAAAAAAAATATAGTCATAATTTTAATGGGAGAGGATGTACATGATGGATTGACAGCAATTATCAATATTTGGCTTCAGATTTTGTAAGGAATAACCTGCAAATCTCCCCGTTCTTGTTCATGTTCAAGACCTGCTGCTCCTTTTTTTTGTTAATAGGTTTGTAAACGACATCTTAAAAACTTTTTTTTCGACAAGGTATGTCGATGGAGAAAAGTTTTTCGTCGACAATTTCCCACAGCCAAGGATATTTTTCGGTATTTCTGCCTGCAGAGTACCAAAATGTTTGGTAGTCCTTTTTTAAATTTCACAGTCAGTCTCCTCATTTGGAGTGCTAAGCTCGATGTAGTTCCTTTGTTAATTTGCACATTTGCCACTTCGTTTCAATCAAAATGGATTTATGATCCAATGGTGGTATTTCCATCGCATGATATCTTCAAATCTATTTGTTTGAAGTTCCATCATGCAGGGCATTTAAATATATTGAAAACGTTTATGTCTGAATATCCTCATCAAAGACGAAGTTCTGCCGTGTGACAAGTTTGGAAGAATACTGGGAGAAATTCGCCGCCGACTAATATGTTTCGCTTCATAAATTTTCAATTTTTCGCAAGAAAAGCCGAAATTAACACCCTTAGTTTTTTATTAAAATTTAGGCTGTCCCTCCTTGTAGCTGCAAGTTAATGTCAAAAATTAAATTTTTTTGAACAAATCTGATTCAAAATACGCGATGTCCTGCTTTCAAGTTTTGATCAGTTGTTTTCGCTCTTTCAAATTCTGGATTCTTTATCTTTCACAGAAAACTCTAATAAAAACTGATTCAAAAAGTGAGTTAAAATCTTGGTTAAACATGATCACCTTTCGACAACAGAGCGTACATTCGTTATGTGAAAGAGCAATCGTTGGAAGTCTATCGCATTTTCATCGCATCAATTGTGCAAATAAAATGAGTAATTCAACGCATTTGCTGTCTATATATTGTCAAACTGCTTTAAATCACAAATTGGAAGCGATTGGTGCAATCTATCATCCAGAATTTTTCGCTACCAGGTGTTGTCGGTGGATGATCACAGTGAATTGCCAGTTACTCCTGGTATAAATCTTTATTATAGATGGCTTATAAACCCACGCGATATCGCCCGAAGATGGCAAGGAGCTCCATCTGCTGCGCAGACCGAAATAATGCTTGTTAAACATGAAAATCGAATTATTTCCTTAAAAAAATCACTCAAGACATTAAATATTTGATTCGCGCTTTAGTGTCCGTCGTCTCAAAGAGTTTTTCGAAACGAAATAGCATGCTCTTATGGATTTACTTCGTCCATAACAAATCGAACATATGCCAAATAATAATGATCTCGCATTACCAGGTTAAAGTTGTACTCTGTCCAGTTGAATAGAAAATATGAAGTTGTTTGCAAGATAATTAGCCACCAAGAAGCTCTCAATAGTGTCAGAGCTTATTCACATCGCAATACGTCCTTTGTACAGTGTTATTACTCGATTAAGAGGATATCTTTTGAAGTACGTCAAAAATGGAAGGAATTTTGTAGCAGAACAGTTTTGTAAAACCATCTTTAACAGCGGGTAAAATTAACTGTTGTCTCCGATGGTGTGCGGTTTTTTCAGATTTCGCTATAAATCAATGAGATATTGTAAGATGACCCGCAAGCCTATTCATCGTTACTTTTGAGACGTTGAATGAAGCGGACACTTACTGGGCACCAGGTGGATCTCTTTTCATCATTTTTTCCTTCAATGTTTGAAAAATATTCTATAAATCTTTACCTATTTTATCTTGGATGACACCCGCTTAGATGAATCTTCCGAGCATTTCAGATGGATTCATAGAGTGCACTGCTCAAAAACTGTTTGTTGCATAAAAGGCATATGGGCAACCCGTTTGTCTTGCCTTTTATGGAAGAAATGAAAACTAAAATTTCAAATAATCAGCACTGTACTGGTCGACATTTCTAGTCTTAGATTCAGTCAGCCATGTTTTCGTAATCAGTTACTCTACCTGTAAGAAGAAACAAATGTTTGGTTTTTAGATAATCATAAGTGCGACTTTGAACAGGATATGGCTATTTTAAACAGGAATAAAATAGGATTAATTAATTATTGCAATGAAAAAAAAAACCAAAATGCCGGCGGCCAAAACTGCAATAAACTGCAGAAGACACATATTAGAGGTTTTCACAAACGTCGAATAAACCTAAAAAATTTTTTTTTTATATGTAAATATAAAATTATTTTTTGATTAATTATTTTTGATACATTTCTGTAAATTGCGAGAGAAAAATAACTATATTTAAAGATTATTTGACATCAAAAACTCCTCGATTTTAATGATGTTAAGATTGCATGCAGGAAGACCCCCCCCCCCCCCCCCCCCCCCCCCCCCCCCCCCCCCCCCCCCCCCCCCCCCCCCCCCTAGCTCCTAAAAAATTTTAGCCAAAAAAATCTGAAAGTTAGAATCTTAAAAGCTTCAAAATGCTTTTTTTAAAAGTCGCAATAGCGACCATTTTTCACCGAAATACAGGCTGTCAAAAATCACCGAGAAAAAGATTGGAATTTTTTTTTGCTCCCTTAATTTTTTTGAGTAGTGTATTATCTGCCTACATTGATAGTAAAGCCAAGCCAACATTTTTGTTACTTTACTATCAAAACCAGATTAAATTTTCGTGAACCCCCTACTTATAACTTGTGAACCCCCATTTTTTTTTCACGCCAACCGTAGGACCCCCGTCGAAGTCTCCCTGTGGACCCTGGGGGCCCACCTGAACCACTTTGGGAATCACTGATTTAGCCACATGTCTTTAGCTTCCTTTTATCTTTCTTTTCACACCCCCCCCCCCCCCCCCCTCGTTATATCAGGTTGTTTGTGACGTTTCTTTGTATATTATATTAATTGTTGTTTTTTTGTACTTCCATCATATTCAGTATTTCCGCCGTCATCTTGATTATTTCCTTTTGATTGTATTTTGTTTCAGGTGATTCTTTTCCATTACTTCCTCCGACGTGTTTCTCTGTGTGGCGCCATTTTTCTTCCGGTGTTTGATATACGTATACTTTTTTATATTTTTGCGCCAAGTTTATTCGTGGTCAAATTCTTTTAATGGTCACGACTAAACTAAATGATAAAAGACATCATATTTTGATTTAATAGTAAAGCTATTTGTATGATCGGGGGTACAACTCATTTAGGGTAAGTATTTGGACATCTTCACGGTATAAGGTTTATGAGTACGAAATTGTAACTTTATCAATTTCACTAACCTTTTAATAATTTAACTCTGTAATTTTTTTTCAATCGTTTTGCTCCATTACCGAGGGATCCGTGTCTATCTGGGCTCTGGTCTTGAAGCTGTCGCATCTGTCGGTCGTCCGTTACTAATTTTTTTAACACGATCAGCTCAGTGGTTAGGTGATCGGCCACGTGGTCTTTTTTCGTTCTTTTCTCTTCCGCAACTCATGACCAACTTCTCCAAATTGTCCGGATCTCTTCTTGCAATGTGACCCAAAGAAGCCGAGAATTTCTTTGGTAATAAATGGTGGTTTGGAATATTTAGCTGTTTCGAGGATGGATTTATTTGTTCTTTTGGCTGTCCAAGGGATGCAAAGACGCATGACTTCACAAATGTCAAGGGTCGTCTATCTTCTGCAGTTCTGCAGCACGAATTTTCCTTGATTTCAGATCTGTAGAGAAAGTTAGCTGAAGATTTAAAACTTCGTACAAGTTTCATTTTTGTGTTTGGTTGTGATGTTCGGTCTTGCCAGATTTTTGTCCTGTCTGTCTATTCATTGCCAAGTCATCTCCGCTCTTCTTTTTATTTCCTTTGGACATGCTCCCTCATTGTCAGCAGTGATCCCAGGTATACAAACTCTTGAACCATTTCCAGGCCAGACAGCTCTCCGTACGAGTCAGGTAGTTCAGTTCGGTCAATTAAATGATTTTTGTTTTTGCCTTGTTTGATGTAAAAATCTACAAGTTCACGCTTCTTTTTTCTATTTCTATTAAGGAGTTCTGACATTCTTTTTTTGTAGTCGCAAATATTGTGGTAAATCATCGGCGATATCGCAATTTACTCTTTTTTTTATCTCCTCGCATACAGGAATGCCGCCCTCTCATTCTTCACAAGGCCTTTTTATCATTACATCCTCCCCATTAGATATTAAAATAGAATAGGCAACAGGGATACAGCCCTGCCGGACTCTTTTCTGCGGTTTAAATGGATGAATAACGTTATTAACTTTAACTGTAGTTTCGCCATCTGTATATAAGTTGAATATGAACGCTACAAGATGTTCAAAAACACCCTCCATTTTCCTAAGAATTTTCCACAGGTAATGCTCCATCTTTGACAGTCAAAGGCTTTGGAGGAGCGATAAAAACACAAGAGCATTCTCGCAACTTTTCTCTATCATCTTATGTTTATAATTTGTTCTGTGTTGTCTCTTGGCTCCTGACGAATCCAGCTTGTTTCATTGGGTATTACTGCTATTCGAGATACGATTTTAAATCTTTCATTGATTACGTAGAGCAGAAATCTTGCAATGGGGAGAGTTGAGTGAATTTGTGCCATAATTTCCATGCGTTTTATTGGAAAGCCTTTTTTATTTAAGAAGAGCAAATAAGCATTCTTTCCAGTTAGTATTTTCATTTCCCTGTTTTTCATATTTGGTTATCGTTATCTCATGTATGATTTTTATACCGTGATTTCCTAAATGTTTTTAGTTCTGCGGCAAATATATTAACTGCTTCTGGTGACTTATTTAGTTTTACAGAATGTTCAGATTAACAAAGCGCAAAAGTCAAAAGGACAAAAGTCGTCAAAAGATAAAAGATATCATTAATCAAATAAATTTTGCAGGATGTGAGGGATTTGTCTTTTGATTTTTGATCTTTGTTAATGTGAACATTCTGTAGATTTCTACCTCTATCAGAAAAATTCCAACTTATCTCAGAGTTCCAGCGCTAAACTGAAGAAGACGAACCGAAGTTGGGGGGGGGAAACAAGCTAGCAAAAACAAACTGTAAACATATTTCTCCAGTTGTTGTGGACACACGGTGCGAATTTTGCGCTTTGTGATCTGCCACACTGAAACTGGAAAAAAAGGGTTGTTTTCGAAACCAAAAGAGACTCCTTTCACGAGGGCGAGGTTTGCCAAATCCGTGGGAAGTTGTTTTCAAAAGGGACGTACGCCTTTCTTTATTTTTAGTTCTTTTGACATGCGAATCTCAATTTTTATTTTGGCAGTCTGTTTCCAGTAAAAAATTGATATTAATTTGTAAGTCCCTGTGTATCAATGTTTCATTAGATTTATATTCCGGTATTCTTCGAAAACTTTCTAGGGTTATTTCATTTTGGCAATGGTATAAAAACTGATTTCAACCATCATGAGGTATATCACCTGTGTTGTATAGGCTGTTTGAAGAGGTCCTGTAATAATTGTTTACATGTAACATGTACATATAAACATATTTTTCAGTTGTTGTCGGACACAACGGTGCGAATTTTGCGCTTGTGATCTGCCACACTAAACCCAAAAGAGACTCCTTTCACGACGCGAAGTGCCAAATCCGTGGGAGTTGTTTTCAAAGGAAATTTACTGCTTTCGACCTTCCGGGTTCAACAGTTAGCCGAAGAACGCCTCAAGAGCTAATTTGATTTATTTAGTTTGTAGTTAATTGACAATTGAAGGTGACAAAATTTCTAACTCTAAGATGTCTGGGTCCCTATAGATTCTCCATCAATGCAATCCCTTTCATCAGTTTTTGTCGTCGTTTCATCCGTTGTACAGATTACAGCAGTAATAATCCAACTCCATTTTTCCATTATTCTCATCAATTTCAATGTACTTTATAAAATCAGCGATAGAAAGACATTTACAAAGAAATAATATATAATTTATATATCTTTGCAAGTCTTGCGATGCTGCAATTCACTGACGTGCAATAAAATTCGCTCATTATTACAGGACTCAACAGTCAAAACTTTAATTCAATGGTTGGCCTTAAACTACTTAAGGGGAACCGTGATAAACTAATTTAATAATAGTAAAATGATAAAGTGAGTTTTGCTACAGTGCAGTTTTGTTAGTTCTTATATTGAATAAAGTGTTTATTGTCCGAACACTAAAATACTTTAGTTACAAAAAAGAACTCCTACTGGCTAATGAGTTAATAATTGTTGTGCATTCAGCTGTTGCAGTCATAAAAAAACTGTAAGTAGATTTTTTTAAAATAGATCTTGCTTTTTTACCCAAAACTGAATAATAAAAATATATTGGTGAAGTTATTTCCTCAATACGTCCCCTGGTTGAAGTTGTAAAATAAATAGAGAGTTTTTTATACTAAAAAAAACTCAAACATTTCAACTCAATATACTAAAATGGTTGACTTTATTTATTGTAATAAGAATGGGTAAAAAATAAAAACAGACATAAATCACTATGACAGCAAAAGTATATTGAGTTCAAACTTCAAATTAGATTTGTCCTATGATTTTTTTTAGCATTATTTCTCAAAAAATTCAGTCAATTCTTTCCAGATATTGCTGATTGCAAAATAACTAACATTATAACAGTGTAGTACCTGTAGCAAAAAAAATAGAGAAATACGTAGTTAATTAAGTATGATAAAAGATGGCGGAGGCGTCAAGTGTATTAATTTCCTGTATGCTTAGTACTTTTGAAGGGATCGTGTAGAAAATTCCTTATGGCATCTCTTAGATGGACGTACTTTTGGGGTAAAAAGGCAAAGCAGGAGTTTAGTTTGGATCAATAATAGGTGTTAAGATTTTCATGACTTTTCTTATATCCTTTATGAGATTCATTGAGAAGCTAGATTTGTGCAGTTCAGACATGGACGGAGCTGCGGAGACAGGCTCTTTTAATATTATATTCGCATCAAAATATCTTCAGAATTTTTATGGGCCTAAACTTAAACCAATGCGAATTGCATTTTCCCAGACTTGTGTATCGGTACTCCGCTTTCAATTTTATTGCCCCTAAAATTTCATGATGAAAAAATTCATTTTGTCGCCTTGCACGAGTAAAATAGGAACATTATTTATAACCAGGACATGGAATAAAGAAAAGTGACACTTTAAAATGTGCTTTAACTTCTGAGATCTGCTGCTTTAAAATGTTTTTTTTTATGTTTCATCAATTTATTTTCTATATTTTCTTCCTTTTTTCAATGTCGTTTCATATAAAGTTATAAAGGTTTCTATTCTTCGCGGTAATCCTTATCGAGATTGCCTGAACGAACGGACACTTTTGGAAAAATATATGTATTAATTTGAATTGTATGTTTGTGCAAATAGAAGTTTTTTGCCAATGTTGAATTTAAAATAAGAGGAATTATAAAAAAGAACGTTACAAACACTAAGAAAGCTTATCTCATCATTGACATTTTTCTTTTTAACCCATTTTAAAAAAAGGAGATCCTCAATTCAATAGTATTTATGTATGTTAATCTCTATACACTGAATCCGAATACCGAAGATTCCTCGAGTGTATTGTATATATATATTATATATATATATTTAATATATATATATATATATGTAAGTATGTATGTATGTATGTATGCATGTTGGCATAAGGGCCCGGTCGGTAATAAACTGAGTGAGATTCAAAAAAGAAAACTTTGTAGTAAGAATAAAATCATGTTATTTTTTAGGTCACTCTGTAGTGTTAAAAATTACTCCTTTCAAACCTCTCCTATATATTATACAGTAAATAAATGTGTCATTATTAGTTCATTATCGCAACCAGAAAACCACGAAAAATCCATCACTACCTATGTAAAATTCTCCCACCGTCATTTATCCTCCTTACTTTGAACAGATGTCGCTCGAAGTCTACAGGTTCTTTTCTTTCCCTCATCAGGTGTTATATATTATAAATTTAAAATCGATGATGTGGGGTTTCTATTGTGTGGTAATCAGATTGACAAAAATAATACATCAATTGTTGATAAATATTCAAAGTAGTTCGTTACTGTAGGTGTTATAATTAAAAAACGATAAGGTATCAGTTATACAAGATTGATGCGTATATATTACAGTTGTCCCAAAATTTTGTTAATTTACTTGTAATTTGAGGGTTAACATATTTGTTGTTAATGCAATCTTCAAAAAAATTATCTAGTAGTTAGTTCGTGTTGAAGTAAAAAACATACTTTGAAGTGTGACACTTATGCCAACTTCAACGTTTAGCTTAGTTTGTTGTTTACGTATAATATTCTTGTATTTTTCCGTTTAAGAGTGACAACAGCGATGATTTCTTTTTTCCCAATTATATTTTCTTTTATAGAGCAGGTTAGTACTATCTTTTTAAGATTAAGAGAAGATACAAATTTCATACTTTTCGTAAGTTTTATTTTTTGTTAATGTTTTTTTTTAAGAGTGTTCCGTACGGAACACTTATAGAGATGCCTTCGGTGTCTGTCTAACCGTCTGTCATGTCCGTCTGGTCACACCGACGATTTTCTCCGAAAACTAGTTTGTCATGGAAAGTTGAAATTTGGTCATAATATAGGAATTGATAGCCTCATCAGAACCGTGTAGTTTTAAAAGTTAAATTTTGACTTAAGGGGTTAGTTTGTGGGGGAGTGAACATCAAAGTCGAAAAAAATTTTATTTTTACTAGGTAATCGAGTGTGGTGTCAAATGAAAGCTTGTGAAAACACGAGTAAAAATATATGTATAATGTAATACTTGCGCGCACTTTTCTTTGTATTATTTTTAAAAAATCGCGATAAATCGCTGTCCACCCGCCTTATCTCGAAAAGTCCTCTTAACCAAAAAATTTTGAAAAAATTCTGGAATATTCTCCATGGGGTGTAGATTGAACGAAAATTAATCCACCTTTAATAATTTATCTGGTATTTAATAAAAAAAAACCGAAAATTTCAAGGTCATCAATTTTTCAGTAAAGATTGGAAACAAAATTTGTTGAAAACTCATTTGGGGTGTGTTTTGTGAAGTCATTGATCATTTTATACTTCCGTTACGACATTTTTAATTTAACAAGCACAAATCAACGTACGGAAACAGCTAATTGCGCAAGTTCAACTTGCACTTTGACCCGTTATTTTATTTTGTTTTTACTCGGTTCTTGTAGTAGATGAGGTGCATATATAAATTTTATTTTTATTGAGTAAAAAAAGTAAGGAATTTTACGGAAAATGATCCCTGATAAGGGATGACGACAAAAAATAAAAAAAGGAAGATCCCCGAATCTGAAACTAGCACACAGAGAAAAAAATAGTCTTGAATATGTAGAGCTAAGAATCAGTATAGAGTCGTGTGCTATATTTGGCATACATAATCACGTCTTATTCTACTTTCTCTCTGTGCGCTTACTTTCAAATATTCGGATAATTTGCAGAAAGTACTTTCCTCCTGTTTTTTAAAAATCAACTTAATCTTATGCCTCTAATCAATGGGGATCTTAAACAGAGGGGGTGATCAGGCAGGTATATGTTTCTTTAACCCTCAGGATGTAGAAAATACACCCTTTACAAAAGGGACTTTTTTTTATTGATTGATATATTATTCATCCTATCGATTTTATAAATTGAGTATAAGTTTTTAGAGTTCCATTGGAGGTAATAGGGTTTCTGTTCTGTAGAAAAACATGTTTGTTGCTCTTTATTTGTCGATTGACGTCCTCTCCTCCGTTTAGATGATCTCTTTTTTTCCTTAGAGAAACAAGTTCTTGTACCATATACCCCAGCACACCTTGAACCTGGCCTAAGCCACTGCTCCCCATAATGCCACAAAAACACTCAAAGTGCATACAGTACTCAGACATTTGAAAAATAACACAGTAAGACTGTTTTGCCATACCGCAAAAATCTTAGCAAACTACCAGAAAACAAACAATTAGAGACGACTTCTACGAAAATATATTATATCCAGTGCCTACAACCACACAAAACAATAAGATCAACACTTAGGAAAACTAAAGGAAAAAATGAAGCTAGAAAATTAGGACGTATACAGCTTTCTATGTGGCAATTGCAACGAAGCGTACACAGCCTAAACCGCGAGAAGGATATCTGCAAGGCTCGAAAAACACAAACTGAGCATCTGTACAAAACTATATCAATCTACTACAAAATCAGCTAGCGACAGTTGCAGTTAACAGTTACAAAACAAACACACATGCAAAACAAGAATCATTCAAGAAGTCATCAAAACGAGGAAAAATGGTACCGTTTAACAAAAAGACGATGCCCTTAATCTTCCAGAAACGTCAAAAATGTATAATACTACAAGGCATAAGTAACCCGCAATTAACATCTTACCGAATATCCCTTCCAAGTCAGCCCAGAGAGGGCAACACCGACAATCAGCACTAAAAAAATCCTGTCCTGACAGTATAAGAGAAAGTAGTTGTGTTAAGTTTACGGTCAATTCCAGTACCAGTAAGCATTGATAATACAAAAGTGAGACTCTGACAAAATGTCCCCCCCCCCCTGCGACTATCAAGTCAGAAGAACAAATATCTCCATCTGTAAATCCCTACGTATGTTGGTTATATATAAATATAACTTTTGAACTACAGTCTGTCAAGCAAGAACTGGTCCGGCGATAATTCATTTTTACGTAGATGCGATTCTAGCGGTTCAACAAAAAATCGGTCGACTAGCCGGAACTTTGTCTACGACGCATTTTAGTAAAAGTATCACTCGATTTCGAACTTTCGTCGAAATCATATAACATCCAAATGTCATCTTGTTTTCACACGCGTCGGTTAGAGGCAGTCTTTCTATTCATTCTCATCCAAAGGGGCCTAAAATGACACATTCGCGGCTGCAAAATATATTAAAAAGTCGGTACGCTTTTTGAAAAAGTGGGTAAAATCGTTTTAATGAAATGAAAAATGTAGATGTCTTACCAAAAACGTGGCTCGGTAGGCAAAGCACACTCCGAAAGTTGAAAAAACTAATCGTGTCTTCGTTTTCACGGAACTGAATTGACGCTACGGTCAAGTAGCAGCAAAATTAAGACAATCGGTGGTTTGCGTGTGTTCCATGAAACCATTCGGACAACATCTTCGTGCTATGATGTCAAATTCCAAAGCAGGAGCCGTTCACAATCTTACTTGACAGACTGTAATTGAATGATTTTTTTTTTTTTTTTTCACTAAAAATTAAACAAATGATCAGAAAAAATTACAAATAAATCAATAATCACGTCCAGTAGGTGTATTTATTTAAGGACAAACATACTTATCTTCGCGAACTTTTATGTGTCTATTAAAAAGCGTATATTAGGTTCATGTACATGTTACACCTGCACATATTACATACATACTTTAAATTGAGAGTCTCCTTTTTGTACTCAGTTAACCCTTTGAGGACCGGAGAAAAAAAATAAAACAGATATGAAGAATTTTTTTGAAAAAATGTATTCAACCAACATCAAAAACAAAGTAAAAGTTCATTTCACGTAAAAAAATATCCTGGATTATCCTGCAGGATGTGGTGTTTCTAGCACTAACCACTAGGAATTAATAGGGCACTCAAAACTAATTTTCGTGAAAAATTTAAGAAGCAATTTCTCTCCTTATTGAGGCAGAGACCAACATCACAGGTTTTTGAGACATTTCCAGGTCGTTCGATGGCACATGCTTCGCTGTGCTACAATGAGCACATCTGAGAGATCCACATCTAAGAGGCATATGTGCAGCACGATCATGACGTTTACCTCGTGGGAACGATTTTTTTTTGTATTTTTGTTAGGTGCTTGTTCTGCTGATCTTCTTTTTTTTGAAATCGAATTAACGGCACCAATTAATCCTCGAGCAAACCGATACACGGACGAAATATTCGTTTCAATGTAATACATCGTGAGTCACTTCTATTTTGAAATAAAATGAACGCGCTTCACAACACAAACATCTACAAAGTAAAAAAAAATGCGGTGCCACCACTTGTGGGCTTTTTCGATCGATTTCATAGATACTTTTCAGCATGTCAAATCGATCTACGTATCCCATATGTTTTATTATAATGTTTGACCATAACAGGGCATGGGATTTTCTTCTGTATTGACATTTTTCTGTTTTCTAGAGACAACTTCCATGATGGATGGGTCATGATAGTTTCCCTAAAAACAAAAAAACGGTTCTTCGATTCCATCCACTTCAGTGTGCTGCTAATCCATCTGGTAGAAACTCTCCAATCTATGTCCCGCCCCTTTTCCAATGTGTTTATCCACTTTGAAGCTCTGGATAATATTTCCTTCCTTTACGCACAGTTCCACATGGCATAGAGTGCCATCAAGCTAACAAGTCTCTTTGCAATTTCTACAGATGTTGAAAAAATTGTCGAAGAATACTTTGTGTGGGTGCTTGCCAGACTAAAGCCCTTTGTTAGATCTTTTACTACGCGATGTCCACGGGGAAATTTTTTTATCAACTGTACTGATCAACTTTCCCCGTAATAAAATTTGGAACTCCAGATACAAATCCAGTAGAATCAGCCCCGAATGACCATACCTTGTAGCCTCGTTTAGTGGGCTTCATTTGGCTGTATACTGGCGAAGACTACTTAGCTCCCCTTGAATTTGATCATAGATTATCGACTGATTGAATTCACCAGGATTCAAAGCAGAGCCAATGAGTTTGTGTCAATTGGTTAGAAAGTAATGGCCTGATTTTGTACAATTTATCAGAATTGGGCCTCACCTTTTTTTGGACGTGTACTGAGTTATCATTTTCCGTGAAGAATTATTTAGAAGCCAGGTGAATCTCTGTCACGAGATTAAAACAGAACTTATAAAATAATTCCCTAAGTTCTTCTCTCGAGGACCAGTAGTCTCTATAACTTGGCATTTTTTTCAAGCTCATTAGCATGTTTACACCCAAAAATGATTTTATTTCTTTGTTGGTGGTTGGAATAAAGTAGTTGCCAGCCACCATTTTTTTTGTAAGGCATACAAATTTGTACTGAAAACAATTTCAGATATGAAACAAACCGGAAACAAATACAAAAACATATCGGTAGGAGTTTTCAACGAGAGTGTCCAGGAACATTAGGCCCATGCTCTGAGACACAAATTGGGTTTTACGCGTGTTTGCATGAGTGACATCATTTGTCCAAACAACTGATTTTTTTCTAAGTTCGAGGGTCTTAACGAATTACTTCTAACGTAACTCATCCTCACTGTCCGCATTCTTTAGTGACTTTCGCTTGCTCATTAACTTCGAAAATGAATGGAATATCTTCTATATCAAAAAAGTTCATCCCTTCCATCGTAAAGTAAATAAATCTATGGGGGCTTCGGTTGTCCATAGTACAATCCACATCTGATGCAATGGACTCACAGTCACTGGGAATTTCATCCAAAATCGCGAAAAAACATCTGTGCTATTCAGAGTGGGCTTCAAGTCGCCAAAAGACCAACATTTTTTTTTGGAAACCTGTAAAAAATGACAAACAAAAATTAGAAAAATTAATGCATAATAGTAATAGCAATAATACGCGTCGCACTGGGTTCACTAAAAAAAAAAATATTAGTCCCAGTGGTTACATTGTAACCACCACAAATAAAATCTATTTATAAACCTTAGCAACACAAAAATTGCACTTAATATATTCATATGGAGAACAATAAATAGATAATTCATAAGTACTTAACCTTTACCGGTGGAGGGCATTTTCTTAAAGAATAACCAGCTATAAAAAAATAACAGCCTAATTGGTACTGCAAAACTCACAACTACCTACGACGGTGCAATTACAAATGTCACTATACGCTGGTGGACATTTCAAACCCTAAGCATGCTAGATTAGACTTCTTGATACGTTAGGCAAACAATTTAACATCGTGGTTTACTGGAGAAACCGGTAGGAAAGCTACAATATAATTTTTAAAAGGTGGTTATCAGTGGTAACCACTTGTCCTCAAAGGGTTAAAAATAATTAGAGCATAATAGAAACGAACTAGATATTATTAAGAACGCAAGGATGGTTTCAGAAACAAGATTTATAACTTTTTATAATTTTTTTCTTTAATTGAATCGAAAACTGTATTTTCTGTGATCTAGAGATTGTGAAGCTTCAAGAAATGCAAATATTTTGGAGTGTAATTTATTCACGAATATGATACATCTCATAGCCAGGGGAGTAAACGATATGAACAAACTTTCCCCTGTCAACTCAGATATTTACCAAGCTGGAAATTATTGGCTTTAATAGAAAGCATTACGGTATTAACAAGGTAATGCCATTAGCTTCAATGGAATTTGAGATTATTAACATACATAATTATTATATAATTTTTACCGCTTTCATAAGTGAATGCCTAGAACGCATACATATTTCAAATAATAAATTTTATTTCCATTTCACCGTCTAAAAGAGAACTTTGAGTTTAAGTACTAAAATTAAACACAGCTTAGCTTACTAGCTAAAGAAAAATTTAAAAATATCAGAAGAAAAATTTTAGAAATTTTTTTGGCAGGTACCATGAATTTGTACTCAACTTCGTGTGCGAAGAGTGATCAGTTACTGAGCCTATTATATTTAATAAAAAGAATTGGATGATTCTAGCAAAATTAAAATTTTTATGAATATATTTTTATTTAGTAATCGTTTAAACCAAAATTACGTCAAAGAGAATGTGTACCCTTTTATGCAAAACAAAAAATATTCCTACATAAACATTAGAAATAACATATGACATATTCCAACCTACTTCCACTTGCCTCCTCCCTTTCATACCTTATTTACTTCGCTAAAAATATTTTCTTCTTTATTTTCTGTTAATAATTTAAATCTTTAGAATAATCTACCAAGAAACAATATAATAAATCGGAAAATTTCCATTTGTGTCCATTCAGTAAGTCTTTTATATTTTGAAAAACAAAGATTATTATTATTAACAATTTACTTTTAGTATCTGACTGATTGTTTTGTTTTTGTTACGTTTTTCTTCCCCATTTTTTTTACTAAATAGGCAATTCAAATAAATTCATGCTTATGCGAGTCCTCCAACAATAAAAACCCATATTATTATTTTTTTGAGACAACAATATAAATTCGAATAAAACGCGTAGAAATTTATGTACAAAGTTTTAAACATTTGTTTTTATTCAGTGCTTTCCTCCTGTTTATCGCCTCTACTGTGGGATAGCAAAGGGGTGGTCAGGCAGGCGTATGTCTCTTTAATCCCTCAGGATGTAGAAAATACACCCTTTAGAAAAGGAACTTTTTTTATTTATTGATATATTATTCATCCTATCGATTTTAAATTTAGTGTAAGTTTTTAGAGTTCCATTGTAGTTAGGGTTTCTGTTTTGTAGAAAAAAATGTTTGTGCTCTTTGTTTGTCTATTGACGTCCTCTCCTCGTTTAGTGACCTCTTTTCTCCTAGAGAAACAGTTCTTATATCCATATATCCCCGCGCACCTTGAACCTGGCTACGGCACTGCTGCCCTAATGTCACCAAAACACTCAAACAAAGTGGATACAGTACACAGACAATTGAAAAAATAACACAGTAAGACTGCATACGAGCAAAATCTTAGAAACTTCTAGAAAACAAACAATTAGAGGAACAACAGACGACTTCTACGAAAATATAATATATCCAGTGCCTACAAACCACACAAAACAATAAGATCAACACTTAGAAAACTAAAGGACAAAATGAAGATAGAAAATTAGGACGTATACAGCTTTCTATGTGGCAATTGCAACGAAGCCTACACAGCCTAAACCGCTAGAAGGATATCTGCAAGGCTCGAAAAACACAAACTGAGCATCTGTCACAAACTATATCATCTACAAAATCAGCTAGCGACAGTTGCAGTTAACAGTTGCAAACAAACACACTGCAAAACAAGAATCGTTCAAGAAGTCATCAAAAACGAGAAAAATGGTACCTTTAACAAAAAAGATGATGCCCTTAATCTTCCAGCAACGTCGAAATGTGTAATAATACAAGGCATAAACTCATCAGCAATTAACATCTTACCGAAAAACCCTTCCAAGTCAGCCCAGAGAGGACAACACCGACAAATCAGCGCTAAAAATCCTGTCCCGACAATATATAGAAAGTACGTACAACTCTAGTTGTTAAGTTTACGGTCAATTCCAGACCAGTAAGCATTGATAATACAAAATGAGACTGACAAAATGTCTGCGACTATCAAGTCAGAAGAACAAATATCTCCATCTGTAAATCCCTACGTATGTTGGTTATATATAAATATAATTTTTGAACTACAGTCTGTCAAGCAAGAACGTGGCCGCGATAATTCATTTTTAGTAGATGCGATTCTAGCGGTTCAACAAAAAATCGGTAGACGGAACCTTTGTCTACGACGCATTTTAGTAAAAGTATCAGTCGATTTGGAACTTTCGTCGAAATCCAAAATGTCACTTGTTTACGCGTCGGTTAGAGGCAGTCTTTCTTTCTTCTCATCCAAAGGGGCCTAAAACGACACATTCCGCGGCTGCAAAATATATTAAAAGTCAGTACCGCTTTGAAAAAGTGGGTAAATCGTTTTAATGAGATGAAAATAAAAAAAATAAAAGATATGAAGAATTTTTTTGAAAAAATGTATTCAACCAACATCAAAAACAAAGTAAAAGTTCATTTCACGTAAAAAAATATCCTGGATTATCCTGCAGGATGTGGTTTCTAGCACTAACCACTAGGAATTAAGGCACTCAAAACTAATTTTCGTGAAATTTAAAGAAGCAATTTCTCTCCTTATTGAGGCAGAGACCAACATCACAGGTTGAACATTTCCAGGTCGTTCGATGCACATGCTTCGCTGTGCTACAATGAGCACATCTGAGAGATCCACATCTAAGAGGCATATGTGCAGCACGATCATGACGTACCTCAGTGGGAATGATTTTTTTATGTATTTGTTAGGTGCTTGTTCGGCTGATCTTCTTTTCCTTGAAATCGAATTAACGGCACCAATTAATCCTCGAGCAACCGATACACGAAATTGTTTCAATGTAATACATCGTGAGTCACTTCTATTTTGAAATAAAATGAACGCGTTCACAACACAACATCTACAAAAGTAAAAAAAAATGCGGTGCCACCACTTGTGGGCTTTTCGATCGATTTTCATAGATACTTTTCAGCATGTCAAATCGATCTACGTATCCCATATGTTTATTATAATGTTTGAACCATAACAGGACATGGGATTTCTTCTGTATTGCCATTTTTTTTTTTTTCTGTTTTCTAGAGACAACTTTCCATGATGGATGGGTCATGATAGTTTCCTAAAAACAAAACGGTTCTTCGATCCATCCACTTCAGTGCTGCTAATTCATCTGTAGAAACTCTCCAATCTATGTCGCCCCTTTTCATGTGTTTATCCACTTTGAGCTCTGGATAATATTTCCTTCCTTTCGCACAATTCCACATGCATAGATGCCATTAGCTAACAAGTCTCTTTGCAATTCTACAGAGTTGAAAAAATTGTCGAAGAATACTTTGTGGTGCTTGCCAACTAAAGCCCTTGTTAGATCTTTTACTACGCGATGTCCCAACTTTCCCCGTATAAATTTGGAACTCAGATACAAATCCAGTAGAATCAGCCCGAATCCATACCTTGTAGCCTCGTTTCGCGGGCTTCATTGGCATATACTGGCGAAGACTACTTCTCCCCTTGAATTTGATCATAGATTCATCGATTGATTGAAATTCACCAGGATTCAAAGCAGAGCCAAGAGTTTGTGTCCAATTTAGAAAGTAATGGCCTGATTTTGTACAATTTATCATAATTGGCCTCACCTTTTTTTTGGCTGTACTGAGTTATCATTTACGTGAAGATTACTTAGAAGCCAGGTGAATCTGTCACGATATAAAACAGAACTTATAAAATAATCCCTCTTCTTCTTCTCTCGAGGACCAGTAGTCTCTATAACTTGGCATTTTTTTCAAGCTCATTAGCATGTTTACACCCAAAAATGATTTTATTTCTTTGTTGGTGGTTGGAATAAAGTAGTTTGCTGCCACCATTTTTTTGTAAGCATACAAATTTGTCTGAAAAACAATTTCAGATATGAAACAATCCGAAAACAAATACAAAAACATATCGGTAGGAGTTTCAACGTTGTCAGGAACATTAGGCCCTGCCTGAGACACAAATTGGTTTACGCGTGTTGCATGAGTGACATCATTTGTCCAAACAACTGATTTTTTTCTAAGTTCTTCTTGACGAATTACTTCTAACGGTAACTCATCCTCACTGTCCCATTCTTTAGTGACTTTCGCTTGCTCATTATCTTCGAAAATGAATGGAATATCTTCTATATCAAAAAGTTCATCCCTTCCATCATAAAACGTAAATAATCTATGGGGGCTTCGTTGTCCATAGTACTCTCCACATCTGATGCAATGGACTCACAGTCACTGGGAATTTCATCCAAAATCGCGAAAACATCTGTGCTATTCATTGCTTCAAGTTCGCCAAAAGACCAACATTTTTTTTTTGGAACCTGTAAAAAATGAACAAACCAAAAATTAGAAAAATTATGCATAATAGTAATAGCAATACGCGTCACTTAAAAAAAAACACTTTCACTAAAAAAAAACATATAGTCCTAGTGGTTAGCATTTGTAACCACCACAAATAAATCTATTTATAAACTTAGCAAAACAAAAATTGCACTTGATATATATTCATATGTAGTAAATAGATATATCTTAAGTACTTACCGGACACTTTTCTATAAGATAAAATAACAGCCTAATTGGTACTGCAAAATCTCACAACTACCTACGACGTGCAATTACAAATGTCAACTAAACGCTGGTGTACATTTCAAACCCTAAGCATGCTAGATTAGACTTCTTGATACGCTAGGCAAACAATTTAACACCGTGGTTTACTGGAGAAACCGGTAGAAAAGCTACAATATAATTTTTAAAAGGTGGTTATCAGTGGTAACCACTTGTCCTCAAAGGGTTAAACTGTTTTTTTTTCTAATTTGTTTTACAGAAAAGTTATGCAGCAAAACCCTATAAAATATATAAATTTTTGGTAATCGCAGCTGTAATGGATCTTATACCATGTTTGGCAGTTTTCAAATAATTTATATAGTAGGCGGCTGTTATACTTTAATCCGACAGCTCTTCTTTGCACACCCATTCAATTCCATACAGTTAAACTAAGTAAACAGTGTGTTAATAGCTTCTGCTTTAAGTGGTTTCCCACGCTGAAAAAGTATAGATGATTCTTATTTATGAAGAAACAAGAAGAAATTTTCCGAAAGCGGTTAGACTATATCGAGAACGTTATCCCGATAGGAAATTATGCAATATTTTCAAAACGTTATTTTCTGAATGATATATAATGGACAGATGAAAGTCATTTTATCAGTAGCAGCATAGCGAACAAAAAATATTATCATTAGTGAGACGACGAGAATCCATACAACTATATTCAAATTCAGAATCAGGTTGGAAGACATTTGGCTGAATCATACTTTTTTGTGGGAACACTTACTGGAAATAGGAATCTTTAATTTCTTGATTTGTTCTCTACCAGTTTCATTAGAAAATTTTCCCTTATTTAAGAAAGCATATGTGGTATTAACACTTCAGAGTAACACCTCATATAACTGCGGCTGTTCAACGAACATGGAAGGGGGTTCGCAGCCCAGGTATTCAGTGGGCACCTAAATCACTAGACCTCATGCCGTTAGATTTTTTTTTTCTTGTGGGAAACTCTTAAAGATATTGAATATTAAAACTGCGACAAATAAAATTGAGAACATAAAGGCAAAAATATCAGATGCATGTTATAGTCAATTTGGAAAAAAATTATTTACAAAGCCCACTCATCAAGCGTTAATGAAAAGAATGGAACAATACATGATAAAAGAAGGTAGACATAGAAAATTTCTTTTGATGTTTTTTTTTTATTTTTTAAGTTTCAAGCAATTAATTTTATAAATATGTAATAAGTAATGTAATGTTTAAAATTATATATGTAGTTTTTTTGTAGTTGTAATAAAAATAATATATTCATGTTTCTTATTGTTTAAAAATATTGTATTAAAGGAAAAACCTCAACAGTATATTAACCAATATTAATATAATATATATATATATATATATATATATATATATATATATATATATATATATATATATATATGTATATATATATATATATATATATATATATATATATATATATATATATATATATATATATATGTATATATATATATATATATGTATATATATATATATATATATATATATATATATATTATATAATCCTAAGTTATGAAACTAATTGGGGAACTCGGCAAAAAGGGCATCAACAGATGTTCATACTATATTCATTTAGCCAATATTTCGGTCCTAGGTTGGGACCTTCATCAGGGCACAAAATGTAGCATGCAAATTTATCTAACAAGAATGACCATAAATAACAATTGCCATAACAAAGACCAACACTGAAATAAAACAGCCACTATTCACTAACATATTAATATAAAAAATATGGCATTTACAGCAAGGATGCCATTAGAAACGTTGGATGCTGAAAAATCAAAATTAGTTAACCACCTGCCTGAAATTGTCACTTTTCATTAAGATGGCAGGTGGTTAATTAATTTTGATTTTTCAGCATCCAACGTTTCTAATGGCATCCTTGCTGTAAATGCCATATTTTTTTATATTAATATGTTAGTGAATAGTGGCTGTTTTATTTCAGTGTTGGTCTTTGTTATGGCAATTGATATTTATGGTCATTCTTGTTAGATTAATTTGGATGCTACATTTTGTGCCCTGATGAAGGTCCCAACCTAGGACCGAAATCTTGGCTAAATGAATATAGTATGAACATCTGTTGATGCCCTTTTTGCCGAGTTCCCCAATTAGTTGCATAACTTACGATTTTGTTAGATACGGCAACTTTTGCTTTCTCTCTCTTTATTTTATATATATTTATAATATATATTATATATATATATATATATTATATATTATATATATATATATATATATATATATATATATACATATATGTATATATATATATAATATATATATATATATATATATATATATATATATATATATATATATATATATTATATATATATATATATATATATATATATATATAATATGTATATATATATATATTATATATATATATATATATATATATATATATATATATATGTATATATATATATATATATATATATATATATATATACATATATGTATATATATATATATATATATATATGTATATATATATATATATATATATATGTATATATATATATATATATATATATATTATATATATGTATATATGTATATATATATATATATATATATATATATATATATATATATATATGTATATATATATATATATATATATATATATATATATAATATATATATATATATACATATATGTATATATATATATATATATATATATATATATATATATATATATTATATATATATATATATATATATGTATATATATATATATATATATATATAATATATATATATATGTATATATATATATATATATATATATATATATATATATATATATATATATATATATATATGTATATATATATATATATATATATATATATATTATATATATATATATGTATATATATTATATATATTATATATATATTTTATATATATATATACATATATATATATATATATAATATTATATATATATATATATATATATATAATCCTAAGTTTAAACTACTGGGAAATGCCCTTATAAGGAGAAGAGATGAGCAATCAAAGATCTAAAGACTCTAGTATCTGCTTTTTATTTTTATAATCGAGCTTTCGCTGCCTAATGGCAGCTTCTTCTGGATTCTAAAAATGCAAACCAGGTACAGAAAATAAACCAAAACGCTCGTTTTTTAAAATGTGATTCAGTGAATTGTAAGACTGTATGAGAAATTACTTACAAAATTTAGCAGTTAATTCATCTCTGGTGAAGACAATAAATTTGCATTTTTGTTGCCAGGTAGTAGGTATGATTACAAAAACATGATAAAAGGACACTTAGAGAGTTACACAAGTATTAAAAATAAAATGTTGTCAATAAACATTAATCAAAAACACTTTCTAAGACAGAAACACAACTGCAAGAAACACCATGGTGTTGAAATGGTACTCCATTTTAAAATATTCATTATCGAGTTTAGTAACTATTTAGTGATATATCCGATTTTCTCCGAAACTATTTGACATAGAAAGTTGAAATTTGGCACTAATGTAGGAATTGATGGCCTTAACAGAGCCGTATAGTTTTTAAAGTTAATTTTGTATTATTATAAAAAAAATCTGGTATATAAAAAAAACATTCCAAGGTCATCAGTTTGTAACATTCATGTTTTTCTAGATTTTAAAATCATATTACAACACCTTTTTTCTTTCTATAATTTATATTTTATTACATTTTTATATTTGATTAGGCAGCGATTTAAATTTTTGAGCAGTGAGTTTAAATTATTGTGTAACGCGTGTTTCCGACTTAACTTATTTTATTTGCATTGAATGCATCTGATTTACGAAAGACGGGCATCATGGGTCCCTTGTCTATCAAGTCGCTAGTTTAACTCTCCCGTCTCATTTTGCGTTCCGGAAGTGAACCATTTTAAAGACTTCCCTTGAAGAAGGGGTAAAAGATATATAAACGGCCATTTGGAATTTTTAAGGGCTTTTTGCTCCGTGATGCAGTAACGGCATTTTCTTCCAGCATGCTGTAGTGACTTTTTCCTTCCGTTATGCCGTAGTAGGCTCATTCTTCCACCTTGCCGTAGTGCAGTGGCCTTTTTCCGTTCTAAAAATACCCTGCTTATCCTAAGGGGTTAAAAAGTGATTAGCTACCTAAATGAAAATAGGAGAGCAGCGGGTGAGACAATATTTTGGATGAGAATCTTACCAGGAGAGGCCAAGCTGTTTATGGAAAACCCACGAATAGAAGCCAGGCAGCAATTCAACACGTGTAATCCGAGAAGTCAATTTTACAAACTTTTATATCGTGTCTTTTAAAGCCATTTGTTTTTTTACACGTAGAATTAGTAATTCATAGAACCTTCCTAACTCAAGTTTAAATGTGTACACTCTCAGAGCATAAAGGGTTTTTATTTGATTAATGTAATTTTAAAAGTGTAATAACTGCAAGAATTTTTATTTTGTTAATATACTTTTCTCTGTGTTAATGCAGCCTTTTACTGAACTACCTGCCTTTTCTTTCAGAACGCAAAGGTTGTAATATAAATAATTTTATTTTAACAACTAAATAACTCTTCACTATTTTTTCATTTTTTGAGCTGAAATTAGATTCCTTTTATTCTAAAATGAATGGTGCCCCAAAAACAGTACAACCAAGCTTTAAACAACTGTAGAGAGTATTTTCAAAGGACGTACAAAAATTATCTCTTATCCATAATCTCTCCAAACAAAACGAGCTAGCTTATATGTAATTTTTGATCTCTCAGTATTAATATCCGCTCAATCCATTCTCAAAAATTAAGATATACATAAGGAGCACATAACGGCTTCTATCTAATAAATAAAAAAATTGTTAAAAAAATAAAGCAACAAGAGACTATTTAAAATAGTGCCTCAACGTGCCGGGCTATATGAAATGGCGCCCATTAATAAATAAAATATTTTTTAAAGGAAAGAAAGTTGAGGCTAGAAGTTTTCAACAAAGATCAGAAACAAACTTTGTTGAAATCACATGTGGGGTATGTTTTGTGAAGTCATTGATCACTTTATACCTCCGTAACAAAAATTTTGTTTTAAATGCCATCAACGAACGGAACACTAATTGCGCAAGTCCGATTTGCACTTGTCCGGTTATTTTTTGTGTACTGTCTAGTCAATGTCTTTGTTAACTTTACAAAATATTAGTTCACTAATTTTCTTTTATTTTTAGTGTTCCGTACGGAACACTTATAAGATGATTTCGGTTTCCGTCTGTCTGTCTGTCTGTCACACCAGATTTTCTCCGAAAAAACTATTTGTCATAGAAAGTTGAAATTTGGTAATAATAGGAATTGATGGCCTGATCAGAGCCGTGTAGTTTTGAAAGTTAAATTTTGACTTAACGGGTTAGTTTTGGGGGGTGAAATCGGAAGTGAAAAAAACAATTTTTTTACTAGGTCATCGAGTGTGGTGTCAAATGAAGGCTTGTTAAAACAGTAGTAATATATATATATATTATATATATATATATATATATATATATATATATATATATATATATATATATATATATATATATATACATATATATATATATATATATATATATATATATATATATATATATATATCTATATATATATATATATATATAATATATATATATATATATATATATATATATATATATATATATATATATAACGTAATACTTGCGCACATTTCCCTTTGTATTATTTTTAAAAAATAGCGAAAAATCGCTGTACCCCACCTTATCTCGAAAAGTACCGATTAAAAATTTTGAAAAAAGTCTGGAATATTCTCCACGGGTGTAAATTGAACGAATATTATCACGCGTGCATTACCTTTAATAATTTATCTGGTATATATATAAAAAAAAAATGCAAAGTCACCAGTTTCCAGTAAAGATTGGAAACAAACTTTGTTGAAAACTCATTTGGGTGTGTTTTTAAGAAGTCACTGATCATTTTACACCACCGTAACAAAATTTTTTATTTTAAAAACAATCAACGTACGGAACACTAATTGTGACGCCGGAGTATTTTCAAGACAAACTAGACTCTCAAACTGCATGCTATGAAGTAAAAATATTCGATAATTGTCCCTGCGACAGTTGCGGTCGATCATTTTTTAATTATAATAATATTATTAGCGATCACCAATATGGCTTTCGTAAACATAGATTAACAGAAGATCGTCTGACTTATGTAACACATGTCTAGAACAACGCAATTGAACACTTTGGAGAACCTCGAGCGGTTGCTCTTGACATATCCAAGGCATTCGACCATGTTTGGCACGATGGACTGTTGGCTAAGCGACGCTCTTGTGGTATGTCTGAAAAGTTCTGTTTGTGGCTCTCATATTTCCTCAGAGAGCGTTCTTTATGAGTGGCGGTCGACGAATTTCTTTCTAACACCTTCACTATCAACGCCGGTGTGCCCCAAGGCTCCATACTGTCTCCTACTCTCTTTCTCATTTACATTAACGATCTACTGGAAAAGACCGGGAATCCAATTTACAGCTTTGCAGATGACAATACGCTTGTCTCTTCATTCACTTTGAACGCTCGGACATCGGCTGCTCAGGCGAATATCAGCAGACAGCAGGAGGTCGTTCAACTTAACAAAGACTTGGAAGAAATTGTACGAGTATCTTGGGGTCACAGTAACCAAGTGGAATTTAACGCTACAAAAACTCATGCGGCAGTTTTTTCTAAAAAAGTTAACGTTGCTGAACCCGACATAGTTATGTCGGGGAACTTCATTCCCCTAGCATCGTCGCTCAATTTGTTGGACGTTAATTTGGGAGCAAATATGTCCTGGCATAAACATGTTGCAGGCATAGCAAGGAGAGCTTCTCAAAAGTTGGGAATATTGTTTCGAACCAGAAAGTTTTACACTCCACAACAACTGTTATTTCTTTACAAAGCTCAAATTCAACCAACTATGGAATACTGCTCCCATGTTTGGGGCTCCGCCCCCAAACATACACTGCATTTGTCGGATTCTGTTCAGAGAAGAGCTGTTCGTCTGATTGGAGACCCGGAACTGACCGGCGCAGCGGCCTTGATTCGCTGGAACATCGAAGAACGGTTGACGACTTGAGTCTGTTCTACAAGTATTTTCATGGAAAATGTTCGAAGGATCTAGCCCGCTTAATTCCTCCCAAAGCGGTGCATGCTAGAAATACACGTCGCGCTGATGCTTCACATCCGTATGAAGTTCAGCGCTTTTTAAGCAGTCTTTTATATGGAGAACATCATCACTTTGGAATAATTTGCCTATCGCTGTGTTTCCTACCGAATACAATTTACAGCGATTCAAGAACAACGTGAATCGCTTTTTTTGCACACATGCCGCTCCCGGAGCGCTTTAGGGACTTCCCTGCAGCATGTGCGCTAGACCCATAAAAAATATCTGTTGTGAAAGAAATAAAACATGACTTAGAATCAATAAATAAATTTTAAAATTCTTCTGTCAATCTAATCAATATATTTCAAATTCAAGATGTCGAGACAAAATACGATTTTCGATCAATTAATCTAAAATTTTGCACACTACCATAAAATACAATTCTAAACACTTTGTCCTTATATATGTTTTTAATATTTTAAGAGAGTGACTTTAGAAAATTCAAATTTCCTGCCAAACGACAAATCACAATCAGCAGAGTCAAATCATTTTTTGGGTTTCAAGTGATGCAGAATCTACCTGTAAATTGACTTTTTCTAAATGACAATCGGCGCTTCAAAATCAGTTTTTGGATCTCAGGAGATGCAGAATCCAACTATAAACTCACTTTTTTTTTCTAAATTTAATATTAGAGAAAATCCTATATGCCGCATACTTTTTCTTCTCGCTGTATACCAAATAATACTGCGTGACCAATTTTGGACCTATAGCTTATAACTGTCTCCTACTCTCTTTCTCATTTACATTAACTATCTGCTGGAAAAGACCGGGAATCCAATCTACAGTCCCTGGCCAAATTATTAGACGCACTGCAAGATTTCATGTAAAATATTAATTACCGAGTGATATTGTACCGTTTATTATTTTAAATTGATTTGTTTTTTTATTTTTATATTATCCAATCAATTACCTATTTATTTGACATAAATAAAACAGCATTAATTTAGAAAAGCATAAGTTAATTAAGTTTTAAAGAAAAGTGAAATTAATGTTAGCAAAAGTCAATATTTAGTTGAGCCACCTTTAGCCGCTATCAAAGCTTTAATTCTGGGCGGCATGCTATCAATGCAAGATTGTACTGTCTCCTGCATTTGAGGATGATGGTTCCACACATGAATAATCTTTTCTAGGAGCTGAGTTTTGTTGGTAATCACATCTTTAGCCACTTCTCTTTTCATCAGCTCCCACACATTTTCAATGGGGTTCATACCCGGCCAATCCAACAGAGGGATATTTTTTCTGCCAAAAAGCTTTAACAGACCGAGCAGTGTGGCAGGGAGCTCCATCTTGCATGAAAGTGAATGGTTCCCCATTTGGAAACCATTCTCTGAGCTGCGGAATCAACCGATTTTGTAATACTTCTTTGTACTGATCTTGCCTCATTATTCCTTTGACGACGTGCAGACGTCCAGTGCCCTTGCCGCTGATGACTGACCAAATCATCACTTTGGTGGGATGTTTAACCGTCGGGACGACACAATCAGGATGAAACTTTCTCCATGACGACGACGCACATACTGAGCTTTATTCTGCAAAATTTCGAATGTGCTTTCGTCACTGAAGCAGACCTGTCAAAAATAGGAAAAATATATAAACTTCCAGGTTTATTTGCTCTATTTAACTGAAAATGATAATAATGTATCAATTATTGATTAAATTGCTGTATCTTACCGATCTCCAGAAGTCCACATCTTTGTCTTGCCATTGTTTGGCCCACTTCAGGCGCTTTGCTTTCATTGCAGCTGTTAACTTGGGCTTCCTGGCGGGGCGACAGGCCTTAAAATCTAATTCTTTCAATTTTCTTCGAACAGTGCGCTCAGAAGCATTTACGCTAGCATCCTGGAGTTGTGATTTTATTACCTTTGTGGTAGCAAATCCGTTTTCTACACAAATTTTCTTCAAACATCTCTCTGACCGTGGAGTGTAAATTGGTTTTCTACCGCATCTTTTCTTTCTTTTTCGGGCTTAATTCCTTCCCCGACTCAATTTTCTTTTTTATGCGTCGTACACTAGCTTCACAAACCTCCGATCTTCGTGATATTTCTCGGTTTGTAAATGTTTTCGCAATCACAAGGGCCTTCGCTTCAGCTTTTTTACGTGGTGAAAGATCGCCTTTTCTACCCATAATGAAAATAGTCCAATTACTTTTTTAAAACACTGCATACAAAATAAACTAATAACTGAGTAGTATAAAACTGTTAAACAAACAATCACAGTCCATAAAGCCACAGAAACACGTCCGTACCTGACTCGATTCGATCGCGACTGATGCAGATGGAGATCGTTCAACTTAACAAAGACCTGGAAGAAATTCTAACTTGGGCTGACAGTAACCAAGTGGAATTTAACGCTACTAAAACCCAGGCAGCAGTTTTTCTAAAAAAGTTAACGTTGCTGAACCCAACATAGTTGTCGGGGCACTCCATTCTCCTAGCATCGTCGCTCAATTTGTTGGGCGTTAGTTTGGGAGCAAATATGTCCTGGCATGAACATGTTGCAGGCATAGCAAGGAGAGCTTCTCAAAAGTTGGGAATATTATTTCGAACCAGAAAGCTTTACACCCCACAACAACTGTTAATTCTTTACAAAGCTCAAATTCGGCCAACTATGGAATACTGCTCCCACGTTTGGGGCTCCGCTCCCAAACATACACTACATTTGTTAGATTCTATTCAGAGAAGAGCTGTCCGTCTGATTGGAGACCCGGAATTGACCGGCGACCTTGATTCGCTGGAACATCGAAGAACGGTTGGCGACTTGAGTCTGTTCTACAAGTATTTTCATGGAAAATGTTCGAAGGATGTAGCCCGCTTAATTCCTCCCAAAGCGTTAGAAATACACGTCGGTCTGGTGCTGCACATTCGTATGGGGTTCAGCTTGTTACTCCTCGTACAACGCTTTTCAAGCAGTCTTTTATATGGAGAACGTCATCCCTCTGGAATAATTTGCCCAGCGCTGTGTTTCCCACCGAGTACAATTTACAGCGATTCAAGAACAACGTGAATCTCTTTTTCTGCACACATGCCGCTCCTGGAGGAACTTCCCTGCAGCATGTGTGCTAGACCCATAAAAAAAAATACATAATATCTTAGTCGTACTAGCAAGGATGTCCGCATATATTCGATTTAATTTATGGTGTTTAATTTTTTTAGCTTCTTAAAGAAAATGAAATTGAGCCAATTGTTACGTTATACCATTGGGACCTCCCACTTTATCTGTCCGAATTTGGTGGCTGGACTAATGCCGAAATTGTTCCATATTTTTGGAGACTATGCCCGAGCATGTTTTACCCATTTCGGAGAATATGTCAAATACTGGGTAACACTTAATGAGCCTCAATCTACATGCTTTTATGGTAAGTCTAGTTATTTTGATTCGGGAAATTTAAAACTTAAATGGGTTTATACACACACAGACACACAAACACGCGCTCTAGTGGACGCACGCACACACTCACTCACGTACGCACACACGCACGCACGCACGTAGACACACACGCATACTATAAGGCCTAGCGCACCCTGGAGACTTTTTGCCCGCAGACAGTTTTGTCGCCATGCCGAGAGCTTATACAGCATATCAGAGTGCGCACATTAGAAGACAAGACGGGGGCAAGACAAAAGTGTCGTCGAGCCCGGCAGACACCGGGCACAGTAAACATACTCCAGTAGCGAAACTGAGCTCCAATTTGGTGACAAAATTTTGACGGCGCATGTGTCGACGGGTCCTTTTTCAAAATGGCCGCTCAGTGTTTACATCCGATCTCGGAATATGTCTTTGGAAATGTATTGTCCATCGTTTCTTGATGTGACTGCAGTTTATCTGAATATAAAGACAGAAGGAAGAGAGAGAGTTTGTAGAAAAAGATAATTAAAAACGTTTGTAAGTGAAGAGAATCGAAAAGGTCAAGAAAAAATTTATATAATCATGAGGAAAGGAGGTTATTGTTGTGCCGTTGAGAATTGCAATATTCCATATAATTATTTTCGCAAATTATTTGCTCGAGTCACACTTTTTTATGCTCTAAAATTTGCAAATAAAAAATTTCTAACTCAATCAGGGCGCGCTAAGACTATTATTCTAAATCATAACTAAATTTAATTATGCTTTATTTGCATCACATGTAATCATCAACAGTATTATCTGTCAAAGTTTAAGTTGCTGCATTAATGATTTTTTTTTGCAGTTCCTCTGTTTTTAGCTGAAACAATGATTTCATAGAAATCATGGTATGAAGTTGTTGATTACTTTAATAAACCTCTATTGCTTGCTTTCACAAGACAACTTTTCACTATCTTAAATGCATTTTTGAAAAAATACATATGCATAAAACAATATTATCATTACTAATGTACGTTTTCTTTAGACGTATTTGCTCAAGAGACGGCCTTCCAGGGAACCTTGATTGATTTAATAAAACGTTCGTATTGGTAGAGTGGTTTGGTCATTAAAGCTTGAAATTTATTTCTAAACTTAGTTCGGCTGGTTATTTATAAATCCTGACGTGATTGCTCAATTCTGACCTCAGATTCGGTTTCAGAGTCCAAAAATACATATAGGTAAAGCGATCTGTTCGGTAGTGAAAAACTTTTTTTGTGTGCCTGTGTAATTTTTTTATGATTAATAAATAATCCTCCAAATTCTGGTTTTTGGAAAGATTTATTTTTGTGTAAACTAATATTCAGTTATTTAAAACTATTTATATTTGTGTAAATTATAAATAAAACATTTTTTTTTTTTCTTAAAGGTGTATTTTCAAGAGGCTTCTAGTTTTCAATAACTTCATCTGTATTAATTGTTTGACACACCTTTTCTAATAATAAACCTGATAAATTTAACACTGTTTAATTGCAAGTACAATTAATACTCTGAAAGTGATTTTTTTTTCTATTTTTCTCTATAAATTACATTGCTCCTTTTTCATGCCAATCTTTCAAAAGTTTCTGTGAATATATTGTAAGGAATACAGAACCTATAACAACATATTTATTATTATCAAATTTTAGACAGTATATTTTATTTTCTTATAAGCTGAGTTTGAAAGTTTAAATATTAAGTGTCGTGTTGAGATCACAAAACCACTGGGGAATGGGATTATTGAAATAACTGATATAAATCGATTATTGAATCAAATATGCTATTAAAATAAGAAAAAATTTAATGTGATTTCAAAGAAATTTTTGTAATATGATTTTGTCAGACGATGTGTGCCAAAGGGTAAAATATTCTCAAAGTAAGTTCGTTAAGTGGACAGTACACTTAATCGAAGTCCATTTTGATGGTAATTATGCTTACTATTAAAATTCTGAAGATTTAGTTACCTGTTATTAATATTCCTCCTATAAAGAACTTATTTCTATTGTTGTATACCATACTATAAATTAAACATAGTTATTTTTCCTTTTAAACTGTAATTGACAATACTCAGTATATTACGAGTCAATCATTTCTCCTAATGAAGCTAATATGGTTAGCGAAACGCGCGTCGAGTGCAAAAATAAAGTGTTTGGTGTAGTGGTGATATATACTGAGTAGTGTCATTGTGCCAAAGATTCCACATTCCCAACATAGTTGTAATTGACAAGTCAGCTTGGTCATAACTAAGTATTGTATGTAAATATAATTAGGAAATTACTGTATTGACTCTTTGATGTAAATATTAATTCATTGTACATAAAAGCAAGCGTTAATTATGTTATCAAAAGGTAATACGGATAACAGAACACAAAAAGATATGGAACCTCTAAGAATCATTCACATAGAAAATAGAGGTCTATACATATACGTTCATAATTCATTAATAATATTATATTAACCTTTCTCGAAGTTACACAATATAGTTTTGTAGTTTAAGAAAAAATAAGTACCAAAAAACTAGATACAGTGTTTTTTAATTAACACACCAAACAACACAAAACTGCTTAGAAAAAAATGCTCTTATTTTAGATGTTGACAATATGTTTTTATTTCACGGTACAAGAAAAATAGCATTAAGTATTACGTATGTTAAAATTAAATTAATTTAGTCCTTAAAAAACATCTTTAATCACAAATTTACTTGAAAAATGATGTAAATAAAACTTTAACCTCAAACAGTGACGTTTAACTTTGATAGACCCTTGAATTTTTGGATAAGGTTATTAAAAACTGAAGTTGAATATGAAGAATTCCATCAAATACCTTCCTATGAAGTTTTTCCCCTGTATTCATTTCTTTTCTAACAAAGTGCTCCTTTCTTTTTGTTTTTTTTTTATTACTCATGCTGCATTAACTTTTATATTATTCATGCTGTATTAAATAACAAATCAAAAATTTTCAAACATTTCTATATCTATGATTTTGAATGATAAAACTTTTCACAACTTTATTTGTATTTCAAATCTCGCGCTAGTCCACTTTTAACATGGCGGATTGCCACGTGACCTTCTGAAAACGAACCCGATTTTTCCAATGCGGTTATCCTTGAGTTTCGCTACTGTATAGTGTGTTTACTGTGCACCGGGCGACTTTTGTCTGCAGACTGTCGGCCGGCTTAAGATAGGGCAATAGAAGTGCATGTGCGTGCGCAGACTGGGAGCAAAACTGTTTTTCTACCAAACATTCTCTCAGTCAAACTGTGTACCATCTTGTATATCCCTGTCTAGATTTTTAATTTTTTTGTAAAGATGTTTCAATTTTTATGTTCATTTTGTGAAAAGTTGGATTAAATATGTTGGAAGAACAGATTGAAAATTTAATAGGCGAAATGGAAAAACGTCCAAGTCCTAGCAAAAGAAGGAAATATATATATTTTGATAGGCTGTTGTTTCTTCTCCCATTCACTAAGAACAGAGACACCAATAGTAACCTTGACGATACAGTGAATACGTCAAATGCTGATAATGATGTAGAAGTTCCTACTCCTGAGCCCTGTATAGCAGAGCGTGTCAGAGTAGGTAGCGACGGTAAACGACGTTGTGCTTCGATAAAGAATTCATTTGACGAGTCACTGTTCACAATATTAAAAGAGAAAAGGACCGTGAACACAGATGAGAATGTAAATTTTTCTCTTTCACTGGTCCCCATGTTGCAGTTACTAAGTGATTATGAAAAAATGAATTCAAAAATTCAAATTATCGATGTATTAAAGTCCATAAAGTAAACATGTCACAACCCACTGGGTATTCCAGAAATGACATCTTATTTTAAGACTCAACCGCCTCCACCTAAATACATCCCGGACCACTTGTCTACGTCTTTAACTCCACACCAGCATGGACCATATGGCTACCAAAAGGGAAATCCCAGTCATATATCCATGTCTGCAGTGCCGCCACAAGGTGAAGAATCGGTACAATCATTAATCAGCAATTTTACTGACGAGTCTGATAATTCTGAATTACTACCTTTGCAATAATAAAATATTTTTTGTGGAAGGGGTATTTATTTTACTCATTTACCTTAATGTCACTGCAACTCTCGCTTCTACAGGTATACACAATCGGAAGGTTGTACTCTGGTACGTTATACCGCCCCGAACTTTAGCTATTAATTCATCAAACAATGTTACGCTCATCCAAAAGTAAGAAAAAAACTTAGTTGACTGCTCTCGTAAATTATCAAACAGTGTAAAATTTTCCTTTTAGTAATCTGGTGCTGTAAATAGGGTACTATCTATTTCTATGCTTCAATCTCCTTTTTCAGTGAACAACTATAGCAATTGCAGTAATTTCTATAAAATCCATCTCACTAGCTACCAAATACGCGACTGTCTTGTCTCTAGTGTGCGGAGCCGTGGCGACAAAACTGTCGTGCCCTCCAAGTGTCTTTCACACTGGTAGATAGTCGGCAGATAGTCGCCAGACTGTTTTGCCCCCAGTGTGCGCCTGCCCTAAAAGCACAGGTGAGCAAAAAATCGACTCAAACTGTTTGGCTTCATTTAACATGGATTCTAGAATTTAGTGTTCATACGTTTTTACGGATTTTAGTATTATTTTAGTATGATTTGATGATTGATGCTACTTTTTACGGATCAAAATGATTGAAAGGGGAAACACGGAGAACAAGGATTGAATATATATATATATATATATATATATATATATATATATATATATATATATATATATATATATATATATATATATATATATATATATATATCAATCGGTTTTATAACGTCTTCCGTCTTCCGATGCCTAATTTCCACTCCTCCCGGTTTCTCCATCCCTCCTCCTCCAGATCTCTCTTTAGTACTTCCTTGTTGATTCCTGCTCTCCAGCTTTGGCATGGTCTTCCTCGCTTTCTTTTTCCATGAGGGTTCCAATTTAAAATCTTTTTAGGTAGTCGGTCTTGTGACATTCTCTGTACATGTCCGTACCATACCAACTGTTGAATTCTGATTTCGTCCACTATATCGTGCTTTATTTCTAAAGCTCGTCTTATCGTGTCGTTTGGTATGCGGTCTTTTTCTGGATTTTCCGGCTGCTCGTCTCCAGAAATCCATTTCTGTAGCTTTTAATATTTTTTCTGTTCTTTCCTTCAATGGCCACACCTGGGATCTGTAAGTTATTATACTTTTCACTATTGAGTTGCAATCGCTTTTCTTCCTTGGATATTCCTCTCGAATATTGCTTCTTCCAGTGTCCCGTCCCTAGATATTCTCGTTCCCAAATACTTATAACTGGCACAGTGTTTGATGGTGTGTCCTGTGGCCAGTTTCAAGTCCTGTTGTTGTCCTCCGACGCACATGTACTCGGCCTTTTTAATATTGACTTCTAGATCCCATTTTTCATATTCCTCGATAAGTTTTCGTGTCCTGTATTCCATATCATCGATGTCCTGAGCGACCACTACCTGGTCGTCTGCGAATGACAGCGTGTACAATGTAGTATCGTCATCCAGTGGTAATCCCATACTGCTGCATTTCCTTTTCCAGTTCTTCAGTGCACTCTCCAAATAGATTTTAAATAGCGTTGGGGATATACAGCAGCCCTGTTTGAGACCCTTTGTGACCTGGAACCCTATTGTTATACCATATTTGGTTTTTCACACTACTACTTCTTGCGTCTTGGTATAAGGATTTTACGGCTTTAATTATTTGGGTGCTTACATTACTCTGTTGTAGTGTTTCCCACAATCTCATTAGGGGCACGCTGTCGTAGGCCTTTTTTAAATCAACAAACAAGACATGGACTTCCTGATCAAATGCGGTTTTCTTTTCTAGGATTTGTGTCAGTGAGAAGAGATGGTCTATTGTGGATCTTCTTGCTCTAAAGCCTGCCTGTTCTTCAGCTTTTACGTCCGCGTATTCCGTTTTCTATTCTATTTTTAAGTATGTTTCCGTATATTCTGCTAATAGATCCTGTAACCGTTATTCTCCTATAGTTATCGCAATTATTTTTGTCTCCTTTCGTATGAATTGTTGATATGTATGATATTTTCCATTCCTCAGGTACTTCTGATGTGTTAATGCATCTTTGGAAATAAGTTCCTCAAAGCGCTAAATAGCTTTTCAGTTCCGTATTTTACTATCTCTCCTAGGATGTTTCCTGGTCCTGAGCTCTACCATTTTTTAGCGTTTTACATACTTGTTTAACTTCTGATGTTGTTATTCTTATTGGGGATCCTCGTATAACTATATTTGGGTTTCCATGTTGGGTACTTTTGAACTCTGGTCTATCTTCTGTTAGCATATTTGTAAAATATTGGTTCCATTTTTCTGGTGTTATTGGTGAGAAGATTTCTCTTTTCCGTTTTGTTCTCATATTTTTAAGAAGTCTCCAGCTTTCTGTGCTTTTTCTTCCTCCTATGTAAGTGTTGAGTCTTGAGCATGTCTTTTCCCATTGGTTGTTCTTTTTGTCACTAATCATTTTACGTACTCTAGCTTGGGATTCTTTGTATTTTACTTTGTCGTTTGTGCTCAAGGATTGAAAATAGGGGTAAAAACAGGAACAATTAAACAAATTTTAAGTTTAACATTTAAATTTATTCATAAAAACCAAAATCAATATTTTGTATTACCCCCTAGCTCTTATAGGGCGGGTAAGCTCTTTCACCACTGTCTGTGGGATTCTTGCCCTCTCTTCTGCCATCGCAACCTTTAAGGCCCTCAGTGATGCAGGGGCTGGATCTGATTCGAACCCTCCTTCTAAGCTCATCCCATATGCGCTCGATTGGACTGAGGTCAGGACTTCGCGCAGGCCAGTGTGATGTGGGTATTTCCACTTCCACCAATTATTACCGGACCGGTGCATAAGCATGTGGCCTCGCATTGTCGTGCATCAGAACGAAGCTATCACCAACAAACCCAGCGTAAGGAACGACGCCACGTGCTCCTGCAGGATCTCCTCGATATACCGGTGAGCAGTTAATCCATCGCTACGAGTCTCATGAGTCATGAAACCGATTGATTTTCGCATTTAGTGAGATGTCTCCCGACACCATGACAGAACCTTCTCCGCAGGCCACTGTTTCAGTAATGCAGCACTGCGCATAGTACTCCCCAGGCGTCTTATAGACTCACTTTCTTCCATCATTGCCATGTAGGCACATTCAGGACTCGTCGGAGAATAAAACGGAACGCCATTGCTCTAAGGTCCAGTCGACATGTTCTCTGGCAAATCTGAGTCGCCCTTGTCGATGGGCTGCCCTCAATTTGGGTCCGTTAGCTGGTCTCTTCGGAGTTAGGTTGGCTTCTTTAAATCTTCTTCTGACTGTCCAGTGACTGACACCGACCACGAATTTGTCGGAGCTCCTGCTGTGCCTCAACGCCGGTCAAGTAAAAATTTCTTAGAGTCGTGTTGACAATGAAGCAGTCGTCTCGCTCCGAGGTACACCTTCTTCTTCCTGATCTTGATCTCCGTGTGTAGACACCAGTCTCTTGGTAACGTCTGTAGACTCTGGAGACAGCTGACTATCTCAGGAGCAGTTGCACAGCGACTACACGTTTGCTATGCCCATCTTGCAATAAGGCAATGACTTGTGCCGTTTTTTTCCCACTGTTTGAAAATTAAATTAAAGGATCGGCGTTAAATGAAGCAAAATCGTGAACCTAAATAAGTATAGTTCAAAATCTATAGGCTTCATCCCCTCGTTAGACATTATGATCAAGTTTGAAATTGATATCTCATTTCGTTCGAGTCGCCAATGTTCCAACAAACCGACGGACAAACCGGCGGAAATGATTGAATATGTTATTCATGAGCTAGGAAGCTTGAAACGTAAAAAAGGTAAAAACCTCGGAATGTAATCTTTTCATCAATACAATGCTAACGTTTTGTTTTAGCAAGGAAAGTAAAAAAGGCATCTGAACCTGTGCAAATGATTTGTTCTGCTTTCAGAGAAGGTCTTGTGATACACGAAAGCTACAAAATATAAAACCAGCGATATCTAAGCTGTGACATTGATCTTTTGGATTGTGAGGGTTCTGGATAGCTCTAAATCACCTACGACCAAAAGACACATAGTTTGATCTTTTCTTTGGCATCGGAAATTCTGTCTCATGCGGCGTATTCTTCGGATATGACCTTGTTTGATTATTTTATATTTCGGTCGTTGCCACACCAGTGTAAACTTTTGGGTACAGCTTAGAAATCGATTTAACGACTTTGGAACAGTGCCAACATAACGTAAACGAGTTTTCTCAGTCTAATTTTGACCACGAGGCCATTTTTCTTCTATTTTAGTGAAATTTTTTCACATATTAACGCTTTCGACTCACTATTTCTTAAATAACTCAGCTTCGGTTCATTTATATGCGACATAAGATAATTCACTTTGCTCATCACGAAATTTCCTAAAAAACTGCTAGATTGCATTAAAAAATATTAGGTAGATAATCTAAAAAATAACCGATCAAGTGCAAGTTGAACTTGCGCAATTAGTGTTCCGTACGTTGATTGCTTTTGAAATAAAAAATTTTGTTACGGAGGTATAAAATGATCAATGACTTCACAAAACATACCCCAAATGGGATTTCGACAATGTTTGTTTCTGATCTTTGTTGAAAACTTGTAGCCTCAACTTTCTTTACTTTTAATAAATATTTTATTTATTAATGATTTTTCAACAAAATTTGTTTCCGATCTTTACTGAAAAACTGATGACTTTAAAATTTGTGTATTTTTTACGTACCAGATAAAACTACACAGGCCAACAAAAAAAATATTTGTAAAAACTTTTTAAACCAATACATCTAAGTGTTATGTATTTTTTGGTGCTGAAACACCACAATATGACTTCGATTAAATTGCAAAATAGGGAAAATTTTATACAAAAAAAATAAAAAATTAAACCGTACTTTTATTTGATTAGGTTACAATTTTTACTCACGATAACATATTTCACTTCAATGCAAATATTTTAGGTGCTTATTTTTTTGTATCTCCTTTCCCTTTTCTCTGTGAAGTTTCTTGTATAACTTTTTCTCCGATGTGATGCATTTTGTTGTTCTCTATGAAGTGACCAACAGTAATCACCCATCATGTTGATATTCCACCGTCCCTGGTACCGTTTCGCCATCTCCTTTATGTCATGATGGAACCGTTCCCCCTACTCTTCACTCACATCGCCTAAGTTTTTAGGAAAAAGATGGTTGTGCAAGAAGTGGACTTTAACGCTCATCAGACAACCCAGATTTTTTAATTTGTCTATTATATTAGCTACGATAAGTTCATAGTTAGGGTCTTTCCATGATATCCAAGTCTCCTTTTCCTTTGTAATCATCCTTGCTTCAAAGTTGGAATCGAACAGCATTTTACGAATATTAGGCCCAACGAAAACCTTTTCTTTTAGTCTGGCCTCTGATAAATGAGGAAATCTTTTACACAAATATTTAAAACATTCACCATCTCTAGGCAAGGCTTTCACAAATTGTTTCATTAAGACTAACTGGATGTGTAGTGGTGGTAGAAGAATCTTTTTTGGGTCTACTAAAGTTTTATGCAAAATATTCTTCTCGCCAAGTGTTAAAGTTTTTCTTACGGGCCATTGTTTTTTGGACCAATGTTGATCCTTTGCTCTGCTGTCCTCACATATAAAACATGGAAAAATTGTAAATCCCTTTTGTGGACCAAGGATCACAGAGACAACTTTTAAATCTCCACATAGCATCCAATCGTGAGCTGGATAGTTAATTTTCTGTAAAATCATGTCAAGATTTTCGCAAGTTTCGTTCATATGGACTAAATGAGCAACAGGCAGTGAAGCATAAGTATTTCCATTGTGTAACAGAACACCTTTTAAACTAGTTTTTGATGAGTCTATAAAAAGCCTCCAATCTTCCTTCTTGTACTCAATGCCAAATTCGTTCATTAGACTACCAATATCATGGCAGTAAACCAAATCCTCTTCCTGGTTGAAAAACTCAGCAAACTGTTGATCTCTTGTTCTATAATGGTAAATAGATGTTTCAGATTCCAATAAATGTTTTTCTTTCAGCCTAGAACCAAGCAATTCTGCTTTTTCCTTAGTCAAACCCAAATCTCTCACTAAATCATTTAACTCAGCTTGTGTAAACAACTGTGGTTTTAAATTTTCTAGAGAACATTGAAACTCATCATCATCCGGTCGACTTTCATTAAATTCGGGACTGAACTGTAAAACCTCATCCATAGACTGAGGTGGCTCAAGGACAGGAAGTCCCGATCCATATCCTACCGGCCGATTAGCTGAAGTAAAGTTAGGATAGACAATTATTTTCTTATTTTTGGAGTTATAACCAGAAACATCAATCCTGCAAAAATAACAATCATTTGAATGATTTTCTTGCTCTCTTCATACCATGGGTAGTGCAAATATAAAATCTTTCTTTTCTTTCTTTTCCTAAGATCCTCGATACAAACATAACATACTTTGTGAGGAGCAGAACATTTTTTGTGATTACCGATTTCTACACCAAAATATGCAAAGTATACTTTTTTTACAAAGTCAGTAATCTTTCTTTGATGTTTTTTAACTACAGACTCATCACATATACAACAAAAAATGTTGGGAGAGTTTTTACAAGTACGATTAGCCATACTTTGAGTGTGAATTAAAGCACATGGGTAAACACTGCAATGCGAGGTTATATTAACTGGAAGAAAACAAACAGCTGTGACATTGATCGAAACTACCAACCTAATAACATTTTGATTTTACTGCCAACCTTATAAAATTCTGATTTTATTGCCAACCTAATAACATTTGAATGAAAAAAAAATTAACTTTTCACATTTTAATATTAAAATGTGAAAAATTGGTAGGTGATACGACTTTTTTATTATTATTTTCGGACTCAGCACACCAAAAAACATAGGTATCAGGTAAAATTATTTAAAAAGTTTTTCATCGTTGGCCTATGTTATTAAAGGTGACTTGTGATAATTTTCGTTCAATCTACACCCTGTGGAGAATATTCCAGAATTTTTTCCAAATTTTTTGATCAGCACTTGGAGATAAGGGGGGAGCAGATGACCTAGTAAAAAAAAAATTTTCACTTCCAATTTCACCCCCCAAAACTAACCCCTTAAGTCAAAATTTAACTTTCAAAACTACACGGCTCTGATGAGGCCACCATTTCTATATTAGCACCAAATTTCAACTTTCTATGTCAAATAGATTTGGAAAAAATCGGGTGTGACAGACGGATAGACACACGGACAAACACAGAAGTGATCTTATAAATATTCCATACGGAACACTAAAAAAAGGATTTGCTAAGGCAAAGTGTAAAATGTTTTCTACGAGTAACTTCCGTTCAATTCTATATTACGGCTTTAAATTATAGGAAAATATGGCCTTTATATTAACCAAAAAAAATGTGCCAAATTTTATTAAAAAATATCAAGAGGAGTGGTCAAAATTCGCATTTTAGTATAGATTTATCTTGTGGGCAAGAGGTCGTAGGAAGCTTTTTTTAAATATGCAAAATTTAATGCTCTTGAAGATGGTTAGAAGGAAAAATAAAAAACATACAAAAACTATCTTATTTTTAAGTTTTTTTGTCACACAAACCTCGATTTTTTCGCTTTTGCTCTAGAAAAGGCTTGGTTCATTTTCTTTATCTCTATTCAATATTTTATTTTAAATATAACATGAAAAAGTGATTTTAAAAACAAATACTGCCGATTGTACAATAAAAATTATGATTTAGATAACAGAAATGTATTAATCACTGGTAAACAAAATTGCAACTTTGTCGTGCCACATGGACTTTTATGATATATTTAGTGTTCCGTACGAAACACTTATAAGATGTCTGTCTGTCCGTCTGTCTGTCACACCCAATTTTTTCCGAAACTATTTGTCATAGAAAGTTGAAATTTGGTAATAATATAGGAATTGATGGCCTCATCAGAGCCGTATAGTTTTGAAAGGTAAATTTTGACTTAAGGAGTTAGTTTTGGGATGAAATCGGAAGTGAAAAGAATATTACCAGGTCATCAAGTGGCATGTCAAATGAAATGAAACAGGAGTTCAAACATACAGATAATGTAATACTTGCGCGCACTTTTCTTTGTATTATTTTTAAAAAATCGCGAAAAATCGCTGTCCACCCGCCTTATCTCGAAAAATAATTTTAAAAAATTCTGGAATATTCTCCACGGGGTGTAGATTGAACGAAAATTATCACGAGTGCATTAACTTTAATAATTTATCTGGTGTATAAAAAAAAAAACAGAAATTTCAAGGTCATCAATTTTCAGTAAAGATTGGAAACAAACTTTGTTGAAAACTCATTTGGGGTGTGTTTTGTGAAGTTACTGATCATTCTATACTTCCGTTACAACATTTTTTATTTTAAAAGCAATCAACGTACGGAACACTAATTGCGCAAGTTCAACTTGCACTTGACCGGTTTGTTTACTTTAATCGGTAGTTGGCAGTAAAAACAAACATTAAAACAAAATCTGTTAGCCAAGAATTTTATTCTCTTAAGTAATTTAAAATATTTCAAAAAACAATGACCTCCTAAACCAAAAATGTAAAAAAGTTTTATTACCAAGTTACGATATAAGATTTTCTAGCAAATTTAGATCCTGGTTGGTCCCTTTTGATTGTCCAGCAGTAAGCTGCGAACATATTTGGGTTCCATTTGCCTTGATAACATTTTTCTATCTTAAAAATGTCCTGATGGGACCTCTCTCCATGCTCAGCGCTCACAGCCCCCAATTTCTGAGGAAAAAAATCCAGGTGTGAGTCTAAAAAATGAATCTTGAGTGACATGTTGCAACCCAATGCTTGATAAGCCAACAATAGCTCACTAACCAACTCTGTGTAGCTCTCACTCTTATAATTACCCAAAAAATTTGCAACAACATTCTTAAAAGATTTCCATGCTGGTTTTTTCTTCTAAATCGCTCAATTTTTCTTCTTCGAATACCGGATCTTTTATTAACTCCCTGATTTGAGGTCTTACGAAAATACCATCTTTTATCTTTGCAACACTTAGTTTTGGGAATTTTTCTTTTAGATACAAAAATCCACTCCTATTGCGATCCATTGCCTTTACAAAATTTTTGATCAGGCCTAATTCGACATGCAATGGTGGAAGAAGTACTTCAGATGGCTCTACAAGGGGTAAATACTCACATTTTTTTTGTCCATGAATTAAGGATGCACACGTAGGCCATATTTTTTTATGATAGTGGTTTGTTCTGTCTCGACTGTCCCATTCACATAAAAAGCAGCAGAATTTAGTATAACCCAGCTGAAGTCCGAGTAATAGGGCAACAACTTTTAAATCGCCACAGATTTTGAAAGAATATGTACTGTAGTTGATTTCTTCAAGTACTAACTTCATGTTTTCATAAGTTTCTTTCATATTAGCAGCATGGGCTAGAGGTACAGAAGGAAGTATATTTCCATTATGCAGTAACACTGCTTTTAGACTTGTTTTAGAAGAATCAATGAATAAACGGCACTGGGAGGGATCAAAATCGATTTCCAAAATCTTCATAATCCCATTTATATCATTACAATACACCAAATCCCCGTCTTGAGAAAAATATGATCTGAAGTGTTGATCACGATTTCGAAAAATAGCTGATTTTAGTTTCATGATGTAGCAAATTCCATCCTTCTAATCGAGATCCTAATAGTTCTGACTGCTTTTTTGACAAATTTAAATCGCGAACCAAATCGTTTAGATCTCCTTGAGTTATCAAGTGTAGCTTGGTTAGAATTTCTTCAAACTCAGTCATCGTCTTCATCAACACATTGGCTTGAAGTGGAGGATTGTGTATCGTCAATCTAAACGGACGCAGATGCAAATCTTCTGGCTCATGACTGAAGGTAAATTAGGGTAAATAACTGTGTGTTTTTTCTTGAAATTTATACCATTTACATCAGTAAGACAAAAATAGTAGTCCGAAATGTGATCTCTTGGTTCGGTCCAAATCATGGGTACAGCAAACAGCATATGACGGGACCCTTTCTTCTATTCTTCACACACGTTATGCAACAAATATGAGGGGCCCAGGATTTGTCTTGATGGGCCACAGCGAAACCAAAATACCGGTGATAACTCTCCAAGACTAGTTTCGTGAAATTTCGTCTTTGTTTTTTGAAAGTCAGTTCACCACAAACATAACAAAAAGAGTTAGGAACGTTACTACACTTTCTCGACATATTAACGCAGTTAATAAATCACAATATTTTGATGAAATCACAGACAAATAGTTTTATGACTATTTCTTCGCGAACGTTCCTTTGCTTTTACTGCCGTAGTACTGGTTATAAGTATTACCGTATCACAAGAAAACTGAGGCTAATTGAAACAAAACAACTGCAGCTTAATAAAGAGGGTAGTTATGGTAGCTAAAACAGTATTAGCTATCAAAGTTTGTGTGGCATGACTAGTGTTGACCAGCGTTATTACAATTTTAATGCTGAAATAATAGTAATAGTAATATGATATAGCATTTTAAAAATAAAACAACAATATTAAAAAAAGAAGAATATTTGACTTTACCTACTTATACCTAAACATAATATAAGGATATTTGAAAATTGTCGCATAGTTCCTAGACGCTACGCTTCGAAATAAGTTGCAATGCTAACAACCTTCGTAAGTAACCAGATGGCACCTGTATCGTAGTGTACTGTAGTTCGTGGACAGCATTTATTTTCATCATCTCTGTTTATTTTACTTATGTGTCTCGTGTATTCTTTAACTCATTAAAAATTTCAGAATATTACAGTTTTGTGATCTGTAATTATATTTTTTTGTTGGGAATGTGGAATCTTTGGCACAATGACACTACTCAGTATATATCACCACTACACAAACACTTTATTTTTGCACTCGACGCGCGTTTCTCTAACCATGTTAGCATCATCAGGAGCGATGGTTGACTAAAGCTAAACTACAAATCTACCCTATTTATACTTAGCCTAAACCTGAATTTACTCAGGCGGAACTAATGGCAAATGCGAGGCAGGCCATCAGTTCCGGTCGAGATGGGACTAAAGGGTGTACCAAATTTACGCAAGATTTGAATTTGGCGCCATTTGTATGGTAAAACGTTGCCAACAAAACAAAAACACAGCGTGACAGCTGACAGTTCAGGGCTATTAAAAATGGAGCGCCACACGAAAAAACAACGTGTTTTCATTGTTGAGCAATATTTTAAAAATAATGAAAGTTTGGCAGCTATAGTTCGAAATTTTCGCACAAAATATTGTCAGAATAGTGACTTAACCTCATCAACTGTGAAGAGATTAATTGAAAAATTCAGGGAGGCTGGATCAATTAGTGATCTTAAACACTCTGGCCGTCCTTCAACAAGCCGTTCGACACAAAAACATTGAAGCAGCTCGTGAGAGTGTTGCTGAGACTCCAGGAACATCAATTCGGCACCGTGGTTAAGAATTGGACATTTCGAGAAGCTCTCTACAGCGTATTCTCATGAAAGATTTGCATTTTCATGCTTACAAAGTTCAATTGACTCAAGACCTGAAGCCTACTGACCACGCACATCGAAGAGAGTTCGTTGAATGGATTATGGAACAACAACAAGTGGATACTGATTTTTCGAAGAAAATCATCTTCAGCGATGAGGCTCATTTCCATCTTGATGGCTTCGTTAATCGACAAAATTGTCGAATTTGAGGTTCAGACAATCCACAAGTGACTGTTGCGAAACAAATGCATCCACAACGTGTCACTGCTTGGTGCGGATTTTGGGCTAGAGGCATCATCGGATCATTCTTCTTTGAAAATGCGGTTGGCTAGGCAATAAACAGTTAATGGTGATCGTTATAGCGATATGATAATCCAGTTTTTTGTTCCTAAATTGCAAGATATGGATGTGGACTACATGTGGTTTCAACAAGACGGTGCCACATGCCGTACAACCCGAGAAACAATTCAATTACTGCATGAGTAATTTCCTGGTCGTGTCATATCCCGTTTTGGTGATCAGAATTGGCCACCCAGATCATGCGATTTATCGCCGTTGGACTTTTTCTTTGAGGTTTTTAATAGTCTAAGGTTTATGTCAACAAGCCTACGACCACCCATAACTTGAAGGAGAAAATTAAGCGCTGTATCAACGAAATTCAGCCATATTTATGCAAAACGGTCATAGAAAATTTCGACAAAAGAGTGCGTATATGCCAGCAAAACCGTGGAAGGCATTTACCTGATATGTCATTCCATACATAACCCAATACTGTATATTTTATGAATCAATAAAGAAATTACAATTTTTAATTAAAAACCTCTGTTTTGTTGGACACCCTTTATCTTTATTTAAACTACTTTTACATTCTATAATTTCCATGCTTTCGTATGCGTTCAACAATCTTCTATCAGATACACTTTTAATTAATCTTAGATTATCTAATGTTACAGTATGATCAGCTTCAAGGGCATGTTCAGCAATGCTACACTTTTCTGTTCTAATGTATTTTAAATGTGCTAAATGCTCTATAAATCGCGTTTTAATTGACCTTTTAGTTTGCTCAACATACTTTTTGTCGCAATCATTACAACTAATTTCATAAATTCCACTTTTCTCACAATTAGGAATCTTATCTTTGGAATTTCCTAAGATATTTCTCAGTGTGTCTGATGACTTATAAACTAAAGTGAGGCCTACCTTATTAAATACCTTATTGAGCTTCCTGCTATATTTCGGATTATATGGTATGGAGACATACTTGGTCTTATTTTCTTCGCATGTAAAAAAATATTCAGAATTCCACCTTTTTTTACATTCAAGACAGCTAGATCATCTTCCTAATAAAGGTCGAAAAGCATCCTTAGGAGGGGGGAACTACCCCTTGGGATTGATGATTCTAGCTATTGAGAAAAAAATAGAGGCTTTCGCAGTCTCGGGCAGGATGGACAAATACAGCCTGTATTTTTCTCTCAGATGATAGAACTTCCGAGATTCATCAATCCTAGGGGGTAGTTTCCCCCCTTAGGGATCTAGTTGTCTTGAATGTTTTCGCACAATGAGATAAAAGTACTTGATCCTTTCCGAATTTCAATAACATCCATGTGCATCATTAGAGCGTAAGGGTAATTTCTACCACACTCTCTAAGGGTAGTTTACAGTCATGTATCGGTAGTTAAGCGAATCTACTCCATATTTGTTCATCCTGCCTAAAACTACAAAAACCTGAACTTTTTTCGTCGTTATTGAAACTTATGAGATACCTCTGTAGGAGGGGTGGTTTTTACACCCTATGGGGATGAGTTTCAACCCTTTAAGAATAATGTCTGGTTGTTGAACCAGATTCAGATACTTTGTCCTAAGAGTTAAAAGAGTTTGTTCTTTCTACACGTTATTTAAACTCACGTGCATTATTTGAGTTTTAGACGTACTTTTCATCCCATATAAGGGCGGATTTTGGTTTAATTAATAGTGCTGTGGTTTGAACGCATATTCTCTTCTCTAGACTATAAAATATCTACCATTTTTCACACTCCATTAAGAGTTATTACATTATTACTATAATTTTACTCCATTTCAAAGGATGTTTCTGACCAAAAAAAATAATCGGTCAAGTGCAAGTTGAACTTGCGCAATTAGTGTTCCATACGTTGATTGCTTTTTTTAAATAAAAAATGTTGTAAGGGAAGTATAAAATGATCAGTGACTTCACAAAACACACCCCAAATGAGTTTTCAACAAAATTTATTTCCAATCTTTACTGAAAATTGATGACCTTGAAATTTCTGTTTTTTTATATACCAGATTAATTATTACAGGTAATGCACTCGTGATAATTTTCGTTCAATCTACACCTCATGGAGAATATTCCAGAATTTTTGCAAAATTTTTTGATAAGTACTTTTCGAGATAAGGCGGGTGGATAGCGATTTTTCGCGATTTTTTAAAAATAATACAAAGAAAAGTATTACATTATATATATATTTTTTACTCGTGTTTTCACAAGCTTTCATTTGACACCACACTCGATTACCTAGTAAAAATTTTTTTTTTTTCTCTTCCGATTTCACCCCCCAAAACTAACCCCTTAAGTCAAAATTTAACTTTCAAAACTACATGGCTCTGACGAGGCCATCAATTTCTATATTATTAGCAAATTTCAACTTTCTATAACAAATAGTTTCGGAGAAAATCGGGTATGACAGACGGACAGACAGACACCGAAGTGATCTTATAAGTGTTCCGTACGGAACACTAAAAATGACACGATAAATCTTTTTTTAAAACTACGGATTCGAATTCAGCGTCAAAAAATACACTAGATCCATGTATTTTGGTTCGTTTTAATGAACTTCTTTTTTTGTGTGGCTGTGTGATTAGTGGGGAGGTTTACAACAGGATAATCCAAAATTTGAAGTAAACCTTTAGAGAAAAACATCGTAGATTCGTGAAGAACCGAAACTATTGTCGCACGACAACTGCACGTCCATAAAGCTAGCACAGTTCAAAGCATTACCGACAGTTGTGGATTCTCCGAGTTACCACGTCCACTCTATAGCCCTTATATAGTGCCCTGTGACTTCCTTTTTTTTCAAGTATCTTAAAGATCTTAGAGGCCGAGAATTTTTCTCAGATGGTAAATTGGAAACAACAGTGTCGTTTTTTGAGGTGCTAACAGAAGTTTTTTTTTTGTTTAGAATGAAGTAAGTCGAGAAACGCAGGAATATATAGTTATGTAGAAGAAAATATATTCCTTTTAAATTTTGCGAATTTTTCTTTATGGTTGAGAAGCTGTGAGCACATGCTAGCAATAACGGTAAAGCTAAATAATTTACAAGAACTTTATTAATTTTTAGGATATGGAGGAAATAAAGACGCAATTTCAAACTGCTCCTGGTTATAACTTAGAAGCAGAAGGAGTATATTTGTGTGCATATACTCACCTTAAAGCACATGCGCTTGCCTATCATATTTATCAAGAAGAATTCAAAGCTAGACAAAAAGGTAAATTTTATTCTATAATGTAATTTATTGTATTTTAACTGAAATTATTTTCTCCAAGATATTGCAGGGGTCGGCAACCTTTTAACTAAGGGGTGCCAGTTTTCATCCATACATTTTGCATGCCGACATAGGTACTTACTACAACTAAAATTAACATAAATTAACTGAAATTAACTTAAAATATTGCTTTTAGAAGGTTTAATTACAAAAAAATTTTAACATTTAACAAATAATTTTATTATACTAGTCCTAGGACCTAGTGTGAACCCTGTGCTTGAAGTTGACTGGTTGTTTTCAGTGTCACACATGCTTCCGAGTTGTCTGTCGTCAGCCTGCTTCGGTAAGGGTTTAAAATCACTCTCATACAGGAAAAAAGTTGTTCACAGATATAGGATGATCTGAAAGCTGTAAGCATGGCAAACGCTACTTTCTTAAGACAAATAAATTTCTCTGGTAAACTCATCCAACAACTGAGTATCTCGTTTGAATGGTTCTGTCAGTCACCTTCTAACACCCTTCTTAATTCTACAAATTTCGTGTTCTCTAACTCGGAGCTTTTAAACTCAATGTATTGAAGATCAAAATCATTAATGTCCATCCATGAGAAAAGAGATATGTCAAAACAACTGCTGGAAACATCCATTAAATCTGGTTTGATTAAAACAGCGAACATAGGACCATGTTTATCAAAATCCTGACCGCTCTCGATAAACTCCTCTTTTAAATTAGTCATATATTTAAGAATTTCGTCTATTAGTGCACGATCGTCGACACTGGATATATAAGTTTTTAAATTTAGATAATATTTATATGTGTTTGTAGTAATATCGCTGATAAATATATCTATTTTTAATTTGAATAATTCCCAGGATTCGTATAAATCCAGAACTGTTTTGCCTGAACCTTGTAACTTTAAGTTGAGTTCACTGAGATGGTTTGTAATATCACTAAGAAACATTAACATACAGATCCAGTTCTTATCTTCTAGTTCAGGATAAGCATCCACTTGATTTTTTTCCAACAAGAACGATTTAATTTCGCCCAGACATTGCACAAATCTAAAGAGCACTTTACCACGGCTGAGCCAGCGCACATTATTGGGCAATGGTATATCTGAATATGCACTTTCTAATTCCTGCAGAAATGCTTTAAATTGTCTATGGATCAGTGAAGAACGACCGACAATGTAGTTAACTATTTGAACCACCCTATCCATCACGGATTTTAAACTTCCAGCGAAGATTTTAGCGCACAAAACTCTCTTGGTAAATTATGCAATGAAAATTCAAAACTGATCGACCCATGCGTTGAATAAGAAGGGAAACAAATCCTTTATGTCTCCCAATCATAGCAGGAGCGCCATCTGTCGTTACGCAAAAAATTTTATTTAAATCAATGTTCCGCTTTTCAAAATGTTTAACAAATTCTGAAAATATATCCTCTCCTCTTGTAGTTCCCTGCAATGGGAGCAGACAAATCAGCTCTTCATACACATTGCCATCATCGAAGTATCGCGTAACGATTGCCATACGGGCAATGTCATTAATATCGACACTTTCATCCATTGCTACACTAAATACAAAACTCCGTTTGATAGCGTCTCTCTGCTGTTTTTGGACATTTCGGTAATTCGTCTCTCGATGGTTTGCGCTGATGCCGGTATATTCCTAATCCTAGCCAATATTGTAGCCTTATTGGCAAGTCGTCGAATAAAATCTCGCCAGTGCTCAAAAACGTTTGCTTCCTAAATTCTCCGTCAGTGAACGGCCTACCCTTTTGTGCTAACGATTGTGCAATTTTGAAACTACATTCAGTTACCTGATTTTTTCCTTGGAAAACTTTGCTAAAGAATGTTGACTGATTCTCGTATTGTTTACTTACTCTTTGTATTGCCTCTCTTTTATCAGCGTTATCTTTAAATGACGATTCATGTTTTATCTGGAAATGTCGTTGAACACTAGATGTCCGAAAAACTACGCTTTCCCGACATAGGACACAAATGGCCCGATCGTGTTGCTGTACAAAACTGTAATCTGTTGTCCATGAAGTTTGAAATGATCGAACGTCTACCTTCTGTTTCTTCGCGACCATAACGCAAAGTAATTTTAATTTTTAAACTTTTCGACGACTATTGACAGGAACGGATGTTACTTCTACACTAAATGATCCAAACGTGTAGCCGCTTGCTATATATAGAAAAATAATGTTTTCAGAAATTTCCTTTAATTACGTTTATTAAATTTCTTAGAACAAAAAATTATTATCTACAACGCGCCCATTGCAATCAAAGGGCCGCCTAGAAGTTAAATCTAACAAAAACTAAAGTTCGGCAATATAAGAAGAGTTGCGGCGCACGTCGGAACAATTGAAGTCAAGTCAAACAAAAACCGCCTTATAGCGGCTCTTTTGATCTGAATTGAGGACGTTTATTTGTGTTTTGCCTAGGCTTATATTTTGAGAGGCTTGCCCTCTTTAATACTTACCGAAATTAAAGCCACGCCAATGCATTGAGTAAAATTATAAGTTACAAAATATATATTTTGTAGTTTTTGGTAATAATACCTAGTGACCTATATAATATATCGTTTTTGTTTGTATCGTTGAAGTAATACTGTCTTCGGTTATTTACTTAATTTCGAAACATGTCACAGATTACAAAATTAATCTGTAAACTTCGAATTGGTACGCGTGCCATTCAAAATTGCTTGGCGTGTCAGAGATGGCACACGTGCCATAATTTGCCGACTCCTGTCCTATTATATTAAAGATTATAAAACATTTTATATTTGAAATTAATATTTTAGGAAAGGGTATAATGGACAGCAAAAAAAAACGTTTTCTGTTTTTACTTAATTAATTATAATATTCACAGAAAATTTTCACAGATTATAAACCTAATAGGTACATCCCTCTTGAATTCCAGGATTGGTCAAATTTGAGCTTTGTGTAGTATTAAAAGTTCATGTTCATGCCAAAACCTAATTGCTCCCAAGTTAATGCCTAACAAATTGAATGACAGTTGTCGAATTGGATAACTTCCTAATATACAGTACAGTCCAAAAAAGTCTCCATATCCAGCTGCTTTCTATACTGTTTTTCTGTTATGCTTAACTAATTAATTAGAACTTTGAGAAACCATGTTTAAATTAATATTTGAAACTTTACCAACGCGAATTAGTATTACGGAATATTTTATTTAGAAGTTATATCATTGTTATTAAAATGTAAACAAAATTAATGTCAAAAAAGTCTCTATACACTTAACAATTACCAATAATAGTTTAACGGAAAATAACAAATTCGTTTAAAATATTTAGTGGGACCGCCGATGGTCTTGATAATCTCCCGTAACCTTTTTGTCATGCTTGCAACCAACTTTCTAATAACTTCTGCTGGCATGTTCTCCCATTCGTTCAATATTCTGTTTTTTTATTCTTCTCTATTTGAAATATTATGTTTGCGAACGCGCCGTTTAAGTTCCTCCCATAAATACTCGATGGGGTCAGCATCATATGATTGCGGAGGTGTATGAAGCTGCTGTCGCACATTATGGATTATCCATTCTCGCACCAAGTTTGGGGTATGTTTCGGACCATTGTTCTGTTGGAAAATATGTGTGAGTGGTAATTTTTGGTCACTTTCTCTTAAATTATCTCTCAAATTGTTCAGATAAACATGCTGATCCATGGTACCATTAATAAAATGTAAATTTCCAACCCCTCCAGCGGACATGCATCCCAAAGCAGAACACTGTAACCCCCTTGTCTCACCGTGGAACAAATGTTTTTAATGTCGAATGCGATATTCTTTTTTGTCCAAACTTTAGTTCTGCCATCAGATCCAAAAAGATTAATTTTAGTTTCATCACTAAAGATTACGGATTTCCAAAATTTAGGAGGTTTAGTAACGTATTCCCTAGCAAATACTAACCGCTTTTTGCGATTAGCTTCCTAAATTAACGGCTTCTTCCTGGCTGCACACCCCTTAAAGCCTGCCCTGTGTAAACAATTTCTCACTGTTTGTAAACAACTCTGCTTACTCTACGAAAACAACACAGTGAACATAAAAATAGGACATAAAATAGGGAAGAGACTCCAAACATCAAAAGGCCTATTACAAAGATACTCTACATCCCCAACACTATTCAAAATATACCTCGAACAAACATTAAAAAAATGGAAGCAAAAATGTAGTGGAATGGGAGTCCCAATACGAGAAGATTATTTATATACTCTAAGTTTCGCAGACGACCAAGTAATCATAGCGCAAGATGAGGAAGACCTCAGTTGTATGGTAAGAAAACTGAAAGAAGAATACACTAAAGCGGGATTAGCAATAAACTTTGATAAAACGGAATATCTAACAACAAGGGAGGGAAACGTGGAGAATCTAGAAGTAGATAACGAAACAATAATCAAAGGAACCGATAGATTTAAATATCTATGAACCATCATTTCAAAAAACGCAACATCAGAAGAAGAGATTAAAGCTAGATTAGGACAAACGCGAACATGCATCAGACAATTGAATTCGATTCTGTGGGACAAGCACATTACAAAGAGAAACAAAACACGCATATACAAATCATTAATACAAAGCATATTGACATACGGGTCAGAAACATGGACGATCAACAAAAGAAATAAATCTAAAATTAACGCGGTAGAGATGGAGTATTGGAGAAGATGTTGTAGAGTGACACGTATGGAGAGAATAACCAATGAAGAAATAAGAAGCAGAATGAACATCAAAGAGAACGCAATAAATACCATTGAAGAAAAACGATTAAAATGGTATGGACACATAAGATGAAGCGAAGATAATAGGTGGATAAAGAAAATAACGGAGTGGAGCCCTATAGGGAGAAGAAAAAGAGGAAGACCCAGACGATCGTGTAGAGACGATGTGGACGAGGCTATGGAGGACAGGGGTCTAACAGATGGAGACTGGGAAGATAGAAACGGATGGAATCAAAGGCTGAGAGAAGGAAGACAGCGTCAGCTGTAGAAAATCCTTGTTATATATTGTAAACAAATATTTTTCGAATATGGTTCTTCTTTTAATTTTAGTTCACTTTTCTTGGGATCTATATTGTCTCACAATACTAGCCTCTTCGCGTGGAGTCAGTTTCTTGGGACGACCGGAGCGTGGTGGAATTTTTTAGGAACTCGTTGATTTATACTGATTTACACTGTACTGAACAGTAGCATTCAACTTTTTAACAATTTTTCCTATATTTCTGTACGATTTTCCATTTTTCCACAAATCGATTATGATCATTCGAACTTGAAATGGAATTTCACTGGCTCATTTTTAATATAACTTTGAAAACCCACTGCAAAATTACTAGCAACAAGTGACAGATTATAAAGTATGGCCGAAAATTATTCATTTGTTTTCAGTTTAGCGAGCAACAGATAGCTTGATAAAATGCGGCTGATTATAACGTGTTTTTTTCAGTGCAGTTCTTGAGTGCATGGAGACATTTTTGACATTAATTTTGTTTACATTTTTATAACAATGATGTAACTTCTAAATAAAATGTTCCGTAGTTGTTTTTAATACTAATCCTCGTTAGTTAAGTTTCAAACATTAATTTAAACATGTTTTCTTATGGTTCCAATTAATTAGTTAAACATAACAGAAAAATACTATAGAAAGCAAGTGGTGTATGGAAACTTTTTGAGCTGACTGTATATCTATAATGTTAAAAGATAGAAATAAAAGCGCCTTACAACATGTCCCAGTATTTGCCACGTTTCAATAATTGCTAATCGCTGTGCACGTTTTACGATGTAACGTTACTGAAACTATCTTGGACATTCAATATTCTTTTTTGTTCACTAACAGTTATGTCTAATTTATTCAATTTTAAAACAAATTAAATAATATTTTCAAATATCCTAAAAAAAAATATAATAATAATCCTGCATGTTCGTTCTGCACTTTTACAACAACGTTGCCATTTTTATTGCAGGAAAAGTTTCCCTTGCACTTGTGTCGACTTGGTTTGAACCAGCCACCAACAGTTCGGATGATCTGGATGCTCAAGAATTAGCACTACAATTTAATGTAAGAGCAGTAAATTTTAATAGGAATAATCATAACTTGGGATGGGCGATAATTATTTTATCTATCGATAGTCGATAGCAAACCTACGTACCGATAATTTTAACTTATTGATGGTTGCAGACATATCAATAGTTATCCACATATTAATAGTAATTGATATATTGACAGTTCGTTACATTAAATATCGATAATTTTCGCTATGTCGATATTTATTGATATATAGATAGTTACTAAAATACCGATATTATATATATTATTCCTATTAGTGTAGTAAAAAAAGCATTTGAAGTTGCACAGTTTAGATACAGCAATGATTTTATTCTTTCACCAGGAGTATTGTCCTGAGTTTTGGACCTCGAAAAACTGAAGTTTTCAAAACGCGTTTTTTGAGCTTAAAATGCGAATAACTCCGGTTATATATGTCGGATCGAGACAAAAAAAAATCAAACTCATCGTAATGAAATTTCCAACAAAACTTCGTTAGTTTTAAGTGTGTACATAACCTACAAAATTGAAAAAAAAATGACAAAAAAAACTGTTTTTTTCATTTTATTGTACAGGCCGACTAAGTAAAACCGTAAAAAATATGCCTTTTGTTATAGCAAAAATGCACTGAAATTTTGGTTCAAAAATATTGAACCCAGTAGGCACAATTGAATTTGTTATTTAACATTTGAATTGCCTGCCATTTCGTCCAAAATGGATCCTTTTTTTTCAAAATTTAGGTTTTGACGCCAGCTTTCCGATGCCATTAATAAAAAAATTTTTAGAGTAATTTTAACCGTTTGTTTTTACATTTATTTATTAAACAAATAAAAACAAATGCGTTTTTCGGTCATTTTGAAAAAAAAATTGAAAATTTTGTATCACGTCTGATAGAAAAACGCGAGACCTTTATTTAAAAAAAAAAAATCAGTTTCGTTAACATTTTTCTTTTTCAAAATGTCAGTTGTTATTTTTTTTTTATTTATTTATTTTTTTTTTATTGGTCTAGCACACGTGCTGCAGGCAAGTCTCTAAACCGCTCCAGGAGCGGCACGAGTGCGGAAAAAGCGATTCACGCTGTTCCCGAATCGCTGTAAATTGTACTCGGTGGGAAACACAGCGCTGGGCAAATTATTCCAAAGGGATGACGTTCTCCATATAAAAGATTGCTTGAAAAGCGTTGTACGCGGAGTAACAAGCTGAACCTCATATGGATGCGAAGCACCAGCGCGACGTGTATTTCTAACATGCACCGATTTGGGAGGAATTAAGCGGGCTACATCCTTCGAACACTTTCCATGAAAATACTTGTAGAACAGACTCAAGTCGCCAACCGCTCTTCGATGCTCCAGCGAATCAAGGCCGCCGGTCAATTCCGGGTCCCCAATCAGACGGACCGCTCTTCTCTGAACAGAATCCAACAAATGCAGTGTATGTTTGGGAGCGGAGCCCCAAACGTGGGAGCAGTATTCCATAGTTGGTCGAATTTGGGCTTTGTAAAGAATTAACAGTTGTTGTGGGGTGTAAAGCTTTCTGGTTCTAAATAATATTCCCAACTTTTGAGAAGCTCTCCTTGCTATGCTTGCAACATGTTCATGCCAAGACATATTTGCTCCCAAACTAACGCCCAACAAATTGAGCGACGATGCTAGGGGAATGGAGTGCCCCGACATAACTATGTCGGGTTCAGCAACGTTAACTTTTTTAGAAAAAACTGCCGCTTGGGTTTTTGTAGCGTTAAATTCCACTTGGTTACTGTCACCCCAAGATAGAATTTCTTCCAGGTCTTTGTTGAGTTGAACGACCTCCTGCTGTCTGCGGACATTCGCCTGAGCAGCCGATGTCCGAGCATTCAAGGTGAATGAAGAGACAAGCGTACTGTCATCTGCAAAGCTATAGATTGGATTCCCGGTCTTTTCCAGCAGATCGTTAATGTAAATGAGAAAGAGAGTAGGAGACAGTATGGAGCCCTGGGGCACACCAGCGTTGATAGTGAGGGTGTTAGAAAGAAATCCGTCGACCGCCACTCGTAAAGAACGCTCTCTGAGGAAACATGAGAGCCACAAACAGAACCTTTCAGACATACCATAAGAGCGCAACTTAGCCAACAGTCCATCGTGCCAAACACGGTCGAATGCCTTGGATATGTCAAGAGCAACCGCTCGAGATTCTCCAAAGTGTTCAATTGCGTTGTTCCAAACATGTGTTACATAAGTCAGAAGATCTCCTGTTGATCTATGTTTACGAAAACCATATTGGTGATTGCTAATAATATTGAATCGTTCAAGATATTTTAGAAGATGCTCATTGATAACCTCTTCCATGACTTTCGATATTATTGAAAGCAGTGCAACTGGTCGGTAGTTATTTGGCAAGGTCTTCTTACCTTTTTTAGGTATCGGCTGAACCGTGGCACATTTCCAGCAGGACGGAAATATTCCCTTTCTGTAGGATAGGTTAAAAAGTCTACAGAAAACTGGTGTTAGTTCGCTTGCACAGTTTTTGAGAACTATGGCAGGTATTCCGTCAGCGCCAGAAGCCTTCTTGGTGTCTAGCTTCATTAAAATACGCTTTATGATGCGCTGTCTGAAGACAACATCGGGCATCCTTGACTGCAATATGGGAATAGTAGGTGGTGTTTTTCCTTGGAAATCGACCGTAGAATGTGAAGCAAAAAGTTCAGCCAACAAGTTCGCTCTCTCAACAGGTGTGGTTGCAATGGAATTATCTGGCCGTGTGAGTGATGGTATGGTGGATTTGGTAAAATTTTGACTAACTGCCTTAGCGACTGCCCAAAAGGACCTGGAATTGTTGGGACAAGCGAGAAGTTTGTTTCTAATTCGTTGATTGTGTGCCTCCTTGGTTTCGTCGATAATTCCCTTGCATCTGTTCCGGGCATGAACAAAGATGTTTCGATTTACGGTGTTAGGATTTTCACGCCATTGTCGGTAGGCAATATGTCTAGAAGCAACAGCTTCTTTGCATTTTCGGTCGAACCAAGGCTTGCCGTTGGAGGAGCATTTCTTCGAAAAAGGGATGTAAGCTTCCATACCAGCCAAAATAACATCGGAGACCTCCCTGGCGCAGTCAGATGGGTTATCGAATCGAAAACAAACGTCCATCCAAGGGAAAGTTCGAAAGTATTCCATGAGATCTTCCCATTTAGCAGATTTGTAGTGCCAAATCCTGCGCGGCCTAGGAGCGTCTCTGTCACTGATTGGCAGGATACTCGATGTCGAAAGCAGTTTATGGTCGGAAGAACCTAACGGCGGATTTACGGTGACCGTGTAAATCTCCAGATTGGTGGTTAAAAACAGATCAAGAAGACTGGCGAACTCCCCGTCTCGATCAGGGATCCGTGTTGGTTCGTCAATAAGCTGAGTTAAGCCACAACTGATTGAGAATGATTCAGCTTCACGACCTTGTTCGTCGGTAGTATTTGAATATTTGAGCCAGTTGATATTGTGGACATTAAAGTCGCCCAGGATGGCAATTTCGGCACTTGGATAGTTACTTTGTAAATGATCTATGGTGTCTGCAAGAGAAGCGAAAAGTGTTCGAAAATTGGTATCACTTGGTGGTCGATACAGGATACAGATAAACCTTGTGGTTTGTTGAGTCGTTATTTTTAACCACATAACATCAAAGTTTGGGGGCTCCAGATCTTCTTCTCGTTGACAAGAGAGGTCGCTTCTGACAAAAAGACAGATTCCAAAGTTACGCCTAAATCGGGAATAGAAGTCGTACCCAGGATAAAGATAGTTGACCGTGCTGGTCGATGGACTGACCTTGGTTTCACATAGAGCGAGTACATGAGGTTTATCTGATTGCAGGTGTTGATGCACTGAATTTATGTTCGAGTTTATACCTCGTATGTTGCAAAAATCTATCTTAAAATTTTGATGTCTGCAAGTCGACGCCTCCGAACCAGCCCCCACCCGGAGATCCGAACGGGGGGCCACTCCCACCCCCGGAACCTCCCGCATCCAGGCGCCTCACCATGCTCCCCCGGTCCCACAGTAGTTAATGTGGAATTTTCCTGTTCTGTCACATGTTTATCTTTGCCTTCTTTGGCTTTGATCCAGGGGGTGTTATTATTGGGTAGTTTGGGTTCTGACCAGATACTTTTCCAATGATCTGTGAGTTCTTGTTTGTTTGGTGGTTCGGTCACTGCTGTCTGTTTGCTGTGCATAGTTTTCCGGTAGAACTGTGTTTGGCTTCTTCGGAAGAGGTTGTTGGTATCTTTCCTCTCGTTTGGTTCTTTGTATCTACGAAGTCTTGCGGCATATACGGATAATTTTTGTTTCAGAGTATCCAGGATTTCTGGCAGTGTTCTGTCGGGAGACCCGGACTTGATCTTGTTTATACTCTGTGTGACTCGTTTGAACACGTTCCCGTTGATAAACTGGGTAAGGTGTCCTAGATATCTCCTGATGTTGTTGATTTGGTTTTCTATTCTTATTTGCCGTTTGAATTTTGGTTTTGTGCTGTTGGGATTTCTTTGTCGTTGCGGGAGTTTTTGATTAAACATTTCGTCTGTTACGATTGGGATTGATGGTGGTGGGTCTAGGCGGCGAGTGATTCCCTTCTCAGTGATTTCTTTGTCAGGACTTGTGCTTTTATCAGAGCAACGCATGGTGTGTTCGTTTGTTCCTGTAGTATAACTCATGCGTTGCCTTGATTTTCCCGCCTTGGTGGGTGTCGGCTTACTCGCCGGCACAACACTTTTGGCAGGTCCATTGTCAGTTGCCCGGTCTTCATCGTGTTGGTCGAGCTGCCATTTCCCGCGACGTCCTCGACCGTTACGTCGCTCGCCCGATGCTTTGATTCATAAACAAATGAATGTGGAATCTTTGGCACAATAATACTACTTAGTATATATCACCACTATACCAAACACTTTATTTTTGCACTCGACGCGCGTTTCGCTAACCATGTTAGCTTCATCAGGAGCGATGATTGACTAAAGCTAAACTACAAAACTACCCTATTTATACCTAGCCTAACCCTTGAATTACTCAGGCGGAACTAATGACATCGGCAAGGCCATCAGTTCCGGCCAAGTAACCACTAGAGGGGACTATAAGGAATAGGCCCTCTGTCTTTATTTAAACTACTTTTACGTTTTATGATTTCTATACTTTCGTATGCGTTCAACAATCTCCTATCATACATTTTTTATTAATCTTAGATTTTCTAATATTACAATATGATCAGCTTCAAGGGCATGTTCGGCAATGCTAGACTTTTCTATTCTACTGTATTTTAAGTGTGCTAAATGTTCTTTAAATCGTGTTTTAATTGACCTTTTAGTTTGCCCAACATAATTTTTGTCACAATCATTACAACTAATTTCATAAATTCCGCTTTTCTCACAGATAGGAACCTTATCTTTGGGATTTCCTAAGATATTCCTCAGATTGTCTGATGACTTATAGACTAAGGTGAGGCCTACCTTATTGAATACCTTATTGAGTCCCTTGCTATATTTCGGATTATATGGTATGGAGACATACTTGGTGTTATTTTCTCCTCGTGTAAAAAAGGTGAAATTCTGAACATTAGACCTAAACTTATGTCTATTTATTAGCTTATTTACTAAGTCATCATCATAACCATTAACTCTAGTTATATTTCTAATACGATTCCTTTCTTTATTAAAGTTTACTCTATTCAGATGGAAAGTGGCCAAACGATGAACTAAAAAATGTAATGGGGCTAATTTATGTTGTTTGCAATGAAACGAATCATTAGGAATATATCTATCTGTTACTGTGTCCTTCCTATAGATATCAAATTCTAATCTATTAATATTTTTAATAATTAAAATATCTAGAAAAGGCAATTGTCCTTTGTTCTCAACTTCGTAAGTGAATTTAATAGAATTATACCGGCTATTTAATTTAGAAACAAAATCATCAATATTTGCTTTCTTTGTATCAAAAATCGCGAAAATATCATCCACATACCTATACCATACCCTTGGGAAATATTCGAATTCTTGACTGGCTTCGATTTTAAACTTACTCATGAATAAATTGGCTATGAAAGGTGATAAGCAATTACCCATAGCTGTTCCTTCTTTCTGAACATAAACTTGACTGTTATATTGGAAATAATTTTGTTCCATACAAAGTTTAGATGATGTTAAGTATTCACGAATAATTTCGTCTTCAAAGTCATTCATTCTAAGTAATTCTTCGAGATATTGTAAAGTTTGTGGAATTGGCACACTTGGGAACAAAGAACTAACATCAAAAGAAATTAAGACTTCACATTCATTAAGAACTAGATTTTTTGTTTTGTTAGTGAATTCTAACGAATTCTTCACTGCGAAAGTATTTAATAGTAAATTCTCAAGTTCTTTTGATAAACATTTGGATATTAAATATGTGGGTGATCCGACCGATGAAACAATGGGTCGCATTGCTTTTCCAGGTTTGTGAATTTTGGGTAAGCAATACAATTTTGGTATGGTCGGATTACTCATATTTAATTTAAATTTTAGCGAATCGGCGACAAGGTTCTTACATTTTTTTAAAGAATTTTTACCTCTGATATTATTCTCGGTAATGGATTTCTTATTACCTTTTCATAAGGGCCAGATTCGATAAGATTATCTACGCGTTCAAAGAAATCTTTCTTATCCAATATAACAACCTTATTTCCTTTATATGTAAAAGTAGTTTAAATAAAGACAGAGGGCCTATTCCTTATAGTTCCCTCTACTGGTTACTTGATCGGAACTGATGGCCTTGCCTATCTCATTAATTCCGCCTGAGTAATTCAAGGATTAGGCTAAGTATAAATAGGGTAGATTTGTAGTTTAGCTTAGTCAATCATCGCTCCTGATGAAGCTAACATGGTTAGCACAACGCGCGTCGAGTGCAAAAATAAAGTGTTTGGTGTAGCGGTGATATATACTGAGTAGTATTTTTGCTATAACAACAGGAATATTTTTCTGAAAGCCGATCGGTTCGCTTACTCGACCTGTACAATAAAAAAAAAACAGATTTTTGCCTGTTCTTTCAATTTTGTAGGTTATGTACACATTTGAACGATTTAAAACCGAGTATTTGTTGAAAATTTCATTACGAAGAGTTTAGTTTTTGATTTCAATCCGAGTTATATGACCGCATTTGAAGCTCAAAAAACGCGTTTTGAAAACTTCAGTTGTTTACAAACAAAAGAGTCCAAAACTCAGGATGTTACTCCCTGGTGATACTCCAAAGAGGATAAAATCATAATATTGCTGTATCTAAACTATGCCTACCTCAACATTATTTTGATGTTTTTTTACTGCACTATATATCGATATATTGACTGCTGTTTATATATCGATAATTATTGATATACTGATGGGTAGGAACGTACTTGTACTTAATAATGTTTCATTATACGTTTTTTTCAGGTTATAAACAAAGAACAGAGCTAAGGAAATATATTTATTTGGTATAATTTAAAATATTAATTTTGGAAAAGGTACAAAGTGGATGGCTATATCACTAATAATATTTTATTCATTTTTAAAACTTACGTTATTAAATTTTTGTAACGTACTTAAACGCAATGTTTTCAATAAGTAATATTTTCTTAGGTTTCCTAAGTAACTTTTACAAATCTCAAGTCATTTTCTCGCTATATCGATAGTTACCAATATATTGGTCGATATCGATATTTTATCGATCTATCGATTGCCACCGACAAATAAAAATTATCCATATGCATAAATACTTTTCACGAGATGTTAATGCTTTTTTATAATATATTTATCATGCATTTTTATTAATAAAACATATTGATAAGTTTTGAAAGCGACACCTATGGAGCATCAATTGACCCAAATATTGACCGCCATTCTGAGGTTTCCATCTGTCGCATGACCACACCTTAAATTTCAAATCGATCTGTCAAGTCATTTATTGTTTATCAGCTGGTTAAAGTATACAGGTTTGAGTATTTTTGAAAAATGGAAAAATCGAATATCGTGCAGTGATAAAATTCTTTGTTTTGGAAGGTTTATCGGCAACTGAAATACATGCAAAGTTAGTGGAAAAGTATTAAAGGAGTCTGCTGCTTCATTTTCAACTCTTCATAGATGAACTCTATAGTTTAAACCTGGTTGTACAAGCGTCAAAGGTCATTCATGTTCAGGACGTCCAAAAACTGCAACAACTGAAGAAACTGTCGTACAAGTACAAGATATGGTAATGGAAGACCGTCGATTAACCATGGTGAGGCTATAGGCATCTCACAAGGATCGGTACATGAGATCGTAACTAATGTTCCGGGTATGAGACAGCTATTCACAAGATGGTGCCGCATTTTGCTAACATCCGAACAAAAATGCAGTCGTGAGAAACTTTCTAAACAATATTTGGCTCGTTTCACAAAGAATAAAACTGATTTTGTGCGTTGATTTGTAACTCTGAATGAAACTAGGGTTTACCAGTATGATCCTGAACTGCACGACAAACCGCACACTGGACCGAGCCCAGTGGTTCCCCTCCAAAGTAGTCAAAATCGTACAAAAGCCGTAAGTTTTCTGGGATGCAAGGAATTTTGTTAATTGATTATCTTCAAACCGATAAAACAATCACAGGAGAGTATTATTGCAATCTTTTTGACCAACTGAATGAGAAAATTCGTGAGAAAAGACCCGGTTTGCAGAAGAAAAAATCATCTTTCATCATTACAATGCACCTGTTTACAGAGATGCTTTGGTAACGGCAAAACTGGTTGGATTAAAGTACGAATTGTTGGACTATCCACTCTATTCACCAGGTTTGGCTCCGTCTGACTTCCATCGGTTCCCAAACCTCAAAAGATTTTTACGTGGGAAACCTTTTTCAACAAACGATGAGTTGATAGCATCCGTAGATGGGATAATTTGAAGGTCTTCCGGAAAACCACTTCAGAGATAGAGTAAATGAATTAGAAAATCGCTAGAGAAAATATATTGAGCTTAATGGGATTATACTGACGAATAAATGTATCTCGGCTCATTAATTCATCTTGTTTCATTTCCGCTTTCACAACTTAATGACTGACCAGTATTTCGCGCGCAAGGTATTAAAAGCGTTCTTAAAGCAAAATTAGACAAGGGATCTTTAAATTATTGTTTACTTCTCAAATTTGACATTTACCTTTAAGACGAATGAAGACACAAAATAGCAAAAATTTGCCAATAATTTTAGAAGATCAAACAATCTCATGGAATTCTAGTTCCCTCAAAAAATACAAAAATGCATATTTGTTCGTTCTCTCTGGAAACGAAAAGTAAAACATTTTCCTAACGACAAAAATATTATAGACTTTGTTGCAGCTTCTTTTTACTGAAACTTACTTACGCAAAACGACAGCTCTTAAGTCGGAAAAAGTGAATCCCAGCTAATAAAAACGCTGCTGAGTACGATTCTTTTTATCATTTGAGCACTGCCTAAAATAACTGATCCTGTGTAGCGTACATATAAGAAACGAGCTGCAATATAAATATATATATATATATATATATATATATATATATATATATATATATATATATATATATATATATATATATATATATATATATATATATATATATATTATTATAATAATATATTAATTATATATAATTAAGGCACTATCGGAATTAATAAATCTGGTGTTGACATATATTCTTTGAAAAGACGCTCAAGTTTGCTTATTGCAAGAGAATCTTTTTTTTCTTTTAAAAGTTTTGCTCCCTGATTGTCGTTTGAAGTCTCGCTGTTTATCAATTCAAGCCTCCCTTCTATAAATATAATTAGCTCTGCTTTTAGCGTTCGCTTTTTATCCTAAAAGAGACGTCCTTTGTATCCATGAGCTCCTTTCAGCGTCTTGAACCTGGATACGCCACCGATATATGTATCAACATTAGCTTATTCCATCCATAGTCGGATTCAAACCTCCTCAAGTTGTCTTCAATGAGCTTTGTTGTTTGCTTTTGGTATCCAATTGTGTCCTGCTAATCTTTTTATGTCGTCCGTCATCTTGTCTGTGGTCTACCTCTGCGTTTTTTGTGTTTTTTAGGCCTCCATTCAAATATACGGCGTGTCCATCTGTTATCATTTATCCATATATATACATATTAAGGTGGAATGTATATACATATATATGACAAAATAGACGCTTATACTACGCTTTGTCGGTGACTTATTTAAAGTCTTCCCGAGCAATGCGGCCAGACCACAGCTGACATTTAATTGCAGAAGCGCACCTTTTCGAGCTTCCCGCTCGAAAGCATAGATAGCGTTTGTGAAGGCGAATCAAAAGAGCCACACTTTGAGAGTTCCCAAGTGCAATGAAAAAAACACGTTATAATCAGCCGTATTTTATCAAGTTGTCTATTGCTCGCTAAACTGAAAACAAATGAATAATTTTCGGCTATACTTTATAATCTGTCACTTGTTGCTAGTAATTTTAGAGTGGATTTTTAAAGTAGTATTAAAAATGAGCTAGAGAAATTGTGAAATTCCATTTCAAATTCGAAAGATCATAACTGATTTGTGGAAAGATGCAAAATCGTACAGAAATATAGGACAAACTGTTTTAAAGTCGCATGCCACTATTCAGTACATTGTAAATCAGCATAAATCAACGGGTTCCTATACAATTCGACCACGCTTCGGTCGTCCCAAGAAACTGACTCCACGTGAAGAGGCCAGTATTGTTAGACAAATAATTATAGATTTCAAAAAAAGGGTACCAAAATTAAAAGAAGAAATGGGGGAACTATTTTCAAAAAATGCTTGTTCACAAACAGTGAGAAATTGTTTACACAGGGCAGGCTATAAGGGGTGTGCAGCCAGGAAGAGGCCGTTAATTTCAGAAGCTAATCGCAAAAAGCGGTTAGCTTTAGCTAGGGATACGTTCCTAAAGCACTTGAATTTTGAGAATCCGTAATCTTTAGTGATGAAACTAAAATTAATCTTTTTAGGTCTGATGGCAGAACTAAAGTTTGGAGAAAGAGGAATACCGCATTCGATATTAAAAACATTTGTTCTACGGTAAGACAATGGGGTGGCAGTGTTCTGCTTAGGGGATGAATATTGGCTGGAGGGTTGGAAATTCACATTTTTTTAATGGTACCATGGATCAGCATGTTTATCTGAACATTTTGAGAGACAATTTAAGAGAAAGTGTCCAGAAATTATCACTAGAAAAAAGATATATTTTCCAACAGGCCAATGATCCGAAACATACTGCAAATTTGGTGCGGGAATGAATGATCCACGATATGCGAAAGCAGTTTCATACACCTCCGGAATTACCCGATATTAACCCCATCGAGCATTTATGGGAGGAACTTAAACGGAGCGTTCGCAAACATAATGTTTCAAATAGAGAAGAATTAAAAAACAGAACATGATAAAAAGGTTACAGAAGATTATCAAGGCCAACGGCGGTCCCACTAAATATTAGTTTAAACAAAGTTCTTATTTTCCGTTAAACTCCGTCAAAGTATTATTGGTAATTGTTAACTGTGTGGAGATTTTCTTGACATTAATTTTGTTTACTCACTGTATATATACATATACATATATATATATATATATATATATATATATATATATATATATATATATACATATATATATATATATATATATATATATATATATATATATATATATATATATATATATATACATATAATATATATATATATATATATATATATATATATATATATATATATATATATGTATATGTATATATATATATATATATATATATATATATATATATATATATATATATATGTGTACATATATATATATATATATATATATATATATATATATATATATATATATATATATATATATATATATATATACATATATATATGTGTATATATATATATATATATATATATATATATATATATATATATATATATATATAACTTGGTATGCGTTCATTCGAGAGATGCTACTAACTAAACATGACCTCGATACGCGCCGGTGGTGCCATATCTCGGACTCTGCACGGACTTTTCAAACCAGCCTCGTATATATATATATATATATATATATATATATATATATATATATATATATATATATAGAATATATATATATAGAATATATATATGGAAAAATAGGATTGATACAAGTTAGTTTACGGCGGTATTCTTTTCTCTTTATCTATCACCTTATCTTACTTCAGCATAAAGTAATGTGATATTAATATTTCAGTTGGGAATATTTGCTCATCCTATATTCAATGGAAATTGGCCCCAGTTGGTGATCGATAGAGTGGCTAACAGAAGTAAACTGGAAGGTCTGGAAAAATCGAGATTACCAGAATTTACCCAAGATGAAATTGATTACATAAAGGGAACATGTGATTGGTACGGCATGAACTAGTAAGTAATATGAATTGTAGAAATAGAAATCGTAAATATACAGTATTTACCAAATACAGACAACAAATACAAGTAGTAAAGTTTCTAAAATTAGTATATATATATATATATATATATATATATATATATATATATATATATATATATATATATATATACGACCTTGAGAGCCAGAGACAAACAGGAGCCCTTACCTATGGAACAGAAACATGGACACTGAATAAAAGTATAGTCCATACACTACAAGTTACCCAACAAGCCATGGAGAGAAAAATTCTAAACCTTAAACTTAATGATCGCATACCAAACACAGAAATAAGAAGAAGGTCAATGGTAAGAGATGTAGTAGAATGGGTAGATACAGTAAAGTGAAACTGGGCAGAGCATATTGGAAAGATGAAGGAAAATCGGTGGATACGAAAGGTTATAGAATGGAGACCACGAGCAAATTAAAAAAGCAGGAGAAGACCACAACCTAGGTGGTCAGATATATATATATATATATATATATATATATATATATATATATATATATATATATATATAAATAAATTTGTTTTTAAGTTCTCGACCGTGATAATACAATTCCGTATAGTTTATCGGGATAGCGGTCTATTCCGATAAACTCATTTGTTGTTAAGACTTGATATTTCACCGATTCTTTGTCGGCTTCATCAGAAGTAATACTACAAGATTGAAGCACCCTTAGCGATGTACGAATCATAAATTAAAACAATGTACTGACTTACCTACTAGAGTAAAAACGATGTAAATAAAAAGGAAGAACAATAAAACATTACATATCAATAAAACATGTATGTATATATGTATATATTTTCAAGTTCCTCGATTCCAACAAACACTTATACTACAATATATTCGAAGCACCCCTAAAATTCTATATGGCATTACTTTCAGCTCTCAAATAATTTTATTTAAGGTTAGTTTTTAGTGTTCCGTACAGAACACTTATAAGATTACTTCAGTGTCTGTCACTCCCAATTTTCTCCGAAACTATTTGACATAGGAAGTTGAAATTTGGCACTAATATAGGAATTGATGACCTCATCAGAGGCGTGTAGTTTTGAAAGTTAAATTTTGATTTAAGGGGTTAGTTTTGGGGATGAAATCAGAAGTGAAAAAAAATTACCAGGTCATCAAGTGGCATATCAAATGAAAGTTTAAATATTGTAAAGCAACTGAAAATAGACAGAAGTCCATATTCCAGTAGCTTACTAGCTGTTCTCTTGTCTGTCAAATCCATTCTGAGACGCGTTTCGCCGTATCACGGCTCGTCAGTCAGGCTAAGATTGACAAACAAGAGAACGGTATCAAGTGGTACTTATCCCAGCGTTGACTGTGTCAACCACTCTGTCGGTTCGAAAGCTGCTGTGTCAGCTTTCGATGGAGTAATAGGTATGCGTACTTAATACAATTCGTTGTATCCTACCATCGTGCTCCGTAACTTCTGGGATAAGTACCACTTGATACCGTTCTCTTGCTTGTCAATCCTAGCCTGACTGACGAGCCGTGATACGGCGAAACGCGTCTCAGGATGAATTTGACAGACAAGAGAACAGCTAGTAAGCTGCTGGAATATGGACTTCTGTCTATTTTCAGTTGCTTTACAATATTTATAGATACTTGAGGAAGGATCCCTCGAAAAGCGCTACCTGCTTTAAAGCGTTCACTGTGTCAACCACTCTGTCGGTTCGAAAGCTGCTGTGTCAGCTTTTGATGGAGTAATAGGTATGCGTACTTAATACAATTCGTTGTATCCTACCAAATGAAAGTTTGTTAAAACACATATAATGTAAAACTTGCGCACACTTTTCTTTGTATTATTTTTAAAAAATCGCGGTCCCCCCCTTATCTCGAAAAGTAATGATCAAAAAATTTTAAAAAAATTCTCTAATATTCTCCACAGGGTTTAAATTGAACGAAAATTATTACGAGTGCATTACCTTTAGAAAACAGAGCAAATTTCTAAATAATTGTTTATTTCTCTTGTCTTAGAAAAATTAGACGACGTATCTGATTTGCTAAAATATGAACATTGCAATAAATAAAGATACTTTTTATTCTTGTCTATATACATCTCATAAAGGAAAACCTTCAGTTGCTTTTAGTTATTTTGTTTTGTGAAGTTTTGTGGTCTTCTTGAACGCTACATACGAGGGCAGACGTTTAAAATTTTACAAACGACCACTATCGTTTTAAAATCTGACGTTTGTTATTGTTAAAAAAGCAGCTCAGAAACTGACCGAGTAGTTTGTTTACAGAGAAAGTAAAAAAAACAATTTTGTGTACAAATGAAAATGTCACTTGAAGGTCTTCATTGGATGATTTTTTATAATTTTAGTAAATGCTTAACTCCACAACAGTGCCTCGAATCGCTTCGTCCAATTTTCGATAATGAATCATTCATCAGAAAATATCGTTTACAATTGGTTTGGTGAATTTCGTCATGGTCGTGCTTCCGTTAGCCATGGTCAACAGAAATCGATTGTTGTTCCAAAAAACATCGATACTGCACACAATATGATTGAAGAAAATCGGTATGTGACTTACTGCAGTACGTTCGATTTTGCATGAACATTTAGCTGTGCGAAAGAACTGTTCCCATTGGATTCCGCCTAATTTGACTCAAAAACAGGCTCGTATCAATTGGTGTAAGGAAATGCTCCAGAAATTCGTCCGAGGATATGCAAAATCCTTATACAACATCATAACAGGAGACGAAACTTGGATATATTGGTACGAGCCGCAAACTAAGCAACAATCAACTGTATGGGTGTTCCTAGATAAACCGAATCCAAGCAAAGTTGTTTCGTTCGCGAAGCACTTCCAGAAAATGATCGCTTGTTTCTTTGGTTATACTGGACATGTTGCAACCATTGTTTTATTGGATCGAAGAATAGTTATTGCTGAATGGTATACAATAATTTGTTTGGCAGAAGTCATTGATGAAATCAGGAAAAACAACCGAAGACGTTGCATCATTCTTCATCATGACTATGCTCTCACACAGCACGTCAAAAAATTCATTATTTGACGGAGAAAAACGTCGAATTAATGTCTCACTGCCCGTATTCGCAATAAGCCGTTGAATCCTTCCAAGACCATGTTTTTGAGATACCAACTTCAAGGTGGAAATTTTTTTTCGAGAATTGGTTCGAACGCATACAAAACTCTATAAATCTTAAAAGCGAATATTTTAAAAAACCATAAAACGATTTGTAACAAAATATGTTTTTTCTTACATTTTTTTTGTAAAAACTTAGAAGGAAATCCTCCTAAACTTCAGAAAGAGGTGAAACGTAAGTCATTCGATGCATTAAAAATATTGTAATTTTTACCATCGAAAAGTATTCACTTTTATCTTTTAATTAATCCTATATATGATTCATTTTGTATTGCCGGTGCATACTTAATAAAGTGTCATTGTTTTTCAGCTATATAAGCTTTTTAGTCGAATTCCAATACAGATGGGACGACAATCCCCAAAACGCAACTTACGTTGTCGATGAAGGTTATAAAAGTTACCCAAATGCATCCTGGCCTCACAGTAATGCTTCTACATGGTTAACTGTAACACCATGGGGATTAAGAAAAATGGCCAGATGGATAAATGACAATTATAAACCCCAGGAAATTATTATTACTGAAAACGGTTGGTCTGATGACGGATCATCTTTAGATGATCCGGAACGTACTGACTTCATAGAGGTAAGTGTAAAGTATTTTTATTGTAAATCAGCTAACACCTATTTTTATGGGCATAGTATACATGCTGCAGGGAAATCGCTAGAGTGCCTGAGGAGCGACGCGTATGCGGAAAAAGCGATTTACGTTGGCCCTGAATCTCCATAATTTGTACTTTGTGAGAATCACAGTCCTAGATAAATCATTCCAAAGGGATGATACGCTCAGCTGACAGTCGATTTAATTCCAGTGTATAGTGGTGGACCCATGATTTAACCACTGTCACATATCACATGCAAAAATCCTTTTTATTGCGCTTAAACAGGTCCAAACAGCGCTCAGAATCATCAACACGTTGTTGTTTTTGGTCCACTGTGAGCAAACGCGGTACCCATTTCCAACAGAGCTTTCTCTTGTCCAAATGTTCATGCAAAATATGACCAACACGTTCGTCGATATCTTTAGGGTGTCAGCTATCTCACGCAGTTTCACTTTACGGTCATCCAAAACAATTTCGTGGAATTTTTTTTATGTTTTCCGGTGTAACCACCTCGTTTGGACGTCAAGAGCATTCGGCATCATTTGTGTCTGTATGACCGCGTTTAAAAAATGAGTGATTTTCCAGGGGCAGAGTCCTCGTAACACTTACCTAGCCATTGTTTTGTTTGAACAGTATTTTTTCTTATCAAAAAATAGCGTTTTATCAACACACGAAATTCGATTTTTTCCATTGTTTTAAAAATATCAAAAGTAGCGTCACTAAAACCACTGTAACTTGTAAACTAATCTTAAGAATGTCATGAAATTTTGACCCGTATCGTTTGAAGGTTGGTACTTTCTAAAAATCATATGGATTGTTTAAAAAGGGCCACATCTATGTATCAAACCAAAAACTTTTCTGCCTACGTTATATTTAAAAGGGTCGTAAAAGAACAGATTACTTCTTGAAATTATTGGCGACATTTAACTAAATAATTGTTATAATTAAATACATAAAGAATTATTATTTCATTTGCGCCATAACTTTAGTATTAAGCTATTTTTCTAAAATCGGCAGAAGGAGAGTTACAGGTGTTGTTTAGCAACTAACCTGAACTACCCTAAAGTAAGAGGAAAATATCTGAAGATGAAAGCCAAACTACAAGGCAATTAAAAAAAAAAATGGGGGTCAAACCCACAATCTCTGAGTATACGCCCCTGGAGGTTTAATCACCTAAATTGAGTCTGTCGAGAATTTGCAAATGCGAAATTACCAACAAATAAAGAACCCATGAATGCTATATTCCATGCCTTTCCTCCGACGACTATAGTTTCTGAGCCTATATTCTTCATCGGGTAGGCTGTAGGCAACGGTAACGATCGATACCGTTGCCTACAGCCTACATGATGAAGAGTATAGATTCAGAAACTATAGTCGTAGGAGGAAAGGCATGGAATATAGCATTCATGGGATCTTTATTTGTTGGTAACGATCGATGGCGTTGCCTACAGCCTACCTGATGAAGAGTATAGGCTCAGAAACTATAGTCGTAGAAGGAATGGAATATAACATTCATGGAATCTTCATTTGTTGGTCATTTTGCATTTTCAAATTCTCGACATTCTGTTGTAGTGACCAATCAAATAACAAACCATATTCCGAAATTTTATTTCGGAATATCGATTTGATTTATCCTTCCTAACAATGTTAGGTTTATATAGTTGAGCAGTTTTCGATGTTCGAATCTCTCAACAGATGGCGCAAGAGTCTGTATCTTGCCCAACGAATAGTACCTCGTTTATATGAACTACCATGATTGCTATCAGCCAGCGAGAGTCATTCCAACTCGATTCTCCACGGTACTCTGGTCTTAACGATCGATACCGTTGCCTAAAGCCTACCTGATGAAGAGTATAGGCTCAGAAACTATAGTCGTAGGAGAAAAGGCATAGAATATAGCATTCATGGGATCTTTATTTGTTGGTCATTGTGCATTTGCAAATTCTCGACATTCTGTTGTAGTGACCAATCAAGTAACAAACTATATTCCGAAATTTTATTTCGGAATATCGATTTGATTTATCCTTCCTAACAATGTTAGGTTTATATAGTTGAGCAGTTTTCGATGTTCAAAACTCTCTACAGATGGCACAAGAGTCTGTATCTTGCCCAACGAGTAGTACCTCGTTTACATAAACTACCATGATTGCTATCAGCCAGCGAGAGTCATTCCAACTCGATTCTCCACGGTACTCTGGTCTTAACGATCGATACCGTTGCCTAAAGCCTACCTGGTGAAGAGTATAGGCTCAGAAACTATAGTCGTAGGAGGAAAGGCATAAAATATAGCATTCATGGGATCTTTATTTGTTGGTCATTTTGCATTTGCAAATTCTCTACATTCTGTTGTAGTGACCAATCAAGTAACAAACCATATTCCGAACTTTTATTTCGAAATATCGATTTAATTTATCCTTCCTAACAATGTTAGGTTCATATAGTTGAGCAGTTTTCGATGTTTAAAACTCTCTACAGATGGCACAAGGGTCTGTATCTTGCCCAACGAGTAGTACCTCGTTTACATAAAGTACCATGATTGCTATAAGCCAGCGAGAATCATTCCAACTTGACTCTCCACGGTACTCTGGCCTTAACGATCGATACCGTTGCCTACAGCCTACCTGATGTAAGAGTATATATATGCTCAGAAACTATAGTCGTAGGAGGAAAGGCATGGAATATAGCATTCATGGGATCTTTATTTGTTGGTCATTTTGCATTTGCAAATTCTCGACATTCTGTTGTAGTGAACAATCAAGTATTCCGAAATTTTATTTCGGAATATCGATTTAAGTTGAGTCTGTTAAAGTACAAGGGTAGATTTTTTACGAATACATCACCTTGGCGCTCCAAAAAATAGGTATAGAATTGAAAAAAAAAATTAACGCAGCTATTAAATATATAAAATAATTTTTCTTTTACACATATACCTAGTAGTTTCATGAATAATTTGAATTAATATATAAAAAAAATTGAAATATGACGGAGATATGAGCCATCAAGTAGGACCCTCTTTTGAAAATCCTTGCAGATCGTTTGTACTTATTTTTTCAGTCAAGCATCGTCTGAAAAATAGAAAATAATTTTTTTCTTATTTAAAAAGGTAATAGCTAAGATGTAGGTAGCATAGGAAGAAAAATTTTAAATCTTTTTTTTAGAAATGACAGCTGATTTTTATCGAAATTTTGAGTTTAAATAATTTATAACTTATGAACGTAGCACCCAATCAAAAAAATCCTATGCTACATCTTAGATAATATTAGAAAGATTATGCGTTGTAAATTTTAACAAAATCGGTTAAGTAGATCTTGAGATATCTTGTACACCAGTTTGAAAAAAGTAGTTTCGAAAAAAAAAAACGACAAAAGAAAAAACAGTAAGGCGTCAGCGTCTTAAAACCAAATATTTTTTAAGTTACTTTCTATCTGCGATTTCTGGACCGTACATGAGGTCTTCCATTGTTGCCGCGATGTCCTTCGACTCCTTTTGAGCAGCTCTTTTCAATTTCCTGTCCTCTTTAGTCTCATGTTGACTATAGATATTCGTTGAGAAATCAAATTCTCGGCAAAACGCAGCGCGCTTGAGCCAATTACAAGGTTTAATAATTGCATCATTCGTAATACACTATTATATACATCATTAAATATACTAGCTGCAATATAAGATGCAATCTCAACAATTTTTGTGCCACTGTAATGCACTTTTAGAGCCATAGACCAAATGGCGTTTAGACTTTCGTTGTTATTCTGAGTGTATCCTTCTAAACAGCGTTGTAACAAATCGGTATTAGATAATCTATAGGAATTATTATTATAAAGGACTGACTAAAAGAACAATACCCTTTGTCAAAACTTTGACGGCTCGTACCGGCTCGATCGCTACCTGGGTTTCGGGCTGACTCTCTGCCGCGCTCACTTCTAATTGCTATAACTTCAAAAATAATTTGAATTTTGAAATGGTTAAACGTTTAAAAATATTCTTAAAAGTATAAACAATTTATCTAGCTGATTTTTTTTGAAAATCTCAAGGTGGTGTAACCCCTTAAGAAGTGAAAGGTACTATGATAAATCGTTATTTCTCTGTTTTAGCAACATTTGTCTGAACTTCTGGATTTAATATATGAAGACGGAGTACCCATAACAGGATACACACATTGGAGTCTGTTGGATAATTATGAATGGTCATATGGATACACGTAAGTATTTTTTAAACAAAGTTTAAGTGTTACGACTTACAAAAATTCTGATTTTTTGATTATCGGAAATCGGTCCGGACGGTAAATAAAACTCTTTTCTTCTTTAATACTAAATATTTCGTTATCGTAGAATCGCATCTACCAAAAATGAATTATCGCGGACACGTTCTTATTTGACAGACTGTACAGGGTGGTCCAAATTGGACACTTTTTAAGGTAAACCCCTTTATCTAAAGGAGATGGACTAAAACTAATATCGGTGTCTGAGGCTCAATTTTTATGATAAACCGAATGGTGAAAACCGCATATCAATATCTAGTACCGTTTTAGATCTACAGGGTGTTTTTCAAAAATCTGCATTGTGGAAGAATGTTTGTAATTCTCTTCCTATTGAAAATTTTTGATTTCTGTAAAAACATTCTCAAAGCACTTTTTCACGTGGATTTCAACAGTGTAAGTTACACTTTTTTACAACTAATATTTTAATAGTTACTAATGCAAAAATATATTTTTTAAATAGGATACCCTGTATATTTTTCCTTGTCTGAACAGAGCTTTAAATTACCATTTTAAAAATATGGCACACTTTATATTTTGCTTAAATCTACTTCAAAATAAAAAGGTTTCCAGTTTTTGCTCTAGATTAAATGCACATTTTGTGAAGTAGGCTTTGGACGGAGCGGCAATATCAATTGTTTACCGATAGCAGTCAAATCGTAAAAAAAAAATCCAGAAGTAACTCTAAGGGTTATAACTACAATGAAATTTACTAAATTCTATAGTAATTTAAACTATGTAGAAAATAAAACAAAACAACAATAAAACAATTTATTTCGAGTAGAGCAAACTAAAATAAAACAATTTTCTATAACAGACGTTCGAAATGTCGACTAGTTTCATTTACGCATAGGCGGCACCTTTTCTGGACACTTCTTACCGAGTTGATTAGTTCAAGAGGAGTGAGAGCTGCAAAATTTTGTGTCACTGCGACTTCTAACTTTTGCCTGGTATTTGTCGGCAATTTAAAAATTAGGTTTTTCAATCTTCCCCAGAGATAGAAGTCCATGGGTGTTAAATTCGATGACCTTGCCGGCCAACGGTTCGGATCTTGGTTGGCTATCCAGTTATTGTCGACATTGGAAGTTAAAAAATTACTGATAACTGCAGCGTTATGAGGGGATGCACCGTCGTGTTGAAAAAATATATTTCTAAGATCCATTAACGGCAGTTCATCTACAAGAGGTTCTATTTGCTGCCTTAAAATTTCTAAATATCTCTGAGAGGTGTGTTCCTTCGTAAATAAATGGACCTATAACTCTGCCTCTAAAAATTCCTTGTCTGTCACACCAGGTTTTCTCCGAAACTATTTGACGTAGAAAGTTGAAACTTGGCACTAATATAGGAATTCATGGCCTCATCAGAGCTATGTAGTTTTGAAAGTTAAATTTTGACTATAGGGGTTAGTCTTGGGGGGTGCAATCGGAAGTGAAATATTTTTTTTTTACTAGGTCATAGAGTGGGGTGTCAAATGAAGGCTTTAAAAAACACGAGTTCAAAAATATATATAATATAATACTTGCGCATACTTTTTTTGTATTAT
>CM032451.1:97454230-97590284 GCA_019049505.1 Pachyrhynchus sulphureomaculatus
AAAATCAATAACTTTTGACCAAGATTTTTGAATAGTGGTAGTACGCACAGAATCCCAAGCTTGACTTATCCAGTAAATAACATTTTTCAGTGTAACCTTTCTCATCCCATTGATAATATCTTCCTTTTCTGTTTTCGAGGATGCCTTGATCCATTGGTTGCATTATGCTGGTTACATTTAGAGGAAAAAATTTTACAACTTCGCCCACATGAAGTCCTTCTCCAGGGTGAGAGGGGGCATTATCCATTACCAAAATTGCTTTAATAGGAAGACGGTTTCTGTTCAAAAATGTAGTTACAGATGGCACGAACTCTTCTTCAAACCAGTTAGTAAATAAGGTCGCATCCTTCCATGCGCTCTTCTGACTTTTGTAATAGACTGGTAGGGCTTTGGGTGAGATGTCTTTTAAACCTCTCGGACGTGCAGCATTTTATAATTCAGACCAGTTTCGTCACAGTTGTAAATTTGATCACATGCGTATCTACAATCTTCGATTTGCTTTTTAAAATTCTGCTTAAACTTCTCAATTGATGACACATCAGCAGAAAGTTTTTCACCACGTACAGTCAGTTGTCGTACACCGTACCGTTTTTTCCAGCGGTCAAGCCATCCAGAACATATATATATATATATATATATATATATATATATATATATATATATATATATATATATATATATATATATATATATATATATATATATATATATATATATATATATATATATATATATATATATATATATACAGTCCCTGGCCAAATTATTAGACGCACTGCAAGATTTCATGTAAAATATTAATTACCGAGTGATATTGTACCGTTGTATTATTTTAAATTGATTTGTTTTTTTTTTATATTATCCAATCAATTACCTATTTATTTGACATAAATAAAACAGCATTAATTTAGAAAAGCATAAGTTTATTAAGTTTTAAAGAAAAGTGAAATTAATGTTAGTAAAAAAGTCAATATTTAGTTGAGCCACCTTTAGCCGCTATCAAAGCTTTAATTCTGGGCGGCATGCTATCAGTGCAAGATTGTACTGTCTCCTGCATTTGAGGATGATGATTCCACACATGTATAATCTTTTCTAGGAGCTGGGTTTTGTTGGTAATCACATCTTTAGCCACTTCTCTTTTCATCAGCTCGCACGGGGTTCATATCAGAGCTATTACCCGGCCAATCCAACAGAGGGATATTTTTTTGGCGCTCACTCAATTTTCTTTTTTATGCGTGTTACACTAGCTTCAGAAACCTCCAATCTTCGTGATATTTCTCGGTTTGTAAATGTTTTCGCAATCACAAGGGCCTTCACTTCAGCTTTTTTACGTGGTGAAAGATCGCCTTTTCTACCCATAATGAAAATAGTCCAATTACTTTTTTAAAACATAAACTAATAACTGAGTAGTATAAAACTGTTAAACAAACAATCACAGTCCATAAAGCCACAGAAAACACGTCCGTACCTGACTCGATTCCGATCGCGACTGATACAGGTTTGTACTTATTTACGTTCATGTATCACTTTGTCAACACAGTGTTACCATATGTTAAAAATAAATACAAATATGTAGTCTACAACAATTCTTTTAAATAAAAATCAATAATATTGTAGTTTAAATATACCATTATTGCATAAAAACTCTTAAGAAACATAAAATTACTAAAAAAAATACAGTGCGTCTAATAATTTGGCCAGGGACTGTATATATATATATATATATATATATATATATATATATATATATATATATATATATATATATATATATATATATATATATATATATATATATATATATTTATATATATATATATATATATATATTTATATATATGTATATATATGTATATATATATATATATATATATATATATATATATATATATATATATATATATATATATATATACATAGGTATATATTTATATATATAAAAATATGTATATATATATGTATATATATATATATATATATATATATATATATATATGTATATATATATATATATATATATATATATATATATATATATATATATATATATATATATATATATATGTATATATATATATATACGTATATATATATATATATATTATATATATATGTATATATATATATATATATGTATTTATACATATATACATATATATATATATATATATATATATATATATATATATATATATATATATATACGAGGCATGTTTTTTAAGTAAGTACCGTTTTGCGATTCCGCCGCCGCAGCGATACGGTCGGCGTTCCGCGCATGCGCGCTGGTAACCTACATCTCATGTCTACGCACTGACGCCATTACAGTCTGATTCTTCATTGTATACGTTGTTTACTGAGTGTTTAAGATGCCTCCGACAATCGTGAGTCCCGCCGATTGTGAAATACGGGCTGTTATACGATTTCTTAGTGCTAAAGGCGTAAAAACCGATCGATATTCATCGTGAGATCTGTGAAGTTTACGGACAAAACATTATGAGTGATGGAATGGTAAGGAAATGGGTGAGAGCATTTAAAGATGGCCGCACAAATGTGCATGATGAAGAACGGAGTGGGCGTCCTTCGGTCGTTAATGAAGATTTGGTGCAGAAAGTGGACGAAAAGGTGAGAGAAAACAGACGCTTTACAATTTCATCATTGTGCGACTGCTTTCCTCAATATTCTCGTAGTGTTTTGTATCGCATTGTGACCGAGAACTTGAATTACCGGAAATTGTGTTCACGTTGGGTTCCAAAAATGTTGACGGATTTGCACAAAACCCAACGTTTAGGCAGTGCATTGACTTTCCTTGAGCGGTACCACAATGAAGGTGAACATTTTTTAGACCAAATTGTTACTGGTGACGAAACATGGGTGGCCTACGTCACACCAGAATCGAAACAACAATCCATGGAATGGCGACATTCATCATCACCCAAAAAAGTGAAGTTTAAGCAAACAATTTCTGCCCGCAAAATCATGTGCACAGTTTTTTGGGACAGAAAAGGAGTATTGCTAGTGGAGTTTCTGCCTCGTAATGAGACAATCAATGCAGCGTCTTATTGTGAGACATTGAACAATCTGCGTCGTGCAATCCAGAACAAAAGACGTGGCAAGTTGAGTAAGGGTATCGTTTTGCTGCATGACAATGCCCGTCCACATGTGGCTAATCGGACCAAAGATCTCATCAAATCTTTTAAATGGGAAACTCTAGATCATCCTCCATACAGCCCTGATCTGGCGCCCAGCGACTACCATTTGTTCCTGCACTTGAAGAAGCACCTGGGTGGTCAGCGTCTTCAAGACGATAACGAAGTCAAAACATTTGTGATACAGTGGTTAACAAGTCAGGCGGCAGAATTTTATGAGGAGGGTATTCAAAAACTGGTGCCACGTTATGACAAGTGCCTCAATATTCACGGAAATTATGTAGAAAAGTAGATTAAGGTACAGGCTTTCATGTAAAAATAAAAATTATAGCGATATCTTTGCACGTCTTTTTTTAATTCCAAAACGGTACTTACTTAAAAAACATGCCTCGTATATAAACTTATGTATGTATATTTTCTTGGATATTAGGTTCTTCTTAAAATTTTTAACCACTTAATTAACGTCGGTGCCCCAGCACCAGCAACGAAAGTTTCAAGATGTAAATAAAAAAAATTTTGAGAATGCCCAAAATAATAGGGCGTATATATATATATATATATAGGTATATATATATATATATATATATATATATATATATATATATATATATATATATACATATATATATATATATATATATATATATATATATATATATATATATGTATATATATATATATATATATATATATATATATATATATATATTTATATATATATATATATATATATATATATATATATATATATATATATATATATATATATATATATATATATATATAAATATGTATATAGATATTATATATATATATATATATATATATATATATATATATATATATATATATATATATATATATATATGTATATATATATATATATATATATATATGTATATATATATATATATATATATATATATATATATATATATATATATATATGTATATACGTATATATATATATATATATATATATATATATATGTATATATATATATATATATATATATATATATATATATATGTATATATATATATATATATATATATATATATATATATATATATGTATATACGTATATATATATATATATATATATATATATATATATATATATATATATATATGTATATACGTATATATATATATATATATATATATATATATATATATATATATATATATATATATATATGTATATATATATATATATATATATATATATATATATATATATATATATATATATATATATATTTATATATATATATATATATATATATATATATATATATATATATATATATATATATATATATATATATATATATTTATTATATATATATATATATATATATATATATATATATATATATATATATATATATATATATATATATACATATATATATATATATACATATATATATATATATATATATATATATATATATATATATATATATATATATATTTATATATGTATATATATATATATATATATATATATATATATATATATATATATATATATATATATATGTATATAAATATATTTATATATATATATATATATATATATATATATATATATATATATATATATATATATATATATATATATATATGTATATAAATATATTTATATATATATATATATATATATATATATATATATATATATAGATATATAGATTTATATATATATATATATATATATATATATATATATATATATATATATATATATATATATATATATATATATATATATATATATATATATATATATATATATATATATATATATATATGTATTCTTTGTAAACCGAACCCCACCTCCAAGCTAAAATTTAGAGACACGTAGAGCGGCTTGCGAGGGCTCAAATTAAAGCTTAAAGCCTCTAGTTTTGAAAGCCGTTAGGCGATTTTGAAAATAAAATATTGCGCAGGCGCAGAGGTCCCCAAAACGACACTGCTTCCCAAAAAAAATCATTAAATGTGAAAAAAAACAGGTAGAATGCCATTTTTTTATAACCTCACTATACTGTTACCTTTTTTTTCGAAAAAACAAAAAAAATGTCACACCGTGGATTTTTTTTGAAAATCCCGATAGCTAGTTACAAGTTTCGTTGGTACAAAATTCGAAACATCGCTTGAAAGAATCTAGAAAAATTCATATGTACTCTTCATTGCAAAACAAAACTTTTTTGTCCTATGAACCTGGATTTTAAAGTACGTTGCTTTCAAAAAAAATTTCTGAGTGCATTTTTTTTCGTTTTTTCTCGAAAGCAGTGTATTCCTTGACCCAGATTTCTGCGGGATATATATTTGAAAACATTAAGAGGAGATTTCATAAAAATGTTGTAAACTTAATAAATTATAACACGTTTATAAATAAATCTATCGTCCGATAATTTTTGTAAAATTTTACTTGAAATGAATTATCGGCCAAACTGATGTTAATATAATCCTGTTTGTTTTTGCAATGCTTGACTTTATACAAAGTATAAAGCAAAAGTATAAAGACTTAGATTCATCAGTAAGAAAAACAATGCTCTCCATCTTAAACCGCAAAAAGATGGTAGAAGCCAAAATTGTATGTGGCTGTACCTATGCTTTTGTGTTTTCACTTATCTTGCGAGAAATTTTTTTTACTGATGAGTGCATTAATGCTTTTAAGAGAAAACCGCATATATTTTTTAATCATTTATGTCAAAAAAAATATTCTTGTGTTTTTATAAGTGTTTCTCTTTATACTTTTGCGTTATACTTTACATATGCTGCTCTTTCTTTTTTAATCGAAGAAAATCCTTATTATTTTTGTAAAATGTCTCGCATTGAGAATCAAACAGGGAATATTAACATCAATTTGGTTCAAATAAGTAGAGACATTCATTTCAGGTAAAATTAATAAAATGTATGTAAAAAAAGTAGGGCAATATTATAATCTAGAAATAACAAAAGTAGTCAGTCTCTTATTTTTAAGATAAACAGCAGATAATAATCAAATTAATAACCACTTTATTTTACCTTTAAATTAAATGAGCCAAAGTTTAATAGTTTTTTAATTTCTGTATTATATATTGTGACCTTTGATATATAATTATTTTTGTGACATACACCAAGTGTAATTTAATCGGCACTATGTTTAATAATATCTTTTGATTAAAATTAACATAGAAACATTTATAAATACTATCTAATACATATTAAAAAGAAAATAACAATACAATGATAAATAATATAACAGTAATAGGAATTAAAAGACATTAGAAATGATTAAATCTGAAAAAAAAATTGAGATCTGCTTTAAATTATTATTGCTCGGATTGCTCTACGTAAGTGTATCTATCACTTCTTGGTACTTCTATTAACTTGATTCCTTTTTGGCGTTTTTTTTCATAAAAAGAGTATTAGTCAAAAATGTAAAGGAATTATTTTTTTAATATTCCTGTGCCTAGTTTAGCTGAGTCAAATCTGAGTAGCTAATATCTCTGAACTTTTTCATGTTCCACTCTATTAAAAAAAAATACTTTCAAATTTTTAAAGTGCTTAATCTACGTAATAACATAATAAATAAATATAATAAATCCACGATTTTAATTTGTCAAAATTTCCTATAGGATTTCAAAATGAATTTTCCATGGAAAAGTTTAGCGCCAATTTTTGAATTTTAGATTTTTTCGTTTGTACAAAAAATTAGAAAAATAATTTCAATGATTCTAAAAAAATTCAAATAAACACCCTATTGAATAGCAAATCCTTTTTTCCTATAAAACTGGGTCCTGTTTTCAAAAAAAAAAAATGAGAAAAATGCATTCAGAATTTTTTTCTCGAAAGCAACGCACTTTAGAATCCAGGTTCATAGAACAAAAAAGTTTTGTTTTGCTATGAGGAATACGAAAATTTGTTCGAGCGATTTTTCGAATTTTAAATTTTTACACCCACAAAAACTGTTGTAACTCACTATAATGATTTTTTTGGGAAGTAGTCTCGCCCAACGGCTTTCAAAACTAGAATCTTTAAGCTTTCATATAAACCCTCGCAAGCCGCTGGCTTGCTGTGGGAGTCCGGTTTAAAAAGAATGACCCCTGTATATATTATATATATATATATATATATATATATATATATATATATAATATTTGAAATACAAACGGAACCTGTACTTTTTAGAGGGAAGTGATGGAAAGGGCATGAATCGTATAGTTTCAATTGTACAGAGTGAGTCTACGATAGAGTAGAGTTCATTATCCCATTTGTTTCGAGAATGACGAAAAAATGTTAAATACAATAGTTTTAGGGAATGTTAAGGTGCACAGTTTTAAATTATTTTTGAGTATACAGGGTACTTCAAAAAAGTGAGGCCGTTATAACATATGTTTTTTTTTTTAAATGGAATATCCTATTTTGTAATTTATTTTTAAATCCTCCGTAAAATTTTATAACTTTTTTATTAATAATGTTGTATACCTAAACCTAGTACTTTTTCTAATATTTCAATTTTTAAAAAAAATACTAGTTTTCAGTTTTGTAAAAAATTGCCAGTAGCGCCATTGTTTCTGAAGGTCGAATACTCATAATTAGTACGAGCATTCTATAGAGATGAAGAAAAAGATATATGTAAAGAAATTTAAATTATATGCTACAATATTCCTGTGACTAGTTTAGCTGAGTCAAATCTGAGTAGCTAATATCTCTGGACTTTTTCATCTTCCACTCTATTAAAAAAAATACTTTCAAATTTTTAAAGTGCTTAATCTACGTAATAACATAATAAATAAATATAATAAATCCACGATTTTAATTTGTCAAAATTTCCTATAGGATTTCAAAATGAATTTTCCATGGAAAAGTTTAGCGCCAATTTTTGAATTTTAGATTTTTTCGTTTGTGCAAAAAATTAGAAAAATAATTTCAATGATTCTAAAAAAATTCAAATAAACACCCTATTGAATAGCAAATCCTTTTTTCCTATAAAACTGGGTCCTGTTTTCAAAAAAAAAAATGAGAAAAATGCATTCAGAATTTTTTTCTCGAAAGCAACGCACTTTAGAATCCAGGTTCATAGAACAAAAAAGTTTTGTTTTGCTATGAGGAATACGAAGATTTGTTCGAGCGATTTTTCGAATTTTAAATTTTTACACCCACAAAAACTGTTGTAACTCACTATAATGATTTTTTTGGGAAGTAGTCTCGCCCAACGGCTTTCAAAACTAGAATCTTTAAGCTTTCATATAAACCCTCGCAAGCCGCTGGCTTGCTGTGGGAGTCCGGTTTAAAAAGAATGACCCCTGTATATATTATATATATATATATATATATATATATATATATATATATATATATATATATATATATATATAATATTTGAAATACAAACGGAACCTGTACTTTTTAGAGGGAAGTGATGGAAAGGGCATGAATCGTATAGTTTCAATTGTACAGAGTGAGTCTACGATAGAGTAGAGTTCATTATCCCATTTGTTTCGAGAATGACGAAAAAATGTTAAATACAATAGTTTTAGGGAATGTTAAGGTGCACAGTTTTAAATTATTTTTGAGTATACAGGGTACTTCAAAAAAGTGAGGCCGTTATAACATATGTTTTTTTTTTAAATGGAATATCCTATTTTGTAATTTATTTTTAAATCCTCCGTAAAATTTTATAACTTTTTTATTAATAATGTTATATACCTAAACCTAGTACTTTTTCTAATATTTCAATTTTTTTTAAAAAATACTAGTTTTCAGTTTTGTAAAAAATTGCCAGTAGCGCCATTGTTTCTGAAGGTGGAATACTCATAATTAGCACGAGCATTCTATAGAGATGAAGAAAAAGATATATGTAAAGAAATTTAAATTATATGCTACAGGGTGTTCAAAATAAATTTATGCATTTCAAATATTTTAAATTTAAAAATCTCAAATTTATATACGAGGCATGTTTTTTAAGTAAGTACCGTTTTGGAATTAAAAAAAGACGTGCAAAGATATCGCTATAATTTTATTTTTACATGAAAGCCTGTACCTTAATCTACTTTTCTACATAATTTCGTGAATATTGAGGCACTTGTCATAACGTGGCACCAGTTTTTGAATACCCTCCTCATAAAATTCTGCCGCCTGACTTGTTAACCACTGTATCACAAATGTTTTGACTTCGTTATCGTCTTGAAGACGCTGACCACCCAGGTGCTTCTTCAAGTCCAGGAACAAATGGTAGTCGCTGGGCGCCAGATCAGGGCTGTATGGAGGATGATCTAGAGTTTCCCATTTAAAAGATTTGATGAGATCTTTGGTCCGATTAGCCACATGTGGACGGGCATTGTCATGCAGCAAAACGATACCCTTACTCAACTTGCCACGTCTTTTGTTCTGGATTGCACGACGCAGATTGTTCAATGTCTCACAATAAGACGCTGCATTGATTGTCTCATTACGAGGCAGAAACTCCACTAGCAATACTCCTTTTCTGTCCCAAAAAACTGTGCACATGATTTTGCGGGCAGAAATTGTTTGCTTAAACTTCACTTTTTTGGGTGATGATGAATGTCGCCATTCCATGGATTGTTGTTTCGATTCTGGTATGACGTAGGCCACCCATGTTTCGTCACCAGTAACAATTTGGTCTAAAAAATGATCACCTTCATTGTGGTACCGCTCAAGGAAAGTCAATGCACTGCCTAAACGTTGGGTTTTGTGCAAATCCGTCAACATTTTTGGAACCCAACGTGAACACAATTTCCGGTAATTCAAGTTCTCGGTCACAATGCGATACAAAACACTACGAGAATATTGAGGAAAGCAGTCGCACAATGATGAAATTGTAAAGCGTCTGTTTTCTCTCACCTTTTCGTCCACTTTCTGCACCAAATCTTCATTAACGACCGAAGGACGCCCACTCCGTTCTTCATCATGCACATTTGTGCGGCCATCTTTAAATGCTCTCACCCATTTCCTTACCATTCCATCACTCATAATGTTTTGTCCGTAAACTTCACAGATCTCACGATGAATATCGATCGGTTTTACGCCTTTAGCACTAAGAAATCGTATAACAGCCCGTACTTCACAATCGGCGGGACTCACGATTGTCGGAGGCATCTTAAACACTCAGTAAACAACGTATACAATGAAGAATCAGACTGTAATGGCGTCAGTGCGTAGACATGAGATGTAGGTTACCAGCGCGCATGCGCGGAACGCCGACCGTATCGCTGCGGCGGCGTTATCGCAAAACGGTACTTACTTAAAAAACATGCCTCGTATTATTTATTATTATTTTAATATTATTATTTTTTTCTCATAGATTTTACAAAATTCTCCAATTTTTATTAAGTATGTCATATACCTATTTCTGATAGTTTTCTATTTATTTTGAATTTTTCAATTTATATCCTTATTTTTAATACACTTCCGCTATAACATCATAGTTGCCAAGACGAAACGAAAATGTAGGCATTGTCAAATTTTGACATATCTATTAAGCAAGTAAAAATAGTTTAATTTGTTGTAGTAAGTGACGTATAAAGGTAATAGTTGTGGATTTTCTAAAAAATGAATTTATTGATATGGCTTATATACTGGGCGAGGCGAGAAAAAATTGCCTTTTGGCAGTAAGGGTTCTTTGGTGTACTAGCAACAGCGCAATTATCTTAGTAAGTTATCCAATCGTTTCCTGCGTCAATAATCACCTGGCATCTTGGAGGATGCTGTAAGCGAGATTTTCTGCATAATCTGTAAATTTTTCGAATTTCGCGAGACAACTGAGTCAAAGTTCTCGGAGTCTCCTCTGAACTTTCTCTTTACAAGGGACTAAACATTTTCAATAGGGTTGGCGTCCGGCGATTGTGAGGGCCACTCTAGTATCTTATCGTGGGCTCAAGCGAGCTACTTTGAGACGTGATTTTCGCCCAGCAAAAGTTTCTTCAACATGCTTCGAAATTTGACATCATGAGCACAAAGATGTGATGTCGAATGATATCATTGGACACATTCAAACCCGATTTTCTTAATTTAGCCACTCCTTAAGCAGCGTCAACTTCGGGTCCAGTGAAAACAAAAAACATGATTCGTTTTTCGACATTCGGAGTGACTTTGCCTATCAAGCCACGGTTTGGCAAATCGTCGACATTTTTTGTCTCGTTAAAATGATTTATCCACTTCTTCACAAACGAACCGACTTTTTAATATATTTAGCGGCCGCGGAATGAGAACAATGAAAGTCTGCCACGAACTGACGCGCAAACAAGTGACTCATTTTGAATTTTAAATGATTTTGACGAAAATTCGGAATCGACTGATATTTTTATTAAAATGCGTCGTAGACAAAGGTTCCCTCTAGCGATTTTTTGTTGAATCTCTAGAATCGCATATATCAATAATGAATTATCGCGGACACGCTCTTACTTGACAGACTGTAAATTCATATATATACCGTTTTTCACTCTATGAAAAACCATATTTAAACTAACACTTGTCTACTGTCAAAACTCTTCACAAAAACAAATGTCACTGTCAATTTGTGTTATTTTTAAACGTGCAGTCAAATTTTACTTAGGAAAAGCGTTTATTTTTCCCTATTTTGCAGAATCATCATCAGCATCATTAGCTTATTCCATCCATAGTCGGATGTAAGCCTCCATGTCTCCAATGAGCTTTGTTGTTTGCTTTTTACATCCAATCGTGTCCTGCTAATCTTTCGTCTTGTCTGTGATCTACCTTTGCATCTTTTGTGTTCTCTAGGCCTCCATTCAACTTTACGGTGTATCCATTTGTTATCATTCATCCTTGCGATATGCCCCGCCCAATTCCACCTTAATGGGGAATTAATTCGTTTTATTACATCTGTCACTTTTGGTCTTCTTCGGATCTCGATGTTAACAATACGATCTTAGAGTCCAATATTTAGCATTTTCCTCTCCATTGCTCTTTAGGTTACCTCGAGTTTATTTAATACACTTTTATTTAAAGCCCACGTTTCAGTGCCATATGTTAATACCGGCAGTGCATATTGATCGAATACCGAATACTGGATGTTGTTGTATTTGGGATGTCCAATTTAATGTAGATTATAGCCTTCCGAACGCAGACCAAGCTAACGAGACCCTTCTGTCCAAGTCAGCCTTTAAATTATTTTTTGACATTTCGATTTTTCGTCCTAAATATATGAATGTTTGTACCTTTTCTATTCTTTCACATTCTATTAATAGTTCCTGGCTGCTATCTTCACCTTCGTTGTTCAAATATATGGTTTTGGTAAAGTTTAATTTTAGACCTATTTCTCGAGACTTGTTATTTAATTCCATCAGCATTTCTTGTAAATCTTCTTTTGTGTTGGCGGTCAGAGTGACATCATTTGCGAACCTTAAGTGATTTAATCGTTCACCGTCCATTAGTATTCCTTTATTTTCCCACTTTAACGATTTGAACATGTCTTCTGGAGTCAACGTGAACAGCTTTAGGGATATCGAATCGCCTTCTCTAATTCCTCTTTTAATTTTAATTTATTTGTTTTTTCTTCAAGCATTATTTATGAAGTGGCATTTTTGTATATGTATTCAAGAAGAGTTGTGTACCTTTCGTCGACTCTGCTATTACCTAAGGCGTTAAGGACTCCCTATATGTCTACCGAATCAAATGCTTTTTCGTAGTCAACCATTGCTATCCATAATGTGACCTTATATTCATCTGCTTTTTCCACTAGTAATTTAATTGTTTGAATATGGTCCAAAGTGCTGTATCCCCGTCTAAATACCTCTTGTTCACTTGGTTGATAACTGCCTAATTTGTTAGTTAATCTATATGTATATCTAGTAAATATTTTGTATAGTACCGATAACAGGCTGATCCCACATTTCTTACTATCACTTTATTTCCTTCTTCTTTCGGGCGGTGTCGATATTTTCGTGTCATATAGTGTTTGATAATATTTCTCTGCACCCTCCTTCATCTTTTTGATTTGTACGATCTCTTGGTTATTGTTATTTACAAGTTTTATTATTTGATGTCTCCCTTCATTTCAAATTTTTTCCTCTTTTATAGTTTCTTCTATTTTCGAGTTGTATTGTCTGACGTCTTCTCTGATCCTTTTCTCTATTTTCTTGTCTATTTCTGCCAATTCTAATACGTCATTTGTTGGGTAATTTTTTCTCTCTTTCATGAGATTTTATACCTCTTTACTTAATTTTTGTGTTTTGTCTTTTTTCGATGTTGCAATTTGTTTTATTTTCAAGAGCAGGCTGTTGGTTATTTGTGCGTTTAGTTCATCAAGTTCTGTTTTTTATTATGGGTCTAGCACACGTACTACAGAGAAGTCCCTAAAGCGCTCCAGGAGCTGTATGTGTGCGGAAAAAGCGATCCACGTTATTTTTGAATAGCTGTAAATTTTACTAGGTGGGAAACACAGCCCTGGGCAAATTATTCCAAAGGGATGATGTTCTCTATATAAAAGATTGCCTGAAAAGCGTTGTATGCGAAGTAACAAGCTGAATCTCATACAGTTGTGAAATATTAGCGCAACGTGTATCTTTAACATGCACCACTCTGGGAGGAATTAAGCGGGTTACATCCTTCGAACACTTTTCATGAAAATACTTGTAGAACAGACTCAAATCAAGATTCTTCGATGTTCCAGCGAATCAATGCCGCCGGTCAGTTCCGGATCTCCAATCAGACGAACAGCTCTTCTCTGAATAGAATCCAACAAATGCAGTATATGTTTGGGAGCGGAGCCCCAAACATGGGAGCAGTATTCCATAGTTGGTCGAATTTGAGCCTTGTAAAGAATTAACAGTTTTTGTGGAGTGTAAAGCTTTCTGGTTCGAAATAATATTCCCAATTTTTGAGAAGCTCTCCTTGCTATGCCTGCAACATGTTCATGCCAGGACATATTTGCTCCCAAATTAACGCCCAACAAATTGAGTGACGATGCTATGGGAATAGAGTGCCCCGACATGACTATGTCGGGTTCAGCCACGTTAACTTTTTTAGAAAAAACTGCCGCCTGGGTTTTTGTAGCGTTAAATTCCACTTGGTTACTGTCATCCCAAGATAGAATTTCTCCCAGGCCTTTGTTAAGTTGAATGACTTCCTGCTATCTGCGGATATTCGTCTGAGTAGCCGATGTCCGAGCGTTCAAAGTGAATGAAGAGATAAGTGTACTGTCATCTGCAAAGCTGTAGATTGGATTCTCGGTCTTTTCCAGCAGATCGTTAATATAAATGAGAAAGAGAGTAGGAGACAGTATGGAGCCTTGTGGTACACCGGCGTTGATAGTGAAGGTGTTAGAAAGAAATCCGTCGACTGCCACTCGTAAAGAACGCTCTCTGAGGAAACATGAGAGCCACAAACAGAACTTTTCAGACATACCATAAGGACATAGCTTAGCCAACAGCCAACAGCCAACATCGTGCCAAACACGGTCGAATACCTTGGATATGTTAAGAGCAACCGCTCGAGATTCTCCAAAGTGTTCAATTGCGTTGTTCCAAACATGTGTTACATAAGTCAGGAGATCTCCTGTTGAGTGACATCATTTGCAAACCTTAAGTGATTGAATCGTTCACCATCCATTAGTATTCCTTTATTTTTCCACTTTAACGATTTGAACATGTCTTCTAGAGTCAACGTGAACAGCTTTGGGGATATCGAGTCGCCTTGTCTAATTCCTCTTTTATTTCGATTTTTTTGTTTTTTCTTCAAGCATTATTTGTGAAGTGGCTTTTTTGTATATGTATTGAAGAAGAGTTGTGTACCTTTCGCCGATTCTACTGTTACTTAAGGCGTTAAGGACTCCCCACATGTCTACCGAATCAAATGCTTTTTCGTAGTCAACCATTGCTATCACAAGGTGACCTTATATTCATTTGCTTTTTCCACTAATTGTTTGAAGATGGTCCAAAGTGCTGTATCCCCGTCTAAATACAGCGTGTTCACACGGTTGGTAACTGTCTAATTTTTTCGTTAATCTATATGTTATAATTCTAGTAAGTATTTTATATAGTACCGATATCAGGCTGATGGAACTGTAATTCTCCAATTTAAATTTGTTCCCCTTTTTAAAAATAAGCACAATTAAGGGGTTTACCCAATGTGATGGTATTTTATTTTCTATAAGGCACCTGTTAAATAGGGTTTGAAGAGATTGTGTTATCGATGCCCCTCCATACCTTATCATTTTTATAATTATTTCAGTGTCCCCTAGTTCTTTGTTCTTGTGCATACGTTGTAGGGCGTTCATTATTTTATCCATTGTTACATCGTAAATTTATTCAGATCCCACATTTCTTACTATCAGTATATTTCCTTCTTCTTTCCCGGACGGTGGCGATATTTTCGTGTTATATAGTATTTGATAATATTTCTCTGCACCCTCCTTCATTTTTTTGATTTGTACGATCTCTTGGTTATTGTTATTTACAAGTTTAATTTTTTGATGTCTCCCTTCATTCACTTGTTTGTTTGTTTCAAACTCTTTCCCTCTTTTAGAGTTTCTTCTATTTTTGAGTTCCTGTATTGTCTGATGTCTTCTCTGATCTTTTCCTCTATTTTCTTGTCTATTTCTGCCAATTCTAATACGTCATTTGTAGGATCATTTATTCTCTCTTTCATGATATTTTATACCTCTTTACTTAATTTTTGTGTTTTGTCTTTTTTCGATGTTGCAATTTGTTTTATAGTCATGAGTAGGCTATTGGTTATTTGTGCGTTTAGTTCATCAACAGTGCTTATCGATATTCGTCTGTGTTTTGCTTTATTATTTCTGTTGGTGTCTTTATCTTTGTATGCATTATCAATCTACGATTCTCCTGTTTCAGATTTATTCTTATTTTTGCTCTGAGCATCCGATGGTCACTGCCAATGCTTATCGTGTTCAGGACTATCTGTCGATTACAATATTCTTATTATTTGATAGAACATAATCAATTTCGTTTCTTGTTATACCATCTGGATTTTGCAATGTCCATCGTCAAGATCCATGTGTTCATAACGAACAAGTTATTTTCGTTTACAAAATTTGATAACATTTCTCCTCTGCTGTTCATCCTACCAAAACCAAACTTATCGACCCTCTTCTCATTTGTATTATCTGGTTTCCCTATTTTGTCATTGAAATCGCCGATTATTATGATATATCTTGTTTTATGGTGAAGCAATGCTTTGTTAATATCTTCGTAGAATTGGTCAGGTCTCTTCCTCGCTGTCTGATGTCGGTGTATATAACTGAATGATCTTACATTTGCATCTTCGGTTCATCTGTATGTCTACTTAAATCACTCTTTCCGATATGGCTTTGAACTGAACATTTTCTGCTGTTCTTTTATGTATAAGTAGACCGACTCCTCAAATTTTCTTAGTTTCATTGCCTCTATAGAAAAAATTATGGCCACTTTTTGGGATGATACAAGACTCTTCTGTTCTACTTACTTCCGCTAAGCTCAACACTGTTCATTTTATGTTTTTGAGTTCTTCTTCCAGTTCGATCATTTTTTCTTCGGATCGTAAATTTCCTGTATTGTAAGTTGCTATGTACCATTTTATTCTTTTGAGGTGTCTATGTGCTGTGAGTATACGACTGTTTTTAATTTACGAATTTTTTCCCCCCAGAATCCATGGGACTGACTGCAAGAGCAGTGCGAGATTCTGAGTTTCCTCTGTTCGCCTGGGATACTGCGGTTTGAAAATTTGACATATTCATTTTTCATTTTGGGGTTTTTAGCCATTTACTTGTCGCGCCGGCCAAACGTACTGACAAGGGGTAAGGAAGTTGGAAGGTCGGTATGTGGTGAAGAATTATTGTTTTTACGACCTGATGTCCCCCCATATTAGGAGATGGGGGACACCAAGGCTGGCGTTGGCGGGGTCGCGTTTTGCAGAATAGTGCCATAAAAATATATACTGGCGTTTCTAGAACTAAGAGTTCCATAAAACTGATAAATAATATAGTGTTTTCCACTTGATCCATCAAAAACGCGAAGAGCGATTATTAATGTTCCATACGAAACATTTATAAGATCACTTCGGTGTCTGTCCGTCTGCCTGCCCATCTGTCACCCGATTTTCTCCGAAAGTAATTGACATAGAAAGTTGAAATTTGACACTAATATAGGAATTGATGGCTTCATCAGTGCCATGTAGTTTTGAAAGTTAAATCTTGACTTAAGGGGTTAGTTTTGGGGGATGAAATCGTAAGTAAAAAAAAAATTTTCTTACCAGGTCATCGAGTGGGGTGTGAAATGAAAGGTTGTAAAAAACACAAGTTCAAAAATAATGTAACACTTGCACACACGTTTTTGTATTATTTTGAAAAGGATACGAAAAATCGCTGTCCTCCCTTATCTCGAAAAGTACTGAACAAAAAATTTTGAAAAAATTCTGGAATATTCTCCACAGGGTGTGAATCGAACGAAAATTATCACGATTGCTTTTCCTTTGCTAATTTATCTGGTACATAAAAAAGAATTTCAAAGTCATCAGTTTTCAGTGAAAATCGGAAAAAAACTTTGTTGAAAACTTATTTGGAGTGTGTTTTGTGAAGTCATGGATCATTTTATACCTCCGTAAAAAAAAAATTAAAAGTATTCAACGTACGGCACACGAATTGCGCGACTTGCACTTCACCGGTTACTTTTTTTGTTTTAGCTTCACAAAGAAATATTTAGAAACGTTAAAATTTAAATTGTATTTAAAATTTTAACTAACTCATCAATAGGGCGTGTTAAAGGGTGGTTCATTTATAACACTGGTCAACACAAGTCTTGTTTCCTTTATTTTTTTTTTCTTTTATTGGGTATTTCTATGGCCCTGACTATGAAAAAAATACTGGGAGATTGCTAACAGCTTTACCTTTTGAAATATACAGTTTTATTATTTTGCCAAAAAAATACAAAAAAAATAATACATTATGTTAACAAAATTTCTATTGAACACTAGCAAATGATCTTTTATAAGATTTCCTTGAATGAACGACTTTAGGTAGATCTCGTTGCAAACTCCAGCAGTAGTCTGCCATCATATGTGAGTCCCACCGCCCCTGATAACGCTCTTCCATTGTCCGAAGATCCTGATGAAATCTTTAACCCTGCTCCTCACTAAAATCACCCAGATTTTGTGGAAATCGGTCTAAATGCGAGTGCAAGAAGTGGATTTTTATGCTCATGTTGCACTCTAGCTCTTGCAAGTTCGAGAGCATGCACTCAACAAGCTCGACATGGTTGTCAGATTTCTTTTTGCCCAGGAAGCTACTCATAACCAAAAGAAATGAATTCCAAGCTTTGGATTCGACTTCAGTCATTGATTTGACAAAATTAGGATCTTTCACGAGTTGCCCAATCTGTGGCCCATCAAAAATACCAGCTTTCAATTTTTCTGAACTTAATCCTGGAAACTTGCGTGAAAGAAAATTAAAACATTCGCCACTTTTGTCAAGCGCCTTCATAAACTGTTTCATTATGCCGAGTTTAATATGAAGTGGTGGAAGTATGATGCGGTCTCAGCTAACTAAAGGCACGTTTATAACATTTTTTGTACCAACTTTTAGCTCTTCCCACACTGGCCAAACTTTTTGCGACCAATGGTGTTGTTTGTCACGACTATCCCAGAGACACATGAAACAAGGGAACTTTGTGTACCCCCTTGTTGACCTAAAAGAAAGTTAACCATTTTCAGATCAACACAAATGACCCATTTGTTGTCTTGATACTTAATTTTTTCCATAACCTTAGAAACATTTACGTATTCTTCTTTTAAAGTCGTCGAATGTGCAATAGGTATAGATCCGTACTTGTTACCGTTATGAAGCAAAACACACTTTAAACTTCTTTTGCTGCTGTCTATGAAAAGACGCCAATCACTAGGTTGGTACTGTTTTAATCCCATCTGCTGCAAAATACCACCAACATCGTTACAAAAAACTAAATCCTTCTCTTGAGAAAAATACGGTAACAGATTTTTTTCTCGGATACGATAAAATGTAATGTTGATTTCCGGAGTAAGCAAATTTTTTTCTTTTAAACGAGATGCTAAAATTTCAGAAGCTTCTTTTGGTAAGTTCAGATCTCTTACTAAGTCATTTAGTTCTTTCTGATTAAATGGTTAAGGTTCTGAAAGGCTACATTTGTAGTCTGAATCAGAGTCTTCACTTGCTGTATTTCGTTCGGGTTCACAGAGATTTGGATCATCAGAAGATTTAGATGTGCTGGGTTGTACCTCTTGTGATTTTAATTGAGGTCGTTGAGCAGAAGATAAGTTAGGATATGACCACTTACTTCGATTTCCGGGGTTAATTCCGTTTATTTTCACAACGCAGAAGTAGCAATCGTCATGATGGTTTCGAGGTTCTCGCCAAATCATGGATGTTACGAACATTATTGCATCTCTTTTTCACTGGACCATAACCGTAGACATACCACACATTTCTGACATACAATATGAGGAACCCATGGCTTGTCCTGATTACACAATTTTATTTTAAAGTATTGATGATACGCAGATATATAGGTTTTCGATATTTTGCAAATATATATTCACCACAAATATAGCAAAAAACAATCGGGATTAAGCACACAACATCTTCTTGACGAAGCCATATCTAAAACAACAACAAAATATATTTTTAGTGTCCAATAAAAAACGAAAATTTAAGTAAAAATAGTAAATGAGGGTAGTTAGCTATAACTCAAAAACAAAAGCTGTTAGAGAAAAATTGTTGCCATATTTAAAAAATGCGCGTCAATTTGAGATAGAAACAAAAAATCACAGGAAACAAGCAATTTTCTTTTTTTTGTTGACCAGTGTAATCAATAACCGTGTCTACTTATTGCTTATATGAGAATTTATCCGATTTTCACGTGTTTATCTTTAATGTATATAAGTAGGATGTTTTTTATTTCAACATTTTTTAGTGTACGTGTCGTCGTATTACGTAATATTATTTTCTAATCGATTTTAAGAAGTATAAATTTTGTAATAACTAAACGGCTTGAGGGAAAGTACATATAATGCTATTAGTTACAGTAAATAGATAAAAAAAAAATAAGTAAATATTAACTGATCAATTCAAAATTTTAAATTTTGATTTGCTGAGATGAAGTAGCGAGATAAGAACTAAAGACTATTTAAGTATAGTTCTGACATAATTATATTTCTTTTTAAGGGGTATTCCCATAATTCTCCTTTTTATCTTTTTTCTAAATTATTTTTAATTTATACTTGTTGAAGTCCATTGGAATAAAATTTAGAAGATGACAGAACTAGAAAAAAATAACCGGTCAAGTGCAAGTTGAACTTGCGCAATTAGTGTTCCGTACGTTGATTGCTTCTGAAATAAAAATTTTTGTTACGGAGGTACAAAATGATCAGTGACTTCACAAAACACACCCCAAATGAGTTTTTAACAAAGTTTGTTTCCGATTTTTACTGAAAACTGATGAGCTTGAAATTTTTGTTTTTTTATATATACCAGATAAATTATTTAAAGTAATGCACTCGTTATAATTTTCGTTCAATCTACACCCCGTGGAGAATATTTCAGAATTTTTTCAAAATTTTTGGATCAGTACTTTTCGAGATAGATGGGTGGGACAGCGATTTTTTTCAAAATAATACAATGAAAACTGTGCGCATGTAAGATATTATATGTATTTTTGAACTCATGTTTTTACAAGCTTTCATTTGACACCCCACTCGATGACCTAGTAAAAAATTTCACTTCCGATTTCACCCCCAAAACTAACCCCTTAAGTCAAAATTTAACTTTCAAAACTACACGGCTCTGATGAGGCCATCAATTTCTATGTTAGTACCAACAACTTTCTACGTCAAATAGTTTCGGAGAAAATCGGGTGTGATAGGTGGACAGATAGACGGACAGAGAGACAGACACCGAAGTGATCTTATAAGTGTTCCGTACGTTATTATTTATTTATTTATTTACTGCACTTTACAGATTGATCACAGAGATCTTTTCAATTACAATGTACCAGAACTTAAATTAACTTAATTTAAATAATATTACATAATAATATACATACACTTAAAACAACGCACGCAATTTAGTTTTGAAAAGGCTGCACTTATCATTAAATATATCTACACTATTCTGGATTCTATTGTATAGCATGCAAGCATTATACAATGGAGATCCCAGGTGATGGTTATTATGGACTACGTCTGGTATATAGAAAGTGCTATGAGTTCTTGTGGTGTACGTTGGCACACTGAAATATAAGTTGAACAGAAATGCCGGGTCATCAATAAGACCATTCACTACTTTGTACAAGTAGAGCATACAATATTGTTTTCTACGTTTATCTAAGGTTACCATCCCATAGCGTTCATGCAATAGTGTAGAAGAGATCATAGAGTTATATGAACCCCTTTGTTTATAATGCATGTAAAGCATCATTTTATTCTGTATCAATTGAAGTGTTCGCTTGTGACAATTATCAAAGGGTGACCATACTATACTCGCATATTCTAATATACTTCTAACATAGGATATGTATAGCTGATTTATGCAATTTGTACTTCTAAAATCTTTTGTGCTTCTGACAATTAAGCCATACATTTTGTTCGCTTTGCTTGCTGTATAACTTACATAATAGTTAAAAGTCAATTTGGAATCAAAAATCACCCCTAAGTCCTTTATCTTATCCTCATACAAGAGTGGGACATTCTCAATGCTATATGTAAACTTTATCAGTTTCAGTTTTCTAGTATAAGAAACAACAGTACACTTACTAACACTAAAGTAAATCTTATTTTCAATTGCCCATTTTGCAACGTTGTCTATATCATTCTGCAAAATCCGGCAGTCAGCAGGTGATCTTATTTCATAATAAAGTTTTAAGTCGTCAGCAAATAACAGGCAGGACGCATTTTTAACCAAACCGGTGATGCCGTTGATATAGAGTAAAAAGAGCGGAGGTCCTAGGTTGGACCCCTGCGGAATCCCAGATGTAGGTGTAAAAGGATGGAACGGAATAAAAACAATCTTAGAACGTTGGCAAAATTTGCAACTCTGTAAAACTCTTTCCGTGGTTTTACTTTATGCACAACATTCACTTACTTTCGAGTTATTTGAAGTGGATACTCTAGAGTTGGGACATATTGCACACGGTTTTACCAGTTCATAAGACTTCTGACCCTGCCCATGCCCCGTTCTTCAAGTAAACGATCATGAACCAGATATTCTGAGATCAAAAATCGAAAGCCACCAGGCCCAGATACCATAACAGCCGAAGACTTTAAAGCGATGGGGGAGCATGGGGTCGATTTACTATATGACATATGCAGTCTGGTGTGGAATGCCGGCAAATGGCTTGAGGACTGGAGAGAGTCAATCCCGATATACAAAAAGGGCTCCTTGATCTCTCATGCTAGCAAGGTTTTTCTAACCATACTAAATGAGCGTCTCAAGTCTTATCTATTGCCACAAATATCAGAAAAACAAACAGGATTTATACCAGGAAAGGGAACACGGGAGCAAATTTTGAATATGAGTTAACTGATAGAGAAATGAAGAGAATATAACATCAAAATTTATCTCTGCTCCATCGACTATCAGAAAGCGTTTGACAAGATGAGATGGCCGAAATAATGGTCGATTCTGAAAGAAATGGGAACTCTGCTACACTTAATAAAGGTAATACAAACGCTTCAACATTTATACGGAGTACATAATGCACGGAGTTTTCTATAACTGGATATCGCCGTTGGAGGAGAATGCATACAGAACCTGCGCTATGCAGATGACACCTTGATTATAGTCGCAAATGAAAGTGAATTAGAGGTCATTATGCAAAGACTGACAAGGATCAGTAAAAGCTACGGATTGGAAGTAGACAACAACAAAACAAAAATAATGATCATTAGTAGAACGAATGATAATCAACCTCAACATCTACTAGGGTATGAAATCGCAGATTCTTATCAATACTGTGGATTGTAATTACCAGTACCGATTAGTGGCATTCAGAAATGCTTACATGGCTTTTAATTGCTCGCTTTGCAACCACAAAATTAGTCAAAATATGGAAAGACTTGAACATATCACAATCGACTAAGAGCGATTGTGAGATCTTGCGAGCTTTAAGCTCGCAAGAACGCTTATGTTTCCAATAGCAACATATGCAATGGAAACATAAACGATAAAGAAAGCTAACAGAAATAGAATTGTAGCATTTGAGATGTGGACGTATGGTCAAATTCTCAGGATATTGGGGGTGGAACATCGAATAACGAGTCTATTTTACAACAACTAAAAATTACTAATAGCTAAACTCGCTTATAAACCATACATAACACGTAGGCTGAAAAGTTTTTGGTCTAACAAATAGATGTCGCCCTTTTCCAAAAATTCATATAATTTTTAGAAAATATCAAACTTCAAACGATACGTCTCAAAATTTCATGACATTTCGACGATTAGTTTACAAGTTACAGTACTTTAAGTGACGTTACTTTTGATATTTCCAAAACAATGGAAAAAATCGAATTTGTGTGTTGGTTAAACACTATTTTTTGAGGAAAAAAAAACATTCAAGCAAAGCAAGTGGCTTAATAAGTGTTACGGGGACTCTGCCCCTGGAAAATCACTCACCATTTACGGGTATGCGGAATTTAAACGCGGTCGTACAGATACAAATATTACTGAACGCTCTGGACGCCCTAATGAGATGGTTACACACCGGATAACATAAGAAAATCCACAAAATTGTTTCGGATGACCATAAAGTGAAATTGCATGAGATAGCTGACACCCTAAATATATCAAAAGAACGTGTTGGTCATATTGTGCATGAACATTTGGGCATGAGAAAGCTGTGTTCGAAATGGATACCACGTTTGCTCACAGTGAACCAAAAATAACGTGTTGATGATGATGTTTGATGATATTGTTTGGATCTGTTTAAGCGCAATAAAAAGGATTTTTTCATGCGATATGTGACAATGGTTGAAACATGGAATCACCACTACACACCGGAATCAAATCAGCAGTCAACTGAGTAGACAGCAGCCGGTGAAAGCCGCCCGAAGTGACCAAAGACACAACAGTCGGCTGGGAAGGTTTTGGCCTCTGTATTTAGGGATGCGCATAGAATAATTCTCATCGACTACGCTGAGAAGAGAGAAACCATCAATAGCGCAAAAAGACGGCCCCAAGTGAACAAGAAAAAAGTGCTCTTTCATCAAGGCAATGCACCTGTCACAAGTCAATGGTTACGATGGCAAAATTTCATGAACTGAAGTTCGAATTGCTTTCTCATCCACTATATTCTTCAGATTTAGCCTCCAGCGAGTAATATCTATTCGCAGATTTCAAAAAAATGCTCGCAGGGAAGAGATTTGGCTCCAATGAAGAAATTATCGTTATGATAGTTCAATCCATTTATTAAAATTTAATGAAAGGACTTAGGAGGTAGGAGAAGGCCAAAAATAATACTTATTATAAGGATTATTCTGGAAAATATTGCAAGAACAAACTTCTATTTTTTTATAGTCCGAAATGTAGTGTTGTAAATATTAAAGGTCCTTACTTAGACATTACGTTGTGACAGTCTTGATCCAAAGGAGTCCATTTAATTTGTTAGCGAAAAACAAATTTCGTAAAAATCACAATAAGTAGGCAACATAAAATTTGGACTTCATTAGCAATTGAATGAAGTTCTAAACAACAAGTTAGCCAAATGCACATGAAAAAAAAATAAAGCAAAAATTGACTAACCAAAAAAACTGACCAAATGTTGAAAACATTATGTTAGTCTTCCATAATTGAGGTTGGTATGTGGCAAAATAGTTAATTTTTTTACAATAAAGTCTATTAATTGACAAACACCCAAATTAATGTCAGTAATATTTATGAATTGCCGATATTTAAAAAATTCCTTAAATAAATTAGTAACAATTTATCCCAACTGTTGGAAAAACGGAAAAATCGATATATAGGGTATTGCAACTAACATATATAACTCGATAACCCAGAATTGTAATATTAACCCAATAAAGATTAGGTAATAGGGACATCTTTGACCATAGGTTGTTTTTTTTTATTTCCTCCCTTTCAGAACTCCCCCATTTATATATATATATATATATATATATATATATATATATATATATATATATATATATATACAGTCCCTGGCCAAATTATTAGACGCACTGTATTTTTTTTAGTAATTTTATGTTTCTTAAGAGTTTTTTATGCAATAATGGTATATTTAAAATACAATATTATTGATTTTTATTTAAAAGAATTGTTGTAGACTACATATTTGTATTTATTTTTAATATATGGCAACACTGTGTTGATAAAGTGATACATGAACGTAAATAAGTACAAACCTGTATCAGTCGCGATCGGAATCGAGTCAGGTACGGACGTGTTACTGTGGCTTTATGGACTGTGATTGTTTGTTTAACAGTTTTATACTACTCAGTTATTAGTTTATTTTGTATGCAGTGTTTTAAAAAAGTAATTGGACTATTTTCATTATGGGTAGAAAAGGCGTTCTTTCACCACGTAAAAAAGCTGAAGTGAAGGCCCTTGTGATTGCGAAAACATTTACAAACCGAGAAATATCACGAAGATTGGAGGTTTCTGAAGCTAGTGTACGACGCATAAAAAAGAAAATTGAGTCAGGGAAGGAATTAAGCCCGAAAAGAAAGAAAAGATGCGGTAGAAAACCAATTTTCACTCCACGGTCAGAGAGATGTTTGAAGAAAATTTGTGTAGAAAACAGATTTGCTACCACAAAGGTAATAAAATCACAACTCCAGGATGCTAGCGTAAATGCTTCTGAGCGCACTGTTCGAAGAAAATTGAAAGAATTAGATTTTAAGGCCTGTCGCCCCGCCAGGAAGCCCAAGTTAACAGCTGCAATGAAAGCAAAGCGCCTGAAGTGGGCCAAACAATGGCAAGACAAAGATGTGGACTTCTGGAGATCGGTAAGATACAGCAGTTTAATCAATAATTGATACATTATTATCGTTTTCAGTTAAATAAAGCAAATAAACATGGAAGTTTATATATTTTTCCTATTTTTGACAGGTCTGCTTCAGTGACGAAAACACATTCGAAATTTTGCAGAATAAAGCTCAGTATGTGCGTCGTCGTCATGGAGAAAAGTTTCATCCTGATTGTGTCGTCCCGACGGTTAAACATCCCACCAAAGTGATGATTTGGTCAGTCATCAGCGGCAAGGGCACTGGACGTCTGTACGTCGTCTAAGGAATAATGAGGCAAAATCAATACAAAGAAGTATTACAAAATCGGTTGATTCCGCAGCTCAGAGAATGGTTTCCAAATGGGGAACCATTCACTTTCATGCAAGATGGAGCTTCCTGCCACACTGCTCGGTCTGTTAAAGCTCTTTTGGCAGAAAAAAATATCCCTCTGTTGGATTGGCCCTGATATGAACCCCATTGAAAATGTGTGGGAGCTGATGAAAAGAGAAGTGGCTAAAGATGTGACTACCAACAAAACCCAGCTCCTAGAAAAGATTATTCATGTGTGGAATCATCATCCTCAAATGCAGGAGGCAGTACAATCTTGCATTGATAGCATGCCGCGCAGAATTAAAGCTTTGATAGCGGCTAAAGATGGCTCAACTAAATATTGACTTTTACTAACATTAATTTCACTTTTCTTTAAAACTTAATAAACTTATGCTTTTCTAAATTAATGCTGTTTTATTTATGTCAAATAAATAGGTAATTGATTGGATAATATAAAAATAAAAAACAAATCAATTTAAAATAATAAAACGGTACAATATCACTCGGTAATTAATATTTTACATGAAATCTTGCAGTGCGTCTAATAATTTGGCCAGGGACTGTATATATATATATATATATATATATATATATATATATATATATATATATATATATATATATATATATATATATATATATATATTTATTTATATATATATATATATATATATATATATATATATATATATATATATATATATAATGTTCCATTGGATCATTCATTTTCTTATCATGGCGTATTACAGATTCGGGCTACTGTTGGTAAAGAAGCAAAATTCAAAGGGACAATTCGCGATTCAAAATCTTAGAAGATATAAAATCGGTAGTGCCAGAAAATATACGAGGGCGTATTGATAAATTTCTAGCCTAGCATATAAAGAACGAGTAAATCTCAAAAAGAATAACTGATTCTTCAACGTTAACGTCCTTCAACTTTACATTCTTAGTGGAACGGTTATAAGGTAACTGTAGAATTCCCAACAAAATTATTTGTCTAAGTTTACAAACTAGTTTTCTTCATTTGAATGAAATGTGTGTCCTTTTAAATCTTTTTTTGGTTTTGGGAATAAGCAATAGTCCGACGGAGCTAAATCAGGGGAATATGGGAGATCGTCAATCAGTTCAAAAGCTATTTCCTTTATTTTCTGAAAAATTATCAGCGATTTGTGAGCAGATGCATTGTCTTGCAAAAACAGTATCATTTTAGAATACCAGAAAAAACTGGTTATTTAAACACAAAAATTCCACAATATTTTTATATTTCAGTACAACGGGTTTCGCTAAAAATGTAGCTTTGTCAAGTATAAATAATATATAGAATTATTCTGTATATATAGACCAAAGTAGGTACAAAATGATGAACAAATTTTATGATAGGTAATTACACAGAACTATTAAGTAAATACTTTGAAAAAAATATTTATCTTAATGATAGGTATTTCCAATATTTCGTTTGTTCGTTTAATAAAATATTTCTATTTTGGTTGTTGGAAATACATACAAATAATTTTTTCAAAATATTTAGTTACAGTTACACAGCCCCGCAAAAAAAAAAGTGGGGTATACTTTTGATGCGGTATATCAGATCCGTAGTATTTTTGCCCGCTGATCACGAATCTGACGTTAGAATATCGCCATCACATCTCAATTTTTTTCTAACCTCAAAAAATAGGTAAAAATTAGTAAAAATTAAGAAAAATATACTCCTAAAAAATTGATTCAAGCTTTTTCATGAATCCAAAGATGTATTAATATGTATTCGGACACGCTAAGCTAATATTCATCGGTTGGATTGAGCCATACAGTTCTGTTTTCTTTCTAACCTCAATAAATCAGACAGATATAGTGCTTCTCGAATGCAAAAACGAATTCAAATTAAAATTCAACCGATCCTTACCAAATTTGGTACCCGGGGATTTTTTGGGTCGCTGATCACGAATCTGAGGTTGGATTTGCAAAATTCAAGATGGCAGATGTTTTTGCGCCATTTTGAACGCCGAGAAAATTCATCGGTCGATTTTTATTCTTCTACCTGCATCCAGGGCACCTCCACGTGGTGACGGTGGGCAACGGTGTTACTCCACTAGCCGGCAGAGTCCCTGGATAACGCTTAGATGCCGTCATGGCAGGTAGAAGAAAGAGAATTACGATGCAGGGACTCGGAAACCCAGTATCGGCGGTTGGTCAGGGTGGGAAAGCGGGCCCGCAGCCGTCGTCATCCAGCGACCGTAGCTCTTCATGTGTGGATGACTTGGCTCATAGAGAGTATAATGCTACAAGAAAACGGTCTCACGGTACAAGGACTTTTCATAAGTGCGATAAAAACAGTGATTCATTTTGTTATATTTGCTGTCAACACGTATTGAGTAAAATGGGGTCACAGATAACGGATAAGATTAAAACCTTATATAAAGATTGTTTTAACATTGAAATACAGCACCAGGATACAGATTGGGTTCCCCACATCATTTGCAGTTCTTGCAAAATAATGTTGTACATCAATAAGAAGGCGATTAAATATTCCAGACCAGCAATATGGAATAGACCATACAGTGAAAATGATTGCTACTTTTGTATAAATGTTGTATCTAGGCATAACCGAAAAAATAAAAGCACTATTACTTATAACGATGTTTCGACAGTAACAAGACCAACTAAACTAATTCCGCCTCCTGAACCACTTGATGCTGATGTTATGGAAACAAATGATTTCACCTTATCAGTTCATGCCGAAAACATTGAGACTGTTACTAATGAATGTTCTAGTGACAACCTATCATATACTAGTGACACAGATAAAGAATTTCTATCATACAACCGTAAACCAGAACCAATACTCGTATCACAGTCAGAACTTAGTGATCTAGTCAGAGATTTAGGCTTATCCAAAGATGGTTCAGAGCATCTTGCTTCCTTTTTAAAGAAAAGACATTTACTTAAGCCAGAAGCTACGATTTCTTATTATAGAAACAGAGATGAAGAATTTCGAAAATATTTCACAATGGACGAGGAATTGTCACTTTCATATTGTACCGATGTAAAAGGTCTAATGGATGAATTTCAAAATAACTCATACGATCCTGAATAATGGAGACTGTTCATTGATTCTTCTAAACGGAGCATTAAGGCAGTTTTGCTGCATAATACCAACGTTTACGCTCCTATTCCGATTGCTCATTCCACAGTTATGGAAGAGCAATATGAAAAAATGAAGCAGCTTTTGATAAAAATAAAATATGTTGATCATAACTGGAAAATTTGTGGAGATCTGAAAATTGTAACAATATTGCTTGGCCAACAGTCAGGGTTTACACTTTATCCCTGTTATAAATGTCTGTGGAATAGCAGAGACAGTGAACGTCATTATAAGAAAAAAATTTGGCCAACAAGAGAATCGTTCACTCCTGGTGAAAATAATGTATTGTTTCCACCATTGGTAGATCCAGGAAAAGTTCTTATTCCCCCGCTTCACATTAAGCTTGGACTTATGAAGCAATTCACGAGAGCGTTAGATACAAACGGCCCATGTTTCAAATATTTGCATAAAAAATTTCCGAAATTTTCTGAAGCTAAAATTAAGGCAGGCGTATTTGACGGGCCACAAATAAGAAAATTGTTTCAAGATTCATGAATAAAGTTGAAAAAGCTGCTTGGCTTAGTTTTAAAGAAGTCGCAACAAACTTTTTGGGAAATAATAAAAGTCCTAAGTCCATTAGGTTGCTTAATGAATCTAAAATTACATTTCCTGGACTCCCACATCGATGATTTCCCAGATAATCTTGGTGACTACAGTGAGGAGCAAGGGGAACGTTTTCACCAAGATCTGAAAATCATAGAAAATCGGTATCAAGGACGATGGGATGACCATATGCTAGCGGACTATTGCTGGTCACTAAAAAGAGAAACAAGTCCTCAAAAGCGTTTGGGCAGAAAGCCTTTGAATAGGTCATTCGCGGAAAAAAGAACAAGATACAGCCAAAAAAAGGAAAGTTAGGCGCGGGTCTAACCTTCGCAATTCTAGGGCTTAAGGGTCTACTATTTGAGAGTATATGGTTTAAAAGTCCTGGTTTTGAGTTTATTGGGTCTCATTTTTAAAGTTACAGGGTTATTGAGGTCTATTTTTTGAGGTTACAAGGTGTGGGAGTCTAAGGTTTCAGGGTTTAGGGTTTAAGAGTATCAGGTTTGAGGATTCCCCAACTGTATACCAAATTTGGTAAAATCGGTTGGTTTTCAAAAATTTTGTCCGCCATCTTGGATCCGCCATTTTGAATTTTGTAAATCCGACCTCAGATTCATGATCAGCAACCCAAAAAACCCCCGTGTACCAAATTTGGTAAGAATCGGTTGAATTTTAATTTGAATTCGTTTTTGCATTCGAGAAGCACTATATCTGTCTGATTTGTTGAGGTTAGAAAGAAAACAGAACTGTATGGCTTAATCCAACCGATGAATATTAGCTTAGCGTGCCCGAATACATATTAATACATCTTTGGATTCATGAAAAAGCTTGAATCAATTTTTTAGGAGTATATTTTTCTTAATTTTTACTAATTTTTACCTATTTTTTGAGGTTAGAAAAAAGTTGAGATGTGATGGCGATATTCTGACGTCAGATTCGTGATCAGCGGGCAAAAATACTACGGATCTGATATATCGCATCAAAAGTATACCCCACTTTTTTTTGTGGGGCTGTGTTATCTATCATAAAATTTCTTCATCATTTTGTGCCTAATTTAGTTTATATACGACTAATAAACGCGTTGGACTGAAAAATAAAAATATTGTAGAAATTTTGTGTTTAAATAACCATGTTGTATTTAATATGAGTCATTTTAGATTATTTTTCTTTGCGTTTTTCCAAAATTCTTGAACGAAGTTTTCTTAATAATGAAGAATAATATTCTCTAGTCACTTTTTCGCCGTGTTCCAAAAGTGAAAATACTAGAATTCCTACAGCGCTTGTAAATGATGAGGACAGGATTGCCATCTATAACAAGAGAAGAAACTCGAAAACTGATGAAGATAAATATGTTTGTCGTGATCTGAAAATCCTAAAACCTGAAGAAAAGTAAAAATATTGTAGCGAAGTTTTCTCGTGAATACAATACGTTAGAAAAGATATGCAATAAGTTCCCTGCTGTGCCATAATGACAATTCCGCCAACTTAACCGTTTGCATTTCTAAGGCATGTTCTATATTCAACTCAATACTTTTTAGGTTACCCTGTAATATCAATTCCTTCTGTAAACTATCACTGTTAAAATTGGAAATAATGGACAAATAGAACTCATCATCATCATCAACTTATACTGTCCACTACTGGACTACTGCCTCCCTCAAATCTTGCCACTTTTTTCTATTCTGGGCCGCTTGTACCCAGTTTCCAGCCACTCTTTTCAAATCCTCAGTCCACCAACTTGGTGGTCTACCTCTACTCCGATAGGCTTCGGACCTTGGTCGCCACTCTATAAATCTCTTTGTCGATCGTCCATCCTTAAACCTAGCAACATGCCCAGCCCAGTTCCCTTTTAGGTGTAGAATGAATTTGACTGTGTTTTTTTTACCCCTATTCTCTTCCTGGTAATGTGATTTGGGATGTAGGCTCTAAGAGTAACGCCTAACATTGACCTCTCCATTTTTCGTTGCATAATACATATTTTATTAATGTTTTTCGTCGTCATTGTGAGAGTATCGGCTCAGTACGTAAGAGCGGCGAGTATGCATCTGTCAAATACTTTTATTTTTAAACACAAAGGAGGTTAGATTTGAATAAATAGGCCAGTTTGCTATATGCAGCCCAGGAGAGACCTATTCTCCGCTGAATTTCATGTGTTTGATTATCTCGTCCTATGCTGATTTCATGTTCCAGGTATTTATATTAGTCACTTGCTCCATCCCTACGTTATTCAGTTTTATAGTGTTGCCTAATACAAGATTTGTCATAAACTGGGTCTTGGATAGATTGATTTTTAGACCAACCTTTCCTGAAGCTTCCTGAAGCATGCATAGCACAGTTTATGCTCCTTGTATTTTGTCTGTTATTAAGACAATGTCGTCGGCGAAACAGAGGTGATTTAACTTTTCACTGTCAATGTTAAGTCCCATTCTTTCCCAGTTTATTGATTTCAGAGTACTTTCTGGGAGTGTTACGAAAATCTTGGGAGAGAGCGTATCACCCTGCCGTACTCCTCTTTCAATTCGAAATTTGCTGGTGGATTGGTTAGTTTGTGTTTTGACACGAGCGGTGGAATTTCATATATGTATTTAATTACATTAGAATATCGATAATTAATACGACACTCAGCAAGCGCTTCCAAAAGTCTCTGCTGATCTACAGAATCAAAAGCTTTTTCGAAGTCTACACATATGAGTACAAGAGGCTTATTATATTCTATAAATTTCTCAATGAAGATTTTAACTGTAAGCAGATGGTCGTTTGTTCCGTACCCCGAGCGGAAACCTGCTTATTCTTTTAAAAGGAAAATTCCAATTTATTTGCTAGACGTTTGGTAAGTATTTTCGTGAATAACTTGTATATATGGCTCAGGAGGCTAATGGGCCGCTAGTATGTAAGGTCTGAAGTATTTCCTCTTTTATACATGATGACGATAGTTGCATTATTCCATTGCGATGAAGCTATTCCTTCCAGGAGGCATTTATTGAATAACATTTTAAGAGATTTTTTAATTTATTGTCCTCCTTGTTTAATTGCCTCTACTACAATATTGCCTTCACCCGGAGCTTTGTTATTTTTCATGTCCTTCAAAGCTAATGTGATTTCTTCTTCCGATATCTGGGATATCCTCCGACCCCTTATTTAGGAATTTGGTATGTTGATTTCTGTTCTTTTATCTTGCAAGATATATAATTGTTGATAAAAAAATTACATAATTTGTAAAATATGTCCTTAATCTTGTATATGTCTTTCCTTCCCATTATGTTATTCTTTCTCAAAACTTTTAAGCTTTTATTCTATACTCCTCTGCATTTTTTGGTCTTTTGTCTTTTCTAATCTATAATATATATAAAATGCAACGTCTCTCTGTCTGTCTGTCTGTCTGTTCGTTAGTGCGCTTATCACTGGAGAACCACTTATCCGATTTACGTACTTTTTTTTTAAAACATACATATGTTCTCTGGCCAGGTTATAGGCTATATTTTATTACGATAGGTGGCATAAGGAATGAGCAGTGACGATAATAGTGAATGGAGTCGGAAAAAAGTTTGCCGCTAGCGCGTTCCTTTGCAATACACAGCCTAAACCATTAAATATGGAACAATATTATGTAGCAGAGAATATCTATTATCTATAATATATATAAAATGCAATGTCTCTCTGTCTGTCTGTCTGTCCATTAGTGCGTTTATCACGCGAGAATCACTCATCCGATTTACGTGTCTTTTTTTAAATTCATACATATATACTTTGGCCAGGTTATATAATAATAATAATCTATATCTATAATATATATAAAATGCAACGTCTCTCTATCTGTCTGTCTATCCGTTAGTGCGCTTATCCCTCGAGAACCACTTATCCGATTTACGTGATTTTTTAAATTCATACATATGTTCTCTCACCAGGTTATAGGTATATATTTTATTGCATCTATAATATATATAAAATGCAAAGTATCTCTGTCTGTCTATCTGTCTTTTTTTTTATGGGTCTAGCACACGTGCTGCAGGGAAGTCCCTAAAGCGCTCCAGGAGCGGCATGAGTGCGGAAAAAGCGACTCTGATGGTGGTGGGTCTAGCCGGCGAGTGATTCTCTTCTCAGTGGTTTCTTTGTCAGGACTTGTGCTTTTATTAAAGCAACGCGTGGTGTGTTCGATTGTTCCTATAGTGTAACTCATGCGTTGCTTTGATTTTCCCGTCTTGGTGGGTGTCGGCTTACTCGCCGGCACAACACTTTTGGCAGGTCCATTTTCACTGTCCGTTAGAGCGCTTATCACTGGAGAACCACTTATCCGATTTACATACTTTTTTTTTAAAAAACATACATATGTTCTCTAGCCAGGTTATAGGCTATATTTTATAACGTTAGGTAACATGAGGAATAAGCAGTGACGATAATCGTGAATCAAATCGGAAAAAATTTGCCTCTAACGTGTTCTCTTACAATACACTGCCTAAACCACTAAATATGGAATAATATCATGTAGCAAAGGATATCTATAATATATATAAAATGCAACGTCTTTCTGTCTGTTTGTCCGTTTGTGCGCTTATCACTGGAGGACCACTTATCCGATTTACGTGCTTTTTTTTAAACATGCTAAACCATTAAATATGGAACAATATGATGTAGCAAAGAATATCTATAATATATATAAAATTCAACATTTCTCTGTCTGCCTGTCCGTTAGTGCGCTTATCACTGAAGAACCGCTTATCCGATTTACGTGATTTTTTTTTAATATACATATGTTCTCTGGCCAGGTTATAGGATATATTTTATTACGTTAGGTGACATAAGGAATAAGCAGTGACAATAATAGTGAATCAAGTCGGAGAAAAGTTTGCCGCTAGCGCGTTCTGTTGCAATACACTGTCTAAAGCATTAAATATGGAACAATATCATGTAGCAAAGAATATAATATATATAAAATGCAACGTCTCTCTGTCTGTCTGTCTGTCTGTCTGTCTGTCCGTTAGTGCGCTTATCACTCGAGAACCATTTATCCGATTTACGTGTTTTTATAAATTTATACATGTGTTCTATATAATTCGATATAAGCCTAGATAATGGGAGATAAGGTGAGATAATGGGAGATAAGTATAAATAATGGGAGATAAGCAGAGATAAGTCTAGATAATGAGAGTTATGGTGAGATAATGGGAGATAAGGAGAAATAATGGGAGATAAGGAGAAATATTGTAAGATAAGTCGAGATAAGCCTAGATAATGGGAGATAAGGTGAGATAATGGAAGATGAGGGGAAATAATGGAAGATAAGGAGAAAAATTGGAGATGAGCAGAGATAAGCCTAGATAATGGAAATTATGTAGAGATAATGGGAGATAAGGAGAAATAATGGGAGATAAGGGGAAATAATGGCAGATATTTTATTACGTTAGGTAACATAAGGAATAAGCAGTGACGATAGTAGTGAATCAAGTCCACGCGAGCGGAGCCGCGGGCACTGCTAGTATACTATATATTCATCTGTAGTCTTATCTCCAATTCTCTCCTTTGCTTTATTAGCTGTTTTACTCTGATTTAATTTATGTTGTTTTTGTTGTTTTGGGCAAGTTTTGTCCATTGCCATTGCATTTTCTGTACTATTTTTGATGTTTTCAAATATATCATCAACTGCTGTATCTTCATTGTGTTCCAAGGAGCTTGCGATCTCTCTTCTATAAGAATCTACATCCTCCGGGGTTGTTCATTTCTTATGGTTTCTTTTGAGAACCATGTTGTTTCTTTCCTGTTTAATATTAATACCACATTTGCTCTCACAATGCGATGGTCACTCCCAACTGAACATCTATTTAGGACACTTACGTATTGGATAATATCTTTCTATTGCTGATTTTGAAATCTACTGCATTTTTTGTTTTACCATCTGGGCTAGACCATGTCCATTTTCTGTTTTTGTTCTTTTTGAAGAAGGTGTTCATAACATATAAACTATTTTGATGTAAAAAGTCTATTCGTGTCCTTGATGATCTATTGCAGTTTCCCCTTCTAATCTTAGCATTGAAGTCACCGATCAATATCGAAAAATGCGTTTTTCCGTCTTGTAGAGCTGTGGAAATTTCTTCATAATATGTTTCTATTTCATCCTCTGAGTGGGTGCTCGTTGGTGCAAAGGCCTGAACAATTTTTAGACAGTATCTCTGATTTAGTTGGATTATCAGATATATGACTCTCGGACTAACACTCTTGACTTCAGTAATCCGGTCAAGAAGCTCTAATCAAAGTTTCGTCACCTGCATAATACAGACAGTTTCCGGAGTTCATCATGATTTAGTCCTCTCTAGTTTTACGGACTACGCTTGGACCTATTATATCCCATTAAATGTTTTTAAGCTCCTCTTCCAATTCTGTTAGTTTTTCATCTGTTAACAGAGTTCTTGCCTCCCCCAGAAAGAGAACTATATTACTATAAATATGCAATCACCCTTCTAACCTCCTGTTCCATCCTTTTCGGCTCATATATATATATATATATATATATATATATATATATATATATATATATATATATATATATATATATATATATATACATATATATATATATATATATATATATATATATATATATATATATATATATATATATATATACATATATATATATATATATATATATATATATATATATATATATATATATATATATATATATATATATATATATATATATATATATATATTATATATATATATATATATATATATATATATATATATGTATTACTATAAAATATTTATTTTATAATAAATATCCAACATCCCAATCAGGAACCAAGAAAAGTCATCCCCAATCCGTTTACCCTCTTCTCATGTTAACAATGAAAATAATCAAAAAAAAATGTAATGTTTCGAACTACAAAAAATACCTTTTTATACGATAAATATGAAGTCATTTTTCTACCTTCTCTCTTCCCTTCTCCACCCCTTTGGCCCCTTAAATGTTATTATAAATGACTATGCTTAAAATTTGCCCATTATCCCATTCAAAACACCTGGAAAATATCTCATAATACTATTAAAACTAAAAAAGATTCTCCCACCTCTTACCCCCATTAAAATTGAAAGTAATGAAAAAATAACCTAATTATCGTATTGCTACAATTCAAGAACCCTGAATCGGACATGTAGCATGATATATATGAAGCAACCTCTCTAACCATCAACTCCATCCTATGAATCCCATATATCTCTTACTATAAATAATAGGCTTAAAATTTATCAATTATTCAAAATCAAATTTCTCAAAATAATATTGACACTACATTTAACCATCCTTCTTGGGTTAAAATTGAAAGTAATTAAAAAAGAACCTAATTTCCAACGCCCCCACCCCTTTTATGTTTTACTATAAATATTTATTCATTGTTCATTAACTTAACTGAAAGCTAGGAAAAATTACCGTATTACTATTCAAACCATACAATATTTATTGAACCCCTCCCCTTTCATCACATACACAAGTATATATATATATATATATATATATATATATATATATATATATATACATATATATATATATATATATACTTGTGTATAAATGCGTGTTTGATTATCGGGAATAAGTCTGGAATGTAAATAAAACTCTCTTCCTCTTTAATATTCGATATTTCATTATCGTTCGAACTTCTTCAGGAGCAACTACAATATTAATACACGAATTAGATACAATATTATTTTTCGTCTAGGTATTAAAATGTTGAAATATAAAACAATTAAACATGAACCAACGAATGAATAAATAAAACAACGTACGAAAATGCGAATGAGTCCTCGAAATCAAAGCTCAACATCTAGATTTTTCTACACAAACTGAGAGTTATGCCACTCAGACGATGTCGTACTATTAGCAGAGTCTGAGGACGATTTACAAAGAATGTTATATAAGTTCGCCATAGAGACAAAGAAATACAACATGACGATAGCCACCGAAAAAACAAAATTCCTTCTACTTTCAAGAGAGCCACTGCGATGCAAATTAGAGATAGAAGGGAAAATAACACAGCCCAACAAAAAAAAAAGTGGGGTATACTTTTGATGCGATATATCAGATCCGTAGTATTTTTTGCCCGCTGATCACGAATCTGACGTCAGAATATCGCCATCACATCTCAATTTTTTCCTAACCTCAAAAAATAGGTAAAAATTAGCAAAAATTAAGAAAAATATACTCCTAAAAAATTGATTCAAGCTTTTTCATGAATCCAAAGATGTATTAATATGTATTCGGATAAGCTAAGCTAATATTCTTCGGTTGGATTAAGCTATACAGTTCTGTTTTCTTTCTAACCTCAATAAATCAGACAGATATAGTGCTTCTCGAATGCAAAAACGAATTCAAATTAAAATTCAACCGATTCTTACCAAATTTGGTACACGGGGGTTTTTTGGGTTGCTGATCATGAATCTGAGGTCGGATTTGCAAAATTCGAAATGGCGGATCCAAGATGGCGGACAAAATTTTTGAAAACCAACCAAATTTGGTATACAGTTGGGGAATCCTCAAACCTGATACTCTTAAACCCTAAACCCTGAAACCTTAGACTCCCACACCCTGTAACCTCAAAAAATAGACCTCAATAACTCTGTAACTTTAAAAATGAGACCCAATAAACTCAAAACCAGGACTTTTAAACCATATACTCTCAAATAGTAGACCCTTAAGCCCTAGAATTGCGAAGGTTAGACCCGCGCCTAACTTTCCTTTTTTTGGCTGTATCTTGTTCTTTTTTCCGCGAATGACCTATTCAAAGGCTTTCTGCCCAAACGCTTTTGAGGACTTGTTTCTCTTTTTTAGCGACCAGCAATAGTCCGCTAGCATATGGCCATCCCATCGTCCTTGATACCGATTTTCTATGATTTTCAGATCTTGGTGAAAACGTTCCCCTTGCTCCTCACTGTAGTCACCAAGATTATCTGGGAAATCATCGATGTGGGAGTCCAGGAAATGTAATTTTAGATTCATTAAGCAACCTAATGTTTGAAATTTTTTACCATTTTCTCGACTATTTCTTTGTACTTAGGACTTTTATTATTTCCCAAAAAGTTTGTTGCGACTTCTTTAAAACTAAGCCAAGCAGCTTTTACAACTTTATTCATTTTAGTAACAAATAATGAATCTTGAAACAATTTTCTTATTTGTGGCCCGTCAAATACGCCTGCCTTAATTTTAGCTTCAGAAAATTTCGGAAATTTTTTATGCAAATATTTGAAACATGGGCCGTTTGTATCTAATGCTCTCGTGAATTCCTTCATAAGTCCAAGCTTAATGTGAAGCGGGGGAATAAGAACTTTTCCTGGATCTACCAATGGTGGAAACAATACATTATTTTCACCAGGAGTGAACGATTCTCTTGTTGGCCAAATTTTTTTCTTATAATGACGTTCCCTGTCTCTGCTATTCCACAGATATTTATAACAGGGATAAAGTGTAAACCCTGACTGTTGGCCAAGCAATATTGTTACAATTTTCAGATCTCCACAAATTTTCCAGTTATGATCAGCATATTTTATTTTTATCAAAAGCTGCTTCATTTTTTCATATTGCTCTTCCATAACTGTGGAATGAGCAATCGGAATGGGAGCGTAAACGTTGGTATTATGCAGCAAAACTGCCTTAATGCTCCGTTTAGAAGAATCAATGAACAGTCTCCATTCTTCAGGATCGTATGAGTTATTTTGAAATTCATCCATTAGACCTTTTACATCGGTACAATATGAAAGTGACAATTCCTCGTCCATTGTGAAATATTTTCGAAATTCTTCATCTCTATTTCTATAATAAGAAATCGTAGCTTCTGGCTTAAGTAAATGTCTTTTCTTTAAAAAGGAAGCAAGATGCTCCGAACCATCTTTGGATAAGCCTAAATCTCTAACTCGATCACTAAGTTCTGACTGCGATACGAGTATTGGTTCTGGTTTACGGTTGTATGGTAGAAATTCTTTATCTGTGTCACTAGTATATGATAGGTTGTCACTAGAACATTCATTAGTAACAGTGTTTGAATCTTTTTCGACAGTCTCAATGTTTTCGGCATGAACTGATAAGGTGAAATCATTTGTTTCCATAACATCAGCATCAAGTGGTTAAGGAGGCGGAATTAGTTTAGTTGGTCTTGTTACTGTCGAAACATCGTTATAAGTAATAGTGCTTTTATTTTTTTCGGTTATGCCTAGATACACCATTCATACAAAAGTAGCAATCATTTTCACTGTATGGTCTATTCCATATTACTGGTCTGGAATATTTAATCGCCTTCTTATTGATGTACAACATTATTTTGCAAGAACTGCAAATGATGTGGGGAACCCAATCTGTATCTTGGTGCTGTATTTCAATGTTAAAACAATCCTTATATAAGGTTTTAATCTTATCCGTTATCGGTGACCCCATTTTACTCAATACGTGTTGACAGCAAATATAACAAAATGAATCACTGTTTTTATCGCACTTATGAAAAGTCCTTGTACCGTGAGACCGTTTTCTTGTAGCATTATACTCTACATGAGCCAAGTCACTCACACATGAAGAGCTACGGTCGCTGGATGACGACGGCTGCGGACCCGCTTTCCCACCCTGACCAACCGCCGATACTGGTTTTCGACTCCCTGCATCGTAATTCTCTTTCTTCTACCTGCCATGACGGCATCTCAGCCGTTATCCAGGGACTCTGCCGGCTAGTGGAGTAACACCGTTGCCCACCGTCACCACGTGGAGGTGCCCTGGATGCAGGTAGAAGAATAAAAAAATCGACTGATGAATTTTCTCGACGTTCAAAATGGCGCGAAAACATCTGCCATCTTGAATTTTGCAAATCCAACCTCAGATTCGTGATCAGCGACCCAAAAAATCCCCGGGTACCAAATTTGGTAAGGATCGGTTGAATTTTAATTTGAATTCGTTTTTGCATTCGAGAAGCACTATATCTGTCTGATTTATTGAGGTTAGAAGGAAAACAGAACTGTATGGCTCAATCCAACCGATGAATATTAGCTTAGCGTGTCCGAATACATATTAATACATCTTTGGATTCATGAAAAAGCATGAATCAATTTTTTTAGGAGTATATTTTTCTTAATTTTTACTAATTTTTACCTATTTTTTGAGGTTAGAAAAAAATTGAGATGTGATGGCGATATTCTGACGTCAGATTCGTGATCAGCGGGCAAAAATACTACGGATCTGATATATCGCATTAAAAGTATACCCCACTTTTTTTTTGTGGGGCTGTGTAATCGAACAAATGATAACATTTAAATACCTGGGAGTTAACATTACTAGTGCCAGAAATCTTAACGCCGAAGTAAAAGAACAAATCACAAAGGGGACAAGAATATCAAGTTATCTGAGAGATATAACTTGGAAAAATAAATATTTAACAGTTAACTCCAAAACAAGAATCTATAAAACAATGGTGCGGCCCATTATGACATATGGAGCAGAATCTCCAGCCGAGACAGCCAAAACTAAACAAATGATGCGAACAACCGAAATGAATATCTTACGTTCCATTATAGGAAAAACAAAAATGGATAGAATACCAAAGTAAGGCAACACTATAACAGATATAGCGAAATTTGCCAAAACTAGAAGAAAGGAATGAAACGACCACTTAAGTACAGCGAGTGGAGAACGGTTAAACAAAATTTGCAGAGATAACTAAACCACAATGACTTGACCACCAGGATGACCAGCAAAAAGTTGGATTAAAAGTTGAGCAACAATGTCTGAGGACACACTATAAACCGTGGATGAAAAACAGGCTTACGCCTAATAAAAGAAGAAGAAGAAACTGAGAGTAAACAGCCTCGGTGCATATGTACTGACGTGAAATCGAAATGAACGGGAAAAAACAGCAAAAGAAAACAGCTTTATTATATCGATTATGTTGCTGTAGATGTTACTAAGTCGACTAGTGCCTGATTTATAGTTCATTTAATTGGGGTCCTTATTTATATGATACATTTCTTTAAAAAGTCTCCCTTTACAGTTGTTGTCGTGAGCTAAAATTTTAAAGTTCTTACAGTTAGAATTATGACCTATTTTCAAATGATGCACTACGGCATATGAATTCTTTTCCAATTGGTAATCACTCCTGTGCTGTGTGAGCCTCTGTTTTAACCCCTGCGATATCTGTCCAATATAACAAGCTTCACATTGCAAACAAGACAATCTATAAACTACACAGTTATTTTACAAAATAAGTTTCTCTCCCTTATTTTTGAAAACAGTTCAGAACCTCGTCTGCTGTGATATTTGGCAATTTTTATATTTGGAAAGTCTTTAAATAAAGCGACAATTAAGTTTGTGATTGGCTTTATAAATTATAGGTTCCTGTATATCTTGTGCTGCGCACGCGCCTCATCAGTAGGGCCATCAACAATATTAGAGTTATAAATTAATTTAAGTAAAATGTGCTTAAGAAAAGCATTGTTAATAAAATTTTGTACAGCTCTCTTTTTTCGAAACCAATCATCACTGGTTGGTTCGAGAAATAATTTATAAATCTGCCTGACGCTGTTGGTTTTTTATACTAGTCAACTGAAATACTATTGTCACTCGTTCTTATTACTTGGGTACCTAAAAACTCTAATCAACTTAGTAATATCTACAATAATCAATGCTTATTAATCATTTACAATTACAACATTAATAATTAAAAATTTGCCACATCTTGGTATAAAATAAGTAAATAAAGTCTTTTCCTTTTGCTATTTTTCGTTCATTTGGAATCCACATATGCATCGAGGCTGTTTGCTCTCAGTGTGTGTAGAAAAAACGAGATATTGAGTTTTGATTTCAAGGACTAACTCTCATTTTCGTTTGTAGTTTTATTTATTTATTTGTTTGTTCATTATTCGTTGTTTTATATTTCAACATTTTATTATCTGGTATTCTAGTATTCTTAATATCTAGTATATTCGTGGAATATTTTTGAATTTTCCCTTGGTTAGACGTTTGTTTTCGATCCGACGACCCAACTGACTGCGCCAGGGAGGTTTCCAATGTAATTTTGGCCGGTATGGAGGCTTACATCCCTTTTTCGAAGAAATGCCCTTCCAACGGCAAGCCTTGGTTTCACCTAAAATGCAAAGAAGCTGTTTCTTCTAAACATCTTGCATACCGACAGTAGCGTGAAGATCCTAACACCATAAATCGTAACACCTTTGTTCGTGCCAGAAACAGATGCAAAGAAATTATCGACGAAACCAAGGAGGCACACAATCAACGGATTAGAAACAAACTTCTCGCTTGTCCCAACAATTCCCGTTTCTTTTGGTCACTGGCTAAGGCAGTTAGTCAAAATTTCACCAAATCCACCATACCACCACTCATACGGCCAGATAATTCTATTGCAACGACACCTGTTGAGAAAGTGAACTTGTTGGCTGCTGAACTCTCTGCTTCACATTCTACTGTCGATTTCCAAGGAAAACCACCACCTACTGTTCCCATAGTGCAGTCAAGGATGCACACAATATCGGGATATTGTCTTCAGACAGCGTATCATAAAACATATTTTGATAAAGCTAGACACTAAAAAGGCTTCTGGCGCTGACGGAATACCCGCCATAGTTCTCAAAAACTGTGCGAGGCAACTAACACCAGTTTTCTGTAATCGCACTACTTTCAATAATATCGAAAGTCATGGAAAAGGCTATCAATCAGCATCTTCTGAAATATCTTGAAGGATTCAATATTGTTAGTACTCACCAATATGGCTTTTGTAAAAATAGATCAACTGGAGATCTTCTGACTTATATAACACATGTTTGGAACAACGCAATTAAACACTTTGGAGAATCTCGAGCGGTTGCTCTTGACATATCCAAGGCATTCGCCGTGTTTGGCACGATGGGCTGTTGGTTAAGCTACGTTCTTATGGTATGTCTGAAAAGTTCTGTTTGTGGCTCTCATGTTTCTTCAGAGAGCGTTCTTTACGAGTGGCAGTCGACGGATTTCTTTCTAACACCTTCACTCTCAACGCCAGTGTACCCCAAGCTTTGCAGATGATAGTACACTTCATTCACTTTGAACGCTCGGACATCGACTTCTCAGACGAATATCCGCAGACAGCAAGAAGTCATTCAACTTAACAAAGACCTGGAAGAAATTCTATCTTGGAGTGACAGTAACCATGTGGAATTTAACGCTATAAAAACCCAGCAGTTTTTTCTAAAAAAGTTAACGCTGCTGAACCCGACATAGTTATGTCGGGGCACTCCATTCCTCTAACATCGTCACTCAATTTGTTGGGCGTTAATTTGGGAGCAAATATGTCCTGACATGAACATGTTGCAGGCATAGCAAGAAGAACTTCTCAAAAGTTGGGAATATTATTTCGAACCAGAAAGCTTTACACTCCACAACAACTGTTAATTCTTTACAAAGCTCAAATTCGATCAACTATGGAATACTGCTCCCATGTTTGGAGCTCCCGCTCCCAAACATACACTGCATTTGTTGGATTCTATTCAGAGAAGACCTGTTCGTCTGATTGGAGACCCGGAACTGACCGGCGGCCTTGATTCGCTGGAACATCGAAGAACGGTTGGCGACTTGAGCCTATTCTACAAGTATTTTCATGGAAAGTGTTCGAAATATGTAGCCGCTTAATCCTCCCAGAGTGGTGCATGTTAGAAATAGACGTCGCGCTACTACTTCACATCCGTATGAGGTTCGGCTTATTACTCCTCGTACAACGCTTTTAAAGCAGTCTTTTATATGAAGAACATCATCCCTATGGAATAATTTGCCCAGGACTGTTTCCCATCGAGTACAATTTACGGTGATTCAAGAACAACGTGAATCGCTTTCTCCGCACACCTGTTGCTCCTGTAGCGCTTTAGGGACTTCCCTGCAGCACGTGTGCTGGACCCATAAAAAAATCGTATTAATATTGTAGTTACTCCTGAAGAAATTATCGAACGATAATGAAATACTGATGAACACGCATCTAATTGACGTACGGTCGATACCAGATTACCAAATTATATATATATATATATATATATATATATATATATATATATATATATATATATATATATATATATATATATATATATACGTGTGTATATTTATATATATATACCAAATTTCAAATTGATATTTGACAGACCTTTAGCTAGAAACCCTAAAACGTGAAGAATAGCAAAAACCTCGTACGGCAATTTTTTCACCAACACAATACTTTGCTTTAGCAAGGCAGGTGAAATTCAATTCTAGATTTAAGCAGCTGACATCAAAATGAAAATACTTTTTTTTGTTTGTTTCAGGGCATCTGCTCTAAATAACAAAGCTTTTCCTAACACCTTCAAATTCGGTCTATCCACTGCAGCTTACCAAATAGAAGGTGGATGGAATGAAGGTGGAAGAGGTGTCTCCATGTGGGATGATTATGTCCACAATCATCCTGATTCCGTTAAAGATCACTCCAACGGTGATGTGGCTTGTGATTCTTATCACAAGTACGAAGAAGACGTCGCTTTTTTGAAAGATTTGAAAGTTGGATTTTACAGAATGTCTATCTCCTGGACCAGGATTTTAAATGATACCAGCGGAAAGGTCAATCAAGAGGGAATTGATTATTATACTAACATTTTCAAGGTAATTTTTAAAATTAAAATTTTTAACAGATATAAATGTGTGATGAGAAATTTTTAATTTTACTTTAGACACTTCTAATCTTACCACAACTACATAAGAAAATATCTAAACTACCCACTAATAGCCTAAGCCATATACATGCTTTATCTATTAAGCAACATAAATAAGTTTGCAAAAAGTGGGGAAAATATCTACTGTTGGTTGGTTGCAAACTTGCGGAAAACCATAAATTCTCGCATCAAAGCAGTATATTGATTACGTTCTCTGTAAAAAAATGTCTTATATGTTTATTGGGTAATTGCAAAAGTTCGTGCCCGATTAGAAACCAAATTAAATACAAACCATTTTCACGAAAAATAGTATTTATTAATCAATAATGTACTCTCCATCATTTTCTGTAACTGTCTCCAATCGTTTTACAAGTTTTTGAATTCTTTCTTTGTAGAAACGGCGTGGTTTCTCTTCAAAAAAAAGTCATAAGTTAGTTTTTGACTTCTTCCATAGAATAAAATTTTTTGCCATTCAAATTGTTTTGGAGAGAACGAAACAGACGAAAATCTGAAGGGGCAAGGTTAGTTGAATACGGTGGGTGCTGGAGAATTTCCCATTTTAACTCCCTAAGTTTTTGTGTTTCGATCTATTTAATTATTTTGTCGTTTGCAAACGAGAGGTACTAGAAATAAAGCAGAGTGTAGTGTTAGATTAAGACAATAAGTAAAAAATTTGGAGATTTATGAGAATAATTTTGTGAAATTGTATGGAGCTAACGAAACGATAAGCGACGCCCTTGATCATTTTACTGTTTGCGGTGATAAGAAATATAAACAACAATTTTTTTCTCCCGTGTTTAGAAATGGAATATACGAGGAACACATATAAAGTTTTTATAACAGAAAGAACAATGGATAGCGATGATTATACCTCAGGAGACTCGAAAAGAGGAGGAGTCTAAGAAAAAGAGGAGCCAATGGGATTATTCAAGAAGAGTAAAAAGCTGATAAGAACACCACAGAGAGAGGAAAAACGAAAGAGTAGATAAGATAGACGATTTGATAGAAATGATCAGAGAGCTAATGTCAGATATAAAGAATATGAAACAAGATCAGAAAAGATACCAACAAGAGTTGAAGAAACTAAGAAAGAAGAATGTAGTATTGTAAAAGGAAAATAAGATAATTAGAGGAAACATGAGAAGTATGGATTTGAAGATGAGTAGACTGGAAAAAGACAACGTAAAAAATAATATTGTAATATCGGAACGAATTTTGAAGCGAATAGTCAACTAGATCTGAAAATGGGTGTAGAACTCTTTATGATCAGGAGTATGGACACAAAAGTGCAGATTAGAGATGATAAAAATGGGAGTGACCATATACAAGATAGAACTTGGAAACACGGGAGATAAGGAAGCTGTAATGAAAAATAAAAACACACTGAGAAACCTAAGAAAGAGAGTTTATATAAACAACGATTTAACAAAGGATGAACTCGAAATTCAATAGAAATTGAAGTATATAGCAGAGAACGAGAGAAAGAATGGAATAAGGGTAAAAAATGAGATATCAAAAATCGTAATCGAAGGAACGGACATTGAGCAAGAAAAATTGAAAGAACAAACAAAGAACACTACGACCATCAAGTCAAAAAACTGAGAAAAAGGAGAGAGATAGGTAGATTAACGACAACCCTGGCAAAGATAAAGGATACGGAAGAGAGGACAAGTAAAATTAATACAAATAAGAGGATAATCAATGAAATAGATAGGAAGAAAGAAATGAGAAATAATTAACGAGCTTTTAGATTGAGAACACGGAATAATAGGGGTATAAATGGAAAAGAGGATGAACTGACAGAAGAACAACAAATGCACTATATAGGAATCACTGAAAAAGAGAGGAAAGGAAATGGATGCAAAAAATTAGAAGGAAAAGCATACAAAAATCAACATAGAGACATAATACTGGAACAAGATACAGAACTCATACAAACAGAAGAAACTAATACAGAAGAAACAAAAAAGGCAATCGGCAATTTAAACAGGATGCAAGGACATAGCAGGAAATATGGAAAAGACATATATAGAATAACTCAACTCCACGGGCCTTACATTCGTAACAAGGGGTAGAAAGGCATAAGGATGAAGTAAGCAAGTAAGTTTTTGTAGTGTCTGTTGAGCGACATGTGGTCTAGCGTTGTCATGGTGAAAGATGATGCCTTTTTGATTGACCAAATTTGGACGTTTTGTTTGGATTTCAATATTGAGTTGGGTGAGCTGTTTTCACTACTTCTCCGCAGATATTATTTAGCCATGTGCAAGAAGCTCGTAAAAAATTATTCCTCTGCAAACCCACCAGACACATAACAACACTTTCATAGGATGCAATTCAGCATTTGTCATAGATTCTGCTCTTTTACTTCCTTGCTACTAACTTCTTTTTCTTACTATGTTGTTATACACAACCAATTTTTCATCTCCATGATCCAAAAAAGGTTTGTTTTGTTAACGAGCGAGAAGAGAAAATGGCTATGCAAACAGGGTTCAGTTTGTTTCGTTCTGTCAAAACGTGCGGAACCCACATATTAAGTTTTGAAGTGTATCGAAGTTGCTTTAAATGGCGAAATGCAGTCGAATTGTCAACATTTGGTCTCTCAGCAATCTTTTCATTGATAATCCGTGGATTATTATTCACTAAGTCACGGATAAAGTCACTATCAATGCTGGGAGATCGCTCAGAGCGAAGTTTATTGTTTAGATTGAAGTCACTATTTCGAAATCGACCAAACCACTTTTTAACTGTCAGGAGCACGATCCAAATAAACGTCTTCAATATTTTTTTGTTGCAGTTCTAGCACTCACTCCCTTTTTAAATTCATATAACATAACATGACGAAAATGTAACTTTTCATTTTCCATTTTGAATATTAACCTAGCATACAAATTAATTTAAATAAACTCTTTGTTTAAGGTTAGGTTAACTCACATTGCATTTTGATAAATGTCAGTTATTAACATGGTTATAAAAGAAACATCAACACAGTCAAAATGCATGCTTCTGCCATCTATGAAAATCAGGCACGAACTTTCGCAATCGCTCAATAAAATTTTAGGTAAACAGAGTATGAACTTCAAATTAAAATTTATTTATTTTTCACTACACTTCAGCAGTCTTAGAGAGTATACACAGGCAGTCCTCGATTTACGTCGTTTCGACTTACGTCCAACAATATTTTGACACCATTCCTCAATCTAGCGTCAATGGTTTTAGACAAGGCGAAATCGGCGCCATCGTTGGAAAAAATTTTCTAATTGAATTTTTTTTCATAACCTTCTCCAGGAGATGCTCCTGAAAGAGGATCAACATGTTGCCGGGCGGTAACCTGGTCCGAATTTGTTTAAACAAATTTTTTTTAAACAAAATCCAAAAATTGAAATTTTCGCCCCGGAACAAATTGGACCATTTTGAACAAAAAATGTCTCTTGTGAATTTTCTCTAAAATGCGCCGTTTTCGAGATATCGGCGATTTTAGGTGCGAGAAAACGCGAAAATGGCCACTTTCACCTCCCAATATCGGGGTCAAAAATTAAAATTTTCAATGTTGCCAAGTGTCGAAATTAAAGTTTGAGATCTCCTCTACAAATTACCGTAGGAAATATTGCAATATCTTTATTTTTAAACATTGTTTTTTAACAGTTAACAAATTGCGTTCGAGCGCCCGCGGCTGCATCGAAACTGTATACATAGATATATACGCAACGCCCGTACGTAGGCGCACGGAACTGTATACGCACTGCGATGCTCTATAAAGCTTTGTTTCTTGATTTCTTATTAAAATTAATATATTTGAAAAGTATGTAAAAAATATTTATTTATTAAAGAGTAATTGTTATATCAAATTTAATTATTATAACAAATGAATATAAATAAAAATTCAATATTCGATTAGGATGGTAGAAGAATTAAAACAATTTTATGAAATATAACTTATATATATTTAATAGAATTTTCGCAAATATTTAAATTACACCCACACATGAGTATACAACTTACGTTGTTGCTTTTGCAATTACATGCATTAGTTTTACAATTTTTTGTGCATTTACATTGCCTAATTAACGAATCTGGTATCGAATTTTTTAACATGAATTTGGGTAACAATTCACCTGTTTCTATGGTGTAACCAAATTCTGTTGCATCTAAATGTCGATACCGAGAATACAATGACATTTTCCATATGTACGTTTGTAGTGAAGCTCGTGAAATGTGCAATTTTAAAGCATCGGATGTACATGGAATATTTCCAAAATTAATACCCATCCCACAAGAACGTTCTAAAATTATTTGTCTAGCATTATCTGCTGTTTCTCCAGCTTTATTCAAAATTTTCAAATACAATTTTTCTAATGCATTGAATTCCATGGCATTTAATTGTAAGCCAGTACCAAGTGGGGTTAATGCATTTTGAGTATCTAAATCAAAGACTAAATCTAAAGCTTTATTTTTAGTACCTACTTTACTAGTAGTATCATAGCCTGTAAACGCATGTAAAGCAGGCAAAACTTGACAAACTTGACTAGTTAAATATTCAGCAGCTACATTACAAGACAATAATCTTGGCTTCTGACCAACTACTTTAAAATACAATCCTGTACAACCAATTAATTTGAAAAAGCTCCAATAATGAATTGCTAATATAAAAATTGAATTTTTTGAAATGATTCAAAATTTGGTTGTTGTACAACATCATCACACTTACCACAGAAAATGCACTTATGATCACATTTAATTCGTTTAATAGAAAAAGACATAATTACACATGTACATACTTGTAAGGGCGGAACAGAAATGAATAAACTATTAAAGTGTCCGACTCTTATTTAAGCAATAGCATGTTTGAACTTTTGCATGATACTTCACGTTACAGCGAGTTGCAGCGCGTATACAGTTCCGCGCGCCTACGTACGGGCGTTGCGTATATATCTATGTATACAGTTTCGATGCAGCCGCGGGCGCTCGAACGCAATTTGTTAACTGTTAAAAAACAATGTTTAAAAAAATAAAGATATTGCAATATTTCCTACGGTAATTTGTAGAAGAGATCTCAAACTTTAATTTGGACACTTGGCAACATTGAAAATTTTAATTTTTGACCCCAATATTGGGAGGTGAAAGTGGCCATTTTCGCGTTTTCTCGCACCTAAAATGAGAAAATTCACAAGAGACATTTTTTGTTCAAAATGGTCCAATTTACCTAAAAAAACTTGTTCCGGGGCGAAAATTTCAATTTTTGGACTTTGTTTAAAAAAAATTTGTTTAAACAAATTCGGACCAGGTTACCGCCCGGCAACATGTTGATCCTCTTTCAGGGGCATCTCCTGGAGAAGATTATGAAAAAAAAATTCAATTAGAAAATTTTTTCCAACGATGTCGCCTTGACTAAAACCATTGACGCTAGATTGAGGAATGGTGTCAAAATATTGTTGGACGTAAGTCGAAACGACGTAAATCGAGGACTGCCTGTGTATACTCTCTAAGACTGCTGAAGTGTAGTGAAAAATAAATAAATTTTAATTTGAAGTTCATACTCTGTTTACCTAAAATTTTATTGAGCGATTGCGAAAGTTCGTGCCTGATTTTCATAGATGGCAGAAGCATGCATTTTGACTGTGTTGATGTTTCTTTTATAACCATGTTAATAACTGACATTTATCAAAATGCAATGTGAGTTAACCTAACCTTAAACAAAGAGTTTATTTAAATTAATTTGTATGCTAGGTTAATATTCAAAATGGAAAATGAAAAGTTACATTTTCGTCATGTTATGTTATATGAATTTAAAAAGGGAGTGAGTGCTAGAACTGCAACAAAAAATATTGAAGACGTTTATTTGGATCGTGCTCCTGACAGTTAAAAAGTGGTTTGGTCGATTTCGAAATAGTGACTTCAATCTAAACAATAAACTTCGCTCTGAGCGATCTCCCAGCATTGATAGTGACTTTATCCGTGACTTAGTGAATAATAATCCACGGATTATCAATGAAAAGATTGCTGAGAGACCAAATGTTGACAATTCGACTGCATTTCGCCATTTAAAGCAACTTCGATACACTTCAAAACTTAATATGTGGGTTCCGCACGTTTTGACAGAACGAAACAAACTGAACCCTGTTTGCATAGCCATTTCTCTTCTCGCTCGTTAACAAAACAAACCTTTTTTGGATCATGGAGATGAAAAATTGGTTGTGTATAACAACATAGTAAGAAAAAGAAGTTAGTAGCAAGGAAGTAAAAGAGCAGAATCTATGACAAATGCTGAATTGCATCCTATGAAAGTGTTGTTATGTGTCTGGTGGGTTTGCAGAGGAATAATTTTTTACGAGCTTCTTGCACATGGCTAAATAATATCTGCGGAGAAGTAGTGAAAACAGCTCACCCAACTCAATATTGAAATCCAAACAAAACGTCCAAATTTGGTCAATCAAAAAGGCATCATCTTTCACCATGACAACGCTAGACCACATGTCGCTCAACAGACACTACAAAAACTTACTTGCTTACTTCATCCTTATGCCTTTCTACCCCTTGTTAGGAATGTAAGGCCCGTGGAGTTGAGTTATTCTATATATGTCTTTATGTATTTCAATTTTTGGACTTTGTTTAAAAAAAATTTGTTTAAACAAATTCGGACCAGGTTACCGCCCGGCAACATGTTGATCCTCTTTCAGGGGCATCTCCTGGAGAAGGTTATGAAAAAAAATTCAATTAGAAAATTTTTTCCAACGATGGCGCCGATTTCGCCTTGTCTATTTCAAGTTATGTCACGGGTTAATTCACTTGTCAAACGATCGTCCTGATTGTGCAGCAAACACGGGTGTTTTGAAGTTGTTACGCCCTCGGCGGCACCAAATCAGTACAGTTTGCGCAGGCGATCATTGCGTGCCTAATATTCGTTTGTTTCTCTCTATATTTTACCCGTATTACAACTGTTATTTAGTTTAAAATAAAGTTGAAATTAATAAGATTGAATCAGTACAATGCCACCTAAGCATATCAGTGATAAGGAGGTAGGAAAGAAAGTAAGAAAAACACTTTAGAGGTTAAATCTAAGATTTTAAAACCGAAAGATCGCGGCTTATCCACTTCATTAATTGGACGACAGCTTAATCTATACCGTACCACTGTACAGGGTGAGTCAACGATAGAGTAAAGTTCATTATCTCGTTTGTTTCGGAAATGATGAAAAAATGTTAAATACAATAGTTTTAGGGAATGTAAAGGTGAATAGTTTAAAATAATTTTTGAGTATACAGGGTACTTCAAAAAAGTGTGGCCGATATAACATATGTTTTTTTTTTAAATGGAACATCCTATTTTCTAACTTATTTTTAAATTCTGGGTAAAATTTTATAACTTTTTAATGTCCGTGGCCGCCGTGGCGAGACCAGCTCTGCCAATGTTTGCAGAATAATATTAAATTTAAAGACAGTAAAGTTGTGCGGAATTTGACAATTTTTCGTAGAACAGCAGAAGTGAATAATTGGTGTAATTTGTGGAAGCATCATTATTAACTGTCAAGGGCGAAAGGAGGAAATTAAGTCTAAAAAACCAAAGAAAATAAGTTAACACCAGGATAACTAGGACGGTAAAAAAACTTAATCTAGTACAAAATAAAATGATAAAAAGTTGTTTCTCTCTTTTGCAAAGTTCGGTCGAGCTGTATCGGGCACAAAAGGAATACTTATAAGGTGTGAAAATATTTTTGTGCATTATAAATACTTTGTGCAGAATTGGAAAGGGAGCTATAGTTGAATGCAGTAAATGCGAGTCAACAATAAGAGGTGAAAATGGTATACGGTGCAATGGAGTATGTGATAAGGTGTATCATTTTGCAAAGAGATGTGCCGGTATCGACCAATACTCGGCAAACATTATTGATGAAGATAATTTTGTAAGATATATTTCTAACGATTGTATGCTGTATATTCGAAATGTAGATCTTGTTTTGAGGGAAATTCAGATTAGTGTTGATAAAAACAAACAAACATTATTAGAATACAAACATGAATTTGAAAGTTCTTTAAGACAAATTGAATGTGAAATTAAAGCGCTATTGGAAGCGATAGAAAGCCGGTACGATGACAGATTCAAAAAAATTGATAATATACAGAGAAAGTGTGAAAGAAATATGCAAGAAGTTAAAAACTTGTATGGAAATATAAATGAAGTTGAAAATAAAAATAAAGATATATATGATAAAATTGAAAAGAATAATGTCCAAATGTGCAAAGAAGTAAAAAAGATAATAAAAGACGCAAATGAAAAAACAACAAAAATAACGTATGCGCAATCTCTAAAAGATAATATGGTGATGCCAGATTTGTCGAAAAATGTTCCTTTAATAATAAAACCGAAGGAGAAACAGAGCGTAGAAAAAACAAAAGCTGAATTAAACAAAAAAGTAGATCCAATTAATTTTAAAATTATAAATGTCGAAAACAGAAAAAAAACGGTACCTTAGTGATCCAAAATGAGAATGTAGAAGAACGAGAAAAAATTAAAGAGGTGTTACAATCCGAAATCAGTGAGAACTATGAAATAAAAATACCCAAAGATATTAAAATGCAAATTATAATAACCGGCATGAATTTCAAAATGTCAGATGACGAATTAATAAAAAAGCTTAAAAAACAGAATGAAGTAATGAAAGATAGTATTATAGAAGTGGTTAAGATATTTGAAACAATATAATAGAACAATATTTAATGCAAAATTAAAAATAGACAATGATTCGTATCCGAAAATAATGACAGGACAAAAGCTGGATGTAGGATGGGACAGATGTAAGGTTTTCGATGGAACAGATATAATGCAATGTTTTAAATGTCAGAGCTATAACCACAAATCGTATGAATGTAAAAATGATAATATATGCTACAAATGCCATGGAAAGCATAGAGGTAAAGAATGCAATAAAGAAACAATAATGAAATGTGTTAACTGCATGAAAGAGAATAAAAGACTAAAGTTGGGTGTTGATGATGAAAATCACTTCAACAATTACCGGGATTGTCCTGTGTATCAAAATAAATTAAATAATAAAAAGAGAAGGATGGGATTGTTAGCATAGCAACCGAAGCAGATGCGTGGGATTTATACAAATATTCAAGGGTTGATTATTAATAACTTTAATCAATTGGAAATATTAGCAGAAACAGAAAAACCTGAATTCATAATTCTAACTGAAACGCACCAAACTGAAGAAATAGATGAAGGTGAAATTGAAATAGAACACTATGATCCCTATAGTACATTGTCGAACTCGTCTAGAACTGGTGGTATAAATGGCCTATTTTAGGAAGCATTGGAAAATAAATAAAATTAAAGACGATATTAAGGATACAAAACATTGGATAAGTGCATACATGGCGATATATGAAAAAACATCATTAATAGTAATTATAGTATATAGATCACCAAGTGCTTCAAAATCAGAATTTTGTGATACATTTCAAGATTTTATAGAAGAAGTATGCGAAACAAACTGTGATATCTTAATTGTTGGAGATTTCAACATTGACTGGAAGAATGATTTTTATGCAAGTAAACTGGAAAGCATACTTAACGATAACGATCTTAAGCAGGTAATGAACGAATATACTAGAATAACAATAAACTCAAAAACATTGATAGACTATATAATAACAAATAAAGAAACAATTACGGCAAAAAATAATATAAATAATAAAATAGCTGATCATGAATCTATTAATATTTTAATCGAGTGTGATACCAAGCAGCAAAACTATCATATTAAAGAAATAAGCCTTTTTAAGTACAACAAGTGCAATATTAAGATGTGATGAAATTAATGATTTAAATGAATATCTTCACAACTTTGATGATTGTATCGAAAACGTAATAAAAAAAATTTACTTTTAAGAAAAAAATGTCTAAAAAAAGTTATAACAAATGGTTTAATAATGAGCTCAGAGCATTAAAACGAGGAAAAAAAGTTCTTAAATACCAAAGAGCAATCTTAAAAAATACAAATGAGGCATGGAATAGTTATTAAAACAATAAGAAATACGTGTAAAGTCAAAATTGAAAAAGAAAAAAGTAATTTTACTAATAATAAAATAAACAATGCAAATAACCAAAAAATAAATGTGGAATAAAATTAAAGACCTAGTCTTAAGAAAACCCAAAAGTGTGATAAAAACTGTGATATATAATCAAATAGAATATAAAGACAATTTCCAAATAGCTGAAATTTTAATACATATTTTGTAAATAGTATAAATGAAATCAGATGCTCCATCGAAGATATACAATACGAAAATGAAATACCTGAGATTGACACTAAATTCAAATTTCGTGCAGTAAATCTACAAAAACTGAAAACTATTTTTAAGAATATTAAGAAAAAACCAGACTATACAAAACTATCAAGTAACATAATTCTAGATAATTGGGGCATAGCAGGAAATATTATACTGAATATTATAAATAAGTCACTAGAGACAGGGTTGTTTCCAAATAACTGGAAGGAATCAATGATATTTCCTATCCAAAAAGTAAAACATACATTAAAATGTGAAGAATACAGACCAATTAACACTTTAAAAATATGTGAAAAAGTTATTGAAAAAATAGTAAAAAATCAATTGGAAGAATACATGGAACAACACAGACTGCTATCAAAGTTTCAATCAGGATTTAGAAAGAAATATTCATGTGAAACAGCAATCAATTATGTTATAAACAGATGGAAATGTAAAAAGATAAAAAATAAAATATTAGCAATTTTCCTTGACTTCAAAAGAACATTTGAAACTATAGATAGGCATATTCTATTGCAAAAACTTACTAGATACGGTATTCAAGACACAGAGCTAAAATGGTTTCAGTCCTATCTGACATATCGTAAACAATTCACAAATATCAATAACGAAATATCAAATGCAATAGAAAACGATTTTGGAGTACCACAGGGCTCAATTTTGGGAGCTCTTCTCTTTGTAATATATATAAATGACATGGAAAATGTATTAAAAAAATGTGAAATTGTATTATATGCAGATGATTGTCACAGAAGCAGCAACAGAGGAGATATGTCATGAAAATTTAAAAAATGATATGGATAACATTAACAAATGGTTAAAAATGAATAAGTTAAAATTAAATGAAAACAAGACAAAATTAATGGAAATTGATATGAACACTGACAGAGCATTCAAAATAAATAATGTAATAATAGAAAAAGTAAGTAATATAAAATACCTCGGTTTCCTTATAGACAGGGATTTGAACTTTAAAGAACATGTCGAATATATTTGTAAAAAAATAGGGAAAAAAATCGGGTTTTTCAAACGTTTAAGAAGTAAAGTAACAATATTAACTGCAATAAATATATACAATACCATGATAAAACCTCATTGTAAATATGGATCAACTGTGTTGTTCACATGCTGTTCAGACCAACAAAAGGCAAGGCTACAATAACTCCAGAACAAGGCTATGCGCTCTATTTTGAAATGCAATCGTTTCACATCAATAAGATATATGCTAGATGCACTAAAATGGCTAAATGTAAAGCAAAGACTGCAGCTAAATACAATATGTTTTGTCCAGAAAATGAAAATGGGAAATGCACCGGAATACTTGATTGAACAAATAAGATATGTTGGGGATGTTCAGCCGTACAGCCTGAGGAACGCATTAGATTTTAGACCGCAACGTGCAGATACCAGTGCAATGCAAAAAATCTCTATTTTCAAAAGGCCTGACCTTATACAATATGATGCCGAACAACATAAAGAGTGAAACAAATATAAATATGTTTAGAAAAGGAACAATAAATTTCGTAAAAAAATATTAGTTTTTAATCAGAGTATGAAATTGTTTGTTAAATTTATTTTAAATGTAAATTGAAAAGTATTGTGAATACTACTACTAAAAAATAAATAAATAAATAAATAAAATAAATTTTTTAATAATAATGTTATATACCTAAACCTAGTAGTTTTTCTAATATTTCATTTTTTTTAAAAAAAATACTTGTTTTCAGTTTTGTAAAAAATTGTCAGTAGCGCCATTGTCTCTGAAGGTGGAATACTCATAACTGGTACGAGCATTCTATAGAGATGAAGAAAAAAGATGTATGTAAAGAAATTTGAGTTAGATGCTACAGGATGTTCAAAATCAATTTATACATCTCGACTATTTGAAATTGAAAAATCTCAATTTTTTTAAGTGGTACACCCTGTATATTATTACTTTTTTTGATAGATTTTACAAAACTCTCCAACTGTTGTTAAGTATGTCATATACCTATTTTTACCCTTGTTTTTAATACACTTACGCTATAACATCATATGATAGTTGCCAAGACAAAACAAAAATGTAGGCATTATCAAATTCACAATCGCCAATGTAGATTGTCAGTCAATATTAATGATCGTTTACACATGTCTATAGCTTTAGTTAAATTTAAAACCGATTTACGAAGATGTCTATTACGTAAAACACCCAACCCATCAAACGATTTTTTTATTGGATATGTGAATTAATTTTGAGAGGTTTTGCGGTAAAAGTATCGCTTTATTGTAAAAAAATGGTTACAAATTGATTATTCAAAGTATTGTCCATTGCTAGCCACTACTTTTTCGCATATTCGTGGCAACATATTAATACCACGTTGAAAGAACGACTCATCTTTTGAGGCTATTTACGAATTGACCCATTTTTTGGCATTCTCAAAAGAAGGAAGTGCTGTTTGACCGTGCGTCATTGATCGGAATGTCTGGTGAGGTCGGCGCGTCATGTAGAACATCCCATCTAAGTGCTTCTAGTATTTCCTTGAGGGGTTTTACAACATGTGATCGAGCGTTGTCATGTTGAAAAATCACTTTGTCGTGCCTTTTGGCATATAGCGGTTGTTTTTCCTTCAACGCTCAACTCAATTACATCAATTATTATCCGCAACGTCCCCCAGTAATAGTTCCACTGGGTTGGAGCAGTTCATAATACCACTACACCCAGCTGATCCCACCAGATACACAGGATAAGCTTGGAGCCATGAATATATGGCTTTGGCGATGATGTTGATGGTTCACCGGGATTCGTCCATAATTTTGCGCTTTGGATTATCGTAAAGTACCCGTTTTTCATCACCAGTTACAATACGATGCAAAGAATCTTTCCGGTTATGCCGATGAAGCACGTGTTCACAAATGAAAAACCGCCTTTCAATATCTCTGGATTTCAATTCGTACGACACTCAATTGTCTTGCTTTTTAATCATTTTCAGTGCGTGTAAGCGCTTGGAAATGGTTATGCGATCAACTCTTAATAATTCTGCAATTTCTTTTTCCTTTTGGCACGGGCACCATGGAAATCTGTCACCTGGTGTGCTAACCACCGTAGCACGGGCGTTTTGCCATAATTTCATAGAGGACACTTCTTGAAACTTGAGGAAACTCAACTTTCCGCACTGGGTCATCATTACCGAAGGTCGCCCACTTCGTCCCTTATCGTGCACGTTTGTACGATCATGTTTCAATGCTCTAACCTATTTTCTTACCATTTCATCACTCACAGCCTTTTCGCCATACACTTCACTAATCTGCCGTTGAATTTCGGCTGCTTTTTCGTCGTTTGTATTTAAGAAACGAACTGTAGCGCGTATTTCACAATCCGCGGGATTTTCAGGACGAATGCCAATGCCAATAGATCCAGGTGCTCAGCACGCATGAGCAGGACGGCGATCGCTATACTGCAACCGCCATATTTCAAAGCGATACTTACTTAAAAAACGTATATGTATTATGAAGTATTCGATTTGTATGTTACATGTATGTACATTTAAATTATTCCAAAAAAATGAAAGTTTATTATTATAATTTATATTACTATTAATTTACTGTTTTACGTTTGTTTAGCTTCTTAAAGACAGTGATATTGAGCCAATCGTTACTTTATACCATTGGGATCTTCCTCTCTATCTGTCCGAATTTGGGGGCTGGACCAATCCCGAAATTGTGCCATATTTCGAAGATTATGCCAGAAAGTGTTTTACGTATTTTGGAGAATATGTCAAATATTGGGTGACACTTAATGAGCCTCAATCTACATGCTTCTTAGGTAAGTTTAGTTATTTTGTAATTAAAACTTACGTAGGTTAATGTATTGCATCTTATTTTTAAGAAAATCTAGCTGGGATCTGTTAAGCAAAACCTTTTGAAGGTAAATATTGTATTATTGCAATATTACATACATTCTAGATGGAGATGGAATATTGTCAAATATAATATATTCCTGTGGGGGGTGCGGAATACAATATCATCCCCGATCCATTCTGCCTGTCGTAAAAGGCGTCTAAAAGAACAGTTAGATAGTACATGTTCACATTCCACCAAACTTCGACCGATGTGATACCACCACAGCAGCAGTTGCTTAACGTATTGTGGCTGTGCCGATGTTCCCGGACTATGAGAAAAAGAATAGCATAATCAAGCTCTCAGGATCAAAAAATTCCGAAGGTAAAATAGCCCTTTGTTCGGATCTACGGGTGGGGGCTGATTCCGGGGCGTTAACATGTGTTTTCGCAATTTTAAACTAGATTTTTGTAACATACTCGGTTTAAACTCGAACTCGGCAATTGCATCAACTCCAGAAATCAAATAAGCGCCATGTACTCGTTCTCTACTAAGCCAAGATCAGTTCATCGACCAACAACACAGTCAACTTTCTCTATCCTGGGTACGATTTCTACTGCTGGTTTAAGCTATAGAGCCCTGAAACTTTGATGCTATGTGCTTAAAAATAACGACTCAATAAGCCACAAATTTTATCTACTGCCTCTATCGACCACCAAGTTATACTAATAGCGTATTTTTCGCTACTCTTGTAGACCCAAGTGACCATTTATTAGTTAATTATGCCCAAATTGCCATCTAGGGTGACTTTAAAGTCCACGACATCAACTGGTTTAAGTATTCAAATATGACCGACAAACTAAATAATTCTCGATCAGTTATGGCTTTACTTCAGTCTTCTTGACGAGTATCCAACCGATCAGTAATACAGAAGTGTCTAAACTAAGCAAGATTGTTCCCCAGAAATGCTAACTGTTAAGAACTCATGGAATATTTTCGAACTTCCCTTGGTTAGTCGTTGGGCTTTAGTTCAGATGACCCATCTGACTGCGCTACTAAAACCCAGGAGACAGTTTTTTTCTAAAAAGAGTTAACGTTGCTAAGGCCGACATAGTTATATCCTCTAACAGTGTAACTCAATTTACTGCGGTTAATTTGGGAGCAAATATGTCTTGCAATGAACATGTGTTTATAGCAAAAAAGAGCTTTTCAAGAGCTCGGTATAATATTTCGAACTACAAAGCTTTACCCTTATTTCTGTAGAAAGTTCAATTTTGACCAACAATGAAATACTGCTCCCATGTTTGGGGCTTCGCTCCCAAACATGCACTGCATTTGTTGGGTTCTATTCAGAAGGGATTCCTGAAAACATTGAAGAACCGTTGGTGACTTCAGTCTATTCTACAAGTATTTTCATAGAAATGGAATCTGTATGAGGTTCAGCTTGTCACTCCTCGTACACTTTTCAAGCACTATTTTATCTGGAGAACCTCATCCCTTCGGAATAATTTACCCAGGACTCTGTTGCCGACCGAGTACAATTTACAGAGATTCAAAACCAACGTGAATAGCTTTTTTCATACACGTGTCATTCCTGTAACGCTTTAGGGATTTTCCTGCAGCACGTGCTCTAGGCCCATAAAAAAAAACTTGGTAATCGATAGCGGCAGCAGGTAAACACCTCTGCCATGCCATTGTTCCGAATACCTCTGGTAATTTAGGTCCTCAGTAATTCCAAATATGCTCAATGTTTGACAAAAACCTTACTAATTTTTAGGATATGGAGGAGGTAAAGAGGCGTTCCCAGCTGCTCCTGCGTACGACTTAGAGGCAGAAGGAGTTTATTTGTGTGCATATACTCAAGTGAAGGCCCATGCAGCAGCCTATCATATTTATCAGGATGAATTCAAAGCCAAGCAAAATGGTAATTTTATATTTATAGTTATAATGTAATTTTTTATATTTGATTTAATACTAAAGGTGGCATATAATATTATATATTATATTACATAAAATACTATTCTGTTGTGCTGCGTAATGCTCTGCGCATTAATCCATATGTTGCCGATAGTTTATAGCTTTTAGCTGACGACTTCATGTAGTGAATATTTAAAGTTTTAAACATACAGTTGTGTTTTGAGGATTTGTTATAATAATAATAATCTTTATTGTCTAACAGATATACCATTTACAAGACAATTAAGCATAAATAACATAATACAAAGGAGATAGAGACAAAAAAGGAAAGTAAAGTACTAGTATAGAACAAAAGAGATAGCATAAAAATCACATAGAAATTAAATAAAACTGGAAAATTAAAATTAAAATGATGCACTTGTAATAAATATCTATACATGCAACAATTTATTTTTTAAGCGTTTTGCAAGTTGCGCAAATGACAGGTTGTTCACGTCAATGTCGTTACAAGTACTGTTGAAAACGCTCACAGCTTGAAACAATGGTGTTTTGATAAAAAAATTAGTTGATGCAGTAGGTAAATAGAAAACAGGAGAGGTTCTGACCAATCTATTAGGAACGTGAAAGTTTACTTGAAATAGTAAGTCAGAAGAGTCAATAAGAGATTTACATAATTTTATAAGAAAATAGACCAGATGGTAATTTCTTCGATTCGTCAATAAAGGTAGCGGAAAAACGTTCAGTTATAATGACCTCATCGACACATCTCTCAGGGTACACACCATCATATTTTAATATAAGAAATTTGGCAAACTTTCTTTGAACATTCTCTACCTGTTTAATATACTTAGCGTGTATTGGATTCCAAACAATTGCACCATATTCAAGTCGTGAAAGCACATAGCTGGAATATAAAGTTTTTAATGTTTTTCTGTTATGAAAACCACTAGAATTACGTATTATGAAACCCAACGTCCTCATCGCAGTAGCGCAGATCCAGTTAATATGATGAGCAAATGAAAGTTTAGGATCAAAAATAATTCCAAGGTCCTTAAAGGTGTTACAACGTGTAATATCTTCATTATCTAACTTATACTGAAAGTCAATGGTGCTAAATTTATTCGAGTAAGTCAAAAAGAAGCACTTACCGGCATTCAATGGCAGCCTATTCAACTCACACCATTGCTGTAACGACTCCATATCATGTTGCAATGAAAGGCAACCACTAGAGTCTCTTATGGTGCGGAAAAGCTTTAGGTCGTAAGCAAAAAAAGAAAATTACTAGTTATGTTATCACCGATGTCATTAATGAAGAGTGAAAAAATTAAAGGTGCAAGGTTGCTACCCTGTGGTGCACCACTTGTGGCACTAAACGTTGAGGATTTATGTCCACGAATTTCGACGTACTGTAAGCGGTTACACAAATAAGACTCGAAAAAAGTAACTAGGTTATTGCTGAAACCCAATCTATCCAGCTTATGTAGAAATATGGAATGATCAAACTTATCAAAGGTCTTCGAGAAATAATTGTATACAGCATCAACTTGCATATATTTGTCTAAAGCTTTGCCTGTAAATTGAGCAAAACAAGCCAAATTACTTATTGTACTACATTTGCTAAAAAAACCATGTTGATTTACATAAATCAGGCTTTTAACCTGTGCAAAAATACACTGATATACTGACATCTCAATGACTTTGGCGAATATCGGTAATAAAGATACCGGTCTATAATTAGATATATCATTTACGTCACCCTTTTTAAATACGGGAATGATTTTGGCCTTCTTCCATACGTCAGGAAATCTGTTCGTTTTTAGAGACTAATTGAATATATAAGATAAAGGTAAAAAACAAAGCATGAGCACAATCCTTCACAATAAAGCTGGGAATATTATCAGGGCCACAAGTAAGTTTATCTTTCAATCCTTTCAATGCTGTTAGTATAGTTTGCTCTGGCAAACAATCAAGAGCGATACATAAACTAGAAGTGAAGACATCGTTTTTGGGGACGCGATCTGACGGCGCACTATATACACTCCCAAAGAAGCCGGCAAATGCATCAGCAATTTTATCCGGCTCAGAGAATTGAAGATTGCCCAATTTAAGTACATCGGGCAAATAAGTTCCCGATTTTTTAGCTTTAATAAATGACCAAAACGTAGTTGGATCACCAATGATGGAATCCTCTACTTTAGAGATATAGTTTTTATATACGCCAAATCGATCAATAATTTAACATTACGGCGTAGTTCATTAAACTCTCTACGATGACAATCTGAATGAGAATATTTGAACTTCCTAAAAATTCTGTATATACGCTTTATGCCTTAAATGATAACAGCTGTGAACTAGACAGGAATTGTTCTTTTACGAATGACTGATGTAGATACACACACGTTGAATATACCAAACAAATTTCGGTAGAGTAAACCGCACGCCTCATCAACATCCTTCAGAATATAAAGATCTAACCAGTCGATATTTAATATCATTTCATAAAGCTTCGGAAAGTTAGCCTTCCTGAAATTGTACTTAGTTTGTGATAAGTTGACAGGAACATTATGGGATTTAACTTTGAGAGATAATGAAATATCTAAGGGTGGATGATGGCTGTCCTCATCCACCAGTGGAAATTGTTCCCTATGTACCGTGCAATTGATGTTAGAAAAAACTAAGTCCAAAACTAAATCATTTCCATTCAGTATATTATTAAACTGTTCCAGAGCTAGCAAGTTCATAAAATTTCCCAACATCTCAGCTTTCTGATCCCCAACTGCACCCGTAGTGAAATTTGGATCGTTAAAATCACCTATAATAAACAGGTTTTACAAATATATTACTTATTTTATTATTAATTTGATTACAATACCATCAGTGAAGCCTTAAAATATATCTTATTTTATACGATGGGTTTTTAATATGACGTTTAGGTTTTAAGATCGACGGATTGTTTGATACATTCGAGCCTTGTAAAAAGCAATGGTTTTTTTTTTAATTCAAGAATTACAGTATTTAATGTTTATAATTGAGACATAGGGACTTAAATGCAGTTTTTTGTAACAGTATATTTAATGGTTTAATCAGTTAAGGTTTTTTATTTGAAAGTATAGAAATTTAGTCTAAGTTGGGAATGTCGAATCTTTGGCACAATGATACTACTCGGTATATATCACCACTACACCAAGCACTTTATTTTTGCACTCGACGCGCGTAACCAGTAGAGGGGACTATAAGGAATAGGCCCTCTGTCTTTATTTAAACTACTTTTACGTTTTATAATTTCCATACTTTCGTATGCGTTCAACTATCTCCTATCAGATACATTTTTTATTAATCTTAGATTATCCAATAAGTTTTACCGGTCTGATCACCCACATATTTATTATCCAAATGGTTATCAAAAGAACTTGAGAATTTACCATTAAATACGTTCGCAGTGAAGAATTCGTTAGAATTCATTAATAAAACAAAAAATCTATTTCTCAATGAAGGTGAAGTCTTAATTTCTTTTGATGTCAGTTCTTTGTTCCCAAGTGTGCCAATACCACAAACTTTACAATATAATAATATAAGAATTACTTAGAATGAATGACTTTGAGGACGAAATTATTCGTGAATACTTAACATTATCTAAACTTTGTACGGAACAAAATTATTTCCAATATAACAGTCAATTTTATGTTCAGAAAGAAGGAACAGCTCTGGGTAATTGCTTATCACCTTTCATAGCCAATTTATTCATGAGTAAGTTTGAAACCGAAGCCAGTCAAAAATTAGAACATTTTCCAAGGGTATGGTATAGGTATGTGGATGACATTTTCGCGATTTTTGATACAAAGAAAGCAAATATTGATGATTTTGTTTCTAAATTGAATAGCCGGTATGATTCCATTAAATTCACTTACGAAGTTGAGAACAAAGGACAATTGCCTTTTCTAGATATTTTAATTATTAAAAATAATAATAGATTAGAATTTGATATCTATAGGAAATACACAGTAACAGATAGATATATTCCTAATTATTCATTTCATTGCAAACAACCCAAATTAGCCTCATTACATTTTTTAGTTAATCGTTTGGTCACTTTCCCTCTGAATAGAGTAAACTTTAATAAAGAAAGGAATCGTATTAGAAATATAACTAGAGTTAATGGTTATGACGATGACTTAGTAAATAAGCTAATAAATAGACGTAAGTTTAGGTTTAATATTCAGAATTCCACCTTTTTTACACGCGAAGAAAATAACACCAAGTATGTCTCCATACCATATAATCCGAAATATAACAAGGGACTCAATAAGGTATTTAATAAGGCAGGCCTCACCTTAGTCTATAAGTCATCAGACAATCTGAGGAATATCTTAGGAAATCCAAAAGATAAGATTCCTAATTGTGAGAAAAGTGGAATTTATGAAATTAGTTGTAATGATTGTGACAAAAAGTATGTTGGGCAAACTCAAAAAGTCAATTAAAACACGATTTAAAGAACATTTAGCACACTTAAAATACAGTAGAACAGAAAAGTCTAACATTGCCGAACACGCCCTTGAAGCTGATCATATTGTAATGAGATTAATAAAAAATATATCTGATAAGAGATTGTTGAAGGCATACGAAAGTTTGGAAATTATAAAATGTAAAAGTAGTTTAAATAAAGACAGAGGCCCTATTCCTTATAGTCCCCTCTACTGGTTACTTGACCGGAACTGATGGCCTTGCCTATGCCATTAGTTCTGCCTGAGTAATTCCAGAGTTAGGCTAAGTATAAATAGGGTAGATTTGTAGTTTAGGTTTAGTCAACCATCGCTCCTGATGAAGCTAACATGGTTAGCGAAACGCGCGTCGAGCGCAAAAATAAAATGTTCGGTGTAGTGGTGATATATACCGATTAGTATAGAATTTTAGGTTTCGTTCTACATTTAACTTTTTATGGAAATATTTATAACAATATCTAGTATTCATAAGAAAAAAATGTTTCGTCACAATGATCTCATTTCACAACAGTTTTTATTGTTTTTTACTAGGACATCCAATTAATTTAAAAACGTATTTTTAAAATCAAATATACGTACTGAAAAAAAACTAGATAAATATTTGTCAGTTTCTCTCTCTCTCTCTCTCTCTCTGCCTTATTGAATCCACTGTTGTGTATAGGCCTCCCTTAATTGTCTTCATCCATCTCTATCTTGAGCTATCCTCAACCACGATAGTCCTGCAGTCTTCTTAATGTCATCGTACCATCCTGTTTGTTGCCTACCTCTACTTCTCCTACCCGACCATGGCCTACATTGTATCATTTTGGTATTCCACTTATCTTATTTGGATTTGGCAACGTGTTCTGCGTTATTCCATTTTCTATTACATCAGTGATTTTTGTTCTTTGTCGTATCCACTCATTTTGTTTCCTATCTCTTAATGTAATTTCCAACATTGATCTCTGTACTGCTCTTTGCGCGACACCTAATTTTGTCATTATTTGTATTGTAAGAGTACATATCTGTGCTCCGTATGTCATAATAGGAACGACACATTGATTAAACAAAACAAACCCAGGCGGCAGTTTTTTCTAAAAAAGTTAACGTTGCTGAACCCGACATAGTTATGTCGTGGCACTCCATTCCTCTAACATCGTCACTCAATTTGTTGGGCGTTAATTTGGGAGCAAATATGCCCAGGCATAGCAAGAAGAGCTTCTCAAAAGTTGGGAATATTATTTCGAACCAGAAAACTTTACACTCCACAACAACTGTTAATTCTTTACAAAGCTCAAATTCGACCAACTATGGAATACTGCTCCCATGTTTGGAGCTCCGCTCCCAAACATACACTGCATTTGTTGAATTCTATTCAGAGAAGAGCTGTTCGTCTGATTGGAGACCCGGAACTGACCGTCGGCCTTGATTCGCTGGAACATCGAAGAACGGTTGGCGACTTGAGCCTATTCTACAAGTACTTTCACGGAAAGTGTCCGAGGGATGTGGCCCGCTTAATTCCTTCCAGAGCGGTGCATGTTAGAAGAACACGTTGCGCTAATTCTTCACATCCGTATGAGGTTCAGCTTGTTACTCCTTGTACAACGCATTTCAAGCAGTCTTTTATATGGAGAACATCATCCCTTTGGAATAATTTGCCGAGGACTGTGTTTCCCACCGAGTACAATCTACAGCGATTCAAGAACAACGTGAATCGCTTTCTCCGCACACGTGTCGCTCCTGTAGCGCTTTAGGGACTTCCCTGTAGCACGCGTGCTAAACCCATAAAAAAAAAACTCACGGGGAGCTAATCCTGAAATCATTCGTAACTAAGCACATACGTAAGTCTTTCATGCTCGTAAGTACCGGGGAATTGTTAAGCGGTGATATTGGTTAGTAAAATAATAATAACGATTACGTTTACATACGTTATCGTAGCGGTCGTACAGTACATGTCCACTTACTTTTATTTTTTTTTCAACATGTTGCACCCCTTGGATTTTAATGAAACTTGGCACGCTGTTAGGTGACAAATATTATATATTTTTAGAAATTTAGAAATCGATTGATAAAATTTTTATTTGCATTTTTCTAATATTTTTATTTAGGCTTGGCCCATCGGAAAACTGTTGTAAAATAAATTGTAGAGTGTAACATAATTCTGTCATTTAGTTTTATTTTCCTAGCTTTCAAAATTACTTAGATTTATCGCTTTGAAAAAAGTCATCATCGTACACTTTTTTTTAAATATCTTCACGATTAACTAAGACAGAGAAATAATATCTTCTGTATGAACTAGTATTAGCATCCTCTACATTATAGCATAGGTTATGATATAGGTTCCTATCGGGGGCAGTTTCGCCATGGAAGTACGGCTACACCCAAATTGGGCAATATGTCCCATAAGAGCTGATGAATAATATTGGATATGTTTCAAAATACCAGAATTGAATAAAAACAGTAATAACTACTTCTTAACTTAACCCAAGAAATCTACAATTTAAGAATAATATATATATATATATATATATATATATATATATATATATATATATATATATATATATATATATATATTGAAATTTGTGGTTCTTTGAGTCAATTGGAGACCTATGTAATACTTATTATTATTAAATTTAAATGTCATATAAAATGCTATAAATTACTGGTCTGCGTAATTTTAAAAGTAATGCGCCGCCACTGGCACAGCTGATATGAGCATTAGAATTCCCGAATTAGAAAGCACGGGAGCTTTAAAAGCGAATTTAAGAAAAACGACAAACACCCATGACACCCATCGGTGTCTTACATATTTACGTCTGGAAATATTTTATAAAAATAATTTTTTTTTTGTAAACTTTTGCAAATAAGTAATGGCAAAAGGGCTCTAAGTAATTCATTGATGTTGCTAAAGATTGATAATTTTTGTAACAGAAATTTTTTAATTGATTGATTGCAATAGCAAAATAGGTATCGGTAAGTAGTTTTCAACCGACGGGGCGGTGATTAAAAATTTCAGACATCTTTAAGTTAGTTTTAAATGTCAAAATCGAGTGGCGCTATTTATCAATAATAAATTTAAATATATTAAGCGATTTACATATCACTGTGTATATATATACATATATATATATATATATATATATATATATATATATATATATATATATATATATATACTGTAGTTTTTATTTGTATTTCAGGAAAAGTGTCTCTTTCATTGGTATCCACTTGGTATGAACCAGCCAACGATACTGAGGATGCCCTGATTGCACAAGAATTAGCACTACAATTTAGGGTAAGTGCATTAATTTCGAACCGCGGAAGGTTGTAAGAGGAACAGGCAAGTCACAATTCATGGATTGGGGTCACAAATTTTGCAATTAAATAATCTTGTAGAAATACGCCACGTGATTTTAGCCCAGCGAAGGTTTAATCAACGTGCTTAGGAATGGTCTCATGAGACACATCGAAACCCGATTCTCTTAATGTTACAGCTCCTTGATGGAGAGTTAAATTCAGATCCCGTGAAAACAAAAAGATACGATTCGTTTTTCGACTTTCGGAGTGATTTTGCCAAGTCGCTGATATTTTTTGTCTCCTAAAAAGGATATGTCATTTTAGCCCCCTTTGGATGGGAACAAAGAAATATTGCCTCGAACCGATGCGCGAACAAGTGACTCATTTTGGATTTTACGTGATTTTTTGTTGACTCACTAGAATTACATCTACCAAAAAGGAATTATCGCGGACACGTCCTTCCTTGGCCGACTGTATCTAATAAAGGAATTAAGCCTATCATTTTTCAGTCATCGGTTAAGGCCCAGGAGGTGAGAGAAGTAGGGGTGTATAAATGTTTTACGGTTTTAATAGTATTATAGTAATTTTTTCTGGAGTTTTGTTGAGATAATAGTGAATGATAAAAATGGAGGAGATGGTCGGGGTTGTTTCCTATATAGAGTGTTGTGAACGTTCCTATTGTGAGCGTATTGCAAGTGTCCTCTTTGAAGTTTTGGGAGTCTAAGAATTCAAAAATCGGGTTATTTTTTCCGTTACTTTTAATTTTAACCCAAGAAGGCATTGAAAGGGGTGATGAGAGTCGTTAAATTTTGTGCAATTTCAATAGTATTCTGAAAGTTTTTCCATTTTTTTTGGTTTATACAATTGATAAATTTTAAGTATATTATTTAGAGTAAAATTATAAGAATTTAACGGGAGAGTGGGGCTTAGAGGGGTTGCCTGACCTATATCGTGCTAGATGTCTTCTTGGACTGTAGAAATATGAAAATTAATTTATTTTTTAATTACTTTCATTTCTAATAATTGAAGGGGGTGAAAAGAAGGAGGAATTTATATAGTTTCAATATAATTATTAACAATTTTCCAGGTATTTCAGGTAGGAGAATGGGTAAATTTTTAGCATACGCATTTATAATGTTTTTATTATCGCTCATTTCCCCGCCTGAATAGAAATTTAGCCTTTTTTCATATCCAAAGGATATCAGCAAGGATGTCGTAATATTAGTCAACGTCCAAGTGCCGAAACATACATTTTTTGTATTTCACTGCACCTTTTACACAACGCGGTAGTGTTTGCCATGGACGTTATTGCATTTCTGCAACAACTACTACCTATATATGTGGCCAAGTCAAATATACTTAAATAAATTAATTAATAGATATACCGGCCTTCCGAGATTTGAACCTAAAACCTTCTCCCCCGTGACTAGATACTACGCCAAATGAGTGGAGAAGAGAGGTAGAATAGTGACTTACTTATCATGTTGCAGGTTCTTTTCGAGGCTCTTCTAGTTAAAGAGTCGAACCATTCCATTTGTTCACTTTATTTTTATTGTTAACATAGAAAAGGGGTGAGAGGGGGTTTGAGTTGTATCATTTCAATTGTATTATGAGATTTTGAATAATTATTTCAACATGCATTAAAATATATATTGGGTGAAAGGAATGAGATAGGAGAAGAGAGATTGCTTAGATATCTTAATATACTTCTATTTCAGTGTTCTTGTTTTTCCATTATTTTCAATTTTAGCAGAAAAAGTATACAGAAGAGATTAAAAACTGATTACTAAGGAAAAAATGTTGAACTGAATATTGAACGAGTTTTAAAATTATAAACGGTTAAGTTAGCGAAAACTTACTTATGGCATATTCCGTAAATTAGTACACTTATGTCCCTTGCTAACGGACCTTTTGTATTCATAAAAAAATTGCCCTCTGAAAATTAGATCACAAAACACATATTTTTTAACATTCAATATAAGATATTCTTTTAACTTCCATAATAAATAATATTAATATATCACAAAAATAATAATCTATCTACACATTACTGAAAGGGTTTCTTTTCACATAAATAGGTTTTTTCAACATACTACATCTGCAATTATTTATTTTTATTGACCACATTTGAATTTTATTCTTTAGCCTACTCACATATTTCGCTAAAATTCTGTAACGTCTGTTTTAAATTATAATAATCTAGAAACGCCGTATAATAGTTTATTTAAATCTTTCCCTCACTGTGGTCAACAAGGTATCTTAAATTTTTTTACTGGGAACGTACAAACTTTTATTTCATGAAATATGTAAAGTATACCTGGCGACTATGCAAAACATAATTAAAATGATTTGCTTCTGTTATATATATATATATATATATATATATATATATATATATTATATATATATATATATATATATATATATATATATATCTGCTAAAGTATGGACCTTCGGTCCGTTTTCAGTTTGTTCTACATTCAACCACATATATGGTACCAGCGCTACCTGCGATGAAGTGTTGGCAAACTGCTTACCGCTCTGTCAGCATGTATGGCTGCAGCAAGTCAGCCTCCGATGGAGTGCCAAGCACGGGATACGCGTTACATCTTACCATTATTGACCGTCAGTGGTTTAAGTACCAGAGATTCTGTTCTGTTGTTCGTCGGTCCTAATCCGACTGATGAACCGTAATACGGCGAAACGCATTTCGAGATGGATTTGATGAATAGTGGGTAGACTGCTGAAGTATGGACCTTAGATTCGTTTTCAGTTGGTTCTACTTTTTTTATGAGTCTAGCACACGTGCTGCAGGAAAGAAGTCCCTAAAGCGCTACAAGAGCGACACGTGTGCGGAAAAAGTGATTCACGTTGTTCTTGAATCGCTGTAAATTGTAAACGGTGGGAAATGCAGTCCTGGGCAAATTATTCCAAAGGGATGATGTTCTCCATATAAATGACTGCTCGAAAAGCGTTATACAAGAAGTAAGTATTAGCGTGACGTGTACTTCTAACATGCACCGCTCTGGGAGGAATTAAGCGAGCCACATCCTTCGAACACTTTCCATGAAAATACTTGTAGAATAGGCTCAAGTCGCCAACCGTTCTTGGATGTTCCAGCTAATCAAGGCCGACGGTCACTTCCGGGTCTCCAATCAGATGAACAGCTCTTCTCTGAATAGAATCCAACAAATGCAGTGTATGTTTGGGAGCGGAGCCCCAAACATGGGAGCAGTATTCCATAGTTGGTCGAATTTGAGCTTTGTAAAGAATTAACAGTTGTTGTGGAATGTAAAGCTTTCTGGTTCGAAATAATATTCCCAACTCTTGAGAAGCTCTCTTTGCTATGCCTGCAACATGTTCATGCCAGGACATATTTGCTCCCAAATTACCGCCCAACAAATTGAGTAAAGATGTTAGAGGAATGGAGTGCCCCGACATAACTATGTCGGGTTCAGCAACGTTAACTTATTTAGAAAAAAACTGCATCCTGGGTTTTTGTAGCGTTAAATTCCACTTGGTTACTGTCACCCCAAGATAAAATTTCTTCCAGGTCTTTGTTAAGTTGAATGACTTCCTGAGTCTGAGTAGCCGATGTCCGAGCGTTCAAAGTGAATGAAGAGATAAGCGTACTGTCATCTGCAAAGCTGTAGATTGGATTCCCGGTCTTTTCCAGCAGATCGTTAATGTAAATGAGAAAGAGAGTAGGAGGCAGTATGGAGCCTTGGGGCACTCCGGCGTTAACAGTAAAGGTGTTAGAAAGAAATCCGTCGATTGCGACTCGTAAAGAACGCTCTCTGAGGAAACATGAGAGCTACAAACAGAACTTTTCAGACATACCATAAGAGCGTAGCTTAGCCAACAGCCCATCGTGCCAAACACGGTCGAATGCCTTGAATATGTCAAGAGCAATCGCTCGAGATTCTCCAAAGTGTTCAGTTGCGTTATTCCAAATGTGTGTTACATAAGTCAGAAGATCTCCTGTTGATCTATTTTTACGAATGCCATATTGATAATCGCTAATAATGTTGAATCCTTCAAGATATTTTAGAAGATGCTGATTGATAGCCTTTTCCATGACTTTCGATATTATTTAAAGCAGTGCGATTGGTCAGTAGTTATTTGGCAAGGTCTTCTTGCCTTTTTTAGGTATCGGCTGAACTGTGGCACATTTTCAGCAGGTAGGAAATATTCTCCTTTTGTAAGATAAGTTGAAAAGTCTACATAAAACTGGTGTTAGTTCCCTCGCATGTTGTACCATATATATATATATATATATATATATATATATATATATATATATATATATATATATATATATATATATATATATATATATATATATCTATATATATATATATATATATATATATATATATATATATATATATATATATATATACATATATATATATATATAAATATATATAAATAGATATATATATATATATATATATATATATATATATATATATATATATATATATATATATATATATATATATATATATGTATATATATATATATATATATATATATATATATATATATATATATATATATATATATATATATTATATATATATATATATATATATATATCTATATATATATATATATATATATATATATATATATATATATATATGTATATATATATATATATATATATATATATATATATATATATATATATATATATATATATATATATATATATATATATATATATATATATATATATATATACATATATTATGTATATATATATATATATATATATATATATATATATATATATTGTAACATTCATTTTTTCCTAGATTTTAAGACCATATAATGTTACTGATTTTTCTCTTAATAATGTACTTCTTTTCATTTTTGTATCGAGCGGTATATTAATCAGAAATTCCTAGCCGCTCGTTATATAGTGTGCTGTGCGGGTTTGCGACCGAATCTATCGATACGCCGGGATTGGTCAAATGTTTGTATCCGGAGTTTTGGTTCCGGCGTCGCGATATTACAGAGAGAACACCGAGCCGCCGCCCAGGCTTAGTAACATCAAGCCAGAGGGGCTAATTTCCACGGAGCCGCAGTAGAGGCTTACGACAATATCTACGAGAGCCAAGTTAAGCACGAGTTTTTTGATCATAAAGCCGTAGTGGGTTTTGTGTGTTTTTTCTAAATGGAGTAGTTAAAGTAGGCTCTTCTCAAAAGTGTGAAATCAGTTTTGTGTTGCATTGAAGGCCTAGAAGCCCATAGGAAGACCGTAAGTTACCAGAACATACATCAATAAATATATTCCCCGCAAATAAGTGTTTTAACAGCAATTTGAACTGAAAAAACGCGAAGTGAAAATCACGACTCTTCGATTTCGGGTGTAGTCAAGATTTAGAAGTAAAATCTCTGATTTAGGGACTCTAATTTATAAAAACTACTTTTAGGCTAGAATTTTTTTTGTATTCCTTAAAACTGCAAAGGTTAGAACTTTTATTTTAAATCATGAATAAATTTTCCTTTTTGTTGATTAAAGCTAGTGTCTCACTGAATACCTATTTTTCTTTTCAGGATTAGAAAAGTTGTACTAGAATAATTCTTTTTAGTAATAACCGTAAAACACTTCAGTATTTTTTCATTTTTTTAACTGAAGTTAGATCCTTTCTATTTTAAAATGAATGGTGCCCAAAAATTTGTACAACTGAAGCTTTTTAAAAATAGAAAATAATTCCAAAAAGACGTATAACAATTATCTCTTACCCATATTTCTCTACCAAGGAAAACTGAGCTAGTGTTTGTTTAACTCAGTACCTTCTCAGAAATTAAAGCGGGGCTGCAAGAAAATTGCGCTCAAGCGTGGGACAAACCACTTTTCACAGGGTACAAAAAATGACGTCACAAAGTGCGGGCAGTTCACACGTTATATACATATATATATATATATATATATATATATATATATATATATATATATATATATATATATATATATATATATGTATATATATATATATATATATATATATATATATATATATATATATATATATATATATACATATACATATACATATATATATATATATATATATATATATATATATATATATATATATATATATATATATACATACATATGAGATATGTATTAGTATATATGCAGTCTACCTACTGTTCTCTCATTTGTCCATCCATCAGTCGGGCTAGAATCGACAAATAAGAGAACAGAATTTCTAGTATTTGTGCCGGTACTTTCTTAATATAATGGCAAAATACAACAAATCGTACCAAATTTCAAACGTATGCCTAGTTCTCCACCGGAGGCTCACTGCAGATACAAGCCAACAGAGTGATCAGCATATTGCTAATACTCGTCGCAGGCAGCGCAATTTTTCGAGGGATCTATCTTAGACACATGTAATCCAATGTAAAACAACTGAAAACATACCAAGACCATATTTCAAAAGTCTACCCACTGTTCTCCAATTTGTTCATACATCTCCAGACGTTTTGCCGTATTACGGTTCATCAGTCGGGCTAGGACAGCACCTTGGTCAGATGGAGCTTATGTTGCTACGCTTTGGCGTTTCTGTTGTTAAATAGTAGCTGCTTATACGACAGAGATTCGCCTTCCAAGTACTATGCCACCGACATCCTGCATGCTTCATATTAATATTATGATTATTATTACTGTTGTTGTTGTTGTTGTTACTCTTAATATTTTTTTTATAATTTCAGTTAGGAATGTTTGCTCATCCAATATTCCGTGGTAATTGGCCCCAGTTGGTGATCGACAGAGTGGCTAACAGAAGTCAACTGGAAGGTCTGGAAAAGTCGAGATTACCAGAATTCACCCAAGGAGAAATTGACCACATAAATGGAACATATGATTGGTTCGGCTTGAATTAGTAAGTAAACTGAATATAATATTTTGAAAATCTGCACTGTAAAACATAATTATATAGAAAATTTTTTGTCCATTTACAGTGACCGGCAAAGAATTCGCAAGAGATTTGAAAAAAATGTATTCAAGTTTATTTTTCGGGTGATCAGTTCTGCATATCTAATAACCTCGAACTTGATTTTGACATATATCACGGGACCGCGGTAAATTTAAATAAACTGATGTGGAACCGCGAAAACTTGAGCTAATTGTCAGGTTATCAAAAAAACTGAAGGTGCAAAAAGTATTTGTAATTTCAGATAACCCTACTTGGAAAGTTTTAAGAATCTATGATAAAAAGTTAAAATCACAATTTTTTAAAAATATTTCTTTATATAGCTAAAACTTTTAATTTTTTCTGTTCTAAGTAGTTTAATTGAGGAGTTATATTCTAGGAATGTCCATAATTGCATTTATCATGGATTTCCTTGATTGAAATATAGAACTGCAAACAAGACAAAATAATTATACATACATGGGTAAAAATACCAGAGCAGTTTAGCTCCCATTCTTGAATAAAATTTTTTTGAAATACTCAAATTCTCAAACGAAGAATTTAACCGGCGCAGTCGGTAGGATTTTTTGACAGAGCGCACCGTGCATAAAAATCTGGTTTGTCTCTACAATTTTGAAACACTTAAGAAGATTTCTTGTTGTAAAACACCAAAGAGGCAATTGAATACAAAGCATTTCAATAGCTGACGTGCGAGCGTAAACTTATTTTTTGAATTATTTCCCCCGTTGCCACAAAAAAAATAAAAGAAAAATTATGATCAAAACAAAAGAAATTTACCTCCATTAAACTAGTTAGACAAAAAACATTGAAAGTAGGTAGGTATAGAAATATTTTTAAGAAATGACATTTTTAATTTTAATTATTTAGGTGTTTAAAACATTGCCAATCGGAATCAAAATTCTAAATATTTTTTACTCTTTGACTTTTTTCGATATTTTGTCAATTAACCTGACATTTCATGATTCCATATTAGTTTTATCACATTTTTCTCCATATCAACGGTCCCACATGATATTTCAGCGTTTTCTACGCCAATTTTTTTTTTTATTTTTAGGTATTTTAAATCTGGTTTTATATCTAAATATAGCAGTGAAAGCTTTCTGGAGTGCATAATTTAAAGAAAAACACATTTTAATATATAAAAAAAGGGGTATATTGAGAAAAAAAAAAACATGTCGACTTAAACAAAAATTACAAAAAATAATTATTCGCGATTGAAAATCCCATGTCTCTTCGTCCGCTCCATTCCACTATAGGAAATTTTACCCCTTTTTTTGGCCAAAAGTAAAAATTAAAATTTTTGCAGTTTTTTTTTTTGCTTTAATATAAAAAAAACAGCAAAGTAGGCATATATTTTTAAAAATTATTTGACAAAATTGATTTTCAGTCACTTTATCAGTTGTTTTGCTTGCGATTTCTAAATTAGTTTTCAAAAAACTTTTGAGTGCAGTGAATTTTGTGACAGTTTTCTAACAAAAATTTTCGTAATAAAAATTTATAGTTTTTGAAAATTAAAAAATGAAAAATAAAGCCGAAGGTAAGTACTTTAATATTATATAGTGAAATGTTGGTGAACTCATCTATTAGATCGATTAAATGGGAAAAAATGAAGTGACCTGAAGATGAACTAATGGAATTGTGAATTGGAATTTTATTTATACTTACAAAAAAATGATAGCACATGATGGACATAACACCATAATAGTCCTCTAGGACAGTCATTTATCTTCCGAATTTAATATATTTTAGCTGCTACTATCTGCTACTTTTTTAAAAAATGCATTTTTTTCAGCTGACTACTGCGTCCCAAATTCAGAGTTATTCAATATATGGCGAGAGAAACACAACGAAGTTGACGAAAGAGCCGCTATTTATGCTCATTTCTTTTCATACATTGCTGAGAGTGATTTTTCCGAAAACTTTGAACAATATTTAAAGGAGCAGTCACAAATATTTTGTTCAAATATGAGTATGAAGTGGCGTAAAAGTGGTCGGATTTTGAAACTTCGACGACCGCAATTAACTTTCTGCCAAAAATCTGAGAGAACAAAAAGAAGAGTTGCAGCAGAAATCTCTAAAGATCAAAATAATGAAGTTGAACCCCTGGTTCTTGCTGCATCTGCGGCTGCTCGTAAATGTAACCAATTAGATTTAGCTGTTGTTTTAAAAGAACTCCGACTAGAGCCGCGAAAGTACGGAAAATAATTTCAACAGCAACACCAACTAAGCTATCTCCTGATGAAGGACTAGCCTTTCTTTTAGAAAACAACTTTTCAAAAGAGCAATATTGCAATATAAGATATGAAAATAAAATAAGAAATTGCGATATATATCCTCTATACAAAGTACTTACATGTAAATATAAATGCAGATCAGACGGCGTAATAGTTACTGAGACATTAGCGAAAGTTCCATTGGAAATGTTACTGAAGCATACATCCGAAATAATAATAAAAGTGCAAGAGGAAGTTATATCTACCTTAATGGAAACAAAAAAACTGAAATTTTATACGCCGAACTCATTCTCAGTTATGGATTTGACAGTAGTACTGGTTATACAAACTATAAACAACAGTTTGAAAAGGCGGGTTCGTCTCAAAATTGTGACTCCTCTATTTTGGCCACAACAATTATACCTTTGCGTTTAATAGAAGCGTCCGGAAATATTTTATGGAACAATCGTACACCACAATCTATTAGATTTTGTCGACAATTAGAATTAGAATACACAAAGGAGACTAAAGAAATCATTTTGAAAGAAAAGAAAAATATAGAGGAAGAAATAAATTCCTTAAGTTCTTTTGAAGTAATGCTTGGTGAAACAAAAACTTTATGCGTTAAATTTAAATTGTACTTAACTTTAATTGATGGCAAAGTAAATATTTTGACTGAAACTAAATCTAGTCAAACGTGTTCATTATGCGGTGCTACACCAAAGGATTTTCTGAGCATAACAGATTTCCAAAACCACAAATTTAAACCTAAAGAAAAGAACTTAAAGTATGGGATAAGTCCATTGCATTGCTGGATCCGTTTTTTTGAATTTGTTGTGAATGCAGGGTACAAAATTCACATTAAAAAGTGGCAAAGAAGAAATGAAGCTGACAAAGCCTTAGTTGCGAAAAGAAAGGCTGACAACAGTTATTTTGGGATGAAATTGGTTTGCACCTTGATAAGCCTAAGACTGGTGGCTATGGGAGTACGAATGACGGTAACACGGCCCGGCGCGCGTTCAAAGAACATTTAAAATTTTCTGAAATTACAGACATAGACAAAGAACTCATTTATAATTTAAAAGTCATTTTAATATGTTCATCATGTCAGCTTCCTTTAGATTCGAGTAAATTTGAAGAATTTTGTTTTCAAACGGCCACAATGTTCATGCAGAAGTATCCATGGTTACCAATGACAGCAACTGTACATAAGGTTCTTGTACATTCGCGGCAAAGTCGACTGTGCTTCCAGTTGGATGCTTTGGTGAGGATGCCTCTGAATCGCGCCATAAAATATATAAATCCGATAGATTGCTTCATGCACGAAAGAGTAGCCGGGTGAACAACTTGGCGGACGTTTTTAATCGAGCATTGGACACATCAGATCCGCTTATTTCCAGCCTTTCGTTGAATAAACGCATCAAGCACCAGAACAAATTAAAGCTTCCAGCAGAAGTAATCGAATTACTGAGATCAGAGGAGCAAAGTTTAGTGGAAAATTGTCAAACAGATGAAGAAAATTCCGAAAACGAAAATCAAGAAATGGGGAGTAATTGCATTTTGAACCCGTCTGTATTAAATGTAGTTGACGATTTGGAACTCAAAAATCAAATTTGTGAATAAAATCCTTTTTAAAACATAACTGTTTGTTACTTCTTTAAATTAGTAAAATGAATTTCTACTGTTATATTCGAACGTAAGTGTACACCCGAAAAAATATTTATTAAAAAACAGTTTAGAAAACCAGATAACCTATCAAAGATCTAAAAAATCTTGGATGCGGGAACCTACATCCCTTAAACCTCTTTTGAAAATAATTATTAGTTAATTTTTTAGTTAACTTTACTTATTTTTTTTTTCAGTGTATGAAAAACTTTGGTTTGGTTCCTCCCTTCCTCTTAAGAGTCTTGCAAAAGTCAAATCCAAAAAAATCATTAAAATCGGTCCAGCCGTTTGGCTGTAAATAATTTTGGCCAAAAAAAGGGGTAAAAATTCCTATAGTGCATTCCTCGGTTTCCTCTGCAGATTTCTCCTCGAATTTCTCTTTGGTAAAAGTTCGTTACGCGGGCTTTTCAGGAAAGTTTTTTTTTTTTTTTGGAATAGGCTTAAAATGGTATAATTTTGAAAGGGGGAGGCCGTTTTTGCACGTTTTTTTTGGATATCAATATTAATACGTATGCGTACGAAAGTCTATTATGTCATTGACAACCACTAATCGAAACTGCTCGGGAGAACTCAATTCGTTTATGCGCATGCGCGGAGATGATTATGCTACATATACAGTCATAGTAAAATTTCAACCAATAAGGAACTTTGCTGTGAAATTTTCTTTGCGGAAAACAACAAGAAAAGAACAAATCACAAGGCTTTTTTTGAATAGGCCTAAAATGGTCAAATTTTGAAAGATTGACGAGAAAAACTCGATTTAAGGTTATTTTTGCTAATTTGAGCTAACTTTGGTCTCCAGTCACTAATATAGCACGTATATCATTTTTTTTTTGTTATTTAAAGTATTTTGTAATTGCTGATTATTTAATTCAGGTTAGTTTCAGTTAGTTCAGGTTAACAAAACCGATTTTTTCTCATCAATGTTTCAAAGGGTCTAGGCGGTTAGGATGGTGAAAAATGCCCCCAGCGCTTTTGAAAAACAAAAAAATCCTCATATAGAACATAAAAAATAGGACTTTCCTGAAATTTTCAGCCCTCTAGACCTTCCTGCATTCCTCAAAAATCTATAAAACGTGATTTTCGGTTTTTTTTGGCTATATCTCCGGTTCTATTCATCGTAGAAACCTCTTTTTTTCCAAATTGTAGGATTTTTTATTGCCTATAACATGCTATTTTTTAAAAAAAAATTTTTGGCTCGAAATTCAAATTGTTTCGAGCGCTTTAAATTTTTAAAATTGAATTAAAAAAAAAACTAGGACTTACTCAGGCCCAAAAAATATATATATTGTGTATTTTATGTCAAACTATGCCTGTGAATTTTTTCAAATTTTTAGAGGTGGGGGAAAATGGTTACAAACGGGAAAAACCGTTTTTTTTTTTTTGTCGTTTTTTCGCATTTTTATCTACTTTTAGGGCACAGAATTTCGTTGTAAATCCTCAGTTGCTTCAAAATTATATATATATATATATATATATATATATATATATATATATATATATATATATATATATATATATCCTTCTTCTTCTTCCTTCAGCCGTTCTCTACCCACTGTCGGGTATAAGCCTCTCTCGAATCTTTCCATTTTTCTCTATGTTGTGCTTGTTGATACCAGTTAAGTCCTCCGACTCTCTTCAGATCGTCGCTCCATCTCTGTTGGGGCGTTCCTATGCTTCGCTTTTCACCCCATGGTCTCCACCTAGTGATCTTGCCACTCCACTTATACGTCGCTCTCGCTACATGGCCGGCCCAGCTCCATTTCAGAGATGTTATCCGTTTGGTGATATCATCCACCTTTGTTTGTTGTCTAATCCATTTATTAGTTTTCTTGTCCTTCAAAGTAACACTCAACATTTTCCTTTCCATTGCTCGTTGGTGGACTTGTAGTTTTTCTATTGTTCTTTTAGCTAAAACCCATGTCTCGGCTCCATACGTTGTAGCTGGCAAGATACATTGATTATAAATTTGGGTTCTTGATCTTTGAGGAATGTTCATATTCAGTACATATTTCAATTTTCCATATGCTGCCCATCCCATACGTATCCTTCTTTCTATTTCAAGCTGCTGGTTTTCCCTTCCTATCGTTATTATTTGGCCCAGATAGATGTATGTGTTTACTTTTTCTATTGTTGAATGTTCAATCACTATATTTTCATCATTGGTTTCTTCGTTACTCATGTACTTTGTCTTGGAGAAATTTATGTCAAGTTCCACTTTTCTTCTATATATATATATATATATATATATATATATATATATATATATATATATATATATATATATATATATATATATGTATATATATATATATATATATATATATATATATATATATATATATATATATATATATAGAGGATTTTTTATTGCCTACAACTTGCTATTAGTTTAGCGTTTTAAATTTTTAAAATTGAATTAAAAAGAAACTAGGAGGAAATATATATTGTGTATTTTATGTCAAACTTTGCCTGTGAATTTTTTCAGATTTTTAGGGGTGGGGGAAAATGGTTACAAACGCGAAAAACCGCTTTTTTCGTCGTTTTTCCGTCGTTTTTCCGCATTTTTACCTACTTTTGGGGCACAGAATTTCGTTGTAGATACTCAGTTGCTTCAAAATTATATATATATATATATATATATTATTGAAATACTATTGAATCATTTTATGTAATATAAAGCCCATATTGCGCCATTTTCCCTTTAAAATCACGATTAAGACAAGATAAGGCAAGATTAACACATTTTTAAGTTATTTTTTTTGTTTTCAGTAATTAGTCATACTTCATAATTCATCCAAATATATAATTTTATAGAAATTAAAACATTTCTGTTTATAAAAACATCATATAGAAAAAAGATTTTCTATATTTAATTGAATTAGCGTTAACTTGGTAAAAATCCATATTCAACAAATTAAATACACATGTAAGTGTGATTTTTACTTAATATTATTAATATAAAGTAAAAAAATATTTGTTTTTGTAACCATTTTCCCCCACCTCTAAAAATCTGAAAAAAATCACAGGCATAGTTTGACATAAAATACACAATACATATTTTTTTTGGGCCTGAGTAAGTCCTAGTTTTTTTTTTAATTCAATTTTAAAAATTTAAAAACGCTCAAAACAATTTGAATTTCGCGCCAAAAAATTTTTTAAAAAATAGCATGTTGTAGGCTACTCAGTATATATCACCACTACACCAAACACTTTATTTTTGCACTCGACGCGCGTTTCGCTAACCATGTTAGCTTCATCAGGAGCGATGAGTGACTAGTCAAGTAGTCAATCATCGCTCCTGATGAAGCTAACATGGTTAGCGAAACGCGCGTCGAGTGCAAAAATAAAGTGTTTGGTGTAGTGGTGATATATACTGAGTAGTATCATTGTGCCAAAGATTCCACATTCCCAACTTATGTTGTAGGCAATAAAAAATCCTATAATATATATATATATATATATATATATATATATATATATATATATATATATATATGTATATATATATATATATATATATATAATTTTGAAGCAACTGAGGATCTACAACAAAATTCTGTGCCCCCAAAAGTAGGTAAAAATGCGGAAAAAAAAAAAAAAAAGAAAAAAAAAAAAAAAAAAACGACGAAAAAAGCGGTTTTTCGCGTTTGTAACCATTTTCCCCCACCTCTGAAAATCTGAAAAAATTCACAGGCATAGTTTGACATAGAATACATAATATATATTTTTTTTGGGCCTGTGTAAGTCCTAGTTTTTTTTTAATTCAATTTTAAAAATCACGTTTTATAGACTTTTGAGGTTATGGGAAGGTCTAGAGGGCTGAAAATTTCAGGAAAGTCATATTTTTTTATGTTCTACATGAGGATATTTTTTGTTTTTCAAAAGCGCTGGGGGCGTTTTCACCATCTTAATCGCCTAGACCCTTTAGTCCATTTTAAGCTTATCTAAAAAAATACCGAAATTTTACAAAAAAAATTACAATAAACAATTTTGTGATAAGATTAGATTATAACCGAAAAAAATTATAATTTTTTGAAAAGATTAGGCTGATCTCTACATTTCACCCGTTAGTGTGAACGGAGCCTATTCTTCCGAAACAACTGACAGTTTCGATCAGTGGTTATCAACAGTTGTCAGTGATATAGGTTAATTTTTATTTACCGTAAAAACAATACAAAAACGGCTTCCCCCCGATATTTACTCGTAAGTCTTTTAAAAGTAGACCATTTTAAGCCTATTCCAAAAAAAACCCTTTTTATGATGAGCCCGCGTAACGAAGCTTTACCTTCTCTTCTCCTTCAGAACTTTTGTGGTTAACATTAGGTTGGCAGAAACAAGCATTTGTATTGCTTCTTTACCAAACGTCATAGATCTTTTGGGTTTTGACCTTATACTAGCTATTAAGGGATCTGAGCTGAGCAATAATCTGTTGAATACATCTAAATTGCATTCTTCTTTTGAGAATTTTCTAGCAAAAATTTGCCGGTACATGCGAAAATGCTTGTTTCGTCTCTCTGCTGCTTCTTTGGACAGTAATCCTATAGGTAAAAGTGCCTTTTCCTTTACTGTTGCACAGTAAATTAATATTTTGTGTGTCGTAGGAGTTATGGGATGCCAGGGATACAACTCCATATAAATTTTGGCGGTCTCATATCCATAGTCTACAAATTTTTTCAAGTCGACTTTATGACCACTAGATGTTACTTCCAAAATCACTTTCAAGTGATTTATGTGGTTGAAGTCAACATCGGCAATTTTAGCGGCCACCTCAGGATTGGCAAAAAATCTCTTTCTTGTCTTGCCATCATTGATGTTACCAAATCCAGCTTTTGACATATCCTATGATTAAACCCGTTTGCTTTCTGAATTTTACCAGTATTTCTGCCTTTTTTACTTGACAACTTATTTGTCGCTGTTCGATCTTACCTGCCACTTTGCAGAATGCAGAATACTTCCGAATAATCGGATCCTAGAGTGCGATATAGACAGATCAAACTGTAATGCATCTGTGTCGACGTCGACACTAAACTGCTTTGAACTAGCACCACAAATGTAGAATCTCGTTGTTAAAGTAGCAGCATTGCACACTGTTGCATCGACCATAGTCAGCGTCATGGAAAAAGACATGTCTCCTTGTACGAATTCGCCATTTAGCAAATCGTTTATTGCATCTTCTATGAAAGTACTTTCAGAATTTGTAATATCAACTATTTCTTTAACAAATCTTATCCTCACTTTCTTGTTTGTCCCACAAATCAGTTATAGTAGAGCAAAGCAGCTTTGAAAAATGTTATTGCCAATTGCATCTTCTTCTTACATTTTTTGCTTAAATTGTGCCTGTTGCCATCCGTCACATTCCCATTCGAAATGAGTGTCAATGATTGACGCTCTTCTAGTTTTAATTCATACAGTTCATGCTCCAAATATGTAGCCGTGTGATCCAGTAAATGTTGCAAGTTATTTTCAGCATATTTCAGTCACCCGAAAAGCATCTTCCGCCGGATAATAAGACCTTTTTGCTTCTTGTAACACGGTGTAACTCGGATAATACTTCTTGTTACTATTCCTTATTATTTCGTACTGTCTCCTTGAGAGGTCAGCTTCTACAAGCATTGATGCTTGGCTTGTCTGGGCAGAGTTAGTTAGGTCTTTTGGAATACTGGATGTAATTCCCTCTCCAGAAATTTGAACGGTATTTGAGTAGCACGCATTATTACTTCTTTATTTATGGTACTGCGTACTTCCTCTGTTTTTTTTTACATTTGCTCCTCTTACTTGACTCTTCAAATAGCTTTGTTGGTGGCCCAGAAGAACGACGTTTTACCTTACGCATTTCCTGATAACCATTCGTCATTATTTTTAAGTAAAACCTCTGATTTTTTTATGCGCGTCTGTCCACATTTTCTTGAATTGTGACTTCAAATGGAGAACTTATGCTTCTCTTCCTTCCTTTGCTCATCACAATACTCATCTTACGATAAAATATAACTCTCAAGGTATATTCTCAAAAATATTTGAATATTGTTTTTTGAGCAGATTAGAGCCATTTCTAGAGAAAAACAGAATTTTATTTCCATATCAGTTTGGGTTTCGTCGAAATTGCTCTACCACGACGGCTATTCACCACTTTTATGGGAAGTTAGTAGACCTTATTGAGAGCGGAGAAAAGCCTGTTGGGATTTTTTGCGACTTAAGCAGGGCATTCGATTGTGTGGATCACCGGTTGCTCCTGGGAAAGATGGAGGCATATGAAGTGAGGAAACCTGCACTGGGCTGGCTGATGAACTTTTTAAGGGACAGTTTGTCTCAATTTCTTATGGAGATCCTGGAATGGGACGAGAATGTTTTAAATCGGACATCAATACCATTAGTTTGGGTGTTCCACAAGGGTCCGTACTGGGACCAATTTTGTTTACATGTTACATCAATGATCTGGCATCGGTGGTTAATCCCGGTTGGACCATGGCTCTGTTCGCAGATGACTCATCATTTATAGTATATCCTCTCCGAACCATACAAGCTTAGAAGATATGTGTAGTGTCGGAATGACCTCGCTGATACAATGGTTTAATAACAATTCTCTGCATTTGAATGGCTTCAAGACGAGGTATGTTAGATTTCATACACCACAAACCAAAACAATTGACAATCGGAACATATTGGTGGGATGAGAGGCTATTGATCGTTCAGCTCATTTAAAGTTTCTGGGCGTAATAATGGACCAGAATCTTGATTAGAAGGAGCACTGCAGCATGTTGTGCTCTAAATTAAGCAGTTTCTGTTTTATGATGAGAAATTTTAGATTGGTCTTGCCTTAGCACGAGCTCCTTTCAGTTTACAATGCGTGACAATGTGGGATCAAGACCGCACTAGGGAATTTGTTTTTGGGTTTTTCCTCCTCAGCACAAAATGTTTTTGTCGCGCAGCAGCAGGTCATGAGAGCTATGCTGGGTGTTTCTTCGGGCACATCAGGCAGAACACAGTTTGCGCGATTGGGCTTCTGACGCTTGCTGGAATTTTTATATATGAGTAAATATATTTATTTAAATAAATCAAACTATTTGCAACATGCTAATATTCACAGTTACCTAACTCGGGGCCGAGACAGTCTTTATGTGCCGTTGAGTCGGTTAAACATCGGTAAGACCTCTCCACAGAACTTGGGACGTGCTGGGTTCGACCGGCTTCGCGGGCATGTTGGGACAGACCATGGTCTTTTGAGCTTTAAAAGAAATCTTAAGCGTTTTTTAATCACTAGAGAATTCTATAGTTTAGATGAGTTTTGGAATATCTAATTATCGTTAGAAATTGTATAGAGATCGTTTGTGTTATACTCTATTAATGTTATCTGTATTATTTATATTAGTGTTGTATAGTGACGAATTCCATACATTTATTGTAAAATGTCGCTGGAAAAATAAAAGTATTATTATTATTATTATTATTACAAAAAGTTCTTCTTTCTCACATTTGATTAATGTGGTTCCATGTTTGGCTGACGGGCCAAAACCAAGTCAGCACAAACGCTATTACCATTCCGTATTAAGGAATGACCTGACAATGTTACATGTTTTCAAAATCACTGACTTCTAAATGTTTTTGTTGAGTCCTAGTTGTACTAAATATGGTGTGAATGTTATTGGTGTAAGGCCTGTGGCTGATATATTGACGGGGACAATGATGACTTTTTCTTGTCTCCATAGCCTTTTTATTTCCGTTGCAAGGTTGCTGTTGTAATTGGGTGTGACCAAATTCCATATTGACATCTAAGGTGAATATTTCTGTGATTTTGAGGAGTTCTTTCAGCTGTGTTTTATTTTATGTTGATTCACTTTTTGGTGTCTGATATTGAAGCCATGCTCTGTTCTGTTTAGTATATTTGAGAGTGGATTGAGACAGAGACAATACCATAGAGCACTGAGCGAGTCTCCCTGAAATGTGTCTGATGTACAGCTCTTCTGGTTCGGTTTGTGTTTCTAGGCGTATTTTAGTTTTCCATGTTTTCATAATTTGCGCGCATAATTATTATTATTATTATTATATGAATTTTATTTTTAACTTGACAGTTTTGTTCTTGTATTTTATCAAAAAGTAGACTACGTGTTACTGTTCGAGCACCTAAAGTACCCTCGGATCCGAGAACAAAATAAAAATTATTTAAATTTAAAAAAAAATACCACGTGGTTTTCACCGTCTGATTTAAACACCACGAAAACCTCTATCTCACGGGAAATTAGGGCTAATATTGATATATTTGATTGGTGCAAATACTCTTTTTTCTGTTAAAACCAATAAAATCAGTGGGACTTAGCCTAAAGTATAACAAATACCTTTTTAAATACCGAAAAAAACGGGTTTTCGTACAACAATTTCTAATAACATTTTCTACCTTCAGAACATTACTAATTATTAAAGAAAAAAACATATAAATGATCAATATGTATGCGCTTTAACCTGTAACATTCAAATCCATCACAGTTTTGTTTAAGATAAACTTTAAAAAAGAAAACTCAATTTTTTAAATAACTGTTTTGTAACGAATGCCGAGAAGAGAAAGGAATACTCAGAAGGACGATCTTATTCCGACTGAGACTCCGACGCGCGCACTATCAGATGGGCAACGGGAGGGGTCGCCTACCAGTCGATGTCTATTCAATATTGTTAGGGAGCAAATTTTTTCTACCTGGAAGAAGTTTTAGGAAATCGATTTATGTCCGTCTAAAACGCTGAAATACCCCTATGTTGCTATCGCTTACGTCAAAATCAATTTTTAGGTTATTGGACATGCAGCACTGAAAAGGAAATTTGGGTAATCTAATAATAACAAATTTTACCATATGTTGCGAACTCTTTGCCAGTCACTGTAACATCCTCAATTATTTATGTAAAAATCCATATATACCTTCAGATATAAACTTAAGTATTTGTTTACTAAATGTCAAACTACTATCCATAGCAACCGCATTTGTCTTTGAAAATAGAAAAGGCTCTAGTCTGACTAGTTGTCAATACTTGTAATACTTAATCAACTGTCCCTGTTTCAGCTATCGAAGTTTTCTAGTCGAATTCCAATACAGATGGGACGATAACCCTCAAAATGCAAGTTATGTTGTAGACGAAGGTTTTAAAAGTTACGCAAATGCATCTTGGCCGCGCAGTAACGCTTCTACATGGTTAACCGTTACACCATGGGGATTAAGAAAAACTGCCAATTGGATACATGAAAACTATAATCCCCCAGAAATTATTATTACTGAAAACGGATGGTCTGATGATGGATCATCGCTAGATGATCCTGACCGTGTCAACTATATGGAGGTAAGTAGAGAGAAAAGTGGTACAGGCGAGGTAGCTAACAGGGAGCTTTGTATATGTACAGGGTGATCATTTTTAAACTCCCCGAATTTATGGAAAATTTTTGGATATTTTAATTTTTTTTTAAATGTAGAATGATAAGTCAACTATTACAATTTGAATATGTACCTTTCTTCAATGGCGTTACTAGGCCATCACAAGATAACATTGAAATGGGGTCTTGCATTGATAACATGTTTGTTAAAACTAAAATGCTAAATACTAAATCTTATGAAATTATGGATGTTTTTACTGATCATTATCCGTTAGTGTTGGAAATTAATATTAATGCTTGTTGCCCTCAAGTAGATGGCTGGACTTCGGAGATCAACTATAAAAAATTGACCTCTGAGGTAAATTAACTGCAATGGAATAACATTCTGCAAATAAACGATCCTAATCTAGCCACAAATTATTTCACTGAAATGTTACAAACAGCTCAAAATAAAGCTACGCACAAAAAGAAAAAAATGGTACTAAATATGTGCCAAGGAAAAAATGGATAACCCGAGGTATCATTGTATAATTTATGGAAAAAAAATCCAACACAGGAAAGCTTTAAGACTGATTACAAAAATTACGTCAAGGTATTGAATAGAGTAATTAAACGAGTAAAACTTAACTATGAATCGACTATAGTTCAAAATGTTTATGGTAACAATAAATTACTATGGAAATATATACAACGAAAAATTAGGCTCAATGTAAAAACAAACCCAAATGAAATATCGTTTATTATGGATAATGATGTAAAGATTGAAAACCCAAAAGAAATAGCAAATCTTTTCAATTCTTATTTCTGTAATGTGGGCAGCAATTGAACTAAAAATATTGAAAAACCGCAGGGAGCGTCACTTAACTTACCAAAAATGATATAAACTCAATTTATATCAAATTAACAGACCCTCATGAAATCCGAGCAATTATAAATCAGTTAAAAGAAAAATGTGGAGGAGTCGATGGAATACATGTAAAAATTATTAAGAGTATTGCTGATAAGATTATTGAACCTTTAAGTCATATTTTTAATTTAAGCATTAATACATCTGTTTGGCTAAACGCATTAAAAACTGCAGAGGTAGTACCCATTTATGAAGCTGGTGTAAAACATGATCCAATAAACTATAGACCTATCTCTTTAATATCTAATATAGCTAAAATTTTCGAAAAAATCATACACTCTCGCTTATACAACTTTATTAAGAAAAACAAATTAATATCAGAACACCAATATGGTTTTGTCAAGGGTAAAAGAACTAAAGATGCTTTAAATTTCTTGAGTAATACAATTTATAATAATTTAGACCTACATAAATATTTCAATAATTGTAACATTTTTGGACTTAGCTAAAGCTTTTGACACAGTGAACCATGAAATTCTTTTAAAAAAACTATCTCATTACGGTATGGCTCATGACTTAATTAGAAGTTATTTAAATAATAGGATATGTCATGTCAATGTCAAAATAGCACTGGCCCCTAAACAAATCACATGTGGAGTCCCACAAGGAACAATCCTTGGACCTCTATTATTTATTTTATACATAAATGACTTGCTTGAAATTTTGGAAAAGCAGTCTGTGATGTCATATGCGGACGATACAGCCATTATAAGCACTGAAGAAACTTGGGATAAAACCCAAAATAAAATGAATGATCTTTTAAAAACAGTAAGCACATGGTTAGCATTAAATCAGTTATCTTTGAATATTTCAAAAACAGTCTTCATGACTTTTGGTGTGTATCGTGATAGCATTCCGAATAATGTAACTATTAATATAAATCACAGTAGAGTAAAAAGGGTTGAATTCTGTAAATATTTGGGCATTGTGTTTGATTGCCATATGAGATGGGATAAGCATGTTGAGAATGTGGTGAAAAAAAAACGAAATATCTGCTATTTATATTTGCTAAATTATCAAGAATTATGTCGACGGGGACTCTATTAACAATTTATTATGCTCTTTTTCATAGCATTTGCTCTTATGGAGTGATTGCGTGGGGTGGAGCATATGATAATGTTGGGATTCGGTTGCAGAATTTGCAAAATAGGATCTTAAGGATAATCTTGAAAAAACAAACTAATTATTCTGTCCCATTAAATATCTCACAGATGTTTACATTGGAGTCATTGTTGCTTTATTATGCAGATATGCGAAAGGAACATGCAGAATCTCATAGTAAGACTAGAAACAAAAACCAAAGATAAATAAAAGAATAAAATTTAAGAGCAGTAAGATTACTGCTATGAAGGCGTTTAACAAACTGCCCGGAGAACTGAACAATTTAGAATTAAGAGGTAGGACTCTGAAAAAAAAGTTTAAAGGTTGGATTGGATCATCGGATATAAGTGTGACCACAATATAATTAATGGAAAGTACTTTTTTGTTGTTTTTTTTTTGTTTTCTGAGTTTTTCTATATTTACTCCCACTGTTGAGCAACCAATAAATTTTTATTTTTATTATTTTTTTTAAATTTAAGTTTGTGTATTTTAGTATAATTTAGTATAATTTTGTATAGTTTTTAAGGATTTTTGTCCACCAGTCCTATTGTGCAGATAACTTGTGTTATCTTTATAGGTATTGCATATTTTGTATTGAATTGTAATAAGTCTGGTTCGAATAAATAAATAAATAAATAGTGTATGTCAAGGAGTATACTGACGTATTTGGTAGTAAAAACGACATTGGGCGCCGCGACGTCAAACAACTTTTTTTTCCATCGACATACCTTTTGTAAAATGACATTAGAAAGCCCTACTTTTTTTCACCATTTTTTTCCTTAACATGTTCTTTTCTAATTTATTTTGCAACAAAGTTATGCAGCAAAAACCCTATAATATATTTTTTTGGTCATCGCGGTTGCCATGGATCGTATGCCACGATTGAGAGTTTTCGAACAATTTCTCTAGTAGGCGGTTGTCACACTTTAATCAGAGAGTAATTATAATAATATTAATTACTATGCTGTTGAGGTTTTTCCTTTAATAAAATATCTTTGAACAATAAAAAACAAAAATACATTATTTTTATTAAAACCACAAATAATCCAAAAACTCAATCACGGTAACACAACAAGAATAAGAAGTAACAACGAATTAACAACGGAAATAAATATAAAAGTAGGAATAAGACAGGGAGATAGCTTAAGCCCGTTACTATTCTGCATAATAATGGACAAAATCATTGCGGAAGTAAAACTAATCAACGATGGATACGAGCTAGGATATAAACAAATAAAGATACTGGGATATGCAGATGATATTGTTCTAATATCACAATCAGAACACAGCCTACAAAGATTGCTCTATAAATTCAAACAAGTAGCAGAAAGATACAACATGAAAGTCAATACCGACAAAACAAAATGCATCACAATAGCTGAGGAACCAGTAAGGTGTAAATTAGAAATAAATGGGAAATTAATAGAGCAAGTAATGAAATGCCCATATCTTGGAGTACTAATTACTAGCTACGGAGATATAACAGAAAAAGTGAGACAACAAACAAATAAAGCAGCAGCAATATCAAGGGCCCTCAGAGATGTAGTTTGGAAAAAACAAAGATCTAAGTGTAAAAGCAAAAACAAGAATATATAGAACTTGCCTTAGACCCATACTGGCTTATAGCATAGAAACACGGGCGGACACACAAACAAAACCAAACAGCTACTAAGAACAAATGAAATGAAAATGATGAGAGCAATAACAGGAAAAAGTTTATTAGACAAAGTGAGTAACAACACCATAAGAGAACAATGCGAGGTAGAGGATATAGTCAGATGGGGAAGAAAGAGAAGAAGAGAGTGGCTTGAACAAAGAATGGAAGATACAAGAATGATAAAAAATATGTTTGAACAAAAAAACCACATGAAACAAGACCAAAAGGACGACCACCAAAGAGATGGAGAGACAGCTGGACATCCGACTCACAAGAGGCTAAATGACGATGTAGAACAGGTCTGTAACCTACTCAGAAGAGGAAGTAAGTAAGTAAGTAAATAAAAAAAAAAACTATATAACTTTTAACATTATATAACTTACACAGCCCCACAAAAAAAAAGTGGGGTATACTTTTGATGCGATATATCAGATCCGTAGTATTTTTGCCCGCTGATCACGAATCTGACGTCAGAATATCGCCATCACATCTCAATTTTTTTCTAACCTCAAAAAATAGGTAAAAATTAGTAAAAATTAAGAAAAATATACTCCTAAAAAATTGATTCAAGCTTTTTCATGAATCCAAAGATGTATTAATATGTATTCGGACACGCTAAGCTAATATTCATCGGTTGGATTAAGCCATACAGTTCTGTTTTCTTTCTAACCTCAATAAATCAGACAGATATAGTGCTTCTCGAATACAAAAACGAATTCAAATTAAAATTCAACCGATTCTTACCAAATTTGGTACACGGGGGTTTTTTGGGTGCTGATCATGAATCTGAGGTCGGATTTGCAAAATTCAAAATGGCGGATCCAAGATGGCGGACAAAATTTTTGAAAACCAACCGATTCCTACCAAATTTGGTATACAGTTGGGGAATCCTCAAACCTGACACTCTTAAACCCTAAACCCTGAAACCTTAGACTCCCACACCCTGTAACCTCAAAAAATAGACCTCAATAACCCTGTAACTTTAAAAATGAGACCCAATAAACTCAAAACCAGGACTTTTAAACCATATACTCTCAAATAGTAGACCCTTAAGCCCTAGAATTCCAAACCTAATGTTAGAAAATTTTTACCATTTTCTCGACTATTTCTTTGTACTGAGGACTTTTATTATTTCCCAAAAAGTTTGTTGCGACTTCTTTAAAACTAAGCCAAGCAGCTTTTTCAACTTTATTCATTTTAGTAACAAATAATGAATCTTGAAACAATTTTCTTATTTATGGCCCGTCAAATACGCCTGCCTTAATTTTAGCTTCAGAAAATTTCGGAAATTTTTTATGCAAATATTTGAAACATGGGCCATTTGTATCTAATGCTCTCGTGAATTGCTTCATAAGTCCAAGCTTAATGTGAAGCGGGGGAATAAGAACTTTTCCTGGATCTACTAATGGTGGAAACAATACATTATTTTCACCAGGAGTGAACGATTCTCTTGTTGGCCAAATTTTTTTCTTATAATGACGTTCCCTATCTCTGCTATTCCACAGACATTTATAACAGGGATAAAGTGTAAACCCTGACTGTTGGCCAAGCAATATTGTTACAATTTTCAGATCTCCACAAATTTTCCAGTTATGATCAGCATTTTATTTTTATCAAAAGCTCTTGCTCTTCCATAACTGTGGAATGAGCAATCGGAATGGGAGCGTAAACGTTGGTATTATGCAGCAAAACTGCCTTAATGCTCCGTTTAGAAGAATCAATGAACAGTCTCCATTCTTCAGGATCGTATGAGTTATTTTGAAATTCATCCATTAGACCTTTTACATCGGTACAATATGAAAGTGACAATTCCTCGTCCATTGTGAAATATTTTCGAAATTCTTCATCTCTGTTTCTATAATAAGAAATCGTAGCTTCTGGCTTAAGTAAATGTCTTTTCTTTAAAAAGGAAGCAAGATGCTCTGAACCATCTTTGGATAAGCCTAAATCTCTGACTAGATCACTAAGTTCTGACTGTGATACGAGTATTGGTTCTGGTTTACGGTTGTATGGTAGAAATTCTTTATCTGTGCCACTAGTATATGATAGGTTGTCACTAGAACATTCATTAGTAACAGTGTTTGAATCTTTTTCGACATTCTCAATGTTTTCGGCATGAACTGATAAGGTGAAATCATTTGTTTCCATAACATCAGCATCAAGTGGTTCAGGAGGCGGAATTAGTTTAGTTGGTCTTGTTACTGTCGAAACATCGTTATAAGTAATAGTGCTTTTATTTTTTCGGTTATGCCTAGATACAACATTCATACAAAAGTAGCGTCATTTTCACTGTATGGTCTATTCCATATTGCTGGTCTGGAATATTTAATCGCCTTCTTATTGATGTACAACATTATTTTTCAAGAACTGCAAATGATGTGGGGAACCCAATCTGTATCCTGGTGCTGTATTTCAATGTTAAAACAATCCTTATATAAGGTTTTAATCTTATCAGTTATCGGTGACCCCATTTTACTCAATACGTGTTGACAGCAAATATAACAAAATGAATCACTATTTTTATCGCACTTATGAAAATTCCTTGTATCGTGAGACCGTTTTCTTGTAGCATTATACTCTACATGAGCCAAGTCACCCACACATGAAGAGCTACGGTCGCTGGATGACGACGGCTGCGGGCCCGCTTTCCCACCCTGATCAACCGCCGATACTGGGTTTCCGAGTCCCTTCATCGTAATTCTCTTTCTTCTACCTGCCATGACGGCATCTAAGCCGTTATCCAGGGACTCTGCCGGCTAGTGGAGTAACACCGTTGCCCACCGTCACCACGTGGAGGTGCCCTGGATGCAGGTAGAAGAATAAAAATCGACCGATGAATTTTCTCGGCGTTCAAAATGGCGCGAAAACATCTGCCGTCTTGAATTTTGCAAATCCTACCTCAGATTCTTGATCAGCGACCCAAAAAATCCCGTGTAACAAATTTGGTAAGGATCGGTTGAATTTTAATTTGAATTCGTTTTTGCATTCGAGAAGCATTATATCTGTCTGATTTATTGAGGTTAGAAAGAAAACAGAACTCTATGGCTCAATCCAACCGATGAATATTAGCTTAGCGTGTCCGAATACATATTAATACATCTTTGGATTCATGAAAAAGCTTGAATCAATTTTTTAGGAGTATATTTTTCTTAATTTTTACTAATTTTTACCTATTTTTTGAGGTTAGAAAAAAATTGAGATGTGATGGCGATATTCTGACGTCAGATTCGTGATCAACGGGCAAAAATACTACGGATCTGATATATCGCATCAAAAGTATACCCCACTTTTTTTTTTTGTGGGGCTGTGTTATTACATATTTATAAAAATTAAATGTTTGAACATTAATAAATAAAAAAAAAAACATCAAAAGAAACTTTCTATATATCTTTCTTCATCTATCATGCGTTTTCCATCATTTTCATTAACGCTTGATGAGTGGCTTTGTAAATAATTTCTCCAGATATACTATTGCACGCATCTGATATTTTTGCCTTTAAGTGCAATATCATTTGTCTCAGTTTTGTATACAATATCTTTAAGAGTCCTCCACAAGAACAAAATCTAACGGAGTGAGGTCTCGTGACTTAGGTGCTCATTGAATAACTAAGCTGCCAACCCCTATCCGTCTTCGTTGAAACCGTTCATTCAAATACTCTCTAACAGCAGCAGTTATATGAGGTGGTGCTCCGTGGTGTTGATACCACATATGCTTTCTTAAAATAAGGGGAACATTTTCTAATAACCAAGAAATTAAGGTATCTATTTCAACTTAGTGTTCCCTCGAGAAAGTATGATCCAGCCAAATGTTTCCCAATTATCATATTACACCATACATCAACGCCATAATGGACGTGATTCTGAATTTGATTAACGTTGTATGGATTCTCATCAGCCCAGTAGAGAAAATTTTTTTTGTTAGGTGTGCCGTTGCTGACAAAATGACTTTCATCAGTCCATGATATATGATTCAGAAAATAACGTTCTTCGTCATATTTAATCATCATTTATGCTACAAAGCTCAGTCGTCGTTCTGAATCAAATTGTGTTAATAACTGAGGATTATGCATTTTATAGTCGTGGTATTTGTTAACTTTAAGAGATTTCTGATTAGCCCCAATTCAAGCATTCAATTGCCTGCTTGCTTGTCTGATTGAATTGTACGGATGGTTTTGAAAATATTGCATAATTTCTGCTACTTTTTCATCTGTTAAAACAGTTTTTTGTTTGGAAATACCTTTCTGTACAGAAAATGCATCCATATTGCTCCTTAAACATTCCAATCGGCAAAACATAGTGTGGTTCGGGATATACCTGTCGGGGTAACGTTCTCGATACAGTCTAACGGCTTTCCAAGAATTTCTTCTTGCTTCTTCCTAAATAAGAATCGTATCTACTTTTTCAGCATGGGAAACCACTTTAACTAGAAGTTATTAGCTCACTGTTTACTTAGTTTAACTCTATGGAATTGAATAGGTGTGCAAACAAGAGCTGTCAGATTGAAGTATAATAGCCACTTACTAGTTAAATTGTTTGAAATCCGCCAAACGTGGCATGCGATCTATGGCAATCGCGATGACCAAAAAATAAATTTTAGAGAGTTTTCGTTGCAAAACAAATTAGAAAAAAATAGTTTAAGGAAAAAATATTGAAAAAAATTAGGGCTTTCCAATGCTGTTTTAAAAAAGGTAATTCGATGAAAAAAAGTTGTTTTGGGCGCCCATCGTCGTTTTCACTACCAAATGTCAAATACGTCAGTATATTCCTTGACATACACTATACTATTCTACATTGAAAAAAAAATATCCAACAATTTTCTATAAATCGGGGCCGGGGGTCTAAAAACTATCACCCTGTACACTAATTTTACACTTTACTTTGCAAAAAAGTTAAATTTCCTTTAAAATTGTAAAAAATGAACTTATTTTTCTCTTGCAGGATCATTTGTCCATAATTCTTGATTTAATACATGAAGATGGAGTACCCATAACAGGATACACCCATTGGAGTCTTCTGGATAATTTTGAATGGACATATGGATACACGTAGGTATTTCTTTTAAGTAGTCTTAACATATTACATAATCAGTAAGCCACATTTTGAAAATGCCAAGTGATATCTTAACAACAAGTCTGTAAAATTCCACTAGGATTTATTTTAAACTAGCCGGGCCCGCGGCTCCGCTCGCGTGGGCTTGATTCACTACTATCGTCACTGCTTATTCCTTCTGTTACCCAACGTAATAAAATATCTCCCACTATTTCTCCTTATCTCCCAATATTTCTCCTTATTTCCCATTATCTCTACATAATTTCCATTATCTAGGCTTATCTCTACTTATCTCCCATTATTTCTCCTTACCTCCCATTATCTCACCTTATTTCCCATTATCTAGGCTTATTTCGACTTATCTCCCATTATTTCTCCTTATCTCCCATTATCTAGACTTATCTCTGCTTATCTCCCATTATCTCTCCTTATCTCCCATTAATTATACTTATTTCCCATTACCTCACCTTATCTCCCATTATCTAGGCATATATCGAATTATATAGAACATATGTATAAATTTATAAAAACACGTAAATCGGATAAGTGGTTCTCGAGTGATAAGCGCACTAACGGACAGACAGACAGACAGAGAGACGTTGCATTTTATATATATTGTATTCTTTGCTACATGATATTGTTCCATATTTATTGCTTTAGGGAGTGTATTGCAAGAGAACGCGCTAGCGGCAAACTTTTCTCCGACTTAATTCACTATTATCGTCACTGTTTATTCCTTATGTCACCTAATAAAACATATCCTATAACCTGGCCAGAGAACATACGTATGTTTAAAAAAAAAGCACGTAAATCGGATAAGTAGTTCTCCAGTGATAAGCACACTAACGGACGGACGGACAGACAGACAGACAGACGGACAGAGAGACATTGCATTTTATATATATTATAGATATTCTCTGCTACATAATATTGTTCCATATTTAATGGTCTGGACTGTGTATTGCAAGAGAACGCGCTAGCGGCAAACTTTGTCCGACTTCATTTACTATTATTGTCACTGCTCATTCCTTATGCTACCTATCGTAATAAAGTATAGCCTATAACCTGGCCGGAGAACATATGTAAAAAAGTACGAAAATCGGATAAGTGGTTCTCCAGTGATAAGCGCACTAACGGATAGACAGACAGACAGAATACGTTGCATTTTATATATATATATATATATATATATATATATATATATATATATATATATATATATGTATATATATTATAGATGTAATAAAATATATACCTATAACCTGGTCAGAGAACATATGTATGAATTTAAGAAATCACGTAAATCGGATAAGTGGTTCTCGAGGGATAAGCGCATTAACAGACAGACAGCAGACAGACCAACATTGCATTTTATATATATTATAGATATAGATTATTATTATTATTATATAACCTGGCCAAAGAATATATGCATGAATTTAAAAAAAGACAGGTAAATCGGATAAGTGGTTCCCGCGTGATAAACGCACTAACGGACAGACAGACAGACAGAGACATTGCATTTTATATATTATAAATTATACATTACAGATATTCTTTGCTACATAATATTGTTTCATATTTAATGGTTTAGGCTGTGTATTGCAAAAGCACGCGCTAGCGGCAAACTTATTTCCAACATCATTCACTATTTTACGTCGCTGCTCATTTCTTATGCTACCTATCGTAATAAAATATAGCCTATAACCTGGCCAGAGAACATATGTATGTTTTAAAAAAAAAGTACGTAAATCGGATAAGTGGTTTTTCAGTGATAGGCGCACTAACGGACAGACAGACAGACAGACAGAGAGACGTTGCATTTTATATATATTATAGAAGATAAAAATTTTTATATTTTTTTATTAAATTTGTTTAGGGTACATTTTTTTCTTTGTTCTGAGATGGGCTAATTTTTATTTAACTAAATGATAAACTATTTTTTTGTCAGAAAAGTAAGATTTTTTAGTCTTAAGTGAAAAAACGTATTAGTTTTATCTACCTTAAATCGGTACCTTACTGTTGACGTATTGTATCATTATTCCTATTTTTGTATACATCATTATTTAACTAAATGATAAGCTATTTTCTTGTCAGAAAAGTAAGATTTTTTAGTCTTAAGTGAAAAAACGTATTAGTTTTATCTACCTTAAATCGGTACCTTACTGTTGACGTATTATATCATTATTCCTATTTTTGTATAATTCATTTAGGTGATTTTACTTAGCTTCAATTGTGCTTCGTGCAATGTACATCCATACGAAATAAATAAATACATGTATCTTAAATGTTCAGTCTTTGATCCCCATATAAGGTATCTTCAGTTGTCATGACACAATTTAGCACACTTGCTGCTATATTCTACACTTTCTAGAAATTTACACACACATCTTTAAAAAAATCTGCAATAATATTGATCGTTACCTCGCATTACCCACGACATATTGTAAAATTTGTAAACATTCACTGACAAGAAAGCAAATAAACTGAACCTTAGTGTCCGCGTGGAATGTGGATTACCAGCAAATCCTTTGTCGGTTTTAGAAGAATAAAAATATCTTAAAATATTTTTTTATTCAATTTAGAAAAGCCGACTCAAATCTTAACCTTACGTCTGACTAACGATTTTCGATACTGGTGAGTTCTAGGGTTGACCAGTGGCAGCGTGAAAAAGATATTCATGAGATCATTTCTGCAGGGTCGATTTTTTCCTTTATTGTTTAGGTTCGCTACTTAAGGTGAATTTTATGCAATCGGTCTTACTACAGGGATTCACCAGTTCCAGTATATGCAATGAATTTCATAACACCCTGTGTATATATATATATATATATATATATATATATATATATATATATATATATATATATATAAATATATTACTTATTTATATAAATATGCATATACTTCGTTACAAGTTTTACTGTTAATAAACTCTTAAATTTCAGATCTAAATTCGGAATTATCTCAGTCAACTTTATAGACGCCAACAGGACAAGAACTCCTAGATCATCTTATTACCGATATCAAAGTATAATTGGAACAAAATGCCTCGTGGACACTTGCGTGTATGATGTATCTTCCAGGATTTTGCCAACATCTTTTACATTTATGCTAATATCTCTTGTATTTTCATATATACTACATTAACTTATTATTTTAGTACGTTTTTATACATTTCTGTGGACTAATTGTGACTGATCCCGAAAATATAATTTTCCGAACGGTTTACTAGATTGTAGCAAAGTATAAAATGTGTTTGTTAAAATTTTCGATATGTACTACTAATTTTGACAAATAAATAATTATTTTATATTATATTTTTTTAATTTATTCTTCCGATAAGGACGTAGGCGACTCTCTCGCCATTGCCAGTGGTTGGTGCTTTTTTAAATAATATCCACAGACAAAGGCGACCTACTGTTTAATGCCGATTCCGGATGGCCAAAGCGAGAAAGTTTTACTAGGCATGATACTACGGATGGTATGCCGTTGCCTTTCCGAGAGAGGCGACTATCAAGTTGTAAATTTTATTTCATTTTATTATTTATTTATCTTTTTTTATTGTTATTCCTTGAGCCGAGATACGAACTCGGGTCGCTGGCGTAAAAAAGTAGACACCTTAAAGGCGACCTACTGTTTAATGCCGATTCCGAATGACCAAAGTGAGAAAGTTTTACTAGGCATGATACTACGGATGGTTTGCCGTTGCCTTTCCGAGAGAGGCGACTATCAAGTTGTAAATTTTATTTCATTTCATTATTTATTTATCTTTTTTATTGTTATTTCCTGAGCCGAGATACGAACTCGGGTCGCTGGCGTAAAAAAGTAGACACCTTAAACGCTACGCTATGGCTGCCTCCTGTTATTTTATACTAATGCACAAACAATTTTGTAAGCATAATAAACTTCCTTGTGACTCCTGTAAAATATCGTTTTTTGAACTTGACACTTGAATAAATAACTGTTATATAGCTTCCAATATTTTTTACTTTGTTTTATTAGCGTTCTGTACGGAACACTTATAAGATCACTTCGGTGTCTGTCCGTCTGCCTGTTTGTCTGTCACACCCCGATTTTCTCCGAAATTATTTGACACAGAAAGTTGAAATTTGGTACTAATATAGGAATTGATGGCCTTATTAGAGCTGTGTAGTTTTGAAAATTAAATTTTGACTTAAGGGGTTAGTTTTGGGCGATGAAATCGGAAGCGAAATTTTTTTTTTTACCAGATCATCGAGTGAAGCGTCAAATGAAAGCTTGTAAAAACACGAGTTCAAAACTTAATGTAATACTTGCGCACACTTTTCTTAGTATTATTTTTTAAAAATCGCGAAAAATCGCTGTCCCCCCCCCTTATCCCCAAAAGTACTGATTAAAAAAATTTGCAAAAAATTCTGGAATATTCTCCACAAGGTGTAGATTGAACGAAAATTATTACAAGTGCATTACCTTTAATAATTTATCTGGTATATAAAAAAAAAAATCAAGGTCATCAGCTTTCAGTAAAGATCGGAAACAAACTTTCTTAATTTGGGCTGTGTTTTGTGAAGTCACTGATCATATTATACCTCCGTAAAGAAATTTTTTATTTCAAAAGCAATCAACGTACGGAACACTAATTGCGCAAATTCAACTTGACCGGTTATTTTTCAAAAAAAATCGATAAACCCATTGTGCCTCACTGTTGTTGAGTTTGTTTGTGAATGACGCGGTGAGTGTAACTGCGCATTCTACAATGATCATGTTCACCGATGACCTTAAGTTGTACAGGTATTGAGCGGTGAAGGGACTCACTGGCACTCCAGAGTGATTTGGACGCCCTTTGAGTCTGGTCTCAATCTAACAATTTGTTGTTGAATATCAAAAAGTATTGTTGGATCACTTTCTTTAGTGATACTAGAAAATTCAACACTGGCTACTCAATTAATGATTGGGCTTTGCAGCAGGGATCTTGAAATCTAGTCCAATGAGAGATTGTCCTTTGTCGAGCATATTTCTAGGATAATCCTAAAAAGCTTGGGTCTGCAAGGTTTTGTGACTAGAAATGATGAATTATCTGTGAATGTCACCAAATTGTTGTATACCTCATTGGTGAGGTCAAATGTTGAATATTCCACTATTGTCTGGTCGCTCCACGATCGAGTTCACATTGACACTCTCGAGCGTATATAAAACAAGTTCCTTCGCTTTATGGCTAATAAGCTTAATATTAACTTTGATCATATCATAAGTCAGATATGCAGCATAGGTTGAACTTGGACACTCCGGAGGTGAGGTGGGTGCGATTTGAATTGTGGTTTGTCTTCAGACTTATCCATAGATTGATGGACTGTCCCCGTCTCTTGTCCAGAATAATTTTAATCCCCCCCCCCCCGTCGTGACTTGCGTAACTTTCAGTTCTTTAATATACCATTTCATTCCACCAATTATGGGCAACATTATTCTGTCGATAGACCCCTCCGAACTTTAAACAACTTGGACATTGATTTACTGTATTTAGGTACACCTTGTGTGGCCTTACAGCACAGTTATCTAGTTTAATTTGAATGGCTGCTCACTGCTGTATTCTGTATATTGTTACGTTATATTATATTACTAGCCGTGCTTGCGGCTCCGCTCACATGGACTTGAATCACTACTATCGTCACTGCTTATTCCTTACGTTACCTAACGTAATAAAATATCGGCCATTATTTCCCCTTATCTTCCATTATTTCCTCTTATCTCCCATTATCTCTACATAATTTCCATTATCTAGGCTCATCTCTCCTCATCTCCCATTATTTCTCCTTATCTCCCATTATTTATCCTTATCTCCCATTATTTACACTTATTTCCGATTATTTCACCTTATCTCCCATTATCTAGACTTATATCGAATTATATAGAACATATGTATAAATTTATATAAACACGTAAATCGGATAAGCGGTTCTCGAGCAACAAGCGCACTAAAGGACAGACAGACAGACAGAGAGACGTTTGCAACATGATATTGTTTCATATTAAATGGTTTAGGCAGCGTATTGCAAGAGAACGCGCTAACGGTAACCTTTTTTTTCCGACTTGATTCACTATTATCGTCACTGCTTATTCTTTATGTTACCTAACGCAATAAAATATATCCTATAACCTGACCGAAGAACATATGTATGTTTTAAAAAAAGCACGTAAATCAGATAAGTGGTTCTCCAGTGATAAGCACACTAACGGACAGACAGGCAGAGAGACAGGCAGACAGACAGACAGAGAGACGTTGCATTTTAAATTTATTATAGATAGAAAATTATAGATGACCGGGCCAGAGAACAAATGTATGAATTAAAAAAAAAAAACACGTAAATCGGGTAAGTGACTCTCGAGTGATAAGCGCATTAACGGACAGACAGACAGACAGAGAGACGTTACATTTTACATATTATGGTATATTCTTTGCTATATGATATTGTTCCATATTTAGTGGTTTAGGCAGTCTATTGCAAGAGAACGCGCTAGCGGTAAACTTTTTCCGATTTGATTCACTATTATCGTCACTGCTTATTCCTCATGTACCTAACGTAATAAAATATAGCCTATAACCTGGCCAGAGAACATATGTATGTTAAAAAAAAACACGTAAATCGGATAAGTGGTTCTCCAGTCATAAGGGCACTAACGGACAGACAGACAGAGAGACGTTCCATTTTATATATATTGTAGATATAGATTTTTATTATTATATCACCTGGTCAAAGAATATATGTATAAACTTGAAAAAGACACGTAAATCGGATAAGTGGTTCTCGCGTGATAAACGCACTAATGGACAGACAGACAGAGAGACATTGCATTTTATATATAACTAGCCGGGCCCGCGGCTCCGCTCGCGTGGACTTGATTCACTACTATTGTCACTGCTTATTTCTTATGTTACCCAACGTAATAAAATATTTCCCATTATTTCCCCTTATCTCTCAATATTTCTCCTTATCTTCCATTATCTCTACATAATTTCCATTATCTAGACTTATCTCTGCTCATCTCCCATTATTTCTCCTTATCTCCCATTATTTCTCCTTATCTCCCATTATTTCTCCTTATCTCCCATTATCTCACCATAACTCCCATTATCTAGACTTACCTCTGCTTATCTCTCATTATTTCTCCTTATCTAGGCTTATCTCGACTTATCTCGCAATATTTCTCCTAATCTTCCATTATTTCTCCTTATCTCCCATTATGTCACCATAACTCCCTTTATCTAGACTTATCTCTGCTTATCTCTCATTATTTCTCCTTAACTCCCATTATTTATACTTATTTCCCATTATCTCACCTTATCTCCCATTATCGAGGCTTATCTCGACTTATCTCCCATTATTTCTCCTTATCTCCCATTATCTCACCATAACTCCCATTATCTAGACTTACCTCTGCGTATCTCTCATTATTTCTCCTTATCTAGGCTTATCTCGACTTATCTCGCAATATTTTCTCCTTATCTTCCATTATTTCTCCTTATCTCCCATTATGTCACCATAACTCCCATTATCTAGACTTATCTCTGCTTATCTCTCATTATTTCTCCTTATCTCCCATTATTTATACTTATTTCCCATTATCTCACCTTATCTCCCATTATCGAGGCTTATCTCGACTTATCTCCCATTATTTCTCCTTATCTCCCATTATCTCACCTTATCTCCCATTATCTAGGCTTATATCGAATTATATAGAACATATATATATATAAATTTATAAAAGCACGTAAATCTGATAAATGGTTCTCGAGTAATAAGCGCACTAACGGACAGACAGAGAGACGTTACATTTTATATATAATATATTCTTTGCTACATGATATTGTTTCATACTTAATTCTTTAGGCAGTGTATTGCAAGAGAACGCGCTAGCGGCAAACTTTTCTCCGACTTGATTCACTATTATCGTCACTGCTTATTCCTCATGGTACCTAATGTAATAAAATATAGTCTATAACGTGGCCAGAGAACATATGTATGTTTTAAAAAAAAAGCACGTAAATCGGATAAGTGATTCTCCAGTGATAAGCGCACTAACGGACGAACAGACAGACAGAGAGACGTTGCATTTTATATATATTACAGATATTCTTTGCTCCATGATATTGCTCCATATTTAATGGTTTAGCATGTTTAAAAAAAAAAGGAACGTAAATCGGATAAGTGGTTCTCCAGTGATAAGCGCACAAACGGACACACAGAGAGACGTTGCATTTTATATATATTATAGATATATTTTACTACATGATATTGTTCCATATTTAGTGGTTTAGGCAATGTATTGCAAGAGAACACGCTAGCGGCAAACTTTTTTTCCGATTTGATTCATTATCATATTATCGTCACTGCTTATTCCTCATGGTACCTAACGTAATAAAATATAGTCTATAACCTGGCCAGAGAACATATGTATGTTTTAAAAAAAAAAGCACGTAAATTGGATAAGTGGTTCCCAGTGATAAGCGCACTAACGGACGAACAGACAGACAGACATGTATAAATTTATAAGAACACGTAAATCGGATAAGTGGTTCTCGCGTGATAAACGCACTAATGGACAGACTGACAGACAGAGAGACATTGCATTTTATATATATTATAGATTATAGATATTCTCTGCTACATAATATTGTTCCATATTTAATGGTTTAGACTGTGTATTGCAAGAGAACGCGCTAGCGGCAAAGTTTTTTTTCCGATTTGATTCACTGTTATCGTGACTGCTTATTTCTCATGTTACGTAACGTAATAAAATATAGCCTATAACCTGGCCAGAGAACATATGTATGTTTTAAAAAAAGCACGTAAATCGGATAAAGTGGTTCTCCAGTGATAAGCGCACTAACGGACAGACAGACAGACAGAGATATGTTGCATTTTTTTTATATATTATAGATGTAATAAAATATATATCTATAACGTGGTCAGAGAACATATGTATGAATTTAAAAAATCACGTAAATCGGATAAGTGTTTCTCGAGGGATAAGCGCACTAACGGACAGACAGACAGAGAGACGTTGCATTTTATATATATTATAGATATAGATTATTATTATTATTATATAACCTGGCCAAAGAATATATGTATGAATTTAAAAAAAGACAGGTAAATCGGATAAGTGGTTCTCGCGTGATAAACGCACTAATGGACAGACAGACAGACAGATAGACATTGCATTTTATATATATTATAGATTATAGATTATATATATTCTCTGCTACATAATATTGTTCCATATTTAATGGTTTAGGCTGTGTATTGCAAAGAAACGCGCTAGCGGCAAACTTTTTTCCGACTTCATTCACTACTTTACGTCACTGCTCATTCCTTATGCTACCTATCGTAATAAAATATAGCCTATAACCTGGCCAGAGAACATATGTATGTTTTAAAAAAAAAGTACGTAAATCGGATAAGTGCTTCTCCAGTGATAAGCGCACTAACGGACAGATAGATAGACAGACAGAGAGACGTTGCATTTTATATATATTATAGATTTTTATAATTATTAGTATTCTTACTGTTATGCACTGATTGTTGTTGCCAACTTGTAAAGTATTTTATTTTCCTGCTATGAGTTTATAAAATTGTAAAAATGGGGTAACCCGTGAACTTAGTAGATAAATAAATAAATAAATAAACTGATTTTCACGGGACTCTCCTTGCTCTAAAATAAGTATTAAATTTGACTTCCTTAAAAGGACACGCTGAGACGAAAATGTGATCTTTTTTAGGGCATACTATAGGCTCTGATGAGGCCAAAAGTTTCTATATTAGTGCCAAATTTCAACTTTTTCTGTCAAATAGTTTTGGAGATAATTGGATGTGACAGATGGACACCGAAGTGATCTTATAAGTGTTCCGTACGAAACACTAAAAATAGTGTAGAAAGTAGGTGGTGTATGGAGATTTTTTGGACTGACTGTATATATATATATATATATATATATATATATATATATATATATATATATATATATATATATATATATATATATATATATATATATATATATATATATATATATACATATATACACCCATTGTTTGTGCTTGAGTAAGCGGTCTTTGGGAAAGAACTAAAAAGTTTTTGACACCCTTTTTTTTACGCCAAGGTTTCGAAAATATTTCGTTTTCTTCCTCAGGACCACAATTATAGTAGATTATCAGTATTTTTAGGATTCAAAGCAAAAAACAACTCGTATTTTATTCATAACATTAAAGTACTTACTGCTAAGTGGTGTGTTCAGGAATCATTGTTTTGTGGGGGTACCTTATTACACTGATTTATTAGAAAAAAAACATGAGAGAACCTCTGTCTGTCACTGTCACACCCCCGATTTTCTCCGCAATCATTTGACATGGAGAGTTGAAATTTGTCACAAATATGGGAATTGATGGCCCAATCAGAGCCGTGTAGTTTTGAAAATTAAATTTTGAGTTAAGGGGTCAGTTTTGGGGAATGAAATCGAAACTTAAAAAAAAATTTTGCAAGGTCATCGAGTGAGATGTCAAATGAAAGTTTGTAAAAACATGAGTTCAAAAATATATATGATATAATACTCACACAAATTTTTTCTTTATATTATTTTTCAAAAATTGCCAGAAATCACTGTCTTTGAGAACTAATCAAAAAATTTCGAAAAATTTCTGGAATGTTCTCCATAAGGTGTAGATTGAACGAAAATTATCACGAGTATATCTGGTATATAAAAAACCAAAAATGTCGAGGTCATCAGTTTTCAACGAAGTTCAGAAAGAAACTCTGTTGTTGGGGTGTGTTTGGTTACGGTTTTTTGAAATATATTGAGAAAAAATTAAGCAAAATATTAAAATTTCCGATGGCAGTGTGAAAGTTAAAAATTACGAGATTTTCTTTCAAAAAAATATAGAGATCCAAATCCCATAAAGAAGAACAAAGCTTGATTGTCCGTTGAAAATATTCGTTATCATTTTTCGCATTAACAATAACTTTTGCACACTCTCACATTCCCATAGAATCTAAGTTAAAAAAAGCATTTAATTTAATAAATACAATCAGGATGTACTTCAAGAGATGACCATGTTTTCAAATAATTTGTAATGTCCCGTACGGAACAGTTATAAGTTCACTTCGGTGTCAGTCCGTCTGTCCGTCGGTCACACCCTATTTTCTCCGAACCTATTAAACAAAGAAAGTTGAAATTTGACACTAATATAGGAATTGATGACCTCATCAGAGCCATGTAGTTCTGAAAGTTATGTTGTGTGACTTAAGGGGTTAGTTTTGGGGGTAAAATCGGAAGCGAAAAAAACATTTTCTACCAGGTCATCGAGTGGGGTGTAAAATTAAAGCTTATAAAAACACAAGCTCAAAAATATATATGATATAATACTTACGCATACTTTTCTTTGTAATATTTTAAAAAAATTGCCAAAAATCGCTGTCACCCCTTGTCTCGAAAAGTACAGGGTGAGTCAACGATAGAGTAAAGCTCATTATCTCATTTGTCTCAGGAATTACGAAAAAATGTTAAATACAATAGTTTTAGGGAATGTTAAGGTGCACAGTTTAAAATTATTTTTGAGTATACAGGGTACTTCAAAAAAAATTAGGCCGATATAACATATGTTTTTTTTTAAATGGAACATCCTATTTTCTAATTTATTTTTAAATTCTACGTAAAATTTTATAACTTTTTTATTGATAATGTTATATACCTCAACCTAGCAGTTTTTCTAATTTTTCAATTTTTTTTTAAAAATACTAGTTTTCAGTTTTGTAAAAAATTGCCAGTAGCATCATTGTTTCTGAAGGTGGAATACTCATAATTGGTGCGAGATATATGTAAAGAAATTTGAGTTAGATGCTACAGGGGGTTCAAAATAAATTTCGACTATTTTAAATTGAAAAATCTCAAATTTTTTTAAATGGCACACCCTGTATATTATTATTTTTTTCTGATAGATTTTACAAAACTCTCCAACTTTTATTAAGTATGTCACATACCTATTTCTAATAGTTTTCGATTTATTTTGAATTTTTTAATTTTTAACCTTACGCTATTGTGAAAACATAAACAAATAGTTAATAATAATTTTAATATAGTTTAGCTTATCTAATGAGTAATTATTATGACGTAATAAATGTTCAAAAATATGCCCATCTACTTGAATACACATGTTTAGTCGTTTTACTATATTTTCCTTCACTTTCCTTAGCATAAAGGAGGTTACCATATTGTCCTGCACGCATCCCGTACCCTATTTTCATATCTACTGGTGTTGTACGGAGATTCACATAAACACGATCTTTAATGTCGCCCCACAGAAAGAAGTCTAAAGGTGTTAAGTCACATGATCGAGGGGGACACTGAATGAATCCATCCCTACCGATCCATTTTTGCGGGTAACAATCGTTTAAAAATTCCTGAACATCTCGATGGTAATGAGCAGGAGCTCCGTCTTGTTGAATACACATTTGTTCCCTTTCAAAGTTATCAAGTTCTTCAAGAAGCTGGGGTAATTCGTTTTGCAAAAAATTTAGATATCTAGGCCCGTTAAACGGTTCGCGGAAAAAATATAGACCAACAATACGAAAATTTAATATTCCACACCATACATTAAGCGACGAATGGTTTTGGTTTTGAACTTCCCGAATTCAAAATAGATTAACTGTTGAATAATAATGCATGTTATGGCTGTTAACTGCTCCATTACTGCGAAAAGTAGCTTCATCAGAAAACATCACTTTGGAGAAAAAATTTAGATCGGCCTCTATTACTCCATTTATGGTGGTAAAAAAGTTTACTCGTCGTTCAAAACCACGGTTTTGAAGTTCTCAATGTAGTTCCATATGAAAGGGATGATACTTGTATTTTCTCGTGGTGCGATTAGCCGTATATTGGGATGTGTCAGACAAGTCAATTAGTTGACGGCGGCTGACCTGGGAGTATCTTCAACATGTGTTGGTTGGTGCCAATATCAGGTTCTTATTTATGAGATCTGATATTACATGCATATTTATGTTAGAATTAATCCGTAGTCAGTTGAAAATAAGAAAAAGATGATTTACTTAGTAACAGGATAATTTCTCTCATTAGTGCTCTTAAGCGTACATGTTTAGTTAAAGACACCATTTCCAATATCTAGGAACTAAACTTGTAGTACATAGTAGCTCATTTTCTAGGCAGTAGTGTTTATTTTTTGGCATTATTTGGCTAGGATTGAAGTCTTGGTGGAGGTGCTCACTGTTTATCCTTCAACTGTCGACGTCTGGTTAACGTTTTATGTCAGAACTGTGTGGTTTAAAAATTCCCGAACTTCCCGGTGGTAACGAGCAGGAGCTCCGTCTTGTTGAATCCACATTTGTTTCCTTTCAAAGTTATTAACTTCTTCAAGAAGCTGGGGTAATTCGTTTTGCAAAAAGTTTAGATATCTAGGCCCGTTAAGCGTTTCGTGGAAAAAATATGGATCAACAATTCAAAAATTTAATATTCCACACCATAGCCACCGATGATTTTAGTTTTGAACTTCCCGTACCCAAAATGGATTAACTGTTGAATAATAATGCATGTTATGGCTGTTAACTGCTCCATCACTGCGAAAAGCAGCTTCATCAGAAAACATTATTTTAGATAAAAAATTTGGATCGGCCTCTATTGCTCCATTCATGGTGGTACAAAAGTTTACTCGTCCTTCAAAATCACGGTCATAAAGTTCTTGGTGTAGTTCTATATGAAAGGGATGATTCTTGTACTTTCTCGGGTGCGATTAACCGTAGATTGGGATGTGTCAGATAAGTCAGCTATCTGACGGCTGCTGACCTCGGGATTATCTTCAACATGAAGTAAAATCTCCATTTCTTTTTCCTCATTGGTAGCATTCTGGTTTACTACTTTCCGTTTCGTATACTCAACGCTACCACTACCATCAAACCGTTTCCATTAAGCACTGAAAAGATTTTCTAGATGGTATACATCTATTAGGGTACTTCGCTCCGTAAAGCCTTTCTGCCAAAAGACAATTTTTTCCCCGCCTCGCCAAGTATATAAACCATATAAATTAATTCATTTTTAGGAAAATCTATAACTATTACCTTTATACGTCACTTACTACAAGAAATTAAACTATTTTTACTTGCTTAATAGGCATGTCAAAATTTGACAATGCCTATATTTTGTTTTGGCTTGACAACTTTGACGTTATAGCGCAAGTGTATTAAAAACAAGAGTAAAAATTGAAATATTCAAAATAAATCGAAAACTATTAGAAATATGTATATGACATACTTAAAAGTTGGAGGGTTTTGTAAAATCTATCAGAAAAAATAATAATATACAGAGTGTGCCATTTAAAAAATTTGAGGTTTTTCAATTCAAAATAGTCGAAATGCATAAATTTATTTTGAACACCTTGTAGCATCTAACTCAAATTTTTTTACATATATCTTTTTTTCATCTCTATAGAACGGTCGTACCAATTATGAGTATTCCACTTTCAGAAACAATGGCGCTACTGGCAATTTTTGCAAAACTGAAAACTAGTATTTTTTTTAAAAAATTGAAATGTTACAAAAGCTACTAGGTCTAGGTAACTAACATTATTAATAAAAAAGTTATAAAATTTTACGCAGAATTTAAAGATAAATTAGAAAATAGAATGTTCCACTTAAAAAAACATATGTTATATCGCCACAACTTTTTTAAATATACTGTATACTCAAAAATAATTTTAAACTATGCACCTTAACATTCCTAAAACTTTTGTATTCAACATTTTTTCGTCATTCCGGTAACAAATGAGATAATGAACTTTACTCTATCGTTGACTCACCCTGTACTGATCAAAAAAATTTTGAAAAAATTCTGAAATATTCTCCACAAGGTGTAGATTGAACGAAAATTATCATGAGTGCACCTTTTATAATTTATGTGGTATATAAAAAAAAACTGAATGTCGGCAGTTTTCAACAAATATCAGAAACAAATTTTATTGAAAACTCATTTGGGGTATGTCTTGAGAAGTCTAATTTTTTTTATTATTATTTTCAAGGCAATCACGGTACGGAACACTAATTGCGCAAATCCAACTTGCACTTGACCGGTTTTATTTTGTTTAAATGGACTAAAAATGTCTTTGTCTCTTCTTACTGTGAGCTCTTGACTTTCAATAGAACCTTGTTCAGAGACGGTGTAACGAGAAACTTATAACGAACAATATTAGTTTAAGTGCCCTTCGGTTAATTAAATTTAACTATAATATTGGTGTGAATAATATAATTTCTTTTAAATTACTGGATCGCTGGAGATTCCTATTATTTCAAGCTCATATTTTGAAGTCAACTGTAAAAAAATGATATAAAATGTTAAGATTTTATCAATGCAATTAGAAAGGAACAAAACTCGCGATGTGTGAAAGTTATTTTTGTTTTAACAAAAAATATTTCAATAAAAAATATCGCCCACATGTAAACAAATGCAAAGTTTGTTAGTTCGGTAAAAATATCCATCCTTCACGTTTCTAAATCACAATTCCCGCATTATCGTCGATCTGGCAAAGATTTTCAAATTGCCCCGAATTTGCCGTGAAAACTGTTTTACTGTATCCACCTTTTTACTATGAAGCTTCTGCTTGACCTTCTTGTAAATCTAAAGCATTTTTGCATCGTTCAAATTTAGGAAAAGATGAAAAGTCTCCGAAACCTTTTTCTGAAACACATTCCCAAATATGGATCTTCACAGGGTGTTTCACGATGCGCTGAATCACTCGTTCAGTAGATATTGACTAGGCCAGTGGAGTGAAAAAAAATACATTGCTCCAGTCTCGATCTATGTTATCCTCCGCCCACGCGAGTCGTTTCTCTCTGTTTTGTCGCTCAGTAGTGGTTTCTGGATTGTACTCCACCACTTTAAATTGTTAGTCCGAAGATGAGTACGAATCGTTACATAGGATATATTCAAAAATGTTTGCTCTGTTTTAGTTTTTGCTACTCTTGGCATCAAGTTAACTGAGGATTTCGGGAAAAAATGTTAAGATTTATTTTTTTCGTCATTATCCGACACTTTTCCTCTCTAACCACGTTCTGGTAGATTACACAGGACCACAAAAAAAGTTTTGTAGTTGAAAGGTGAGATACCATACCACATGTTTTTTGAAGTGCTAAAAACGAATCCGAGTTCAGAATTGACTCATCACCCAAGGATTTTGACATAACCTCGAAAAACACCTTTATATAACGAAAAATATTTTTACAAATAAACTAAAACCCTAACGGAGCAAACCACGGGAGCTGGAATCGAATCCACGGTCAGAATTCACCCACCACGTCAGTATTTTGACATAACTTTAAAAAACACCTCAAAAATGATCAGAATTGCCTCTGTAAAAATTTAAATGAACTATATCTATACGTATTTTGTGGTGCTTTAACCGAATATGCTAAAAGAATTGACCAATTAAGTCAAGAACTTGAAATAACCTCAAAAAGTCTAGTCCTTTCATTCACAGGTTGCTGGATTAAGGTGGGTGCCCTCGCTTCTCGCCCACTGGATGCTTTATTAAAGTGACTTCCCGATGGTGAGAAACGAGGGGACTCACTTGAGTAAAGCACCCCGAGGCTGAAAAGCGGTGGAACTCCATAATTCAGCATCTTGCGAATGAAAGTACTGGACTAATTGAGGATATTTCAAGATCCTGACGTAATAGGTTAATTCTGTTGACATATTTGCTTTCAGCGACCCAAAGTACGTATAGATATATGGTCTACTCGTTTTTTTTGCATTAGGTTATGTTATGGTTATAGTTCTTCTTGATATAATTTTCTTATATTAGGTTATGCCAGATTTAGAGTTCTCGGTGTAAAGTTCTTAGTGTAAGATTCTTGCATTAGCCTATGTTAGGTTTAAAGTTCTTTGTGTAAAGTTCTTACTGTAAGTTTCTTGCACTAGGCAATATTAGGTTTAGAATTCTATATTAAGATTAGCGTTCTTGGTGTAAGTTTCTTGCATTAGGCTGTATTAGAGGTATTGGTTTAAAGTTCTTGGCGTAAGTTTTTTGCATTAGGCTATGTTAGGTTTAGATTTTTTGGAGTAGAGTTCTTGCATTAAGTTATATTAAGCTTAAAATTCTGGTTGTAAGGTTCTTCCATAGGAGTGAGAGGCGAGAAATCTCACTGTTATCCAGCATCGCGAGTTTGATGTGCGAGGGGAATCATTTTAATAAAGCATCTAGTGGACGAGAAGTGAGAGGACTCACCTTAATCCAGCAACCACACTTGAGGTGTTTTTGACGTTGCTGACGTGACGGGTGAATTCTAACCTTGGATTCGATTTCAACACCAACCAAAATACGTGTGGTTTGCCCGTTTACATTTTTAATTTATTTGTAAAAGTATTTGCGAAGCTGCGAACCATTCATCGAGCCATTTTTTCACATCTTCGTGCAAACCAAAGCGCTGTTCAGCAAGTGCGTGACCCATCGATGCAAACAAGTGGTAATCGGAAGGAGCCAAGTCTGGTAAGTAAACCGCACGGGTTAGAACTTCTCAGCTGAGTGCTTCCAACGTGTCGCGAACTGGTTTTGCCCGTATATGATGTAGCATTGTAATGAAGAAGACTTTGTGTTGCCTCTCTCGGTATTCTGGCCTTTTTTCAAGCAGCTAGCGATTCAAATCGGTTAATTGTTGTTGGTAACGTTTAATATTAACAGTTTCCCCAGGTTTTAACAGCTCATAATAGACCACGCCCCTCTGGTCCTACCAAACACAGAACATCGTCTTTCCGCCAAAGCGATTCGGTCTTGCGGTCGATGTGGATGGTGCGCCTGGGTCTACCCATGATTTTTTGCACTTGGGATTCTCAAAATAAATCCACTTTTCATCCCCTGTAACTATACGATGCAAAAACGACTTCCTTTTGTACCGAGCGAACAAAATGTCACACGCGTTTTTGCGCTTTTCCATTTGTCTGTCTTTCAACTCATGTGGTATCCATCTACCTGTCTTCTGAATCTTTCCCATCTCCCGTAGCCGATTGGAAACGGCTTGTTGACTAACGCCCAATTGCTCGGCGAGTGGTTTTTGTGTTTGTGAATCATCTTCGTCCAACAATGCCTGCAATTCCACATCTTCGTATTTTTTGGCGGTTTTCCACGTTCCTTGTCTGCAACATCGAAGTCACTACTTTTGAAACGCCGAAACCATCGTTCACACGTATCTTGCGATGGAGCATATTTACCATAAGTTTTCGAAGTAATCGGTATGATTCAACAGCAGTTTTCATCAAATGAAAACAAAAAATTAATGCTGTCCGCGAATGTTCTTTGTTCAGTATAAATTTCGACATATTGAACACAACAACACAACACTATGCACACACTTTTCCAATTTATCACTCGTGCGCGTCTGACACTGGTTGATAACACAACAAAATGGCGCAGTGTCAAATCTTTATAGCACAAACGGGATTGGTGCACCATCTGTTGTCTGAAATCAGCATTTCATACTTGTACACCTGGTATGTCCTGGCATGAACGTGTTGCAAGTACAGCAAAGAGAGCTTCTCAAAAATTGGGAATATTATTTCGAACCAAAAAGCTTGATATTCGACAACAACTGTTAATTCTTTAGAAAGCACAAATTCGTCCACCTATGGAATACTGCTTCCATGTTTGGGGCTCAGCTCCAAAACTGCATTTGTTGGATTCTATTCAGAGAAGACCTGTTAGTCCGATTGGAAACCCAAAACAGATCGGAGGCCTTGATTCGTTGGAACGTCAAGAACGGTTGGCTACTTGACTCTTTTCTACAAGTATTTTCATGGAAAATGTTCGATGGATGTGGTCAGCTTGATTCCTCCCAGAGCGTTTAATGTTATAAATACACATCGCGCTAATACTTCACATCCGTATGAGGTCAGACTTGTTACTCCTCATACTACCCTTTAAAAGCAGTCTTTTATATGGAGAACATCATTCCTTTGGAATAATTTGCCCAGGACTGCGTCCCCGCCGAGTATAATTTACAGCGATTCAAGACTCACTCAAGAATCACTTTTTCCGCACACATGTCGCTCCTGTAGCGCTTTAGGGATTTCCTTGCAGCACGTGTTCTAGACCCATAAAAAAAAGATTATAGGTTGAAATCAAATTATAATGTCAAACTTTTCAGAAAAATTAAATCGCAGGCACAATTACCGATTAATCTGCATTACTTCTCAAGTTTAAATAACATCGATATCTACAGAATTACCTTACTTGTTATGGACCCTAGAATCAAGGCATAATAAAAAGTAGGAAAAAAAGAAACAAAAAAAGAAAGGAAAAAGAAAAGGAAAAAAGGGAAAGAAAGAAAAGGAGAAAAAATTGGACAAATAAGGTATATTTTTATACGGTGGGGGAATAACCGATTTTTTTATATATTTTTTGTTTGTTTTTTTTTTGTTATTGAAGAAGAAGGAAAGGAAGGTACAAAAAAAAAGGGGAAAGAAGAGGAAAAGGAAAAAAAAAACAGAAAAGCTGACCAGTTGGTTATAGCCAATGCCAAAACGCACACACACACACACACACACACACACACAAACATGCTCGTTGTACATTATAGTTCTTGAGTTATAACTTGTTTTCATAAGTAGTCTCTAAAATAAATCACTTTGTGAAATATAGCCTATACAAAAGTTTCACAATATTAAAGGAATTTCTGTTAGTTCAGCCTCGAAGAGAGTATTTTAAAAAAATCACCTCACTGCACGCATTTAGCTAATGCGTCATGATGTCTGTTGCAGTGAACGAAACCTCATTGAAAAAAGAGTTGTAAATAAAACCGTTAAGGAAAATATCTTAACAGTACCGAAAATATTATACCTTACACGATAGGAGAGAAGTTTGTTTTTAGTGTTCCGTACGGAACACTTATAAGATCACTTCGGTGTCTGTCTGTCTGTCTGTCACACCCGATTTTCTCCTAAACTATTTGACATAGAAAGGTGAAATTTGGTAATAATATAGGAATTGATGGCCTCATCAGAGCCATGTAGTTCTGAGAATTAAATTTTGACTTAAGGGTTAGTTTTGGGGGTGAAGTCGGAAGTGAAAAAAAAATTTTTTTAGTAGGTCATCGAGTGTGGTGTCAAATGAAAGCTTGTGAAAACACGAGTAAAAAATACATATATAATATTATACTTGCGCGCACTTTTCTTTGAATTATTTTAAAAAATCCGCGAAAAATCGCTGTCCCGGGCCTTATCTCGAAAAGTACTTATCAAAAAATTTCGAAAAAAATTCTGGAATATTCTCCACGGGGTGTAGATTGAACGAAAATTATCACGAGTGCATTACCTTTAATAATTTATATGGTATATAAAAAAAAACAAAAATTTCAAGGTCATCAGATTTCAGTAAAGATTGGAAACAAACTTTGTTGAAAACTCATTTGGGGTGTGTTTTGTGAAGTCACTGATCATTTTATACCACCGTAACATAAATTTTGACTTAAGGGGTTCGTTCTGAGGAGTGAAATCCGAAGTGAAAAAAAATTTTTTTTACTAGGTCATCGAGTGTGGTGTCAAATGAAAGCTTGTGTAAACACGAGTAAAATATATATATATATATATATATATATATATATATAATGTAATACTTGCGCACACTTTTCTTCGTATTACTTTTAAAAAATCGCTGTCCCCTACCTTATCTCGAAAAGTACTGATCAAAAAATTTTGAAAAAATTCTGGAATATTCTCCACGGGATATAGATTGAACGAAAATTATCACGAGTGCATTACCTTTAATAATTTATTTGGTATATAAAAAAAAACAAAATTTTAAGGTCACCAGTTTTCAGTAAAGATTGGAAACAAACTTTGTTGAAAACTCATTTGCGGTGTGTTTTGTGAAGTCACTGATCATTCTATACTACCCTAACAAAAATTTTTATTTTAAAAACAATCAACGTACGGAACACTAATTGTGCAAGTTCAACTTGCACTTGACCGGTTTTTTATTAATTCTTTGATTGTGCAGTTTCGTCGTTGTATGCCTCTGTTCCAGGCACGAACCAAGATTTATAAGGTTATGGTTTCCCGCCACCATCCGTAGGCAAGATATTTAGAAACAGTAGCTTCTTTATATTATCGAACCAAAGCTTGCCGTTGAGACGTAAGCTTCCACGCGAGCCAAAATCACATCGGAAATGTCCTTATCGCAGTCAGATGGGCCACTGTATCTGAAACAAACATCTAACCAAGCAAACGTTCGAAAATATTTTATGAGTTCTTCCTATTTAATAGATTTCTACTGTCAAATTTTGCACAGTTTAGACGCCTCTCTCTCACTGACTGGTAGACTACTCGATGTCAAAATCAGTTTATAGTCGAAAGAACCTAATAGCGGATTTATGGAGAAAGAGTAAGTCCCTGGCTAGGTAGCTAAAAATAAGTCAAGAAGACAGACGAAATTTCCATGTTTGGGAGTCCGTGTTAGTTTATCGACAAGCTGAATACAGCCACAACTGATTGAGTCAACTTCCCTGCTTTGTTTGTCGGTCACCCAAGTGGGCATTTTCGACATCTTCTTTATATATATATATATATATATATATATATATATATATATATATATATATATATATATATATATATATATATATATATATATATATGTATGTATGTATGTATATATATATATATATATATATATATATATATATATATATATATATATATATATATATGTATATATATATATATATATATATACATATACAGGGTTACAGGGAAAGTCGTCCTAGATAATTAAGGACGTTATAGTTTAGGTCGTTTCTGACCGATTTGATTCTATGACATGATGTTCTAAACTTAACCGTTTTCGAGATATTGAAGTTTAAAGATTTTTTGCTTTTATATCGATTTTTTTTTATTAGAGTTTCTCGAGTGCGATTTTTTGGTTATTTTTAGTTAGTTTGTATGTCAAGTATCAAAAAATCATCAAAAAAATTTGAACTAGTTACTAACAGTTTCAAATGGCGGCTTGTTAATGTTTCTAAATTACGAATTTTTACCAAGTGTTTCCTACTTTAAATCAATAAAGAGAAAAAAAAATGTATGGAAGTTATTCTGCAAATTATTTTAAAAACTTTTACGTCTTTTTAGCTATCTAAAACGGTATAATATCTACTGGATCTATTGAAAATTCTAAGAAAACGAGATTTCAATAGGCCCATATGTAGAGTAACATAATAATAGAATTTAGATACTACCGATTACCGGTTTACTACCTGCACCTTCAAACAATAAAAAGGGTTGGGTAAGCATTTTTTTCCGGTCGGGGTACTCTCTGTGCGAGTGACATTTTCTGTTCCTAAACATTATTGAATGATTTTTAGTCTGCTCATGCGATTCGTCCGTGGTAGATGTGCTATACCGTGCTTTTCAAAAATATCTGTGTTTCATCTTCTGACTGTGTGAATTGGCTCGTAACTGGATTTTGATCTCTGCTTGTGAATATGGCAACGTATACCAACGAGGAATATGCTGACATCCTAATGTGTTACGGATTTTGCGAAGGAGTGTCGTCGCGTGCACGTGATGAATACATACTGCGATATCCTACTCGTCGTGTACCTGATGTTAGCTTATTTGATGGAACTTATCGAAGACTACGAGAAACTGGTTCCGTACAAAGACGGCGGACTGACATGGGACGACCACGTATCTTTGACGAAGACGAAGAAAACGAAATACGACGTCTCTTTGAGATGGACCCAACCACATCTACAAATGTTGTCGCACAACAGCTTGGTATTTCGCAGTGGAAGATATGGTTTGTAATGCATACTATTGGGCAACACCCTTACCACTATACGCCCGTGCAAGTCATTGAAGAAGGGGATCCGTTGCGACGATTAGAATTCTGCAGATTTATGCTCAATACCGATATCGAAGATGCATCTTTTTTTAAGAAAATAATATGGACTGAGGAGTCGAAATTCGACAAAGACGGTCTTACGAACTACCACAATGCCCACTATTGGGCTTCTAAAGAGAAAGGCAACCCAAACAAAAAAATAACGAAAGGATCACAAACAAGATTCAGCTTAAATGTGTGGATGGGTATAATTTCAAATTATTTGGTTGGGCCATTCTTCCTGCCAGATAATTTGAATGGCGAGGAATACGACAATTTTTTGCGGAACGATTTACCTAATTTGATGGAAGACCTACCTATTGGTTTGAGACAAGATATGTACTTTCAACACGATGACTGCCCAGCTCACTACAGAGGAAGTGTTCGTACATGGCTCAATGACAATTATCCCAACAAATGGATTGAAAGAGGCGGACCCATACCTTGGCCGGCGAGAAGCCCAGACCTAACACCGATGGATTTTTATGTGTGGGGTCACATGAAAAGTCTCGTATCCGACCAGATGACTCCTATCGAAAACGTGGATGTCCTAAGACAAAAAATAATTGATGCGGCTGACGAAATGAGGCGGCACCTCACAACCAGCGTTGTGAAAAGTAATTTAAGAAAAAGAATGAGAATTGGTGTTAGAAATAGGGGCGACCATATAGAACATGAATTATAATTAATAAAAAATATTAAATTGCATGATTTTTTGTTTTACTTGTGTATTTTTCGTATTTTTACCTAGAACTAAAAATTTACCTTTTGCTACCCGAGCCCGCTTTAGGTGCCATTCTGTGTACAGTTTTCCTATTAAACTTCTAGTATTATACCTTTTTTGATAGCTAAAAAGACGTAAAAGTTTTTAAAATAATTTGCAGAATAACTTCCATACATTTTTTTTTTTCTCTTTATTGATTTAAAGTAGGAAACACTTGGTAAAAATTCGTAATTTTAGAAACATTAACAAGCCGCCATTTGAAACTGTTAGTAAGTAGTCCAAATTTTTTTGATGATTTTTGATACTTGACATACAGACTAACTAAAAATAACCAAAAAATCGCACTCGAGAACCTCTAATAAAAAAAATCGATATAAAACAAAAAAAAACATGTTTTTTTTAGAAAATCTTTAAACTTCAATATCTCGAAAACGGTTAAGTTTAGGACATCATGTCATAGAATCAAATCGGTCAGAAACGACCTAAACTATAACGTCCTTAATTATCTAGGACGACTTTCCCTGTAACCCTGTATATATATATATATATATATATATATATATATATATATATATATATATATATATATATATATATATATATATATATATATAATCGTATATCCCTTCTACCGTATGGTTTAGGGCAGTTATACATTCTCCTTTTTTTCCCTCTCAATCTCCACATATAAACTTCTTCAATCTGTTTGGTTTTCCATTGTCATTACTTTTATTTTATCTATATTAATTTGCATACCTTCTTCTTGAAACAAATATCGAGGTTTCCTTGTAATTGTCTCTCATTTTCCGCCGCTAGCACAAGATCATCAGCAAAAGCCGCTTCAGATATTTCTATTATTTTTAGCTTCCAGTATCCAATTGTCATTCTTTTCACTTTTATTTGGCATTTCTTGATTATTTGATCCATATATACAGTAAACAATGTTGGGCTCAAGCTTCCTCCCTGCAAACCTTCCTCTGTTGTAAATCCCTCCGACTTCATGTTGTTTTTTTATTACATACTGCACATTGTTGTGCAACAATGCAACAATGAGCAGTACCTTGTTAATTAAACCGCCAATAATTGATGGTACTGAATAGTGTTCTAAAGTTAGTATCAATTGGTGGTCGTTAGAAGGCGCAGAAGAGCCTTGTAGTTTGTTGAGTTCTTATTTTTAGCCATATAAGAGCAAAGTTTTGAAGATCCAGAGCCTGCTCTCATTCTCAACAGAAATCCCTTCTGACAAAGAGACGGAATTACCCCTTAACTGGGACTAGAAGTAGAACCCATGATAGAGCAAGTTGACTGTGCAGCTCGATGAACTGATTTTAGTTTCGCAGAGAGTGACATATATAGGAAGGACAACTTGTACAAAAACTTACATACTACACAGTTGCACACAGAAAAAAATACGTGTGCAACAGTACAACCTGCTCATAAGTATAGAAATTCGCTATTTCTGAAAAATTAATTTTTTCAACTACTTAAGCAATCTGCGTCAGACAACTGAAATAGGGTGACCTCAAAATATGAATTTGATAATATGTATCGAGATAACAAAGCATGTGAATACGTTAGTACCAGGAAAACACCTTAATCTTTTCACAGTAAATTGACAATAATGTTGTTATCTCTGATATGTTTGGTAAAATACTTGTAAATAAATACCTACAGGGTGTTCCTTTTAAAAGGATACTTCTGTTTTTTTTCTTTTTGATCCTGGAACACCTTAAATTCACTTAGAATATATCATTCAAGCTGTAACTGTTTCTGTGATAATTTGGTGTTGGTGGTCTGACACCTTTTCCAAAAATCTATATAATTTTTAGTAAGTACCAACCTTCAAACGATATGGGTAAAAATTTCTTGATATTTCGATGATTAGTTTACAAGTTACAGTGGTTTTAGTAACGCTACTTTTGATATGTTCAAAATAATAGAAAAAATCGAATTTCGTGTGTTGAGTAAACACTATTTTTTGATAAGAAAAAATACCGTTCAAGCAAAGCAATAGCTTGATAAGTGTTGGGGGGACTCTACCCCTGAAAAATCATTCATCATTTACTGGTATGCTGATTTTAAACGCGGTCGTACAGACACAAATGATGCTGAACGCTCTGAGGTGGTTACACCGGAAAACATGTTGGTCATACCATATTTTGTATGAACATTTGGACAAGAGGAAGCTGTGTTTGCTCACAGTGGACCAAAAACAACAACGTATTGATGATTCCGAGCGCTGTTTGGACCCGTTTAAACGCAATGAAAAGGATTTGTTATGCGATATGTGACAATGGATGATACATGGATCCACCACTATACACCGGAATCAAATCGGCAGAATATTATATAAGGTTATTGGTCGACATGAGTGGACAGCAGTCGATGAAAGTCACCCGAAGGGGGAAGGTTTTGGCCTCTGTATTTTGGATGCGCTTGGAATAAATAAATTAAACCATCAATAGCGAATATTATATAAAGTTATTGGTGCGTTTGGAGGCAGATATCGCGAAGAAACGGCTCCAAATGAACAAGAAAAAGCGCTCTTTCATCAAGACAATGCACCGTGTCACAAGTGAATTGTTATGATGGCAAAATTGCATGAATTGAAGTTCGAATTGGTTCCTCATCCACCGTATTCCCCAGATTTGGCCCCCAGCTACCATTATCTATTCGTAGACATCAAGAAAATGCTCGTGGGAAAGAGATTTGGATCCAATGAAGAAGTTACCGCCGAAACTGACACTTATTTTGAAAGCAATGACAAATCCTTCTACAAGAAAGGTATAGAAATGTTAGAAAAGCGTTGGACTAATTGTATCGCTCTTGAAGGAGACTATGTTGATAAAAAAAAAGTCAAATTTTGCAAAAAAAAAATGTTTTAAGTAGCTAGACCAAAAATTTTCCAGTCTACGTTTTATATAGCTACAACTTTTCAAATTTTGTGTCAATTTTCTTAAAATTATGTAGATAAAATTACGTAGATGTGTGCAAATAAATGACGTGAAAAGTCCCCAGACTTTCCGAGATATGGCAGCACAGACAAAACACCAAAAAAGTTAGTATCAACTCTCAGAAGATTTGTGTAATTTTGTCTGTTAGTTTGCAAGTTATAACTGTTTCAGATGGAACAAACAGAAGTTTCGTGTGTTGATAAAATAATGCTTTTTTAGGGAAATTATACAACCAGAATACAAAAATAGTTTGGGAAGTTTTATGGCATATCCCTCGAAAACAACTATATGTCGATGGTGTAGTGAACTTAAATGCGGTCGTATAAATGAATCATTCTAAAAAAGCTACAAAAAATCTACCGTATTGTTCTGAATGACCACAAAGTGAAAGTGAGAGAGACAGAAACCAACAGAAGGCATGAGGCATATTTTGCATAAATATTTGCATATTCAAAAGCTCTGTTCCCGATGGGTGCCAAGCACTCTCACAATTGATCACATACAGCAACGTGTCGAAGATTCAGAAAGCTGTTTGGCGTAATCTTAAGGAGCCCTAGTCCAACAGCCAGTCCGCAGAGTAGCTGGAACTGCATGAAAGTCGACCGAAGCGACTCTTATGTTGGTTTATTGGACCGTTTGAATGCTGAAATCAAGAAAAGAAGGACACACTTAGCGCAGAAAAAGTGTTGTTTTATCAAGATATTGCGCCAGCTTGCAACTCCATAAAATCGATGGTAAAATTGGACTAATTGGGCTATGAATTACTGCCTCATTCGCCGTATTCACGAATCCAAATTTGAAAAGGTGGCTCCAGGGAAAGTAATTTGGCTTAAATGAAGACGTCGGACGACCAACTGAGGCTTATTTTCAAAGGCTCGACAAACCGTAATATATATATATATATATATATATATATATATATATATATATATATATATATATATATATATATATATGTAGTAGTTGTTTTTCGGGTATCCCGTGTTAGCTTGAAGTCCCTTGATGGACGGTTTCGCTGACGTTTCGATGGAATCTCATCCATCTTTTTCAAAGCGTTGATCACTGGTGTCTTGGCGTTGAATGTCGAGACTGGCTCCGAAAGCGGCGGTTTTATGTGTTCGGGGGTGGCTCTATTGGTCGGACGGATCTAGCCAATAGAAAATACTCGGTTTTGACTGCGCGTTGTCGGTCCTGTGGTTCTTTGTAATGTTTGCGTTGGTGAAGTAACATATAGTTGAATTATTGTTTCTCTTGGTTGGACTTGGTACTGGGATAGAATATGTTTCCAAGAGTTCGGTAAACGTTGGCTATCATCCCGATCATTTAAGTTGTTGGGCCTCTTTTCTATTTCTATGGCTTCTTTGATTACCCTAGTGGATAGGTTATTACTTTTTTGTAGGGTTCTGGTTTTGTCAAAATCGATTTTGTGGCCAGTATTGTGTGCATGTTGTGCTAGAGAAGAGGTGATGGATTTTTGTTTTACGGCGTTTTTGTGTTCGTCTCTTCTGGCGCTAATTTTCCTGTTTGTTTGGCCTATGTATGAAAGACCGCAGTCCTGACACGGAATTTCATATACACCTTGGTCTTCTAAGGCTATAATGTCTTTTGGTGTAGGCAGAATATCTTTAATTTTTTGATTCGTTGTGTAAATGGTCTCAATTTGGTGTTTTCCTAGAAGTCTTCCTATTTTGTCTATGATGCCTTTTTTATATGGGAGAAATGCTTTTGTAGTATATGTCTTTCTTTCCTGTTTGTGTTGTTTATTTAAACGTTATAGCCATCGTAACACCTTTGTTCGTGCCCGGAACAGATGCAAAGGAATTATCGACGAAACCAAAGAGGTACACAATCAACGAATTAGAAACAAACTTCTCGCTTGTCCCAACAATTCCAGGTCCATTTGGGCAGTCGCTAAGAGAGTTAGTCAAAATTTCACCAAATCCATCATACCACCACTCACACGGCCGGATAATTCAAATGCAACCACACCTGTTGAGAGAGCAGACTTGTTGGCTGAACTCTTTGCTTCACATTCTACTGTCGATTTCCAAGGAAAAACACCACCTACTATTCCCATATTGCAGTCAAGGATGCCCGGTGTTGTCTTCAGACAGCGTACCATAAAATGTATTTTAATGAATCTAGACACCAAAAAGGCTTTCTGGTGCTGACGGAATACCTGCCATAGTTCTCAAAAACTGTGCGAGGGAACTAACACCAGTTTTCTGCAGACTTTTCAACCTATCCTACAGAAAGGAAATATTTCCTTCCTGCTGGAAATGTACCACAGTTCAGCCGATACCTAAAAAAGGCAAAAAGACCTTTGCAAATAACTACCGACCAGTCGCACTGCTTTCAGTAATATCGAAAGTCATGGAAAAGGTTATCAATCAGCATCTTCTAAAATATCTTGAACGATTCAACAATATTAGCGATCACCAATATGGTTTTCGTAAACATGGATCAACATGAGATCTTCTGACTTATGTAACACATGTTTGGAACAACGCAATTGAACACTTTGGAGAATCTCGAGCGGTTGCTCTTGACATATCCAAAGCATCGGACGGTGTTTGGCACGATGGACCGTTGGCTAACCTGCGCTCTTATGGTATGTTTGAAAAGTTCTGTTTGTGGCTCTCATGTTTCCTCAGAGAGCGTTCTCTACCAGTGGCAGCTGACGGATTTCTTTCTAACACCTTCACTATCAATGCCGGTGTGCCCCAAGGCTCCATACTGTCTCCTACTCTCTTTCTCATTTACATTAACAATCTACTGGAAAAGACCGGGAATCCAATCTACACCTTTCCAGATGACAGTACGCTTGTCTCTTCATTCACCTTTGAATGCTCGGAAATCGGCTGCTCAGGCGAATATGCGACAGCAGGAGATCGTTCAACTTAACAAAGACCTGGAAGAAATTTTATCTTGGGGTGACACTAACCAAGTGGAATTTAACGCTACACCCCTTAGCATCGTCGCTCAAGTTGTTGGGCGTTAATTTGGGAGCAAATATGTCCTGGCATGAACATTTTGCAGGCATAGCAAGGAGAGCTTCTCAAAAGTTGGGAATATTATTTCGAACCAGAAAGCTTTACACTCCACAACAACTTAATTCTTTATCAAGCTAAAATTCGACCAACTATGGAATACTGCTCCCATGTTTAGGGCTCCGCCCCCAAACTTACACTGCATTTGTTGGATTCTGTTCAGAGAAGAGCTGTTCGTCTGATTGGAGACCCGGAACTGACCGGTGACCTTGATTCGCTGGAACATCAAAGAACGGTTGGCGACTTGAGTCTGTTCTACAAGTATTTTCATGGAAAGTGTTCGAAGGATGTAGCCCGCTTAATTTCTCCCAAAGCGGTGCATGTTCGAAATACACATCGCGCGGATGCTTCACATTCGTATGAGGTTCAGCTTGTTACTCCGGGTACAACGCTTTTCAAGCAGTCTTTTATATGAAGAACATCATCCCTTTGGAATAATTTGTCCAGGGCTATGTTTTCCCACCGAGTACAATTTACAGCGATTCAAGAACGACGTGAATCGCTCTTTTCGCACACATACCGCTCCTGAAGCGCTTTAGGAACTTCCCTGCAGCACGTGTGCTAGACCCATAAAATAACATGTAGAGTAATCCTTTAATAAATTTGAAAAATTTAAACGCCAAGTATTTGCACTAACTTTATTGCGAAATTAGAAACCGCCGGAATATAAATTTTCACGTTTTTCCTTAATCAATAATATATAATAGTTATAGCATCTTAGCTACTTAATAGCCAATAGATCAGTCTAGCTCACTCTAGAATCAAGTAGTAAAAGTGTAAAACAAATATTTACTACCTAAATATTTGTTTAATTATGAACAAATGAAATAAAATTATTTTTTCTAGGAACAGTGACGCGCTAAGCAGTAATGTACTGAAAACTGTGTTAAATTTTTTTATATACCAGATAAATTATCAAATGTAATGCACTCGTGATACTTTTCGCTCAATCTATACTTTATGAAGACTATTCCAGAATTTTTTCAAATTTTTTTAATCAGCACTTTTCGAAATAGAGTCTAGAGATAACGATTTTTGGTCATTTCTTTCAAATTATAGAAAGAAAAGTGTACGCAAGTGTTACACCATATATTACTGAACTCGTGTTTTCACAATCTTTCATTTGACACTCCACTCGATAACCTGGTAAATGTTTTTTCACTTTCGATTTCTCCCCCACAAGTCAAAATTTTACTTTCAAAACTAGAAGGCTATTGGGCTAACAATTCCTGTATTTGTTCCAAATTTCAACTTTCTATATCAAATAGTTTCAGAGAAAATGAGTGTGACATACAGACGGACGGACATCGAAGTAATCCCGTAAGTGTTTCGTACGGAATACTAAAAACTACTTAATAATATTTAAACACATTGCAACATATACCTCAAACTAAAATTAACTACGTAATAATTCTGACAGGAAATGAAGTAATCGCACACAACTTTTACTACATATTTCAAAACATGCTAACTATTAGAGAACTTAAAACTGAATGAAGTTGGTAGGTATACCTAAATTAAGAAAGATTGCTAGAATAATATTTTTTGCCTAAATGAATCTCACGCTATTAGGTACTTATTGAATAACGATGCACTAATAAAAATATAAAACGTTTCCTACCACACCACAAGCGAGTAGCTCTGCGCACACTAGTGGCAAGTTTCTTTCTCCACAGCGTCAGATCCTTTTTGTCACAACCTTATAAAATGTAGTCTATGTTCACCCCAAGAGTCCAGGCTATATACCAGTAAAATTTTTTTTAAGTGAATTGATAGTTTCAGAGATTGCCTCCGAAAAACCAACAAACATACAAACTTTACTTCTTTATTATATTAATATAGGTGATCGGCCGATATGCCACCATATAAATTTTCAGGAAGTATATTTTGTCTTGACCACTTCCTTCTTGCACAATTTGTTATGAATTGCTAGAGAACTGTACAGGGTGAGTCAACTATAGAGTAAAGTTCATTATCTCATTTGTTTCTGGAATAACGAAAAAATGTTAAATACAATAGTTTTAGGGAATCTTAAGGTGCACAGTTTAAAATTATTTTTGAGTATACAGAGTACTTCAAAAAAGTGTGGCCGATATAACATATGTTTTTTTAAATGGAACATCCTATTTTTCTGATTTATTTTTAAATTCTGCGTAAAATTTTATAATTTTTTTATTAATAATGTTATATATCTAAACCTAGTAGGTTTTCTAATATTTCAATTCTTTTAAAAAAATACTAGTTTTCAGTTTTGTAAAAATTGCCAGTAGCGCCCATTGCTTCTGAAGGTGGCATACTCATAATTGGTACGAGCGTTCTATAGAGATGAAAAAAAAGACATATGTAAAGAAATTTGAGTTAGATGCTACAGGGTGTTCAAAATAAATTTATGCATTTCGACTATTTTAGATTGAAAAATTTCAAATTTTTTAAAAGGCACACACTGTATATTATTATTTTTTCCGATAGATTTTACAAAACCCTTCAACTTTTATTAAGTATATACCTATTTCCAATAGTTTTCGATTTATTTTGAATTTTTACCCTTGTTTATAATACACTTACGCTATTGTGAAAACATAAACAAATAGTTAATAATAATTTTAATATAGCTTAACCTATCTAGTGATTAATTATTATGACGTAATAAATGTTCAAAAATATGCCCGTCTACTTGAATACACATGTTTAATCGTTTTACTATATTTTCCTTCACTTTCCTTAGCATAAAAGGCGCTATTGTCCTACATGCATCCTATATCGTATTTTTCCATATCTACTAGTGTTGTAGGGGACTCACATAAACACGATCTTTAATGTAGTCCCACAAAAAGAAGTCTAAAGGTGTTAATTCACATGATCGAGGGGGCCACTGAATGAACCCATCCCTACCGATCCATTTCTATGGGTAAACATCGTTTAAAAATTCCCGAACTTCCCGGTGGTAATGAGCAGGAGCTCCGTCTTGTTGAATCCACATTTGTTCCCTTTCAAAGTTATCAACTTCTTCAAGAAGCTGGGGTAATTCGTTTTGCAAAAAATTTATATATCTAGGCCCGTTAAGCAGTTCACGGAAAAAATATGGACCAACAATTCTAAAATTTAATATTCCACACCATACATTGAGCGACCAATGGTTTTGGTTTTAAACTTCCCTGACCCAAAATGGGTCCGTTATTGCTGTTAACTGCTCCATTACTGCGAAAAGTAGCCTCATGAGAAAAAATTTAGATCGGCCTCTATTGCTCCATTCATGGTGGTTCAAAAGTTTACTCGTCGTTCAAAATCACGGTCTTGAAGTTCTTGGTGTAGTTCCATATGAAAGGGATGATACTTGTTTTCTTGTGGTGAAATTAGGCGTAGATTGGGATGTGTCAGATAAGTTAGCTAGTAGACGGCTGATGACCTGGGGATTATCTTTAACATGAAGTAAAAGCGCCATTTATTTTTCCCCTTTGGTAGCATTCTGGTTTACTACTTTCCGTTTCGTATACTCAACGCTACCACTACCATCAAACCATTCCATGAAGCACTGAAAAGATTTTCTAGATGGTATAAATCTGTTAGGGTACATCGCTCCGTAAAGCCTTACTGCCAAAAGACAATTTGTTCCCGCCTCGCTCAGTATATAAACCATATAAAATAATTCATTTTTAGAAAAATCCATAACTATTACCTTTATACGTCACTTACTACAACAAATGAAACTGTTTTCACTTGCTTAATAGACATGTCAAAATTTGACAATGCCTCCATTTTTGTTTTGTCTTGGCAACTGTAATGTTACAGCACAAGGGTAAAAATTGAAAAAATTCAAAATAAATCGAAAACTATTGGAAATAGGTATATGACATACTAAATGAAACTAAGTTGGGAATGTGGAATCTTTGGCACAATGATACTACTCAGTATATATCACCACTACACCAAACACTTTATTTTTGCACTCGACGCGCGTTTCGCTAACCATGTTAGCTTCATCAGGAGCGATGATTGACTGAAGCTAAACTACAAATCTACCCTATTTATACTTAGCCTAACCCTTGAATTACTCAAGCGGAACTAATGACATAGGCAAGGCCATCAGTTCCGGTCAAGTAACCAGTAGAGAGAACTATAAGGAATAGGCCCTCTGTCTTTATTTAAACTACTTTTACATTTTATGATTTCCATACTTTCGTATGCGTTCAACAATCTCCTATCAGATACATTTTTTATTAATCTTAGATGATCTAATGTTACAGTATGATCAGCTTCAAGGGCATGTTCGGCAATGCTAGACTTTTCTGTTCTATTGTATTTTAAGTGTGCTAAGTGTTCTTTAAATCTTGTTTTAATTGGCCTTTTAGTTTGCCCAACATACTTTTTGTCACAATCATTACAACTAATTTCATAAATTCCACTTTTCTCACAATTAGGAATTTTATCTTTGGGATTTCCTAAGATATTCCTCAGATTGTCTGATGACTTATAGACTAAGGTGAGGCCTACCTTATTAAATACCTTATTGAGTCCCTTGCTATATTTCGGATTATATGGTATGGAGACATACTTGGTGTTATTTTCTTCGCGTGTAAAAAAGGTGGAATTCTGAATATTAAACCTAAACTTATGTCTATTTATTAGCTTATTTTACAAAGGACAATTGCCTTTTCTAGATATTTTAATTATTAAAAGTAATAATAGATTAGAATTTGATATCTATAGGAAGGACACAGTAACAGATATATATATTCCTAATGATTCATTTCATTGCAAACAACATAAATTAGCCTCATTACATTTCTTAGTTCATCGTTTGGTCACTTTCCCTCTGAATGAAGTAAACTTTAATAAAGAAAGGAATCGTATTAGAAATATAACTAGAGTTAATGGTTATGACGATGACTTGGTAAATAAGCTAATAAATAGACATAAGTTTAGATTTAATATTCAGAATTCCACCTTTTTTACACGCGAAGAAAATAACACCAAGTAGTCTCCATACCATATAATCCGAAATATAGCAAGGGACTCAATAAGGTATTTAATAAGGTAGGCCTCACCTTAGTCTATAAGTCATCAGACAATCTGAGGAATATCTTAGGAAATCCCAAAGATAAAATTCCTAATTGTGAGAAAAGTGGAATTTATGAAATTAGTTGTAATGATTGTGACAAAAAGTATGTTGGGCAAACTAAAAGGCCAATTAAAACAAGATTTAAAGAACACTTAGCACACTTAAAATACAATAGAACAGAAAAGTCTAGCATTGCCGAACATGACCTTGAAGCTGATCATACTGTAACATTAGATAATCTAAGATTAATAAAAAATGTATCTGATAGGAGATTGTTGAACGCATACGAAAGTATGGAAATCATAAAATGTAAAAGTAGTTTAAATAAAGACAGAGGGCCTATTCCTTATAGTCCACTCTCTACTGGTTACTTTACCGGAACTGATGGCCTTGCCTATGTCATTAGTTCCGCTTGAGTAATTCAAGGGGTTAGGCTAAGTATAAATAGGGTAGATTTGTAGTTTAGCTTTAGTCAATCATCGCTCCTGATGAAGCTAACATGGTTAGCGAAACGCGCGTCGAGTGCAAAAATATAGTGTTTGGTGTAGTGGTGATATATATTGAGTAATACTAAATAAAAGTTGAAGGGTTTTGTAAAATCTATCAGAAAAAATAATAATATACAGGATGTTACTTAAAAAATTTGAGATTTTTCAATTTAAAATAGTCGAAAATGCATAAATTTATTTTGAACATCCTGTAGCATCTAACTCAAATTTCTTTACACATATCCTTTTTTTTCATTTCTATAGAACGCTCGTACCAATTATGAGTATTCCACCTTCAGAAACAATGGCACTACAGGCAATTTTTGACAAAACTGAAAACTAGTATTTAAAAAAAAAATGAAATATTAGAAAAATTACTAGGTTTAGGTATATAACATTATTAATACAAAAGTTATAAACTTTTACGCAGAATTTAAAAATAAATTAGAAAATAGGATGTTCCATTTAAAAAAACATATGTTATATCTGCCACACTTTTTTCAAGTACCCTGTATACTCAAAAATAATTTTAAACTGTGCATCTTAACATTCTCTAAGACTATTGTATTTAACGTTTTTTTTTCGTCATTCCCGAAAAAAATGAGGTAATAAACTTTACTCTATCGTTGTTTTAATATTAAGAAACCTTACCTTAGTAGCATAGTTCGTCGAGAGGGTAGTCTAAAAGCAGGACCAATGGTGGTGATTATGGCCAAGAATATTTCCTAGTGTAAAAGATTTCGATTAAACTCAAGAATTATTAATTTGAACTATAGTATTGTCCGCTTTAGGGAAAGTCCCTTTTTTCCGTAAGGGCTACGACAGTAAACTATCTCACACTTGCACAAAATACTAAAACATTTTGTCATCGCCGTTGGTCCATCTATCTGTTTGTAGGTTGGTTTGTCGCTCAGCCGGTCTGTTGCCACGATAACTCTCAAATGAAATGAGATCAATTGCTATATATGTAATGTCTAATGAGAGGATCAAGCACTTTGAGTGATATTGCTTAAGACGAAGGGTGGGAAAGGGTGAAGATCGTTTAATTTAGTATGGTTTTAACGGTAACAATTCACGCTCCCTCTCTCTCTTTCTTTATAGGCAAGATAACTCATGAAAACAAGATAACGAAATGAATTTTCGATTTTAAATTTGGTACATTGAGCTGAGAAAAACTAATTTATTTTGCACCTACAATGAACTCAAAACACTTTCTATCCTAATATACAACAACACACATATACATTTGAGAACACGAGAAGGCAAAAGTTCGTAATAGATTACGTCATCACTAATCGAAATATCCATCCATCGAAGATCTTGGATGTCAGAGTATTGAGCTCCCAAATACAGAAACGAACCACAATAGGGTCATGGCAAAACTCCGCTCCTGGAGGCAAAAAAAGAGAATTCATGAAAACGGAAATGGACCAGTCACTAAGATCAATATAGAATCTCTCTCTAATGATTCTACAAAAGAACTCTATAAGCAAAGACACTCTAAATCGATTGGTGAAAACGGAATATCAACCAAAGATGACGTGGAAACAGCATGGGCAAAATTGCATTCCAACATACGGAAAGCAGCAAAAGAGGCGCTGGGCTCATGAGAAGTGAAAAATAGTCGAAGACATAATACGAAACCGAGGAAATAAAATCGCTCGCTCTGGAAAAAAGGAAGTCATATCTCCAATTCCGAAGCAAATCCATCACATATGATGAATACAAATTGGTGAGAAATAGAGTGAACAAGGGAATCCAGAAAATCAAAACACAATTTTGGGAAAAATACTCTCTGGGCCTCGAGCACGCCCTGTATAACGGTCAAAAGAGGGTCTGGAGTATATTAAGAAATCTTAATAAACCAATTAATGAATATGTGAATACTACCAACATAACAACGGAAGAATGGAAAAATTATTTTCAATCCCTGTACAGCGTGGTCCAAATTGGACACTTTTTAAAGGTAAACCCCTTTATCTAAAGGAGACAGACAAAAATTGATGTCGGTATCTGAGGTTCAATTTTTATGATAAACTCAATGGTGAAAACCGCATATCGATATCTCGTACCATTTCAGATATACAGGGTGTTTTTCAAAAATCTGCATTTTGGAATAATGTTTGTAATCCTTTTCCTATTAAAAATTTTTGATTTCTTTAAACACATTCTCAAAACATTTTTTCACATGGATTTCAACAGTGTAAGTTACATTTTTTTACAACTAATATTTTAATAGTTATTAACGCAAAAATTGTATTTTTTAAATGGGATACCCTGTATATTTTTCCTTATTCGAATAGAGCTTTAAATTACCATTCTAGCACACTTTATATTTTGCTTAAATCTACTTCAAAATATAAAGGT
>CM032451.1:97590384-97696242 GCA_019049505.1 Pachyrhynchus sulphureomaculatus
TTATGTGCTTGTTTAGTGTGTTGGGGATTGGTTGCGTGCTCTGTTTGAAGATTAACGAGGGATGGAATTTCTTGTTGTGGGATCGGTGCCTGACCATCGAGCTAGATGTGACTCCATTTTTGCTTTAAGTGTTTGTATGAGAGTTGATTCGGGATGATGTTGTGTGGATGTTGTTGAGGGTGGCGAGTGATTCATGTTGTTGTCTGTGATATGGTGTTGCGCGGTACTCGCAACATATTTTAAAAATATAATGTTATAATCGCACTTTCCATTTAAAGTGTGCGTGGTCCTTTGATGAGCAAATAGACTGTTAATTTTGTAGTTGATGTATTTATAAAAGGGGACGCTGTTTACGATTATAGTGGTCCTTGACTGCTTTGGAGCCTTAAAGGCAGCTTATCTCAATGTACAATCCAAAATTGTTCGGAAAATAATAATTCTCAGGACGAATACATACAAATTTATATTAAAATGTTAACTTAAGCTAAAATATACGAAAATAGAAGAGAAATTAGCATAAACATAAAAGAAGTTGTCGAAATTCTGGAAGATGCGCCAGTCACACAGGAATCTACAAGGCATTTTGATTCAATTATTTCTTGATATCGGTAGTACGATGGTTTGGGAGTTCTTGTTCTATTTGGATCGAAAAAATTTTGACTGATACAATTCCAAATTTAGATCTGAAATTGAAGAGAACAACATAATAGCTACACTAGTATTAACTAAGGCGAATAAAATTCAAATTTATTTTAAAGAAAAATTTAATCATTGGAAGGTTTTTGGACACTAACTTAACTCATTGATACATGTTGCGTACGAGGCTGGTTTGAAAGGTCCGTGCAAAGTCCGAGAGATGGCACCACCGGCACGTATCGAGGTCTTGTTTAGTTAGTAGCATCTCTTGAATGAACGCACACCAGGCATTCAGGCATATTGGTCTATTTCTTTGTGTTTGGCATTCGTGTGAATCAAGGAAGTCGAGTGATTTTCAAGAAATGGACGAAAAGAATTTCGTGTGGTGATTAAACATTACTTTATGAAAGGCAAAACGCCTCAGGAGACTAAAGAGAAGCTTGATAAACATTATGGTGACTCTGCACCTTCGATTAGAACAGTTTATAAGTGGTTTCAAAATTTTCAGACTGGCCATATGGGCACAAGTGTCGCTGAACGTTCTGGACGGCCTGTGGAGGTTACGACTCCAGAAATCATTGATCAAATCCATGATATGGTGATGGATGACAGAAGAGTTAAGGTGCATGAGATTGCTAGTGCTGTGGGCATCTCGACTGAACAGGTACATAATATTTTGCATAAACATTTGGACATGAGGAAGCTATCCGCAAGATGGGTGCCGCGATTGCTCAAGCTTGACCAAAAACGGAATCGTGTGAAGTGTTGCAAGGATAGTTTGCAACTGTTCCAGAAGAATCCGGAGGACTTTAAGCGTCGTTTCGCCACTGTGGATGAAACATGGATACATTACTATACTCCTGAGACCAAACAACAATCTAAACAATGGGTTACTAAGGGGGAATCTGCACCAAAAAAGCGAAGACCGTTCTTTCGGCCGGAAAGGTAATGGCGACTGTCTTTTGGGATTCGCAAGGGATAATCCTCATCGACTATCTGGAAAAGGGTAAAACTATTACAGGTGAATATTATTCTTCGTTATTGGACCGTTTGAAAACCGAGCTGCAAGAAAAACGCCCGCGATTGGCCCACAAGAAAGTCCTTTTCCATCACGACAACGCACCAGCACACACCTCAGCAGTTGTGGTCTCAAAATTAATGGAAATAGGATTCCAACTCGTTTCACATCCCCCCTATTCTCCAGACTTGGCTCCCTCGGACTACTATTTGTTCCCCAATTTGAAGAAATGGCTGGCGGGACAAAGATTTTATTCAAACGAGGAGGTGATTGCAGACACTAATGGATATTTTGCAGACTTGGACAAATCCTATTATTCGGAAGGGATCAACAACTAGAACACCGTTGGACGAAGTGTCTAAGCCTAAAAGGAGACTATGTCGAAAAATAAAAAAGGTTTACCCCAAACACATAAGTAGTTTTTATTTTTGCACGGACTTTTCAAACCAGCCTCGTATTTAATTCAAATAATTTAGAAACACGACACTTATATCCTGATACCATTAGGTAAACATTTTTAACCTTGGATATTTATATTCTAGAAGCCGTACCACATAAAATTTAACTTAAGGGAGCATTACACTTTCTTGGGTCGGAAAAATTGACTTTTTGGAAAGTATCCTATTGGAAAATATTATATTTCAATTATATTCTCTGAAAATTTCAAAGGAAAATTTCAAAATACTTTGGAAGTTATAGACGATTATAGCGCCAAGTGTAAGGCAGGCCAAATCGACCGCGCGGCGTACCAACTTACCTTTCGGCGGTTTACAATGTTTTTGCTATACCTGCGCCGAACATTTCCTGCTTCCTTTGTGATTCTAAGAAAGATAGAAGCAGGTAAAAGGAGAGCTTACTATAATCGGTATAATATCTTTCCAGTTTGAGGCAAAACTGTAGCTCCAAAGCAAACGGTACACTGGCCTGGTCAGTTCGAAAATATCGCTCGAAGAGCTAACATCGCTCAGTAAACGTCTCGGTTAATATTGTGCAAAATGGATAAAAAATACGGGAAATTTAGTTCGATGCTAGTGTGCACACCATGTAAAAGACAGTTTTATGGTAATGGATTTTTAGATGAAAGTAATTCTAATATTGCCAGTACATCTGCAGAAAAAAATTACAAAAACTTCTGATTTGAGTCCAAGCACCGATCGGACTTTTAGTTATTGTATAGTACAATTTTTAGTTTTTATAACTTCACAACAAAAAATGAAGTGAAGAGTTTGTGATGGAGACGTGAAATTTTTTAAACGAGACGAAAGGGGAGTCGGTTTTAAGCTTTGTGCTGTGTGTGAATGCGGCGATACACTCATTGACTCTAGCCCCCAAAATTGGGAGATCATATGAAATTAATAGACGTTTCATCTTTGTAAAGAGGTTACTTGGCTGTGAAATCGTTAACCTAAACAATTTTTTGCATCAAAGATGCCGTGCGCCATCTCACCGATGCCGCCAGAGAGGCCAGAATCGCACGGAGAAACGAAAGGACACTTGAGAACGAGGCATATGAGGAGTCGGAAGGAATTTTTTTATGCAGCAGACATAGCTAATTGAACGTAAATTGATTTTATATGTGAAAATTCGTTTGTCAAAACTTTAAATGCATTTATCTCAAGACATCGTTTTTTGTAATCAGCGTGCATGTTAACGTAAAAACCATTTAACCGATCGGTCTGAAATTGTAATATGTTCTTCTAGACGACAATAGCTTCAATAAAAACTAGAATAAAAAAGATTGGCTAATTTTTTCCTCAATTTTTCATATATTTTAATACTAATTTTGAGACCACCAACGTTGGAGGTCCACCATTTTGTGAATTTTTGCTCAAAAAAACAAAATAATAGTAGTCTATACTGGGGCCACAGACATACTTTTTCTAAGAATATTTTTTTTTTTCAAACGTTTCAATGAGTCGTACACGCCGGCAGAACAAAATTTTCAAAATAGTTTCTATGAAGCTGCAACAAACCCTATAAAAAATCATTTAAAAATTCATGTAAATTTTTTTTCTTGTATTTGAAGACTTAAAATATATATCAGAAAAATTATGGATTCAGAAAATGTTTTTTTTATTAATTTATCAGTCCCATAATGATTATTAAAATCTTCGACGGAGAAAGTGTAATGTTTCCTTAAAAATACTTACGTGTATCCAGATGCCCATTCATAATTATCTAGCAGACTCCAATAGGTGTATCCTGTTATGGGTACTCCATCTTCGTGTATTAAATCGAGAATTATGGACAAATGATTCTGAAACAGAAAAATAAGTTACCTAATCATTTTAGTATTCATTAATTTTCTTACTAAAAGTAACACGTAGGCGGAAAAGTTTTTGGTCTGACACATAAATGTCACCCTTTTTAAAAAAATCCATATGATTTTTAGGAGGTACCAACCTTCAAACGACACAAAATTTCATGACATTTCGACGATTAGTTTACAAGTTACAGTGGTTACAATGGATAAAATCGAATTTCATGTGTTAATTAAGAACTGTTTTTTGATGGGAAAAAATACCGTTCAAACAAAGCAATGGCTTGATAAGTGTTACGAGGACTTTGACCCTGAAAAATCACTCATCATTTATTGGTATGCTGAATTCAAACGCGGTCGTACAGTTACAAATGATGCTGAACGCTCTGGACGCCCAAGTGAGGTGGTTACACAAGAAAACATCAAAAAAAATTCACAAATTTGTTTTGGATGACCGTAAAGTGCAATTGCGTGAGATAGCTGACACCCTAAAGATATAAAAACAACGTGTTGGTCATATTTTGCAGGAATATTTCGGCATGAGAACCTCTGTTCGAAATGAGTAGCACGTTTGCTCAAAGTGGACCAAAAACAACAACGTGTTGATGATGCTGAGCGCTGTTTGGGCCTGTTTTTAAGCGCAATAAAAAGAATTTTTTCATGCGATATGTGACAATGGATGAAACATGAATCCACCACTATACACCGAAATCAAATCGGCAGTCAGCTGAGTGGACAGCAGCTGGTGAAAGCCGCCGACGCACAGTGTGTCGACTAGTACAAGTTAGCTGGACAAAATGATTTTTTCCCTTATTTCAATTGTTTATGTATATTCTAGGCATATTAAGTTATTTTAAGAAAAAATTCATCGCGTTGGTTTTTTTTTGTAGGCGTGGCTAATTTTTTCCCCTAAATTAGTCAGCTACGCAGACATATTTAACGATAACTCGGGAACAACTTGTCAGATTTTTATAAATAAACCATTAAAAAATGCGCAACAAAATTTTATTAAAGTTGATTGAATATTATTTTATTCTATCTTTTATCGTTTTGGAGTTATTTAGAAATTAATGGAGAGAAAAAAAAATTTTTTGTGTAAAATTCATTATTTTTTTTTTTTTTCGGTAATAAAAAAAGCGCAATTACAAAAGAAAAACAAAATATTATACATTTTTTCTGACAGCTGCGTATCTGGAAAATAAAATAAGGTATTAATCATGAAAATCAGTTAATAAATGTGGGTTTTATTCACAATTTAGCGCAGGTACTCAATATCGATAAAATTTGTGTAATACAGCCACCCTTGCATATCGCGGTAGGATTGCATCAGCTTAGCAGGTAGATAACGGAACTAAAGGGCAAGGGTATTTTGTATGGTTATTAGAATTAAAAATTATAATACAGTGTCTTTCATTTAGCTGCATTTCGCTTACCTGTATTTTTCGTCCAGCTGCACAAAACATTGTATAACAAAAACAAAATATTCTGCGTATGTGCACGAATTTTTCTACAAACTTGAATGTGCAACTAAATGAAAGACACTGTATTATTATTTTTAATAATAACCAGATGAAAAATCATTTATTGTATTTGTCAATTAAAAATAAAACAATTAATCCATATTACTTAGTTTTATTGACACGAAAAGGATAAACTCAAATAATACCTGCCTTTCAGGTAGGTAACTTGTGCATTATACATACATAATAAGTAGTTGGTATTTTAAAATGTTTTTGATTTTTTTAAGGTGCATATTTCTTGCTGTTCGGCTCAAAAAAAATTGTTTTTGAAAATTCCAGTCAAAAATTGTTTTTGTTTAATTTTAAAATAAATGTTATAAATGCTCTGTAATAAATTTAGCATAATATCACTGACTGTAATTATATGTAAAATAAAAATACTCATTTATTGATAAAGAAAAATTTACAAGTCAAGGTTTACATGCTCAGTACAAGCACTACATAACTAAAAATAGTAGCTGAACCTAATAATCATCATCAGAGTCTTCTGATGAGTCGTTTACTGTATAATCGTCATCATTTTGTGGCATTGTGCGACAATATGATGACGATTCCAATCTTGACTCTTCTATGCTAGGGCTTACAATTAACTTTAATACATCTGTACATATTTTTTCCGGCTTTTTTTTGGGAATCTCTCGAAGGCTATTGATCAAAGGATCAGATGTTATAATTAACATGCACAGTAAGTCTCTATTCGTGGCAACACGCGAGCACTTGCGGGTGTTGTACTCCCTAAATCTGCGGCAATCTTTGTTCCGTGCTTCTTGAACCTCTTCGGAAAGCTGCCCAATTGGAAGCAATGCCGCTTTGATGACTTCTGTGCTGTGAATTAATATTTTATGCACAGTAGTAGGCATACAGTACCACGAATAGAGACTAAGATAATGTTTTCTGGTTTCAAGACAACATTTTTTGAATTCAACTAAGTTTATTTCGAATCCAGAAGACAATGTTCTCAAAATAACATCAAACTTTTTTTATAACTGTAACATCCAACCCTGTGATCTGAGCACTCATCTCAGCATTCTTAAAAAAGCGACGGGCTGTATTTCCATCATTTAAAGAACCAAATCCTGACTTTGGTTTATCTACAATGAGTCCCATCTCGTTCTTAAATTTCAATTTGATTTCCTCGGAACGAACCTTGATATCTGCGTTGTCTTCGTTGCTTCTAGCCTGCCATTTCTTAATATTCAACTTGTAACTGATATGTAAAAGACATTCGAAGCAACGAATCCAAGCATGAAGTGTAGATAAACCAAAGCCAAAATGTTCTTGATTGCTGTTAAACATCGCGGGGTCATCGTTCATCGTCTTGGAGGTAGCGGCACAGATGAAACACTTTTGGGATGAACTAGTTTCCGTTAAGGCGTTACATACCTTTCCGTCTGTCATTGTCAGCAAAAGTTCGTGTTTTACAGAGATTTGCGAATCACCAAAGTTGATAAGTGTTGGAAGAAGAGCATTAACTTCTTCCCACAATCTATTTGTCTCCACTAACGTGAAGTCGTTCGTTTCTTTGGCAAATATAAATTTGATTGGGCGACAATACAAAGTTGATGAAGGCCGAGGATTTTGCCAAATAATTTTGGACCCATCATATAACTTAAGGGGAACTAAAGAAAATGCGAAAAGAAACTCGTCCGTATATTCAGTGTTCTCAAATCTCTGTTTGTATGTGCTGTGCCCAGAACTTCCATCACATCACCATTTACTAACAAGTGGAAACGATGAACTTGTTGGGAGCACACTGCTGATAACTTCATTCTGTGCTAATACTAGACGTTCCTCTATTTTATTTAATAAGGCTTGCAAATTTATTTCAGCACGAGTTTCTGTTATAGCAATGTGCTCCTCTGCAGGGTAACAGGCCTGTTTGGACTTTTTTAAACTAAAATATGACGGAAACACATTATGCCCCGCCTTCATGGACCACTTCCTAGTTTGTTTGTAAGAATGCGTTGTTGACTTAGAATCTATATAGTAAACTAAGGCTTCGTCACTACTTAATTGCCTAGGATTAACGGAACTGGTATTTTAAGACTTAATAATATTATCTGGGCTCTCACTAAATGTCTCTAATCACATTGGCACTTTTCCTTTGCCCTGCTGAACGCACAGCAATTTCGGCAGCAGTCACCATTCACTGACACTTCGGGATTCTACGAGATCCACTACGCGACGTTTCTTCGTCTTAAACGACGATTCCTCGAAATCTTTGCGAGGTCTTCCTGCAGGAGTCACATTCTCACTTGATGTTGAAATTTGTGGCGCAAAAGAACTCGCAGTAAACTGTATGTCTGCTTCATCCAACCAATTCTTATTTTTAATTAAAAAACGCTCCTTCGACTTTCCTGAAGCCAACCATTTGGCACCAAACTGATTAGACAAGTTGGATATCTTCAACTTTAATTTCTTTTTGGCTGCTTTCAGTAATGTCACCAAAGTGAAATTTTGAAGAAAGAAAGTCATATACACGCGAGTTTTTTTCATTCTTCGTGTGTTTCAACCACTCCTCAAAAAAAGGCTACCCTTGAAATAGAGTAAACGTGTTCTGGAAAAAAAGAAAAAAAAAACATGTTGTACTGAAGTGTGCTAAACAATATGTGTATTTTTACGAAGAATAAAGTTATTTCTGTGTAATATCTAAAAACTAGCCCGGATAGAGGTGAATGTCTGTATATTCTGAACTTTCAAAGTTTGTTTTTTTTTTTTTTAAAAAAAACACGCTAAAATATATAGGCTATTTAAAAAAAAATACTAAAAATTCAAATTAATAGATTCTGATTAAAAAAATACATTAAAAAATAGTACTTACCCTCAGTATTAATATTCATCACAAAAACTTTCACAATATTACAATATGTCACTATAAGATGTGCACGAAAGTGTCGCAACTGATTGATTGAAAGAGCTGCATTAAACTCATTACCTGACTTCTGACGCTTTATGACTCGCCACTTGCAAATTTGATAAAGAACCTTTTCTCGGAATTCGGGGTTTGGTGGTGTTGTTTACGTTTTTGCAAATAAGATTTCCTGGAAATCATAACATGAATTTTGTCCACCTAGCATGTTCTACGCGACACACTGTGCGACGCAACTAATGACAAAATAGTCGGCTGGGAAGGTTTTGGCACAGTAAAGATACTATACAGTAGCGAAACTCAAGGATAATAGCATAGGAAAATCAGGTTCGTTTTCAGAAGATCACGTGGCAATCTGCCATGTTAAAAGTGGACCATCGCGAGATTTGAAATACTTTTGTGCAAAGTTTTATCATACAAAATCATAGATATAGAAATGTTTGAAAATTTTTGATTTGTTATGTAACACAGCATGAGTAATATAAAAGTTAATGCAGCATGAGTAATATAAAAAAAAAGAATGGAGCACTTTGTTAGAAAAGAAATGAATACAGGTGAAAAACTTGATAGGAAGGTATTTGATGGAATTCTTCATATTCAACTTCAGTCAAAAATTCAAAAGTCTATCAAAGTTAAACGTCACTGTTTGAGGTTAAAGTTTTATTTACATCATTTTTCAAGTAAATTTGTGATTAAAGATGTTTTTTAAGGACTAAATTAATTTAATTTTAATTGTCATTACTAAGATGTCAACATCTTCTAAAATAAGAGCATTTTTTTCCAAGCAGTGTTGTGTTGTTTGGTGTGATAGATCTCTCGTTAATTAAAAAACCCTGTATCTACTTTTTTGGTACTTATTTTTTCTTAAACTACAAAACTATATTGTGTAACTTCGAGAAAGGTTAATATAATATTATTAATGAATTATGAACGTATATGTATAGACCTCTATTTTCTATGTGAATGATTCTTAGAGGTTCTATACCTTTTTGTGTTCTGTTATCTGTATTGCTTTTCGATAATGTAATTAACGCTTGCTTTTATTTACAATGAATTAATATTTAGATCAAAGAGTCAATACAGTAATTTCCTAATTATAGTTACATACAATACTTAGTTATGACCAAGCTGACTTGTCAATTACAACTATATTGGGAATGTGGAATCTTTGGCACAATGACACTACTCAGTATATATCACCACTACACCAAACACTTTATTTTTGCAGTCGACGCGCGTTTCGCTAACCATATTAGCTTCATTAGGAGAAATGATTGACTCATATATACTGAGTATTGTCAATTACAGTTTAAAAGGAAAATAACTATATTTAATTTATAGTATAGGTATACATCAATAGAAATAAGTTCTTTATAGGAGGAATATTAATAACAGGTAACTAAATCTTCAAAATTTTAATAGTAACCATAATTACCATCAAAATGGACTTCGATTAGGTGTACTGTCCATTTTAACGAACTTATTTTCAGAATATTTTACCCTCTGGCACACATCGTCTGACAAAATCATATTAAAGAAATTTCTTTGGAATCACATTAAAGTTTTTCTTATTTTAATAGCATATTTGATTCAATAATCCATTTATATCAGTTATTTCAATAATCCCATTCCCCAGTGGTTTTTGTGATCTCAACACGACACTTATAAGGAAATAAAATATACTGTCTAAAATTTGAAAAGAAATATATATGTTGTTATAGGTTCTGTATTCCTTACAATATATTTACAGAAATTTTTGAAAGATTGGCATGAAAAAGGAGCAATGTAACTTATAGAGAAAAATAGAAAAAAAAAGTCACTTTCAGAGTATTAATTGTACTTGCAATTAAACAGTGTTAAATTTATCAGGTTTATTATTAGAAAAGGGTGTGTCAAACAATTAATTCAGATGAAGTTATTGAAAACTAGAAGCCTCTTGAGAATACACCTTTTAGAAAAAAATGTTTTATTTATAATTTATCAAATATAAGTAGATTTAAATAACTGAATACTAGTTTACATAAAAATAAATCTTTCTAAAAACCAGAATTTGGAAGATTATTTATTAATCATAAAAAAATTACACAGGTACACAAAAAAAGTTTTTCACTACCGAACAGATCGCTATACCTATATGTATTTTTGGGCGCTGAAACCGAATTCGAGGTCAGAATTGAGCAATCACGTCAGGATTTTTAAATAACCAGCCGAACTAAGTTTAGAAATAAATTTCAAGCTTTAATGATCAAATCACTCTACCAATATGAACGTTTTATTAAATCAATTAAGGTTCCCTGGAAGGCCGTCTCTTGAGCAAATACGCCTAAACAAAATGTACATTAGTAATGATAATATTGTTTCATGCATATGTATTTTTTCAAAAATGCATTTAAGATAGTGAAAAGTTGTCTTGTGAAAGCAAGCAATAGAGATTTATTAAAATAATCAACTCCAACAACTTTAATCGCATACCATGATTTCTATGAAATCATTGTTTCAACCAAAAACAGAGGAACTGCAAAAAAAATCATTAATGCAGCAACTTAAACTTTGACGGATAATACTGTTGATGATTACATGTGATCTAAATAAAGCATGATTGAGTTAGAAATTTCTTATTTGCAAATTTTAGAGCATAAAAAAGTGTGACTCGAGCAAATAATTTGCGAAAATAATTAGATGGAATATTGCAATTGTCAAGGCACAACAATAACCTCCTTTCCCCATGATTATATAAATTGTTTCTCAACCTTTTCGATTCTCTTCACTTACAAACGTTTTTAATTCTCTTTTTATACAAACTCTCTTTTCCTTCTGTCTTTATATTCATATAAACTGCAATCACATCAAAAAACGATGGACAATACATTTCCAAAGACACATTCCGAAATCGGATGTAAACACTGAGCGGCCATTTTGAAAAAGGACCCGTCGACGCACGCGCCGTCAAAATCTCGTCACCAAATTGGAGCTCAGTTTCGCTGCTGTAGTATGTTTACTGTGGTTTTGGCCTCTGTATTTTGGGATGCGCCTGAAATAATTTTCATGGACTATGCTGAGAAGGGAAAAACTACGAATAGCAAATATTATTATTGGTGTGTTTGACGGCAGAAATCGCAAAGAAACAGACCCAAATGAACAAGAAAAATGTGCTCTTTCATCAAGATAATGCTCCGTGTCACAAGTCAATGGTTACGGTGGCAAAATTGCATGAATTGAAGTTCGAATTGCTTCCTCATCCAACGTATTCTTCAGATTTGGCCCCAAGCTACTATTATCTATTCGCAGACCTCAAAAAAATGCTCGCGGAAAAGAGATTTGGCACCAATGAAGAAGTTATCGCCTATTTCGAAGACAAAGACAAATCCTTCTACAAGAAAGGTATAGAAATGTTAGAAAAGCGTTGGACTGATTGTATCGCTTTTGTAGGAGACTCTATTGATGAATAAAGTTGAATTTGGCAAAAAAATGTGTTTTATGTAACTAAACCAAAAACTTTTCAGCCTACGTGTTAGTAATGTATTTCTATCGGTCTCTTTATCCGACTGTTAGGCTGTTGGTCTGCTGGCATTATAATACTCGAACGAGATGATATTATAATATTTGAAATAGGGATGAAATCTATAGTTTTTCAGCAATATCCTCTGTCAAGGAACCGGGGTAAAAAGGGTGGGTGTCGATATGTTGCATGATTTATATTATGGAAATGTACTTTTTCTACAATTGAAAATGTCAAATTCAGCACTTACATTAGAACTACGTGTTTGTAAGAAGAGTTCTGGGTAAATCTGAGTTTTTTGCCTCCTATCAATTCTGTATTGTCGCGAGAATAGGAAATTGTATATTGTAACTTTCTGATCACGATTGGCTTGACCTAATTCTAAAACTTTTGAACCTTACCAAGCCATCGTAAATGATCACAGATGGTAAATAACAGTTACTTAGTGGGAAATACAAATCCTCAGAACTTCAACTGCGCTTATTATATTAGCGTTTCTTGTGATCAGTTCTACATAATGTTGAAATGCGGAGTGTCACCTCGTATCCACTATGTCTGGTTGTACAAAATTTACACGAAGTATCCTAGTTTAGCAGAAGGTATTTCTTTCGTCTATATTTGTAACAAACAAATATTTATTTCTTCATGAAATTTTGTAAACCCTCTTTTACATTCTCAATCCTCGTCAGCATCTTCACCTAGCCCAGGGTAAATGTTTTTCACATCATCTGTTGCTTTTATTCTCAGATAAAATTGATAATATTCATATTTTATTGAAGCTAGACACCAAAAAAGCTTCTGGCGCTGACGGAATATCTGCTGTAATATTCAAAAGATGAGCGAGGAAACTAACACCACTTTAGACTTTTTAATTTATCTGATAGAAAAGGAATATTTCCTTCCTACTGGAAATGCGTTAAAGTTTAGCCGATACCCAAAAAAAGGCAAGGAGTTCTTGCCAAACAACAGACCAGATGCACTGCTTTTCATAAAGTCGAAAGTCAAGGAAAATGCTATTAATCAGCATCTTCCAAAATATTTTGAAGGACTGAATATTACTAGCGGCTATCAATATGACTTTCATAATCAAAGATCAACAGAAGATTTTTTTTTATGGGTCTAGCACACGTGCTGCAGGGAAGTTCCTAAAGCGCTCCAGGAGCGCCACGTCGGCGGAAAAAGCGATTCACGTTGTTCTTGAATCGCTGTAAATTGTACTCGGTGGGAAACACAGCGCTGGGCAAATTATTCCAAAGGGATGATGTTCTAAATATAAAGGACTGCTTGAAAAGCGTTGTACGCGGAGTAACAAGTGTAACGGATGTGAAGCACCAGCGCGACATGTATTTCTAACATGCACCGCTTTGGGAGGAATTAAGCGGGCTACATCCTTCGAACACTTTCCATGAAAATACTTGTAGAACAGACTCAAGTCGCCAACCGTTCTTCGATGTTCCAGCGAATCAAGGCCGCCGGTCAATTCCGGGTCCGGACAGATCTTCTCTGAACAGAATCCAACAAATGCAGTGTATGTTTGGGAGCGGAGCCCCAAACGTGGGAGCAGTATTCCATAGTTGGTCGAATTTGAGTTTTGTAAATAATTAACAGTAGTTGTGGGGTGTAAAGCTTTCTGGTTCGAAATAATATTCCCAACTTTTGAGAAGCTCTCCTTGCTATGCCAAGAACATGTTCATGCCAGGACATATTTGCTCCCAAACTAACGCCCAACTAATTGAGCGACGATGCTAGGGGAATGGAGTGCCCCGACATAACTATGTCGGGTTCAGCAATGTTAACTTTTTTAGAAAAAACTGCCGCCTGGGTTTTTGTAGCGTTAAATTCCACTTGGTTACTGTCACCCGAAGATAGAATTTCTTCCAGGTCTTTATTAAGTTGAACGACCTCCTGCTGTCTGCGGATACTCGCCTGAGCAGCCGATGTCCGAGCGTTCAAGGTGAATGAAGAGACAAGCTTACTGTCATCTGCAAAGCTGTAGATTGGATTCCCAGTCTTTTCCAGCAGATCGTTAATGTAAATGAGAAAGAGAGTAGGGAGACAGTATGGAGCCTTGGGGCACACCGGCGTTGATAGTGAAGGTGTTAGAAAGAAATCCGTCGACCGCCACTTGTAAAGAACGTTCTCTGAGGAAACATGAGAGCCACAAACAGAACCTTTCAGACATACCATAAGAGCGTAACTTAGCCAACAGTCCATCGTGCAAACACGGTCGAATGCCTTGGATATGTCAAGAGCAACCGCTCGAGATCTTCTAACTTATATAACACATGTTTAGAACAACACAATCGCACACTTTGGAGAACCTCGAGCGATGGCACTTGATATATCCAAGGCATTCGACTGTGGTTGGCACGACCGTGGTTGTATATCTGAAAAGCTTTGTTTATGGCTCTTATATTTTCTAAGAGATCGCTCCTTACGAGTGGCAGTTGACGGATTTCTTTGTAACAACTTCACTATTAATGCTGGTGTACCGCATATTGTTTCCTACCCTTTTTCCTATTTACATTAACGATCTGCTTGAAATGACTAAAAATTCAATCTACAGCTTTGCAGATGACGTACGCTTATTTCTTCATTCTCTTTGAACGCTGGAGCATCGGCTACTCATGCAAATATTCGCAGAGAGCAGGAAGTCGTTCAACTTAACACAGACCTGGAAGATCTTTGGGCGAAGGTAACTAAGTAGAATTTAAGGCTACAAAAAAGGCAGCAGTTTTTCTAAAAAAGATAATGTTGCTGAACCCGACATAGTTATGTTGGGCCACTGCATTCCTCTAGCACCGTCACTCAATTTGCAGGACGCTAATTTGGGAGCAAATACGTCTTAGCATGGACATGTTGCAAGTTTAGCAAGGAGAGCTTCCAAAAAGCTGGAAGTATTATTTAGAACTAGAAAACTATACACTCCACAACACCTGTTAATTCCGTATAAAGTTCAAAAGCTACCAACGATGGAATACTGCTCTCATGTTTGGGACTCTGCTTCCAAACATACACTGCGTTTGTTGAATTCTATTGATTGTAGCCCCAGAACTGATTAGCAACCTTGATTCCTTGGGGCATCGAAGAACGATTGGCGACATGAGTTTATCTTACAAATATTTTCATGGAAAGTGTTCGATGGAAGTAGCTCGCTTAATTCCTCCAAAAAGAGGTGCATACTGGGAATACACGTCGCTCTAATACTTCATATCTGTATAAAATTCAGCTTGCCACCTCCCGTAGAATCCTTTTTAAGCACTTTGTTATATAGAGAACCTCATCCCTTTGAAATGATTTTCCCGGGACTAGGTTTCCCACCGAGCAGAATTTTCCCTGCGTGTGTGCTATGCCCATAATAAAAGCATTCGATGCTTAAGGACACTTCCAAGGAGCAGTCGCGCTCAACTTACAGAAAGATCCCTTCTATGTAAACTACCATGCGTACAATAAAAAATAGTTGAGGCGCAGTGCGCTCTTTCATCTCGACCCATATGCGCAGAAAAACAAAAATAATCTCGTCGTTTTTTGGATCTGGCAAAGTTACATTCTTACTCTGATCGAGACTCGAGTTGTTTATCTTGGGTTTTAATGTTTTGGAGTATCTTTCGAGGTTACCTTTATATTGGATATTTTTAATAGTGTATAAATAATAACTTCGCGATTAAAGAATAGCAGATCTGTTAAAAAAAACTAATGAAAAAAAAATATATCATTAGCAAGTATTTCTGATGCAAAAACAGCAAAATTCAAACAACAATCAACGAAATAGTTCAATCAAAAATTCCTGATGAGGGTAGTATAGTTTCATTGAGAGAGTTAGCTAGAAATCTGAAATGCGGCGGCTGCAGAAGAAGTCTTTTATACAGTATATGGAAGAATTGAGTGATTTCAAAAATATTTATATTGAACTTTATTAAAAGTTCAAAATAAAATGTGACTACTGTACTACTTTCCGCGCAGTGCCACGTTGCCAAGTCGCGAACTTTTATTTATCAAGTTATGCGAGGAAAACTGAAAACGATCAAACGTAGCTTACTTTCAACATTTTTTATCCTCTTCGGGCCCAAGAGAGAATTGACGTAAATTTTTTGCTGCCAAGTGAAATAAATACTCTTCAGGGGTCCCAAAACATTAATCGTTATAGATAAATTTTTTTAAAAGCGCAGTTTTTTCAAAAATTGTGGTATCACAATTAAGGTTTTTTTTCAGTATTTATTTGTGAAATTTAGAAAAACAGTTTCTTTTAATACTGCAGCATAAAAATACATTGCATTCAACACATTTGCAAAAGGTTAAGTGTGTGCACCCAGGATATCTGCATTTTGACCTACATTTTTGTTTCCCGCGAACGAATTCCGGGAGATGTTTCGCTTCTTGTTTTCGTAAACGTTTGTCAGGAACTGGCATAATTTTTCTTGTTTTCCTTGGAGGTTCATTGTTCTCTTCTTCAGTAGTTGTCGAAGTTGATTCATGTCGTTTTTCACTGTACAAAAGAGACTTAGCAAGCGAAAATTTGAATGACAAATAGTCTTCGATGTCTTTTTTGGGAATTTTTTCAGCAGCGCAAACTTCTCGATATTGGAGCCAACTAGCTGCGGCGCTAAAATCAACAAAAGCGTAAATACATCGGATGGTCCATTTATTTGTTCTACTGCTCATAGGGTACTTTGACATAACTCTGTCCAACAAGTCCACACCTCCCATTTTTTCATTGTATTGCTGAACCACTGATGGACGACTGATTTCTATGTATTTTTTTTTCCTGCACTGACCAGCGCTTGCATCAACCTAAGGGCTCTGTTCCAAATTCTCCCGAAGCCAAATGAATTGGTTTAGAATCAAACCATTTTGTAAGAGCTATTTTGTTATCTTCAGTAACCAACATATCATGACTGCCCCTTCCAGATTTTTTTAAATTTTTGTCAGATAACAACTGCAGATCTGTTTTTGGTATTCTCATTTTCATTAGCGTGCCAGTTACGTATATTTTCCGAGAAAACAGAGTATCAATCAATGTTTCTGATGTGAAGTATCTGTCGACAAATACTGATACTCCTACTGGTAAAGTATCTGTTAGTTTCAACACCACCTTTCCACCAACATCTAATTTTTCCGGTGTATGGATTAGACTGGATTCTGTGGATTTGCCCTTCCCTTCATATAAATGAAAATCAAGTGGTATCCCGGTAGTCGTCGTCATAACAAAATTTTTTTCAGCCCAACAGGATTAGGTTTTCCCCCGCACAAACTGTCTCATCAGTACCTTTCCATGAAATGGAATCATCTGTTCATCAATTGATACGTTTTGAGATCTTTTATTTTGTCGACAACCTTTTTGGATTGAATCCAACATCGGTCTGACTTTCCAAAATCTGTCAAGTGCTTTAGCCTCGTTGGATACAGAATCATCGTCCTCAATTTTTAGCCATGTTCTCAGAGCGAAAAAGCGATTTCTTGACAGATTATCTGAAACGATTGGTACCCTGGTATCCGACCTCCAAAACATTCGGATTCTTGGTAAACTGTAAATACCAATGAGCATGCAACACGCAAAAAACGTTTTTAATTCTTCTGGACTGGTCCCCAGCGACTTTCCTGATACTTTCACTTCCTTCATATTTGTGTACATAGCCATGGATTGAAAAAAATTATCGCCAAGGTATTTATTGAAATAGTCAATAGGCTTTGGAATATTTTCAAGGCTCAACGGATCTCGATCACAAGGCACATACTTCTCACGTTGTGGTTGAAAATTGGTTTCTCTTCCATTTCCTTTTTTTACCAATTGGAATCAAATTTATTAACGGCAAGTCGTCGTCCCAACTGCTACTGTTTTCAAGCTCACAGCCTAAATTATCGTCCTCTTCTTGGTCATTTTCAAGGATCATTTGGTCTTGGCTGGCGCCAAAAGTTTGGATTTCTGAAGGCTCATCCCACGCGCCCCACTCGTCGTCGTCATCAAGAAGATTTTCGTCCAAATCGGAATCATTTAAATTCAAATTATCTGCGATATCCTGTAGTTCTTGAAGAGAAAGCGCTGAAAATAAAAATGATAAATGTATCGTTTGGGTCCCACGGTATCAACGGTGATACCCTGGGTTCCAGGAATCAAAAATATTATTTATCCTGCTGTGCCTACTATAACAAATATTCCCCACCTTTCTTTAACTAATAATTAGAAAGCTTATTAAAAAAAACGACACAAATACTAGGTACTTACGTTTATTTTGCGTAATTTTATTAGCAGCGGCCATGGCGACTCGAAACATGCATGTAAACAACTGAATATCTCGACTACATTGGCCCCAACGTGAGCCGGCAATTTTCTGCGCATTAATATACGCATATCATATATGATAACAGCGGGAGCGTTGTCCAAATCGAGCTGCAGATTTGTTAAATAATTTAGAACTCGGGGTATCATATATGATACCCGGGGCCCGAGGAGGTTATAAAAAAAAAACGAATACCGCTTGCTATATTTTTCTTTACAGAAAACTGTTTATTATATTTTTAATTAATGATTCTAAGTTTTTCAAAACAATCGTAAGAAAATTACCATTGTCATATAATAAAACATCCGTTTGAACATAGGTCGGGGCAGGTATGTGAAAAATGCAAATTTTAAGAGCCAATATTTACAAATTTAGTGCTGTAAGGAGTATCGAAATTTTCTCGACGTATAAAGGACACTAATAAATATGTATATCCTAACTTTCTAGATAATCGTAAGAAAATTTATTTTCTTGGGAACGTCCTTAAGATTCTGTTCTGATATTTTAGTGTCCTCAAATTTTAAAATATTAAACGGGAAAACAATAGTTTTTACGTCAAAGACGCGTTTATTAAACTTCGGTTATGTTGTTTATATTATGAGGGATCAATTTAAAATCTGTATAATAGAAGGACGACATTAAATAATACTACCTGACACTTTTTAATTTCTCGACCCCACCAACAGAACGATAAACAGGTGTTTTTTATATACGTAAGCGTTGTGCAAGAATTTTTTTTTTATGGGTCTAGCACACGTGCTGCAGGGAAGTCCCTAAAGCGCTACAGGAGCGACATGTGTGCGAAAAAAGCGATTCACGTTGTTCTTGAATCGCTGTAAATTGTACTCGGTGGGAAACACAGTCCTGGGCAAATTATTCCAAAGGGATGTTCTTTTCCATACAAAAGACTGCTTGAAAAGGGTTGTACGAGGAATAACCAGCTGAACCTCATACGGCTGTGAAGTATTAGCGCGACGTGTATTTCTAACATGTAGCGCTCTGGGAGGAATTAAGCGGGCTACATTCTTCGAACACTTTTCATGAAAATACTTGTAGAATAGATTCAAGTCGCTAACCGTTCTTCGATGTTCCAGCGAATCAATGCTGCCGGTCAGTTCCGGGTCTCCAGTCAGACGAACAGCTCTTCTCTGAAGAGAATCCAACAAATGCAGTGTATGTTTGGAAGCGGAGCCCCAAATATGCGAGCAGTATTCCATAGTTGGTCGAATTTGAGCTTTGTAAAGAATTAACAGTTGTTGTGGAGTGTAAAGCTTTCTGATTCGAAATAATATTCACAACTTTTGAGAAGCTCTCCTTGCTATGCCTGCAATATGTTCATGCCATTACATATTTGCTCCCAAATTTTTGTAGCGTTAAGTTTCACTTGGTTACTGTCACCACAAGATAGAATTTCTTCCAGGTCAAGTTGAATGACTTCCTGCTGTCTCCGGATATTCATCTGAGTAGCCAATGTTCGAACGTTCAAAGGGAATGAAGAGATAAGAGTACTGTCATCTGCAAAGCTGTAGATTAGAATCCCGGTCTTTTCCAGCAAATCGTTAATGTAAATGAGAAAGAGAGTAGGAGACAGTATGGAGCCTTGGGGCACACCAGCGTTGATAGTGAAGGTGTTAGAAAGAAATTCGTCGACCGTCACTCGTAGAGAACGCTTTCTGAGGAAACATGAGAGCCATAGGCAGAACTTCTCGGACATACCAAAAGAGCGTAGCTTAGTCAACAATCCATCCGCTAAACTCGGTCGAATGCCTTGGATATATCAAGAGCAACCGCTCGTGATTCTCCAAAGTGTTCAGTTGCGTTGTTTCAAACATGTGTTAAATAAGTCAGAAGATCTCTTATTGATCGTCGTACGAAAGCCATATTTTAGAAGATGCTGATTTATAGCCTTTTCCATGACTTTCAATATCATTGAAAGCAGTGCGACTGGTCGGTAGTTATTTGGCAAGGTATTCTTGCCTTTTTTACGTATCGGCTGAACTCTGGCACATTTCCAGCAGGAAGGAAATATTCCCTTTCTGGCACATTTCCAGCAGGAAGGAAATATTCCCTTTCTGTAGGATAGGTTGAAAATTCTATAGAAAACTGGTGTTAGTTCCCTCGAACAGTTTTTGAAAACTATGGCAGGTATTCCGTCAGCGCTAGAAGCTGTTTTGTTCATTAAAATACGTTTTATGATACGCTGTCTGAAGACAATATCAGGCATCCTTGACAGCACTATGGGAATAGTAGGTGGTATTTCTCCTTGGAAATCTACAGTAGAATGTGACGCAAAGAGTTCAGCCAACAAGTTCGCTTTCTCAATAGGTGTATTTACAATAGAATTATCTGGCCGTGTGAGTGGTGGTATGGTGGATTTGGTGAAATTTTGACTAACTGCCTTAACGACTGACCAAAAGGACCTGGAATTGTTGGAACAAGCGAGAAGTTTGTTTTTAATTCGTTGATTGTGTGTCTCCTTGGTTTCGTCGATAATTTCTTTGCATCTGTTCCGGGTACGAAAAAAGGTGTCACGATTTATTTATGCTGTTAGGATTTTCACTCCATTGTCGGTAGGCAAGATGTTTAGAAGCAATAGCTTCTTTGCATTTTCGGTCAAACCAAGGTTTGCTGTTGGAAAGGCATTTTTTCGAAAAAGGGATGTAAGCTTCCATACTAGCCAAAATAACATCGGAAACTTCCCTGGCGCAGTCAGACGTGTCGTCGGATCGAAAACAAACGTCTAACCAAGGGAAAGTTCGAAAATATTCCATGAGATCTTCCTATTTATCAGATTTGTAGTGCCAAATCTTGCGCGATTTAGCCGCCTCTCTGTCACTGATTGGTAGAATACTCGATATCAAAAGCAGTTTATGGTCGGAAGAACCTAATGGCGGATTTACGGTGACCGTGTAAATCTCCAGATTGGTGGTTAAAAACAGATCAAGACTAGCGAACTCCCCGTCTCGATCAGGGATCCATGTTGGTTCGTCCGTAAGCTGAGTTAAGCCACAACTGATTGAGAATGATTCAGTTTCATGACATTGTTCGTCGGTAGTATTTGAATATTTGCTGGATGCTGTGGACACTAAAGTAGCCTAGGATGGCAATTTCGGCGTTTGATGGTGTCTGCAAGAGAAGCGAAAAGTGTTCTAAAGTTATTATCACTTGGTGGTCGATAGAGGATACAGATGAATCTTGTGGTTTGTTGAGTCGTTATTTTTAAGCACATACCATTAAAGTTTGGGGGCTCCAGGGCCTCTTCTCGTTGGCAAGAGAGGTGGCTTCTGAGACAGATTCCAAAGTTACGCCTAAATCGGGAATAGAAGTCGTTTCCAAGATAAAGATAGTTGACTGTGCTGGTCGATGAACTGACCTTGGTTTCACAGAGAGCTAGTACAAGAGGTTTATTTGACTGCAGGTGTTGGTGCACTGAGTTTAAACCTGGCATGTTGCAAAAATCTATTTTAAAATTATGATCTCTGCATATCGACGCCCCTGAACCAGCCCCAATCCGAAGATCCGAACGGGGGACTATTTTACCTCCGGAATTTTTTGTAACCAGGTCATGCTATTTGGTCCCACAGTCTGGGACATCGGCACAGCCACGAAACGTTAAGCAACTTCACGCAGCCTATTATGTCACATGGTGGATCTGGGCATCTACCATCTAAGATCTTCTTTAGGTTGTTCTTTAAGTCGCCTTCTACGACAGGCAGAACTTACCGGGGGAGATACTCTATCCCTCTCCTCAACGGGTAAAATGACTGCGAATAATTCATTATTTTATAAGCTATAGCTGGGGGTAAACTTTCCAGCAGAATTGGCAATAAAAGAGTTAAACATGATTAAAAAAACGGGCGTTGATTGCAAAAATAAACTATTTGGCGTAATGAAAATAACCATAGTGCAGATAACATTATTTTTAATTTTAATTAACAAACAACACATTAGATCGTCAGAAGAGAATTAGATCCATCAATAAAGAAATTAATGTGGCTTTTAAAAATGACAAAAACGCATGCATACTTGAATAATATATGTGAGGAGCTAGAACAACATGCTAAAAAAACAACCGACCACAAGAACTTTATGAAAAAATAAAATACCTATCAAAAGAATGCAAACCTAAAACACAAATGATCAGAGATAAGGAAGGTAGAACAGTTACCGACATGCTTAGAATCACTGACGTTTGGAAAGATTACTGTAAAGAACTTTTTATGCCTTAATTCGTGGGCGATGTCATTGTCGACACCGAAGCCGCATAAAAACAAGAGCCATGTTTTCTTAATTCTGAAGACAGGAAGGAAAGGTTAAAGAACAGAAAAGCAGCAGGTACTGATGAGATAACTGCGGAAATAATAGAGATAATGGGAGAAACTGCCGTGACTATGGTATATCAACTGTGTAATGTGGTATGGAAAACTAGAAGATGACCGAAAAATTGGTGTGCAGTTGCATTTATACCCTTGCATAAGAAACGATCCCCTTTGGATGCGGCAACTATAGAACAATCGCTTTGGTATTACATGTGTTTTTCTGGATGCTAAATGAAAGACTCATAGCTTTTCTGCTGTTGCGAATATCTACCTATCAAACAGGCTTCATTCTAGAAAAAGGGTAGAGAACAAATTCTCAACATACACCACTACTCTAAAGCTTTCGACTGCATAAAACGGAACAAAATCTGGTCGATTGTAATCAGCATGGGAACACCTATACATCTAACCCGAACTAAACTTATCCCTGTATGAGAATTCAAATGCCAGTATTAAACTGAATAATTCTTTTTTCGATTTAACTTATAAGTCTGCCTCAGACAGCGCTGTATTCTATCACCATTACTTTTTAATATATATAGTAAACATATAATGAGGTCTATTTTGGATGGCTGGAGTGAGGATGTGAAAATCGGTGGAAAAAAAATATAAGTAATCTTAGATATTCAGATGATACTGTTATACTTGCAACGCCAATGTAAGACCTAGAATCAATTATGGAACGACTTGAAATCACTAGCAAAAACTATGGATTGAAAATTAAGAGAGCGAAAACCAGAGTAATTATTTTTAGTCGTTATGAAGATCTGTCACACAAAAATGAAATTGCTGGTTTCACTGTTGTAGACTATTTCAACTATTTGGGATCTCTCATAACTACCAATGGTGGCTGTGAAGCAGACGTAAGAAGACATTTGACTATGGCTAAAAATTCGACGATGAAACTCACGAAGGTCTGGAAAGATCCAGCTGCCACAAAAAACACAAAGCTAAGATTGCTGTCGAACCTTATATTCCCTTAGCAACTTACGCATCGAAAACATCGATAATTAAACGAGCTGACAAAAGACGAAACTCCGTCTGCAGTGTTGATGGATGGATTGAGTAGTTCATCGACACTGTTGCCGGTCCCAGGCCCGGATAAAGAAGGAGGGTTGTGGCGTTAGGATTTAGCACCCTAACACACGTAAAAGCAAAACTGGGAAATGCTAGTTGTTTTTGAAAAGTAGGATGAAAAATCACTAGATAAGCAAAAATTCCCGGGAGGCAATCCACACCTTCGAAGAAGGCAGCCCCATCGGATACGGGGGGGGGGGGCAATTCTACTTCAAAGCGAATAGTTAACCCAAGTTTAAAACTCAGCCAAACGAAGAAATCCCGAAACAGAATAGCCGCTCTCGGCATCGGGAATATACAAAGAACATCGAAGTGTTTAAGAAGATGAACATAGACATTTTAGTAATAAGTAAGACGAAGAAAAAGGGAAGTGGAATAGAAGAAATAGATGAAGCGATGCATTGCTGGAGTGGAGTGAAGAAGGACGAAAGAGCAAAGGACGGAGGAAAATAACATCTTGGGAACCCATTAATGAAAGAATCATAAAACTAAATATAACAATGCTAGGAAGAGATATTATATAATATTAAGAGTATACGGCCCAACAGAAGATAGCACTATAAGAGAAAAAGATAATTTCATGGAAACACTAGAAATAGAAACACAAAAAGTAAAGAAAAACCAAGAATTAATAATAATAGGAGATCTGAATGGGAGAACAGGAAGGAAAACAATGGACAACACTATAGGACCATTCGGAGAAGACATTACCAACGACAACAGAGAGAGACTAATAGAGCTGTGTGAACTAAACGGCCTCAAAATAACAAACAGATTCTACAAACACAAAGACATCCACAAATATACTTGGATGCAAGAAACTTGAAACTTAAAATCAATAATAGACTACATTATAATTAAAAACGATACCACTATCAAAATAAAAGATGTAAGCGTAAAGAGAGGGGCAGAATGTGGAGCAGACCATAGACTATTAGTAGCAAATATAAATGTACCGTGGTACAAGACAATAAAACAAACAGGAACAATAGATAAAGAAAACAGAAATAGTAATGAGATAACAGAAAAAGCAGACAAAGAAATAAAATACAAAATACACTTATTGCAAGACGAAACGATAAGAGACCTATATAGATGACGATTAGATCAAAAATTAAATGAATTTAACTACGACAAGCTCCAACAAATGTATGACCACATAAAAGAATGCATCAAACAGGCGGCCCTAGGTAAAGAAGACAATGAGAATAAGAAACATAAAATTAGAATCTGTGAAAAAACCAAAGAATCTGTAAAGGAGAAAAAAAGACTATACGAAAAATGGCTGAATACATAATCAGAAGAAGATCTACAGAAATATAAAGAGAAAATGAAGAAACGAGAAGGATGATAAACAAAGAAAAGAACGAGAGATGGGACAAAGCGTGCGAACATGTAGAACAGTATTTAAGAGGAACTCGAAGCACAGAGTCATGGAGAATAATTAAAGCAAGGACCAACAATAGAGAGAAGGCGTATATAGAGTATATCCCAGAAAGCGAGTGGGAGGAATATTATAAAAAGCTGCTAACAGAAGACAGACAAGAATTTCAAGAAGAGAACCCTGAAGAATAACAGAATAAGGAAAAAAAAGAGATAGAAACTAAGCTATGAAGAAGTAAAGAAGACAATAAAAATACTCAAAAATAATAAATCTGCAGGGCCTGGAGGTGTGGTAAATGAAATGATTAAGTACGGGTCTAATAAATTACATCGAATGCTAAGAAACATGTTCCACAGAGCGATCAATGGAGAAAAAAATACCAGAGGAATGGTCAAAAGCCTATATAGTATCAATATTTAAAAAGGGAGACCGCAGAAAATGCACAAACTATAGAGGCCTAAGCATAATATCAAGTATGGGACGTTTATACGGAAAAATTATTAAAAATATCATAGAGGAAAATATAAAAAGAAAAATTGGAGAAGACCAAGCAGGCTTTACGGCCGGAAAATCATGTATCGAACACATATACATTATAAAACAAACAATGGAAAAAAAAACTGGCAAGGAATAGAGAAGTTCATCTAGCCTTCATAGACATAAGAAAGGCCTATGACTCAATACCAAGACAAAGATTATGGAACGCAATGAAAGAAATAGGCATTGACAAAGAACTAATATACGCAGTAAAAGCTCTCTACGAAAACAACACAGTGAACACAAAAATAGGACATAAAATAGGGAAGAGACTCCAAACATCAAAAGGCCTATTACAAGGATGCTCTACATCCCCAACACTATTCAAAATATACCTCGAACAAACATTAAAGAAATGGAAGCAAAAATGTAGTGGAATGGGAGTCCCAATACGAGAAGATTACTTATATACTCTAAGTTTCGCAGACGACCGAGTAATGATAGCACAAGATGAGGAAGACCTCAGTTATATGGTAAAAAAACTGAAAGAAGAATACACTAAAGCAGGATTAGCAATAAACTTTGATAAAACGGAATATCTAACAACAAAGGAGGGAAATGTGGAGAATCTAGAAGTCGATAACGAAACAAAAATCAAAGGAACCAATAGATTTAAATATTTAGGAACCATCAGTTCAAAAAACGCTACATCAGAAGAAGACATCAAAGTTAGATTAGGACAAACGCGGACATGCATAAGACAATTAAATTCGATCCTGTAGAACAAACACATTCCAAAGAGAAACAGAACACGCATATACAAATCAATAATACAAAGCATAATGACATACGGGTCAGAAACATGGACGATCAACAAAAGAAATAAATCTAAAATTAACGCGGTAGAGATGAAGTATTGGAAGAGATGCTGTAGAGTGACACGTATGAAGAGAATACCAAATGAAGAAATACGAAGCAGAATGAACATCAAAGAGAACGCAATAAACACCATTGAAGAAAAACGATTAAAATGGTTTGGACACATAAAACGGAGCGAAGATAATAGGTGGATAAAGAAAATAACGGAGTGGAGCCCTATAGGGAGAAGAAAGAGAGGAAGACCCAGACGATCGTAGAGAGACGATGTGGACGAAGCTATAGAGGACAGGGATCTAACAGATGGAGACTGGGAAGATAGAAACGGATGGAATCAAAAGCTGAGAGAAGGAAGACAGCTGGATGCGTCTAAGATGTGAGCATTTCGAAGAATCCTCAGAGTATCGTATACCGAACACCGTACTAATGTATCTATTCTTGAAGCGCTTAATATAAATGACAAACTTTCAAATAGAATAGTCAATACCTGAAATATTTTGGTCACATTATGAGGAAAGTGGATGACTTGGAAAAGCTTGTAATAACGAGGAAGGTAAACGGTAGAAGATCAAGTCTCCAACAAGATGGTCCGATCAAGTAAGATCTCTTCTTGGTATGGGTATGCGCGAGTCAAGTCAGCTCTCGCAGGATCGAGATGCCTGGAAAATGACTGTTAAGGCTACAGTTGCATAGTATCACCGATAATCCTATTGGGATGAAAGGATTGAGAGAAGGATCATTATACGAAAAATTCCATATTCCACAACTAATAAAATACTTATGGGGTTTATTTTTAACCAAAAATCCTGTACTTACCTCTATATAGTCGATACGCTCCGGATCGTTTGTAGATGATCCATCATCGGCCCAACCATTCTCGGTAATAATAATTTCTGAGGGATTATAATTTTCATACACCCAATTGGCAGCTTTTCTTAATCCCCATGGCGTAACAGTTAACCATGTAGAAGCGTTACTATGGGGCCAAGTCGCATTTGGGTAACTTTTATAACCGTCATCTACAAGGTAGGTTGCGTTTTGAAGATTGTCGTCCCACCTGTACTGGAATTCGACTAGGTAGGTTATATAGCTGCAAAATTTACAATTTATTAAGTAGACATAGACAATGACATTATAATATGAATTAAACTTAGTACTGTCCAAGAGGCAAAATGACAAAATGATAATTTCGGTAAAATTGGTATCTCAATACTTTTTTCTATATACAGTGGAGCTTATAACGATGGCCAAGGGACAACTATATTCCGTCGTATTAACCAGACGATATAATAAGCGACATCAAATTAAAGTGATATTTCTTGAAATATGTGTTGTGTACACACGCAAGTCTAATCAAAACAAAAAAAATATAAAAATATGTTTATAGCAAATCTAAAGTTATATATAGAGCCATATAGGGACCAAATAGCATGATGAGGCACCTGGATACAAAAAAATCCGAGGTAAAATAGCCCCCCATTCGGATCTCTAGTTCAGGTGCGTCGACATGCAGTGAAAGAATTTTAAAGTGGATTTTTGCAACATACGAGGTTTAAACTCGAACATAAATTCAGTGCACCAACACCTACAATCAAATAAACCTCATGTACTCGCTCTCTGTGAAACCAAGGTCAGTTCATCGACCAGCACAGTCAATTATCTTTATCCTGGGTACGACTTCTATTCCCGATTTAGGAGTAACTTTGGAGTCTGTCTTTTTGTCAGAAGCGACCTCTCTTGCCAACGAGAAGAGGCTCTGGAACCTCCAAACTTTGATGTTATGTGGTGAACAATAACGACTCAACCAACCACAAGGTTCATCTGTATCCTCTATCGACCACTAACTTTAGAACACCTTTCGCTTCTCTTGCAGACACCATCGATCATTTACAAATTAACTATCCAAATGCCGAAATTGCCATCCTGGGTGACTTTAATGAACACAACATCAACTGGCTTAAATATTCAAATACTACCGACGAGCAAGGTAGTGAAGCCGAATCATTTTCAATCAGTAGTGGTTTAACTCAGCTTATTGACGAACCAACACGAATCCCTGATGGCGTAGGGGAGTTCGCCAGTCTTCTTGATCTGTTTTTAATCACCAATCCGGAGATGTACACGGTCAGCGTAAATCCGCCGTTAGATTGTTCTGACCATAAACTACTTTCGGCATCGAGTATCCTACCAATCAGAGACAGAGAGGCGCCTAAACCGCGCAAGATTTGGCACTACAAATCTGCTAAATGGGAAGATCTCATGGAATATTTTCGAACATTCCCTTGGTTAGACGTTTGTTTTCGTTCCAAAGACCCATCTGACTGCGCCGATGTCATTTTGGCTGGTATGGAGGCTTACTTCCCTTTTTCGAAGAAATGCCCTTCCAACGACAAGCCTTGGTTTGACCGAAAATGCAAAGAAGATGTTGCTTCTAAACATTTTGCCTACCGACAATGGCGTGAAAAACCATAAACCGTAACATCTTTGTTGGTGCCATGAACAGATGCAAAGAAATTATCGACAAAACCAAGGAGGCACACAATCAACGAATTAGAAACAAACTTCTCGCTTTTCCCAACAATTCCAGGCCCTTTTGGTCAGTCGCTAAGGCAGTCAGTCAAAATTTCACCAAATCCACCATACCACCACTCACACGGCCAGATAATTCTATTACAACGACTGTTGAGAAAGCAAACTTGTTGGCTGAACTCTTTGCTTCACATTCTACTGTCGATTTCCAAGGAAAAAACACCACCTACTATTCCCATAGTGCAGTCAAGGATGCCCGATATTGTCTTCAGACAGCGTATCATAAAACGTATTTTAATGAAGCTAGACACCAAAAAAGCTTCTGACGCTGACGGAAAACCTGCCATAGTTATCAAAAACTGTGCGAGTTTTCTGTAGACTTTTCAACCTATCCTACAGAAAGGGAATATTTTCTTCCTGCTGGAAATGTGCCACAGTTCAGCCGATACCTACAAAAGGCAAGAATACCTTGCCAAATAACTACCGACCAATCGCAGTGCTTTCAATAATATCGAAAGTCATGGAAAAGGCCATCAATCAGCATCTTCTAAAATATCTTGAAGGATTCAACATTATTAGCGATCATCAATATGGTTTTCGTAAAACTAGATCAACAGGAGATCTTCTGACTTATGTAACACACGTTTGGAACGCAATTGAACACTTTGGAGAATCTCGAGCGGTTGCTCTTGACATATCCAAAGCATTCGACCGTATTTGGCACGATGGGCTGTTGGCTAAGCTACGCTCTTATGGTATGTCTGAAAAGTTCTGTTTGTGGGTCTCATGTTTCCTCAGAGATCGTTCTTTACGAGTGGCAGACGACACCTTCACTATCAACGCCGGTGTACTTCAAGGCTCCATAATGTCTCCTACTCTTTTTCCCATTTACATTAACGATCTGTTGGAAAAAGACCGAGAATCCAATCTACAGCTTTGCAGACAACAGTACGCTTATTTCTTCATTCACTTTGAACGTTCGGACATTGGCTACTCAGACGAATATCCGCAGACAGCAGGAAGTCATTCAACTTAACAAAGACCTGGAAGAAATTTTATCTTGGAGTGACAGTAACCAAGTGGAATTTAACGCTACAAAAACGCAGGCGGCAGTTTTTTCTAAAAAAGTTAACGTTGGTGAAACCGACATAGTTATATTGGGGCACTCCATTCCTCTAATATCGTCACTCAATTTGTTGGGCGTTAATTTAGGAGCAAATATGTCCTAGCATGAACATGTTGCAGGCATAGCAAGGAGAGCTTCTCAAAAGTTGGGAATATTATTTCGAACCAGAAAGCTTTACACTCCACAACAACTGTTAATTCTTTATAAAGCTCAAATTCGACCAACTATGGAAAACTGCTCCCATGTTTGGGGCTCCACTCCCAAACATACACGGCATTTGTTGGATTCTGTTCAGAGAAGAGCTGTTCGTCTGATTGGAGACCCGGAACTGACCGGAGGCCTTGATTCGCTGGAACATCGAAGAACGGTTGGCGACTTGAGCCTATTCTACAAGTATTTTCATGGAAAGTGTTAGAAGGATGTGGCCCGCTTAATTCCTCCCAGAGCGGTGCATGTTAGAAGTACACGTCGCGCTAATACTTCACATCCGTATGAGGTTCAGCTTGTTACTCCTCGTACAACGCTTTTCAAGCAGTCTTTTATATGGAGAACATTATCCCTTTGGAATAATTTGCCCAGGACTGTGTTTCCCACCAGGTACAATTTACAAAGATTCAAGAAAAACGTGAATCGCTTTTTCCGCACACGTGTCGCTCTTGTAGCGCTTTTGGGGACTTCTTCCCTGCAGCACGAGTGCTAGACCCATAAAAAAATATATCTTCTTAAACTTTATATGTAGTACACAATTATCGGCTTAAAAAGTCCGTAATTTTGATTTGTTTCTGGTTTACTCTCAACTTATAGTAGAAAAAACGTATTAAATTATAGAGACTAGACATTGTAGTTTTTATATTGTAATCTTCGTAATTAGAATGTACGAAGACATTTAGACTTTTGCAGCTTTCAGGGCCTCGGCGACGCTCGCTATCTCTTGATCTCACCATCGGCATAATTGCCACTTTCGTGTCCTTCGGCGATAATATCCTGCACAATGAACTCATTGGAGTGATCCTCACAACGGAAGCGGTATGTCATCTTCATCGTCGAAGTCTACAGAAGAGTTGTTGGAGCTTTGATCGATTTCGGCTACAAATCCGGCGTGTTTAAAATAAGTCTTTATTATACTTTGTGTAACTTTAAATATAAATCATCAGGATAGCGTCGAGTAAAATAATCTTAGTAACATTATTACTGGCATTCGTATTTAATTCAAGGTTATCGTTGTCAACTGAAATCTGATGACCTTGAAATTTTTGTTTTTTTTTAAATACCAGAAAAATTATTAAAGGTAATGCACTCGTGATAATTTTCGTTCAATCTACACCCCGTGGAGAATATTCTGGAATTTTTTCAAAATTTTTCGATAAGTACTTTTCGAGATAAGGCGCGGGACAGCGATTTTTCGCGATTTTTTAAAAATAATACAAAAAAAAGTGCGCGCAAGTATTACATTATATATACATTTTTTACTCGTGTTTTCACAAGCTTTCATTTGACACCACACTCGATGACCTAGTAAAAATTTTTTTTTTCACTTCCGATTTCACCCCCCAAAACTAACCCCTTAAGTCAAAATTTAACTCTTAAAACTACATGGTTCTGATGAGACCATCAATTCCTATATTATTACCAAATTTCAGCTTTCTATGTCAAATGTTTCGGAGAGAATCGGGTGTGACAGACAGACAGACAGACAGACAGACACCGAAGTGATCTTATAAGTGTTCCGTACGAAACATTAAAAATGAAAGATCGAGTCGCGAGCGATCAACAAGTGCACGGAGAAGCGGAAGTACCCCTTAGAATTCGGGAAATAATAATTATTGTTTGGAAACAAATTTCTGACCCGTCGTTATAACCAGACAAATCAGACCGTAATTACGTTGCTTTAAGCGGTTAGTCGCTTTATACGGAGTCGTTATAAGCGAATCTATGGTAATACTATTTTATAAGAAACCAAACAAATCTTCACACTTATGTCGCTATAAGCAGTTAGTTATTTTATCCAAAGTCGTAATAAGCGGACTCCACTGTATATATATATATATATATATATATATATATATATATATATATATATATATATATATATATATACAGGGTGCTATGAAAATCGTTTCATGTATTTAAACTGGTGAATCCTTATAGAAAAAGGGATTGTTGAAAAATACTAATAAATAGCGATTCTGTTTAACATCGGAAAATTTCGACCCTAGAGATATAACGAGATGTATTAGATGTAAAGTCCTGCATTTTAAAGCTATAATAATTTTAAATTTTATCCAAAGGCGGACTGTTGACATAAAATTCACTATACTAAACTAAAAATTTCACGTTTTAAAGATACCTTTGTAACACCATAAACAGTCGAAAATAAGTCAGGAAAAAATGCATAACCTAAACTCGAAGTGTAAAAAATATTTATCGGCCACAACATGCAAACAAATGATTTCACTTGTTTATTGTAAACGTAATTAGAGTGTTCATTTCAAAAAAATAGATCTGGCAATGTACTTTTCAGGTTATAATTTAATGCTGGTATTTTAATAAACCACTTTTTAATTATAAATAGTTTAAACCCATCAGTAACTGTCAAAATCAGCTGACTGAAATTGGGCACATGGTATTTTGCATAATGTGACCGATTCAAATATGTCAACGAGTTGCCATTTTATAGAGACTACACATAATAAGTTCAAAGTTTGATGCTTATTCATTATTTGATTCAAATTTTACACGCAGAAAGATTTTGACTTGGGAAATTTAGTTAAGAATTTTTGCTGACCCTTGATAAGGAAGTAAGACACTCAGAAAGCAAAGTTCAAGTACGAAATAAGAAAATTAAAAAATATTGACTTCTGAAATACTTTAATTAGCACTTATGTAACTTAGGGCCTTGAACCCTTTATAAGTGTCTCGACCCTCCTATTAAAGAAAATCAAAAAATGTTCACAAAGAATTACTCCATTTTGAGTTTGAAATAAGCTATACTTTTTTAGACATTTTAATTAGGAGTTATATAGTTTCATGTCTGAAATTCTTAGTAAAGTTGTGAGCTACCCTTATTGGAAAATCATTACCAAAATGAAAAACATATTCAGAGAATTTGTTCTACATTGAGTTTGACAAATGTGATACCTCTAGAGATAATTCTGAGAGTATGTTTCTGCATAATTCTTTAAATAACTTTTTAGTAAGGGTTGTTTACAACTTTAATAAGGGTTTCAAGACGCGAAGCTATATATAACCAATTAAAATCCATCGAGTAGTAGAGTTTACATCTGCAACTTATGGTCGACTAAATTGAATGTGTATATTTTTTAATTTTTTTTTTAATTACTTTTGAATAAGGATGGTTGACACCCTTATCAAGGGTTCAAGACACTAAGTTATGTAACTACTGGCTAACGTATCTTAAGAGGTATACAATTAAGCTCAAGGTGGGAGAAATTCTATGAGTATATTTTCTAATTTTTATTTCATATTTAACGTTTGCCTTACGAGTAGCTTACACCCATATCACGGGTCAATAATGATTCTAAACTAAATTTCCCAAATAAAAACCTTTCTGGAATTAAATAGTGATTAAATATTAACAGTGATTAAGTATCAACCAGTGTTTATGTAACCTCTATAAAATGAAATCTGTTTGACATAAATGTCTTGGACTCATAGACATAGGAATATAGGGACGAAAGGTAATCGGGCGGGGTGACAGCAGTTGTGGGGAGGGGGGTGAGGTAACTGGTGCCCACTAACTCTAGGCTGCCGATATTGCGCAAGCGCAGTACGCATGTTTTCGGACCTGGGAGAATTATATGACGTTTTATATGCATTTTTTTCGACTTTCGACTCTGTTGTAAACAAATTTTGATTTTCAAAAATTTTCAAGGAGCATCATTAATTTCTAATTAATGAGATAGCGAAAATATATGTCAAAATTTGGTTACACTTTATCGCTCAGTATATAACAGCGCGAAAAGTACCCGTACATTTGAGCAACAAACTTGTTCTCTTTAAAGAACATTAAGGGTGTATTGCTCTTATTGTGAAAAAATACGGGACCATTTCTGTATATTTTGTATACTTGTTTTCTATTTTACTGTAATAAATGAAAATTTTCTCATGGATCACGCTTGTTTTACTGTTTCATGAAGTATTTGCAATATATAAAATATTTGCTATTAATTAATCAAATCATAAATATAATTATTCGGATAATTATAGTATAGTATAGTTTAAAATATAATGTTGTTACATTATAATAAATATAATATGGAATAGATTCAAGTAGTTAAATAATTTTAAAATTTTGCACAAAAAGTTGCAATGTAGAATTGAACTTAAAATTTTGTTACAAATACTTTCTTAAAATCGTAATTTTTTTCGTACAGTTATAGAATGAATTAAAACAGATGTCATTTTCCACATTAATAACCGAAATCACAAGAGTTTTTCCAGAAGTCGACAATGAAAATGAGATATTATAGCATTCAAACGTTGACAAAAATAATAAAAGTTGTGATTGGCATTTTATTCCTTTTATTTCCAGTAAAGAACAGTTATATTATTATTATTAGAATATTACATATGAACTTGCCTAAAGTAAGAGCTTACCTTCCGTCCCTATATTCCTATGTATATGCTTTGACCACATAATTGCGTATACCGGAGAGAACAAACATAAAATTAATTGATACATTTAGTGGCAGTATACAAATAAGAAAATTTGTTTGTTTTAATTTTAATTAATTTTGTGTTATTTTATACGAAATAATAGTTTTAAATAACTAAAAAATAAAACAAAAGTTTTAAACAGTGTGTTATTAATAGGTCATTTAGTTACTAGTTCGAAAACACACAGAAGATAAATAATTAGTAATACATTATCTCTACCCCTCGAGTTAATGTTATCTGAGATATCACTCACTTTTTCTCTCTCATTAAAAACCTTGGATGTCACACGAAAATTGTTTATCATGTCGGTATATGTTATTAGAACAATATTTCTTAAATTCTAGTTCCATTTTGTCCAAATATGTAAAGTGAATTTTAATGAAAATGTCAGCTGTTTAGGGGCAATAACCTGAAAGACGTGAAAACGCACATCTTGTCGCGCCTTACCAATAAAAAATACATAAGAAATCTTTTTTTTTTCAATTAAATATTATTTTTTTCTAGGTAAGCGTAGTATTTCTTAGTATTTTGATTTATCATTAGATGAATTGTTTCTCAAATGTAAAAATTTACAATTATTGAGTAGAATCAAGAACTTGGTAACACTGGAAAATTTCCCTAACATGTGATGTATTTTCGTCTCCTTTAGTTCAATAACCGCCATTGCTCCGATGTCAGGTGCGGGATGGTTTGGCGGTAAAATCCAGTTTTGTCCCCATTTTTTTTTTTTTTAAATTGTTCGAATTAAAAAAAAAGGTATTGAATGTGTTACTATACGACCCCCGAGAGTCACCCGTTTCAATATATAAAAGGATTTTCATACCACCCTATATATATATATATATATATATATATATATATATATATATATATATATATATATATATATACATATATATATATATATATATATATATATATATATATATATATATATATATATATATATACACCGGGTGCTATGGAAATCATTACATATATTAGAACTGATAGATCATTATAGCAAAACCGATTATAGAAAATTCATCTTAAACAGCGGATCTCAATGATAAAGGAAAAAATCTACCCTAAACCAATTTAATAAAAAAATAATAAAAATTGTTACATTTTAAAATAATTACTTATTACTTACACACAACAAATTTTAACCGATAATTCACCAAAATTTTATTTGCTTTCTGGTAAAAAAGATAATAAGATAAATGTTGAGATGGATTGTTACCCTTTATTTATTATAGACACTCTTTTATTATCACCGATACTCAGTGGCTTCAGGTGTAGGGGAGGCTCGTGTATATTATATGAAACTTCTTTTGTTTATTGATTCTTCCAACATATTTTTGTAAGGACTTAATGTAATTTCCATTATATTCTGTACAGTATTTTCGGTGGGATTGAACATAAAAATTTTACATTTTCTTTTAGAACTTTAGCGTTAAATCTTGAAACAGCTCACTATTTAAATGTGTTTTTTCATTATTGATAATAATAGAAGCGTCTTATAAGATCGACGTGCTTTCATTACTTGAGTTTGTTTGAAAGAGAGAGCATTTATATTTTTAGATGCTTTAAACGAATGTTCGGAATATCCATAGGCCAAACTCCAGCTTTTGATATCCGTTCACAATGATGCCAATCATAACAGCTCTTTGGTAAGCTTCTGCACATAAACTTGCAATTTGATCTTGCGTTACTTGAGGACCTGGATTTGTCCCCCATCATTGCTTGAATATAATATGAGCTCATAGATTTAAAAAAAAGGCACGTCGAGTTGCCGAAGCTGCTGAGTAGTAATGCCTGCCAGCTGTAACATTAGCCTTTGCTATGTTCAACGCTTCCCGGTTCTTTGAAGGCGTTGTATTTCCATCAAGCAGAAGTAACACTTTATTTTAAAGGATTGGCTTTACGATGTTAATAAAATATTTCATCTATTCTAAAAATTTTACAAATTGCAGTTTGAGTTAATATGGTGTACCATTCCCCAATACAGGATTTTGTCTCATTTTTTTGAATATTTAATCCTAAACCTTTTTACGCTTTTTCATAAACGGTGAAAAATCCACTTCCATCAAAGTTAGATTTTTTTGTAGACGAAAACGAATCTAGCTGTTCCGGCGCCTTACCGAGGCCAAGGTCAGTCTTTCATGGGCGGGTTGGTTTTGTAAATATTTGGTAAAAAGAAGTTTTGCTCCTTTTTTTATTTTTCAAAAATTTTCGAATTTGAAAAAAGTAATGAAAATGGCCTCACGAGTCACCCATTTCAATATATGCAGCGAATTTCATAACACCTTATATATATATATATATATATATATATATATATATATGTATATATATATATATATATATATATATATATATATATATATACATGCTATAAAAAAAAATTAACTTGTTGCAGTGAAAATATGTTACTTTTTTCTCAAAATTTGCCCCTTAAAAAAATTGAGTCAAAGCCAAAGTCAAAATTAGTATAGAATTTTATGATAATATTTTCAGTTAACTTACTAGTTCATGCCGTACCAATCATACGTTCCTTTTATGTAGTCAATTTCTTCCTGAGTAAATTCGGGTAATCTTGACTCATCCAGACCTTCTAGCTTACTTCTGTTATTCACTCTGTCGATCACCAACTGGGGCCAATTTCCAAGGAATATTGGATGAGCAAATAGTCCTATCTGAAGTAACAAACGAATAATAATAATAAAATTAATGCGTGTGCGTGACAAAAGGTAATCACCGGCCATTATTTTTAGACGAGACTTACCTATAGATGGGAACACAAAAAAAAACATATGATTTTCAGTTAGTGTCTACTCTCAGAAGATTCGTGTAAAATTTTCATGACATTTTGTCTATTAGTTTGCAAATTAGAGTTGTTTGAGTAACGCTATTTTTGATTTTTGTAAAACGATGAAACAAAAAGAATTTTCGTGTATTAAACATTGCTTTTTGACGAAAATAAAATACAGTCAGAGCTCAAAAATCGCTTAAGAAGTATTATGGCCCATCTGCTCGGGCTATTTCGGAGTAATCCAAAGAAGTTTTTGGGTCGATTCGTAACAATGGACGAAACATGGATCCACCACTACATGTCTGAGTCCAACAGTCAGTCCGCAGAATGGTTAGAACCCATGAAAGCCGATCGAAGCGTTTAAAAACACAAAAGTCAGCTGGAAAAGCTTTGGCAAGTATTTTTTGGGAAGCACATGAAATAATGTTGATCGACTATCTTGGGAAGATGGTTTATTGGACCATTTGAATGGTGAAATCAAGAAATTAAGGCCGCACTTAGCGAAAAAAGATGTGTTGTTTAACAAGATAATGCATCACCTTTCAAGCCCAAAAAACCGATGGTGAAATTGGCCCAAGTGGGTTATGAATGGCTTCCTCATATGCCGTATTCACCAGATTTGCCCCCCTTTCCAATTTTGAGAAGGTAAGTCCGGGGAACGAGATTTCGCTCAAATGAAGAAGTCGAAAGGGAAACTGAGACTTATTTTAAAGAGCTCTATAAATCATACTATATGAAAGGTATCCAAATGTGGGAAGATCGTTGAAATAAGTCGCTTTTGAAGGAAAATATGTCGGAGAATAAAATCGATTTTTGGCAAGAACATTGATTTTCTTCAAGGGTTTCGGAATTTATTATCCCATCAAATAAGATTGAAAAACAATCGCTTGGCCGTACGTCTAAAAAAAATTTACGTTCAGAAAGTTGTATAAGGAGAATTCAGTTATTTTTGCACCATTCTCAAATCGTTAGAACAATTTGGGAATATATCGCAAATTAGCAGAGAGGTATTATTGTGTGTAATTTAAGATTAACGAATGTGATAGGAAATGATTAGAGTATTGAATTTATAAATTAGAAAAATAGTCTAAAAAGGATCGAGGACCCACAGTTATCTGTATGGGTTGCTTGACCAGAACTAATCATCATCATCATGATCATCAGCTTATACTGTCCACTGCTGAACGAAAACCTCCCTAAAGTCTTGCCATTTTTTTCTGGCCGCTTGTACCCAATTTCTCTTTTCAAATCATAAGTCCACCGACTTGGTGGTCTACCTCTACTCTGATAGGCTTCGGATATTGGTCGCCACTCTATGATTCTCTTTGTCTATCGCCCATCCCAAACCTAGCAACATGCCCAGCCCAGTTCCATTTAAGATATAGAATAAATTTGACTGCGTCTTGTACCCCGGTTCTCTTTCTGATAATGTGATTTGGGATATGATCTCTAAGAATAACGCCTAACAATGGCCTCTCCATCTTTCGTTGCATGACATATATTTTATTGATGTTTTTCTTCGTCATTGTGAGAGTATCGGCTCCGTACGTAAGAACGGGGAGTATGCATCTATCAAATATTTTTCTTTTTAAACACATAAGAAGGTTAGATTTGAACACATATGCAAGTTTGCCATATGCAGCTCAGGAGAGACCTATTCGTCGCTGAATTTCATGTGTATGGTTATTTCGTCCTATGCTGATTTCATGTCTTAGGTATTTATATTGGTGCACTTGCATTATCTCTACGTTATTAAGTTTTATCGTGTCGCTTAATACAAGATTTGTCATAAACTGGGTCTTGGACAGATTCATTTTTAGACCTGAAGCTTCCTGGAGCATGTGTAGCGTACTTTGTGCTGCTTGTATTTTGTGTGTTATTAAGACAATGTCGTATCTCTTTTGTTTGTTATTAATTACCATGCATGTCCTTGATCTTGCATATACGAGGCTGGTTTGAAAAGTCCGTGCAAAAATAAAAACTACTTATGTGTTTGGGGTAAACCTTTTTTATTTTTCGACACACTCTTCTTTTAGGCTTATACACTTCGTCCAACGATGTTCTAGTTTGTTGATCCCTTCCGAATAATAGGATTTGTCCAAGTCTGCAAAATATCCATTAGTGTCTGCAATCACCTCCTCGTTTGAATAAAATCTTTGTCCCGCCAGCCATTTCTTCAAATTGGGGAACAAATAGTAGTCCGAGGGAGCCAAGTCTGGAGAATAGGGGGGATGTGAAACGAGTTGGAATCCTATTTCCATTAATTTTGCGACCACAACTGCTGAGGTGTGTGCTGGTGCGTTGTCGTGATGGAACAGGACTTTCTTGTGGGCCAATCGCGGGCGTTTTTCTTGCAGCTCGGTTTTCAAACGGTCCAATAACGATGAATAATATTCATCTGTAATAGTTTTACCCTTTTCCAGATAGTCGATGAGGATTATCCCTTGCGAATCCCAAAAGACAGTCGCCATAACCTTTCCGGCCGAAGGAACGGTCTTCGCTTTTTTTGGTGCAGATTCCCCCTTGGTAACCTATTGTTTAGATTGTTGTTTGGTCTCAGGAGTATAGTAATGTATCCATGTTTCATCCACAGTGACGAAACGACGCTTAAAGTTCTCCGGATTCTTCTGGAACAGCTGCAAACCATCCTTGTAAACACTTCACACGATTCCGTTTTTGGTCAAGGGTGAGCAATCGCGGCACCCATCTTGCGAATAGCTTTCTCATGTCCAAATGTTTATGCAAAATATTATGTACCCGTTCAGTCGAGATGCCCACAGCACTAGCAATCTCACGCACCTTAACTCTTCTGTCATCCATCACCATATCATGGATTTGATCAATGATTTCTGGAGTCGTAACCTCCACAGGCCGTCCAGAACGTTCAGCGTCACTTGTGCCCATATGGCCAGTCCGAAAATTTTGAAACCACTTATAAACTATTTTAATCGAAGCTGCAGAGTCACCATAATGTTTATCAAGCTTCTCTTTAGTCTCCTGAGGCGTTTTGCCTTTCATAAAGTAATGTTTAATCACCACACGAAATTCTTTTTCGTCCATTTCTTGAAAATCACTCGACTTCCTTGATTCACACGAATGCCAAACACAAAGAAATAGACCAATATGGCTGGAACTTGGTGTGCGTTCATTCAAGAGATGCTACTAACTAAACATGACCTCGATACGCGCCGGTGGTGCCATCTCTCGGACTTTGCACGGACTTTTCAAACCAGCCTCGTATCTTTCCTTCCCATCGTGTCTCATTTTTTCCCAGTTTATTAATTTTAGAATACTTTCTAGAAGTGTTACCAAAAGCTTGGGTGAGAGTGTATCACCCCGCCGCACTCCTTCGATTCGAAATTTGCTGGTGGATTGATTAGTTTGTATTTTAACATGAGCGGTGGCATTTTCATATATGTACATTGGAATATCGATGACCAATACGACACTCAGTAAGCATTTCTAAGAGTCTCTGCTGATTTACAGAATCAAAAGCCTTTTCGAAGTCCACAAATATGGGTACAAGAGGCTTATTATATTTTATACATTTTTCAATGAGGATTTTAACTGTAACCAGATGGTCGTTTGTTCCATACCCCGAGCGGAAATCTGCCTCTTCTTTTGAAAGGAAAAACTCGAATTTATTTCCTAGATGTTTGGTAAGTATTTTCGTGAATAACTTGATACATGACTCAGGAGGCTCAGAAGGGTCTATAGTTTGTAAGGTCTGAAGTATCTCCTTTTTTCTGGATAATAACAATAGTTGCGTTATTCCATTGCGATGGAGTTATTTCTTCCAGGAGGCATGTATTGAATAACATTTGAAGTGATTTGATAATTGGTTGTCCTCCTTGTTTAATTGCCTCTACTACAATATTGTCTTCACCCGGAGCTTTGTTACTTTTCATGTCCTTCAAGGCTGATGTGATTTCTTCTTCTTTGGTATCTGGGATATCCTTCGACCCCTGATTTAGGACTTTCGGTATGTTGATTTCTGTTTTTTATCTTGTAAGGTATATAATTGTTGATAAAATAATTTGATGGTCTGTAAAGTATCTCTTTTGTTTGTTATTATATTACCATGCATGTCCTTGATCTTTCAAATCTCTTTTCTTCCCATCGTGTTTTTCCTTCTCAAGACTTTTAAGCTTTTATTCTGTTCTACAACGTCTTTAATTTCCTCTGCATTTTTTTGTCTTTTCTAATTTCCCTCTATATCTCTCTATTTATAGTTCTATACTGATCTGTAGTCTTATCTACCAGTTCTCTCCTTTGCTTTATTAGCTGTTTTGCTCTTTGATTTAATTTTTGTTTTTTTTTTTGTAGTTTTGGACAAGTTTTGTCAATGACATTTTCTATACAATTTTTGATGTTTGCAAATATGTCATCAACTGCTGTATCTTCATTGTGTTCCAAGGAGCTTGAGATCTCTCTTCTATCCCGGGTTGTCCATTAGTTATGGTTTCTTTTAAGAATCATGTTGTTTCATTCCTGTTTAATGTTCTTTACTCTCACAATGCGATGGTCACTTCCAACTGAACATCTATTTAGGACACTTACGTCTTGGATAATGACTTTCCCGTTACTGATTATGAAATTTATTGCATTGCTTGTTTTACCATACCAGAACTAATGCTTGGTGTGTAATGGGTGGGTTCCACTCAAGTAAAGCACAGTTTTTGTACAAATAGACTAGTTCTTATTGTTAGATTTAGTCCATTATTGCTCGTGTGTCGAGTGCAAGGTGTGGTGGTCATAACTGTTGTGTAGTGTCATTGTATCAAAACCCCTAAAAAAATGTGAGTAAATAAAAATCCCTGCAGACTATTAAAATTGGGCATTTGAAATAAAATTACATTGTCTATCTCTGTTTGTAAGCATACTCCATTCTTTTTTGAAGACGGTATTTTAAATTTTGGTTTCTACTGTGAGCTAAAATATATTTAATATGAATTTGTAACCATATTAAAGACTAGTATTCTGTTGTCATTTGCATTAGGGAAGTATATAATTGTTAATAAATTATTTACAAATTTCTTAAGAATAATTTTTTTTTGTCGTAGTGATTATATTGTTTATATAAGGCCTAAAGCTTTCTTTATAGTTCAACAGAACAACTAAGTTACGAGTGTGTTTCCCTATCGATCATCATTATCATCATCAACCAGCCTTTTGCGTCCACTGCTGAATATAGGCCTTCCTCATCTCAGTCCACTCTCTCCTCTCCTGGGCTCTCTGCATCCAGTTAGCGCACAGTCTCCTAATATAGTCGGTCTAGCATGTGGAAGGTCTACGCCTGTCGCTCCTAGGTCTCCACTCAAGCAGCCCCATAGTTCATCTCCCATCCGACATTCGGCCTATATGTCCCGCTCAGTTCCATTTAAGTTTCGCGATGTATGCAATTACATCAATAACGCCGGTTCTTTGACGAATAACTTTGTTTCTAATACAATCCCGCAGTGACACTCCAAACATTAATCTATCCATTTTGCGCTGTGTTAAGATTACAGTTTCCGCCCCATAAGTCATCACTGGAAGCACACGCTGATCAAAGAGCTTTTTAGACAGATAGGAAGATGACTCCTAAAGACATTTTTGTGTCTTTCATAGGCTGCCCGAGCGAACGTTATTTTTCTTTTCAATTCGCACGTTTAGGTGTCCCTTGTGATACGAATCTCATAACTAAGATAGGAGTATTTGTCCACTAGTTCTACCTCTTTATTACTGACATTAATCTGTTCGCTTGGAATCAAGTTCGTCATATATTTTGTCTTAGAAGCATTCATTTCTAACCCCACGTCTGCACATACTTTTCGAAGTTCTTGAAGCTTTAGTGCAAGCTCTCCAAGACTGTCAGATATCAGGACTATATCATCTGCAAAACACAGATTTCTCAGACTTTGCCCATCTATGTTAAGGCCTTTTCATTCCCAGATGAGTTTCTTGAAAGCGTGGTCTAAAACTACGGTCAATAGTTCAGGCGATATCGTGTCGCCTTGTCTTACTCCCCAACCAATTAGTATGGATTTTGTGTTTTCGTGGAGTTTCACCGTCATACAGGCATTTTTGTAGGTGTTGCAAATCAACTTTGTATAACGATAGTCAATACGGCACTCTTCTAACGCTTCTAATACTGAGTCCAGTTCGACCCTATCAAAAGCCTTGTGGAAATCTATGAAGACTAAGGCAAGTGGTCTATTAAATTCAATTATTTTCTCAATTAATGTCTTAATACTTTGTAGATGGCCATTGGTTCCGAATCGGGCCCGGAAGCCAGCCTGGTCCCTTGGTTGGTAGAACTCCAACTTTTTTCAAGTCTTGTTGTTATCATCCTAGTGAATAATTCGTAGAAATGGCTCAAAAGGCTTATGGGCCGGTAGTTTTCCCATTCCGCTGCATCTCTCTTTTTGTAAAGTAGTATGACGACAGAATTATGAAACTTACCTGATAACGTGGTATTAAACAGGCAAATATTGAACAAAGATCTTATCTTTCCTAGAAGATAAGGTCCGATTTTGATAGCGTCCGCAACTACTTTAGGGGCTTTGTTATTCTTTGTGTTCCTTAAGGCCAACTATATCTCATCCAAAGTGATATCTAGCAGTGATTCCGATCCGTGGTTTACAATATCTTTTTTATTTGAAATTATATCGGGTTCTGAGTGCGGATCAAGGTTAGTATCTCTTTGGATTTTATACAGTAGCTGATAAAATTCTACAACCACTTCTAGTATTTCCTCTCTGTTTGTCACTATATACTGCCCTGTCTGTACTACAAAGCAATTGACATAATAATCTTATGCAGGAAATAATTTTTAGCATATTCTATCACTGAGCATTTGGATTGGGCTCTGAGGAACGCTAGAGTGGACAATAAGCAACATGTATTCCCTAAATATTGGGAATACATGGGTAATAGTCCTATAGACATGTATAGAATATACCTTGGGTATATCCATTTTAAATGCCCCAAGACAGATGTTAAATATAAATCTAAATTCAAAATATAGTGATTCAACTAGGTAATTCAAAAAGAAAGAAAAATGTATCTAGAACGAGGTTTTTTGTTACAAATTCTTGCTCTTACCCAAAATTGTAGTGCTAATTCTTGAGCATCCTTATCATCCTGACTGGTGGTGGCTGGTTCAAACCAGTGCGTTACCAATGAAAGGGAAATTTTTCCTGAAATAAAAATAATAACATCGTGTTAACTAGATGTTCTTCATTTTTAGAACTATTAATTCTTTTGAGAAAATAACATAAATGCGTCTTAAGTATAAAATTGTATGCTACCGAGATGCGGTCCGCCTAATGGCCTTTAGAAGGTTGTAAATATTTTGACCTACCTTTCATCCGAGTTGCGGTACTCGACAAATCGGCAGGTAGGTAGGGTTAAATTATCAAATATTATTAATTCTTAAATATTATTACATTAAATTAGTGTTAACCTAAATTAGATAAAAGTATAAAATGTAAGGGCATTTTTGAAATTTACTAGTTTACGTTCAAACTTTTTCAAGTCAACATCCTATTGGAAAATTACAAATTTCGACAATATCGCCATTTAAAATCGACAGAAGAGATGTGCTGGGTCTGCAGAAACAAGAGCGGCACTGCCAAAGTTTATACCAATGAACCAGACGACATATTTTCGCGGGAATCATTTACATCAACACGATAATGAACAAGTACTGAATCGCCAAAAAAAGTAACAACGCAGTGAAGAAGAGAGCCAACAAGGAACATTACGACGAAAGACCAAGAAAGATGATTCGGCGGGAGGTAGCTGCAGATCCAAATGTGCTGAACACTTTCATCGACTGCGATATGATAAGAATAGGGAAATATTTGAAACGAGCCAGACTGCAGTGTTATCCAAAGTTGCCAAAGTACCGAGAGGAAGTTCTTGAATATCTCAATTCAATCTCGGACGAAACTGCTAGGTCTGATTCCTAATGCTTAATGATATCCAGGTCGGTGTGAAATTCTCCTGTAAAAGTAATTTAGAATTCCTGTTAGCGGCGGAAATTGTGATGTGGACGGTACATTTGAATTTAGTGCGAAGTTTTTTTCTACAAATGTTTACTATTCTGGCATATATCAATGGCTGCTATATTCCCTTGGTGTTCAGCCTGTTGCACGACAAGAAGGAAACTTCGTATTCTTTGGTATTCTCTGCGGTAAAGTAAAGTCCAAAAGTCCAACACAATTAGGATGTGTCTTCTCGCCTATAAAGGTCGTGTCAGATTTTGAACGTCCTATTCACGGTGCGGTTTCAATCAAATTTTCATTAACAACGCTTGTGGGATGCAGATTCCATTTACGATAATCCTGGTGGAGAAAAACTCAGATTCTAGGATTAACTAGAAAATACAAAGATAAAAATTCTCCCATTGGAAAATGGCTTCATCACATGTTCGGGCTAATTTTTCTCCTTGCCGATCACGTTGGAGATGTTTTCGTCCAATTATTAGAAAATCAGCCAGTCCACCCACAAGTAACATTGTTTCGCTGACTACATAGTTGAAAACTACATCGATGACAGTGCTCCTTTTCCTATAACCCTTTGGGCCGCGCTCGACGCCATCGTTTGGAGAACTAATAACAGGATTGGCAAAGCATAGTCGTTCGCCTCGTCCGAATTTTTATGAATATTTAGAGGTCATCAAGGGTTTCCAGATTGAAACATATACGAAAATCAACGCTGTAAAAACTAGTGCACCAAACTGTTCAACTAATAGGTACAATTCAGCATTTTTAGAAAATAAGGTAATTCAATATGTACATAAAGAAATTGATGCTGTAAAGTTAGTCAAATGCATGTCTTACAAACACAGTAATTACTGAAATATGCCTTTTGCTTTAATTTTCACACATAACTTGCATACTTATAGCTCTATACCTGCATGTGACGGACCGCAACTCGGCTGTCAATTTTGGGTTCGAAAAAGGTCTGTACCACAACTCAGAACTTTTTATTGCTTTTCACCAACTGTCACCGCAACTCGGTATCAACCGTTTGAGGTACGGAATGTATTTAATAATCCAGTATAGTAAAATTTTCACTTCAAAATTAGGAAAAAGTGGTAAATTCTGAGAAATAACTGTTGTGAGTTGTTTTTACCTCCAGCTTTTTACTGTATGCTGAAGAATAGATAGATTTTAGTCGACGTTATAGCTTTGCTGGTTGAGTGTGAGTTACTTTTACCTCTAGTTTTTAACCGTATCCTGAGGAATAGAAATATTTACATGTTTTAAAAATTCCGTAAAGCGGTTTACCTGGTACTGCCCTTGCAAATATGCCTCTTTAAAATAATAAGTTAATTTAAGCTTTGCAACGCAATATGTTAAATGATAGGTAGTCTATTGTAAATTACTAATTACAATAAATGTTGAGCGGAGAAGAGCTTAGAGGAGGGGGAGTATTTAGAACCGAAATATCTTCTTGTTTTCCTTGATTGAGATCTACTGATCTGTTAGTTCCGATTTCGTAGCAATTCCAGTGAGGTAGACTGCTGGCTGTCCTTTCATCTTTTCGGTGGTCTTCCAGGTGGACGTGTGCCTACTGGCTTTCCTTCCAATACAAAGCGAGATAATCTGTCTAGCATAAGATAAGATGTCTGAGATAAGATGTCTAGCATTCTCCTCACGTGATCATACCATTGTCGTCTTCTCTGTCGTCCCCATCTTACTATATCCACATTGTTCTCTGATGTCGGAGTTTCTTAAGTGATCTCTCAAGGTCTTTCCCATGATTGTTCGCAATATTTTCATTTCAGCAGCTCGCAATGTTTGTTTTGTTCGGCTAGTGTCCTTACTGGTTTCTATGCCGTATGTTATAACTGGTCGTATACATGCCTTATAAATTCTTAATTTCCTATCCGTTCTCATGTATTTGTTTGCCCACAGAATCTCTCTTAGGCCACCAGACATTGCAGTTGCTTTACCAATTTGACTTTTAATGTCTCTAGTTGGATTGTGACTACTTGAGATATTCATACCAAGGTACCGAAATTCATTTACCTGTTCTGTCGATCTGCCGTCTATAATAGGTTTGCATCTTATTGGGTCTCTTGAGAAAGTCATGCATTTTTTCTTTTCTATCAAGATGTTTAAATTTAGTTTTCGACTAGTCTCGTAGAACTGGAACAGCTCCCTTTGAAGATCATCCTCTTTTTCTGCAATAATAACTGCAAGATCCGCGTAGCATGTCATGCCAATTCGTTTTCTGTTCATTCTGTATCCATATTTAAATCCATGATTTTCTTAATTATTTCATCCATTAATAGATTAAACAGGAATGAACTCAAGTTCTCTCCCTGTCTTATCCTTATTAGGGTTGGTATGCTTACTGTAGTATGTGCTCCTGTCTTTATCCTTGTGGTGTCTTCGATGTTGAGATTTCGTATGACCCGTATTATATCAGCTGGTATTTTCTTTTGCCTGAGTATGTTTCTGATGTCTCCTAGTCTAACTTTATCGAAGGCTTTTGTCAGGTCTATAAATCAGAGGTGCGCTAGTGTATTAAATTATGTTGCTTTTTCCTTGATTTGTTTAATTATACGGCATCTGTTGTCGATCTGCCTCTTCAAAACCCCTGTTGTTCTTCTCTGCTTGTTATTTGAGATTCTAGTTCTTCCTTTAGAATACCTGTGAATAACTTCATTGTCGTCTTTAAAAGGATTATTTCCCTGTAATTTTCTGGGCAAGACTTGTGTCCTTTTTTAAAAACAGATATTATCACGCTAGTGCGCCACTCATTTGGGATTTCTGATGTTTTGAGGATCTTATTGAATATTATGGTCAACTTTCCTGCTAATCTAGAGCCCCCATATTTCAATAATTAGTTAGGTATTTGTTTCTTTTGGATTATGGTGTTGACTGTGTCGTTATAGTTCGCTATTTGTACTTTCTCTTCAGTGCTGTAAAGCTGTTTGTTGTATTTTTCCCATGTTTCAGACGAGATGGAGTTTGTTTGCACAAATTCATTCAAAGGCCTTTTCTTATTTTTTAACATCTTGCACACATTTCTTTGTGCTCCATAGATATCCTTGTCCATACCACTTGTGTATTTAAACTAGTGTTTTCTTTTTATTGCTTTGATTCTAGCGTTGGTTGTGTTTTTAATTTCTTTGTACTTGTACTATTCTTTAATTTCTTGGTTGAACCACGGCGTCTTCCTATTTGTTGCATTTATGCTGATTTTGCGTTTGCTGCTTGTTTTTTACTGCTTTTAATTTTATCCAAGAGTTTTGTGCATCCAGCTTCAACTTGTTTTAATTTCTGATCTGATATAATTTCCGTGTGCTTTCTTTTTCTAACAACTAGATGTTATATTTTTCGAAATATATCGGAGCTTTTTTTATTTTATTAGGACGTTCCAGAGTAATTTTACAGAGTACTGGTTATGGTCTGTTCCCACATTAGCTGAAGTGAGAGCTCTTACATCTAGTATTTGTGATGGTGTAATAGCTATGTTTGTGATTATAAAATCAATCATGGACTTTTGATTTCTGGAATTTTGAAATGTACATTTGCGTTGTGGCTTGTGTGGGAATATAATATACATATACTAGCCGGGCCCGCGGCTCCGCTCGCATGAACTTGATTCACTACTATCGTCACTGCTTGTTCCTTATGTTACCCAACGTAATAAAATATCTCCCATTATTTCTCCTTATCTCCCAATATAAGGAGAAATATTTCCCATTATCTCTACATAATTTCCAATATCTAGGCTTATCTCTGCTCATCTCCCATTATTTATCCTTATCTCCCATTATTTCTCCTTATCTCCCATTATCTCACCTTATTTCCCATTATCTAGGCTTATCTCGACTTATCTCCCATTATTTCTCCTTATCTTCCATTATTTCCCCTTATCTCCCATTATCTTACCATAACTCCCATTATCTAGACTTATCTCTGCTTATCTCCCATTATCTCTCCTTATCTCCCATTATTTATACTTATCTCCCATTATCTCACCTTATGTCCCATTATCGAGGCTTATCTCGACTTATCTCCCATTATTTCTCCTTATCTCCCATTATCTCACCTTATCTCCCATTATCTAGACTTATATCGAATTATATAGAACATGTATAAATTTATAAAAACACGTAAATCAGATAAGTGGTTCTCGAGTGATAAGCGCACTAACGGACAGACAGGCAGACAGAGAGACGTTGCATTTTATATATATTGTATTCTTTGCTACATGATATTGTTCCATATTTAATGCTTTAGGGAGTGCATTGCAAGAGAACGCGCTAGCGGCAAACTTTTCTCTGACTTGATTCACTATTATCGTCACTGCTTATTCCTTATGTCACCTAATAAAATATATCCTATAACCTGGCCGGAGAACATATGTATGTTTAAAAAAAAAAAGTACGAAAATCGGATAAGTGGTTCTCCACTGATAAGCGCACTAACGGACAGACAGACAGACAGAGATACGTTACATTTTATATATATTATAGATGTAATAAAATATATACGTATAACCTGGTCAGAGAACATATGTATGAATTTAAAAAATCACGTAAATCGGATAAGTGATTCTCGAGGGATAAGCGCATTAACGGACAGACAGACAGACAGACAAACAATGCATTTTATATATTGTAGATATAGATTATTATTATTATTATATAACCTGGCCAAAGAATATATGTATGAATTTAAAAAAAGACAGGTAAATCGGATAAATGGTTCCCGCGTGATAAACGCACTAATGGACAGACAGACAGACAGAGAGACATTGCATTTTATATATATTATAGATTATACATTACAGATATTCTTTGCTACATAATATTGTTCCATATTTAATGGTTTAGGCTGTGTATTGTAAAGGCACGCGCTAGCGGCAAACTTATTTCCGACATCATTCACTATTTTACGTCACTGCTCATTCCTTATGCTTCTTATCGTAATAAAATATAGCCTATAACCTGGCCAGAGAACATATGTATGTTTAAAAAAAAAAAAGTACGTAAATCGGATAAGTGGTTCTTCAGTGATAGGCGCACTAACGGACAGACAGACAGAGAGACGTTGCATTTTATATATATTATAGATTATACATTACATATATTCTTTGCTACATAATATTGTTCCATATTTAATGGTTTAGGCTGTGTATTGCAAAGGCACGCGCTAGCGGCAAACTTATTTCCGACATCATTCACTATTTTACGTCACTGCTCATTCCTTATGCTACCTATCGTAATAAAATATAGCCTATAACCTGGCCAGAGAACATATGTATGTTTAAAAAAAAAAAGTACGTAAATCAGATAAGTGGTTCTTCAGTGATAGGCGCACTAACGGACAGACAGACAGAGAGACGTTGCATTTTATATATATTATAGATATATATATATATATATATATATATATATATATATATATATATATATATATATATATATATATATATATATATATATATATACAGTGTGACAATTTAAGTCCGCATCATATGGGATTCTTTTTAAATAATCACTTTAGCCCAGATCTCGTTATCTGTGCTTCAAATAATATTAGAAATAAAGTATAGTAAGTCATTTTTACGCTTGACGTCACCTGTCAAAAATGACATTTTCGTAACCATTTTTGAAAAAAACGTATAATTTGGCAAAATTTTAAAAAAAGTTATTAAACAAAATGGTTTAGTTTGTGATTCTAGATCTATTTGTCAAATTTCAACGGCCTACTATGATTTTGAATTTTTGGCAGTTTCTTGACATTTCAACAATTGTTTTTCATCTTGATTTATTGCAACCATATTTAAGTCATTTAATTTGTCAAAAACTAGGCACCTATAATCTATTTAAGAACAAAATGAAGTCGTGTCCATAATTTTTTTATAGAATATTAAAATTCACACATTATCATGAATCATATTTGATGCAAAGTTCGATTAGCTTTTGTTTTTAAATAGAAAAATATTTCTCGCTTACGTATTTTGATAGTGAACACACTGGAACATTTGTAAATTAACACAAATCTTACATTTTGATATTTTTAGTAATGTATTTAAATTTTTAACAATGTAATGTTTCTTACTATAAACACCAAATTAACAACTTGCTGCTTTATCCTATTTGTTTTTTTTATACTTCAGCTAAAACCACATTTTAGATTCTAATTATCAACCATAATAAAAATATTACACATATTCTAGTTATTAATTTGGCAGTTACGCGTTAATAATACTACCGTAAAATTACATTAAAATGCTTTCGGTGTCATTGTTGACGTAACTAGTAATTTAAAATAAATCCAGCCATATTTTAGTCGTGGCTATCAAAATTAACGATCGCAAAATTAGAAAGACCCTTTATGGTTGTGCCGATTTCCTCCTGAAAACTTACCTTCTACAGGAAAAAGAGCTAAACAGAGAAATTAACACCCTTAGCAAAACTCTAAACACTATGCGTTTATTAATAGTAGGCCCTGGAAACAATTGAGAACTAGAGATCGCAATATGGTGTAGTAAGCTGTCAAATATTTAGTTAGCAATTCAAACTAGAATGGAAAGGAACAGATGGTGCCACAACATGCTTTCTCTTCAAGAAAAAATTGAAATTATTTTATTGTGTGGGGAAAATACACCTCATCGCACTGTTGCAAATGTTTTTAACGAGCGTCATCCTGCAGCGATCTACTGTGAGCCGAATTATAAAAAAGTTTAAATCGACTGGATCTGTGGGAAACGTTTTGCGAAAAAATCGTGTTGCACGTAAACATACTTTAGATACTGAGTTAGATGTGAGCTTAAGGGTAGCAGAAGAAGGCAAAACCAGTGTTAGATCTATTTCGAAGTCTAAACCGGAGATCGACAGGGAAAGTGTACGTAAAATTTTACACAAAAATAAATTTAAACCATGCAAACCGAAATTGATAAACACTCTACAGGATAGAGATTTTAATATTCTGTTGTTATTTTCATTCTGGTACCAAGAGGACTCCAAATTTCCGTACAATGTTTTATGGACTGATGAAGCCACGTTTACTTCTAACGGGAGTAGTGAGTTCACAGAATAGTTGATGGTGGGCTTAAGAAAAGCCAAACTTTATAATTGAGTGTCGTGACCAATACTCGTTTAAAACTAACGTTTGGTGTGGCATTGTAAATGATCAAATAATAGGGCCATATTTTTTTAGACATAATTTAAACTCACAAAGATATTTAGATTTTTTAAATAACGAAATTTTAGAAGTTCTGAATAACATGACTGTGGATCTAAGATATGCTCTATGGTATCAATTAGATGGTGCACCAATACACAATACTTTGCAAGTACGAAACACTTTAAATGAACTATTTCATGGCAGGGTTATTGGGCGAGATCAGGATAATTGTTGGCCACCTCGATCACCCGACATCATCCCATTGGATTTCTACTTATGGGGTTATCTCAAACAAAAAGTATACAAGTTTAGACCATTTAGAGATATCGATCATCTAGAAACTATAATTAGGCAGTGTGTTCACCTCCCGAGTTTGTGAAAAATTCCGTCAAAGAAATTTCTAAAAGAACCATTCGTTGCATTGAACGAAACGGTGTACGCACCGAAATGTAGAATATTGCAATATGCGTGTATTTGATACAAAGTATTTATTAAATAGGCTAAAATAGCCAATTGTTAATTTAGCGTTTATAGAAAGAAACATCACATTGATGAAACTTTAAATACATTACTAAAAAGATCAAAATGTAAGATTTGTGTTAATTTACAAACGTTCAAGTGTATTCACTATCAAACTACGTAAGCGAGAAATATTTTTCTATTTAAAAACAAAAGTTAATCGAATTTTGCAACAAATATAATTCATCATTAAAATTAAATACTTTGATGGAGTCCCGAAGATTATTAACACCGGGGATATTTTAAACTAGAAAATAGGTCTAACAGTGTCTCAACGTCTGGCTCTGAGCTCGAGATATCTTGCATTTATCAAAACGTACGAGGACTCAACACAAAGACAAACGATTTTTATAAATCAGTGTGTAGTACAGACCACGACTTAATTGCAGTGACCGAGACCTGGATTCAAGCTAACGTTTCATCAAGTGAATTAATTGACAAGAGGTACTCGGTGTTTCGTGCTGACAGTGATCTTGTCAATGCGGGTGTTTCGAGGGGTGGTGGCGAGTTGTTGGCAGTGAAAAACAAAAACAATGCGGCACAATTGAACTTACAGACTATCCGTACGAACGTTGCCAGAATGGAAGTAATTGGATGCAAAGTTTGTATAAGCAACAAACATGTGTTTGTAATAGTTATTTATGTTCCTCCTGATACACCATCCGCTGAATTTGTGTCTCTTTCTGAGGGAATCGAATCACTTAGGTATCTCTATGGAAAAAAGGTTTTCATTTTAGGAGACTTTAATATACCAAATTTGCATGACAACATTCTGGGCGACCAAAAACTGGAATCACTATATAATTTTAGCATCCTATTCGATCTAAAACAATACAATGATATTCTTAACATGAATAATAGGACTCTAGACTTAGTTCTATCAAACATCCAATGCGTAGTATCTAAAGAACTACTACCACTGGTGCCCGAGGATACTCATCATCCTGCTTTGAACATTTCATTGCTTTTCGATGTTGCTAAGGTGCGCCAATTTCCCATCGGCACAGGTCATACGCGGTATAATTTTCGAAGAGCAGATTTTCCACAGTTGTACAGCGGGTTGCTGAATGCCGACTGGTCTAATACTTATGGCGCCAGAAATGTTGACGAGGCCTGTAAATTTTTCTATGAAACAGTTGCGAGTGTATTTGGTTTGTATGTGCCCACGTCGGTAATTCATAAAAGAAACTTTCCAGTATGGTTCACAACAGATATTATTAAATCAATTAAGCGCAAGCATAGAATTTTTAGAAAACTAAAAATATCTGATACAGAGTTACGGCGCAACCAATATCATGACTTGAGGTTGGATATAAAAAGGAGAATAAACATAGCATACAAGAGCTATCTGTCCAAGGTTGAAAACTCTGTGCAGGGCGATCCCAGTACATTCTGGGCCTTCGTTAGCTCGAAAAGGTCTTCAAGCTCTTTTCCGACCCTGTTTACTGAGGGGGGAAAAGATTATTCAGATCACACCCAAAATTTGCAACTCAGCTATCGACTGTCCCTACTTATTGTCAAAACTAAACTTTAACGTACCATCTCGTGCGTTAAGACATTATCCCGTGTTCAACTTACCGTTCCATGCTTCAAATTTTCAGTTAAAAGACCCCCTTTTTCAAGCTATGAAGATTTTTAATGTGAATTGCAACGGCATTGATATTACCAATCTAACATATTCTCAGTTTTTGAAGGTTGCACGGGATCGTTGTCTTGGGAATATTATTAACTAATATAGTAGCGTATATTATTAGAGCTGAAACTTAATATTGTAATGTGTTTATCCGAACAGACTCGTTTAGATTTAACTTAGCTTTAGTCACATTGTCTTGTTAATGGATGTATTTATCTGTTAGACAATAAAGATTATTATTATTATTATTACGAAAAGTTCTTCTTTCTCACATTTGATCAATGTGGTTCCATGTTTGGCTGACGGGCCAAAACCAAGTCAGCACAAACGCTATTACCATTCCGTATTAAGGAATGACCTGACAATGTTACATGTTTTCAAAATCACTGACTTCTGAATGTTTCTGTGTATGTCTGTGTTGAGTCCCAATTGCACTAAATGTGGTGTAAATGTTATTGGTGTAAGGCCTGTGGTTGATATAATGAGGGGAACAATGATGACTTTTTCCTGTCTCCATAGCCTTTTTATTTCCGTTGCAAGGTCTGTGTATTTGGAAATTTTTTCTGTGTATTTCGCTTGGATGTTTGTGTCGTTGGGGACAGCTATGTCAATCAATTATTATTATTTTTATGACTGTTCTCGTTTTTCTTTCTCACATTTGGTCAATGTGGTTCCATGTTTGGCTGACGGGCGCAAACCAAGTCAGCACAAACGCATTACCATTGTGTATTAAGGAATGACCTGACAATGTTACATGTTTTCAAAATCACTGACTTCTGAATGTTTTTGTGTATATTTGTGTTGAGTCCTAATTGTACTAAGTGTGGTGTGAATGTTGTTGGTGTAAGGCCTGTGGCTGATATAATGAGGGGGACAATGATGACTTTTTCTTGTTTCCATAGCCTTTTTATTTCCGTTGCAAGGTCTGTGTATTTGGAAATTTTTTCTGTGTATTTCGTTTGGATGTTTGTGTCGTTGGGGACAGCTATGTCAATTAGATAGGTGACATTTTCTTTTTTGCACTGAAAAGTAATATCTGGTCTATTGGCGGAGACTGTTTTATCTGTATGGATACTGATGTCCCAGTAGAGGTTGTAATCTTTATTTTCAAGTACAGATGTTGGTGTGTATTTGTAGTAGGGATCTGTGTTTTCTATGAGCTTGTATGTTGTGGCTAGTGCTTGGTGAACTACTTTTGCCGCTGAGTCATGTCTGGCTGTGTATTCCGTTCCGTATTATTATTATTATTATTATTATCATAATGTGTGAATTTTAATATCCTATAAAAAAATTAGGGACACGACTTCATTTTGTTTTGTCTTGTGTTTGTCTAATAACTTTTTTTAAAATTTGGCAAATTATACGTTTTTTTCAAAACGTTTTACGAAAATGTCATTTTTGACAGGTGACATCATGCGTAAAAATGACTTACTATACTTTATTTTGTTTTGTCTTGTGTTTGTCTAATAACTTTTTTTAAAATTTGGCCAAATTATACGTTTTTTCAAAACGTTTTACGAAAATGTCATTTTTGACAGGTGACGTCATGCGTAAAAATGACTTACTATACTTTATTTCTGATATTATTTGAAGCACAAATGGATGCCATAACCAGATCTGGGCTAAAGTGATTATTTAAAAAAAATCCCATATGATGTGGACTTTCATTGTCACGTATATACATATATAATATACTGATACGGAAAGTTGCTATAAATTGACATGTTTTAACCCCATGAACCACTATTTCTCATCTAAGAAAGACTGTAAGAGCTCCCGTTTGTCAGACTGAATATTATCGAATTTTGGACCCCATTAAAAATTTGGCTACGATATGTCCATCCAATACACGAAGAAACACATGAACACATATTTTTTTATTTCTTAAAATAATTTTATAAGAAATGTAAGAAAAATGTCAAAAATTATTTCTATGTAACCTACTACTGATGAAAATTTTTCGCTTATTTTAGCGTATAATATATAATGCAATATGTCAGTTAGTAAAAATAATATAGTTTGATTCTTGTAGTAATATATATATATATATATATATATATATATATATATATATATATATATATATACTTATATATATATATATATATATATATATATATATATATATATATATATATATATATATATATATATGTATATATATATATATATATTATATATATATATATATATATATATATATATATATATATATATATAAAATACAATCTTAGTTGGGGAACTCGGCAAGAAGAGGGCGTGATAAGAGATCACACAATTTTCATTAAGCCAATATTTCGGTCCTGGATTGGGACCTTCTTCAGGGCAGAACTGAAAAGAAGAATAAAGCGTATTCACTGATCGTGTCTGGGACAACTTTAAATTAATGATGTTATCGTTAGGTTGTTATAATAAATAAAATTAGTGTAGAACAAGAATAAGATATTAGTCATAATAAGTTAAAAAACTATATATATATATATATATATATATATATATATATATATATATATATTTATATATATATATATATATATATATATATATATATATATATATATATATATATATATATAAAATACAATCTTAGTTGGGGAACTCGGCAAGAAGGGGGCGTGATAAGAGATCACACAATTTTCATTAAGCCAATATTTCGGTCCTGGATTGGGACCTTCTTCAGGGCAGAACTGAAAAGAAGAACAAAGCGTATTCACTGATCGTGTCTGGGACAACTTTAAATTAATGATGTTATCGTTAGGTTGTTATAATAAATAAAATAAGTGTAGAACAAGAATAAGATATTAGTCATAATAAGTTAAAAAACTCACATGAGAAGTGCAAAGATTTCGTTAGCCTGAATGGCCGTAGGTATCTTATACATACAAAAGTTGTTACATATAAAAGTTGGTTAATCCATAAAATATATAAAATACACACTAAAACACTGTAGACAAAATTCTAAAAACCAAATTTAAAACATGGATGTAATTGGGAACATTGGATGTTGAGAACATTGTTAATTATTTCACCTGTGACCATCACACATGGCCACCGCATTTAGGAAAGATGACAAGGACGACAGGAGACAGCTGCCCGACAGAGATAAGGGATTTAGTCAAGAAAACTCAATTAACCAGAATGCGGGGTCGACACCTGGAAGGAACCGATAGAAAAGGAAGTGCAAATATTGGACCTTAAGTGCGAAGGAATTGAGCGACCAAAAATCCGGTATGTAGTAGAGGAAGGATAAATCATAACCTAATTATAGGTAAAGGGTGAGCGAGGGAGCGAAAGAGAGAGAGAGAGACAATAATGGGAGCAACGAAGAGGAAGATTGACTAATGAAATAATTATTAATTTATTAATTTCTTGTTGGAATCTATTTGGAGGAAGAGATTGTTTGCAAAAACCAATGAAGACTGGAGGCACCAGGAGGTGTTAAAGGGGTGACGCAAGGTACTGTCAATGGAAGGAAGACAGTAATCGCTAGGTGCACAAAATGGCCCAGATAAAATGGAAGGAATCTGTGGAGCCCAGGAACAAAGAGAACCGTAAATAGAGGAAGGAGGAGAGAAAACCTGGAAATTACAGAGCTAAAAGGGAGACGACCAACGCGGTTCGGATGGATCATAAAACACTTGAAGACAGGGAATTATTTTGTGGAATTGATTTATCACAGGAGAGGAGGAAACTATATATGCTACTAAGACCATCTAGGTCGGTTCTTTTATTGATATTAAGGTGATTCTCCTGGATGTAACACATCTCAAGGAATTCTCTCTTGGAAAGATTGTTAGAGAAATGAAGAATTTTGGGTTCCTTGAAATTAAAAGAATGACCATTGTCAACAGAATGGGTCGCCAAAGCACATCTGTGTGGATGGCATCTAGTATCACTTTTATGGAGTGCAATATGACGATTCAAGGATTGAGAAGTTTGGCCAATATAGATTGATGGACAATTGAAGCAGGAAATTGAGTAAACCAAGTCTGACATGGAAAGAACTGGCAGCGGGGCCTTCAGCTTGCTGAAGACACGTCTGTTTTTGAAGAAGTAATATTTAGCAATTTTAATGTTAGGAATGACACGCAAAATGCGAACCAATTTGTTTGTAAGGCCAGGAATGAATGGTAAAGAAAGCAGCGACCAATTTATTTCGACTGGCGGAGTTAAAGGGGGAGAGGAGTTATGCGGTAGGTGGAGGGGAGGGGGTTCTGGGGGAATTTGATGGATATGAGTAAGCTTGTTGACTTCGTCTTTGGTTCTTAGTAAGAGTTTTCGATTATATCCATTATCTATGAAAAGGTTTGTAAGTGTTTCTTGTGACTGGAGTAAGAAATCAGGATGGACTATTATCTTCAGTCTTCTATATAGGCCTTTGATGACGTTGACTTTCACCTTCCAATCATGGCCAGAGTTTGCATGGATATATCTCCCAGAAGAAGTAGGTTTTCTATACCAATCAAGTTTGATGATGTTATGGGAGTCTCTAACGACTTTTGTGTCCAGAAATGGAACAGCATTGTTGGTTTCTGACTAAATCCCTTATCTCTGTCGGGCAGCTGTCTCCTGTCGTCCTTGCCATCTTTCCTAAATGGCGGTGGCCATGTGTGGTGGTCACAGGTGAAATAATTAACAATGTTCTCAACATCCAAGGTTCCCAATTACATCCATGTTTTAAATTTGGTTTTTAGAATTTTGTCTACAGTGTTTTAGTGTGTATTTTATATATTTTATGGATTAACCAACTTTTATATGTAACAACTTTTGTATGTATAAGCTACCTACGGCCATTCAGGCTAACAAAATCTTTGCACTTCTCATGTGAGTTTTTTAACTTATTATGACTAATATCTTATTCTTGTTCTACACTAATTTTATTTATTATAACAACCTAACGATAACATCATTAATTTAAAGTTGTCCCAGACACGATCAGTGAATACGCTTTGTTCTTCTTTTCAGTTCTGCCCTGAAGAAGGTCCCAATCCAGGACCGAAATATTGGCTTAATGAAAATTGTGTGATCTCTTATCACGCCCCCTTCTTGCCCAGTTCCCCAACTAAGATTGTATTTTATATATATATATATATATATATATATATATATATATATATATATATATATATATATATATATATATATATATATATATGTATATTACTACATGAATCAAACTATATTATTTTATACTAACTGTCATATTGCACGCCCCCTTCTTGCCGAGTTCCCCAACTAAGATTGTATTTTTAATAATTTTAGTAGATACGGCAATTTTTGCTTTCTTTCTTTATTCTATATATATATATATATATATATATATATATATATATATATATATATATATATATATATATGTATAAAATAAAGAAAGAAAGCAAAAGTAGCCGTATCTAACAAAATTCTTAAATATAAAATTAGTTGGGAAACTCGGCAAAGGGCGGGATAAATGTTCACACAATGTTCATTTAGCCAATATTTCGGTCCTTGGTTGGGACCTTCTTCAGGGCACAAACTGAAAAGGAGAATGAGTCTACTAACTGAGAGATCTTGGGCAAAAATTTAAATTATTCATAATATTATTAATAAACTGGTGTAGAAAATATAATAAAATATAATATAAGATACAATAAAAGACAAAAACACTCAAATGAAGAGTGCGACGTTGAGTTAACATGAATGGCCATAATTAGCTTATATCAGTTAAAATAAATACTATAAACTAATACATTAAATTAAAAAGATTGCATTTATAATAGGGATGTCATTGAAAACTCTGGATGCTGAAAACGTTTTTAATTAATTCACCCCAAACAGCCACCTGTGGCCGGCACCATACACGACATGATTGACATACAGCTGACAGAAGACAGCTACTTAACAGAGGCAAAGGACTTTTTTGAAAAACCTAAAACCGAAAGTTAAAAACAACCGGAAAGAGAACTGGTCCACTAAAGAATGTATAAATGGTTAAAATTTATAGAATTGGTAGCGAAAGAAAATACTAATTGAACACACTTAAACCGATATGGAAATTAGGATCAAAAAGCGACCGCAATTTTTGGATAAAACCGGGCGAGAAGAGAGGAGAAGCGAGAGAGTTAGCACAAGAGAAAAAGAAGAGGGAAAAATTAGTATATTAATTTAGTTATTAGTTGATTTTATTTATTAATTTATTTTTACAGAAAGGAGATTTGGTTGGGTGATCCATTGAGCACAAAAAAGGGAAACAATGACTGAGTAATCAGGACTAAAAGACCTACAAAACCGAGTTCCCCAACTAATACATATATATATATATATATATATATATATATATATATATATATATATATATATATATATATATATATAGTATATATATATATATATATATATATATATATATATATATATATATATATATATATATAAATATATATATATATATATATATATATATATATATATATATATACATATATATATATATATATATATATATATATATATATATATATATATATATATATATATATATATATATATATATATACATATACGAGGCTGGTTTGAAAAGTCCGTGCAAAAATAAAAACTACTTATGTGTTTGGGGTAAACCTTTTTTATTTTTCGACATAGTCTCCTTTTAGGCTTATACACTTCGTCTAACGATGTTCTAGTTTGTTGATCCCTTCCGAATAATAGGATTTGTCCAAGTCTGCAAAATATCCATTAGTGTCTGCAATCACCTCCTCGTTTGAATAAAATCTTTGTCCCGCCAGCCGTTTCTTCAAATTGGGGAACAAATAGTAGTCCGAGGGAGCCAAGTCTGGAGAATAGGGGGGATGTGAAACGAGTTGGAATCCTATTTCCATTAATTTTGCGACCACAACTGCTGAGGTGTGTGCTGGTGCGTTGTCGTGATGGAAAAGGACTTTCTTGTGGGCCAATCGCGGGCGTTTTTCTTGCAGCTCGGTTTTCAAACGGTCCAATAACGATGAATAATATTCATCTGTAATAGTTTTACCCTTTTCCAGATAGTCGATGAGGATTATCCCTTGCGAATCCCAAAAGACAGTCGCCATAACCTTTCCGGCCGAAGGAACGGTCTTCGCCTTTTTTGGTGCAGATTCCCCCTTGGTAACCCATTGTTTAGATTGTTGTTTGGTCTCAGGAGTATAGTAATGTATCCATGTTTCATCCACAGTGACGAAACGACGCTTAAAGTCCTCCGGATTCTTCTGGAACAGCTGCAAACCATCCTTGCAACACTTCACACGATTCCGTTTTTGGTCAAGCGTGAGCAATCGCGGCACCCATCTTGCGGATAGCTTTCTCATGTCCAAATGTTTATGCAAAATATTATGTACCCGTTCAGTCGAGATGCCCACAGCACTAGCAATCTCCGCACCTTAACTCTTCTGTCATCCATCACCATATCATGGATTTGATCAATGATTTCTGGAGTCGTAACCTCCACAGGCCGTCCAGAACGTTCAGCGTCACTTGTGCCCATATGGCCAGTCCAAAAATTTTGAAACCACTTATAAACTGTTCTAGTCGAAGGTGCAGAGTCACCATAATGTTTATCAAGCTTCTCTTTAGTCTCCTGAGGCGTTTTGCCTTTCATAAAGTAATGTTTAATAACCACACGAAATTCTTTTTCGCCCATTTCTTGAAAATCACTCGACTTCCTTGATTCACACGAATGCCAAACACAAAGAAATAGACCAATATGGCTGAAACTTGGTGTGCGTTCATTTAAGAGATGCTACTAACTAAACATGACCTCGATACGCGCCGGTGGTGCCATCTCTCGGACTTTGCACGGACTTTTCAAACCAGCCTCGTATATTTTATATATATATATATATATATATATATATATATATATATATATATATATATATATATATATATATATATATATATTTACAAGTACGCTTATCTCTTCAAACACTTTGAACGCTCTGATATCGGCTACTCAGACGAATATCCGCAGACAGCGGGAAGTCGTTCAACCTATCTTGGGTGGAACTTAACGCTACAAAAACCCATAAAAAATTTGGCTACGATTGATTGATCCATTGATCCATCCAATACACGAAGAAATACATGAACACATATTTTTTTATTTCTTAAAATAATTTTATAAGAAATGTAAGAAAAATGTCAAAAATTATCTCTATGTAACCTACTACTGTCTCCCTTGTCCTGTTGTGTTAAGTATCTCTTCGGTATTCCTATCATTGGAGGAAAGAGTGACGCCTAAATATTTAAAGCAAGTGCAATTTTTGACCACAGATATTCCCATGTCAAGGTCATTTCAACAGTTTACCGACTGTTATATATGAACTTGGTCTGTTCTCAGGAGTTTTACACATATGCCTGAGATGTATCCCTCGAAAACCGCTCCGGCAGCATTGAAGTGTTGACTTTGTCAACCACCATGTTGGCTTGTGGCTGCTGTGTTAGCCTACAATGGAGTGCTAGGTGTGTGCGTACTTGGTATAATTCATTATATCTTACCATTACAATCCTTTATTTATTTTTTCTAGAATATATAAGCAATTAAGTAAATTTTTTACTGTCTTTTACTTATCAGTTTCTCTTAGTACTATGTATGCAGTTTTAAATATAACAATGTTACATCGAAGACATTAGACGTTTAAGACACAGTACCTTTTGGAAGTAAGATTCGATACATTAATATTACACTGTTAAAATTACCGTTTTGCATAGCTTTGAACTCATCCTGATAAATATGATAGGCCAGTGCATGAGCTTTTACGTGAGTATATGCACACAAATACAGTCCTTCTGCCTCTAAGTTATAAGCCGGAGCAAGCTTGACGGTGACACTTTTGCCTCCCCCATAACCTGAAAATTAGGAGAGTTTTTATAAAATATTTAGTTTTATGGTAATTACTAGCCTTTACTATAGAAGGGTAAAGACATGAAACAAAATCTCCCAGCCAAACGAAGCCGGCTGGCAACTGCCGCACTTTTAAAAATTATTACTGTTAATTTTTAATTAAGTTTAAATCCCAAAGTTACTTGAAAAGCTTTTTTCAATAAAATTCACAGAAGAATAAAAATGGCTCCCAAAGTAGCCCGAACCAGAAATCACTGCTTACAGACGATTTTTGTTTCGAAATGTTCTTTCGAAATAGTGAAGTTTAAATTAATTATTACGTGGTTTTTATTCTTCAAGAAATTCATCAAAATTAAGCAATTATGCAGCAAACATGAGTCATCATTATTATCATTGTCATCATTAGTTTATTCGATCCATAGTTGGATGTAAGCCTTCCCAAGTTATTTGTTGTTTGCTTTTTGTATCCGATCGTCTCCCGTTAATCATTTTATGTCATCTGTCCATTTTGTCTGTGGTCTATTTTTGCATCTTTTATGTTCTCTAAGCCTCCATTCAACTATACGGCATGTCCATCTGTTATCATTCGTCCTTGAGATATGACCCACCATTTCAGCGAATACGGTTACATTACCGAATATATTATATTACCGCCACCAAATATCACCGAATGCGATTTTAGTTGATAGTTCAATAAAATCAAAATCAAAAAAGTGATCATTTAAGGAAAAAATATAGAAGTTTTTATTCTCAACTGATCTTTATGTTTTTTGGGGTGCTGGATCTGAATTTCAACTTCGCTACCTCGTAAATGTTGTAAGTTTTGAGTAAAATGCAAAAAACGGGGAACAAAGTCTTCTTTTTTCAAAACTATGCACTTTTCCTACAGTCTGTCAAGAAAGAACATGTCCATGATAATTCATTTTTGGTAGATGCAAATCTACAACAAAAAATCGGTAGGTTGTCTACGACGATTTTAGTAAAAGTATCAGTCGATTCCGAACTCTCGCCAAAATCGAGTAAAATTCAAAATGAGTCACTTGTTTGCGCGTCGGTTCGCTGCATTCTTTCTTTGTTCCCATCCAAAGGGGCCTAAAATGACACATTCCCCAGCCGCTAAATATATTAAAAAATCGGATCGTTTGTGAAAGAAGTGAGCAAAACATTTTAACGAGACGAGAAATGTCGACGACTTGAAAACATGTGGCTCGGTAGGCAAAGTCACTCCGAAAGTCGGAAAACGAATCGTGTCTTTGTTTTCAGGCGACCTGAAATTGATGTTGGTAGTCAAGAAGTGGCAAAATTAAGAAAATTGGGTTTAAATGTGTCTCATGAGACCATTCGACAACATCTTATTAATTAATTATTAATAATACGAGCGGACACGTTCTTACTTGATAGAATGTATATAACCGCATTAAATTTCTATTGTGATCTATAGTTTTTTTTTTTTAAATAAGCTATGTAGCGGAATATTGACATATTACTTTAATAACGAAATTTGGCATTTGCCACTTGTGATAGCTGTCAAGATTATCTGTTATCTTTTCTAGGGAATCATTTATGAGATATGTATTGCAGAATATTTATAACAAAAGATACTGTTTTCGGATATTCTGGGAACACGACGGAAAAAATTAAGCTTTCTAAGTAAAGCAACATTAGTACTTGTTATTTCCAAAATCATATAGGGCGCGCAGATGGCCACATCAGCAACATCTAGATCATTGGCTGTCAACATTTGGCCAAAGACATGCGAAGAACGTAATTGGCGGCCCCTCAAAGAAAGTAATTTTTGTTTAATAACGGCCCAAACCAAAGTAGTGGGGAGACTGATCACTGGCCACAGTTACCTAAGGAAATATTTACAGAATATAGGTATCCACAAAGGTCCCACGAGATGCAGACTATGTCGTGAAGAAGAAGAAGAAACCTTTATGCACATCCTTATGAACGTGCGGCTTTAAACAGTTCGGAGATCTACATTGGGCGATAGATTACCGCATGAAGGGCTTGGTTGCCATTCTATGGCCACTCTATGATACTGTTTGTCCATCGCCCATCCTAAAACCTAGCAATATGTCCAGCCCATTTCCCTTTAAGAAGTAGAATGAATTTGATTACGTCTTGTATCCCCTCTTCCTGATAATGTGATTTGGGATGTGATCTCTAAGAGTAACGCCCAACATTGACCTCTCCATCTTTTATTGCATGACATATAATTTATTGATGGTTTTCTTCGTCTTTGTGGGAGTATCGGCTCCGTACGTAAGAACGGGGAGTATGCATCTGTCAAATACTTTTCTTTTTAAACACATAGGAAGGATAGATTTGAACACGTAGGCCAGTTTGCCATGTGCAGCCTAGGAGAGACCTATTCGCCGCTGAAATTCATGTGTTTGGTTATCTGGTCCTATCCTGATTTCATGTCCCAGGTATTTATATTAGTGTACTTTACTTGCTCTATCTTTACGTTATTCAGTTTTATAGTGTCGCTTAATACAAGATTTGTCATAAACTGGGTTTTGTATAAATTGATTTTTGGACCAACCTTTCCTGAAGCATGTGTAGTATAGTTTGTGCTGTGGGAGTTGAGTTTCAGATGGCGAAGTGTGTATATGTGAATCGAACGCCCGGCAATAGTCAGCTCGTTCAACAAGCGGTAGTATTTCGATCTACTTAATTATTTTGTCGATTTCAAACGAGAGGGACTAGAAATAAAGCAGAGTATACTGTTAGAATTAAGACAATAAGTAAAAAATTTGGAAGTTTATGAGAATAATTCTGTGAAATTGTATGAAGCTAACGAAACGATAAGCGACGGTCTTGATCGTTTTACTGTTTACGGTATTAAAAAGTATAAACAACAGTTTTTTCTTTTTTCTCCCATGTTTGAAAATGGATGTAATGCGGCTAATTTGTGTTGTTTGCAATGAAATGAATCATTATCTGTTACTGTATCTTTTCTATATATATATATATATATATATATATATATATATATATATATATATATATATATATATATATATATAAAATAAACAAAGAAAGCAAAAATTGCCGTATCTACCAAAATTATTAAAAATACAATCTTAGTTGGGGAACTCGGAAAAGGAGTGCAAATATTGGACTCTAAGTGGGAAGGAGATAGCCAATTGAGCGACCAAAAAACCCGGTATATGGTAGAGGAAGGATAAATCATAACCTAATTATAGGTAAATGGTGAGCGAGGGAGCGAGAGAGAGAGAGAGAGAGACAATAATGGGAGCAACGAGGAAGAAAATTATCTAATGAAATAATTATTAATTTATTAATTTCTTGTTGGAATCTGATTGGAGGAAGAGATTGTTTACAAAAACCAATGAAGACTGGAGGCACCAGGAGGTGTTAGAGGGGTGACGCAAGGTACTGTCAATGGAAGGAAGACAGTAATCGCTAGGTGCACAAAATGGCCCAGATAAAATGGAAGGAATCTGTGGAGCCCAGGATCAAAGAGAACCGTAAATAAAGAGAGGAAGGAGGAGAGAAGCCCTGGAAATTACGGAGCTGAAAGAGAGACGACCAACGCGGTTAAGATGGATCATAAAACACTTGAAGACAGGGGATTATTGTGTGGAATTGATTTATCACAGGAGAGGAGGAAACTATATATGCTACTAAGACCATCTAGGTCGGTTCTTTTATTGATATTAAGGTGATTCTCCTGGATGTAACACATCTCAAGGAATTCAAAAACAGATGTGTCTTCAGCAAGCTGAAGGCCCCGCTGCCAGTTCTTTCCATGTCAGACTTGGTTTACTCAATTTCCTGCCTCAATTGTCCATCAATCTACATTGGCCAAACTACTCAATCCTTGAATCGTCGTATTGCACTCCATAAAAGTGACACTAGATGCCATCCACACAGATGTGCTTTGGCGACCCATTCTGTTGACAATGGTCATTCTTTTAATTTCAGGGAACCCAAAATTCTTCATTTCTCTAACAATCTTTCCAAGAGAGAATTCCTTGAGATGTGTTACATCCAGGAGAATCACCTTAATATCAATAAAAGAACCGACCTAGATGGTCTTAGTAGCATATATAGTTTCCTCCTCTCCTGTGATAAATCAATTCCACACAATAATTCCCTGTCTTCAAGTGTTTTATGATCCATCTTAACCGCGTTGGTCGTCTCTCTTTCAGCTCCGTAATTTCCAGGGTTTCTCTCCTCCTTCCTCTCTTTATTTACGGTTCTCTTTGATCCTGGGCTCCACAGATTCCTTCCATTTTATCTGGGCCATTTTGTGCACCTAGCGATTACTGTCTTCCTTCCATTGACAGTACCTCTCGTCACCCCTCTAACACCTCCTGGTGCCTCCAGTCTTCATTGGTTTTTGCAAACAATCTCTTCCTCCAATCAGATTCCAACAAGAAATTAATAAATTAATAATTATTTCATTAGATAATTTTCTTCCTCGTTGCTCCCATTATTGTCTCTCTCTCTCGCTTCCTCGCTCACCATTTACCTATAATTAGGTTATGATTTATCCTTCCTCTACCACATACCGGGTTTTTTGGTCGCTCAATTGGCTATCACCTTCCCACCTAGGGTCCAATATTTGCACTTCCTTTTCTATCGGTTCCTTCCAGGTGTCGACCCCGCATTCTGGTTAATTGAGTTTTCTTGACTAAACCCCTTATCTCTGTCGGGCAGCTGTCTCCTGTCGTCCTTGTCATTTTTTCTAAATGGCGGTGGCCATATGTGGTGGTCACAGGTGAAATAATTAACAATGTTCTCAACATCCAAGGTTCCCAATTACATCCATGTTTTAAATTTGGTTTTTAGAATTTTGTCTACAGTGTTTTAGTGTGTATTTTATATATTTTATGGATTAACCAACTTTTATATGTAACAACTTTTGTATGTATAACCTACGGCCATTCAGGCTAACGAAATCTTTGCACTTCCCATGTGAGTTTTTTAACTTAGTATGACTAATATCTTATTCTTATTCTACACTAATTTTATTTATTATAACAACCTAATGATAACATCATTAATTTAAAGTTGTCCCAGACACGATCAGTGAATACGCTCTGTTCTTCTTTTCAGTTCTGCCCTGAAGAAGGTCCCAATCCAGGACCGAAATATTGGCTTAATGAAAATTGTGTGATCTCTTATCACGCCCTTCTTGCCGAGTTCCCCAACTAAGATTGTATTTTATATATATATATATATATATATATATATATATATATATATATATATATATATATATATATATATGTATATATATATATATATATATATATATATATATATATATATATATATATATATATATATATATATATATATATCAAATTCTAACCTAATATTATTTTTAATAATTAAAATATCTATAAAAGGCGGTTGTCGCATTACATATTTTAGTTCATCGTTTGGTCATTTTTCCTCTGAATAGAGTAAACTTTAATAATGAAAGAAATCGTATTAGATATATAATTAAAGTTAATGATTATAACGATGACTTAGTAAACAAGTTAATATATTGACATAAGTTCGGGTTAAATCCTCAGAATTCCACCTTTTTCACACGTGAAGAAAATAAGACCAAGTACGTCTCCATACCATATATAATCCTAAATATTGCAGGGTACTCAATAAGGTATTTAATAAGGTAAGGCTCACCTTAGCCATCAGACACCTAATTGTGAGAAGAGTGAAATTTATGAAATTAGTGGTAATGATTGCGACAAAAAGTACATTGGGCAAACTAAAAGGTCAATTAAAATAAGATTTAAAGAACATTTAGCCCATTTAAAATACAGTAGCATCGAAAAGTCTAGCATTGCTGAACATGCCCTTGAAGCTGATCATACTGTAACATTGGATAATCTAAGATTAATGAAAAATGTATCTGATAGGAGATTGTTAAACGCATACGAAAGCATGGAAATTATAAAATGTAAAACTAGCTTAAATAAAGACATAGAGCCTATTCCTTATAGTCCCCTATACTGATTACTTGATCGGAACTGATGGCCTCGTTTATGTCATTAGTTCCGCCCGACTAATTCAGGTGTTTGGTTAAGTATAAATAGGGTAGATTTGTAGTTTAGCTTTAGTCAATCATCGCTTCTGATGAAGTTAACATGGTTATCCAAATTCACGTCGAGTGAAAAAAGTTTTTGGTGTAGTGTTGATATATACTGAGTAGCCCCGTGGGGGGGCGGGATAGAATATCTCCCCCGGTATGTTCTGCCTGTCGTAGGAGGCGACTTAAAGAACACTCTAGATGGTAGATGCCCAGATCCCACCAGCATCGCCCGGTGTGATACCATCGCATCGGCTTAAGCTGCGTGAAGTTGCTTAACGTGGCTGTGCCGATGTCCCGGTCTGTGGGACCAAATAGCATGATGAGGCACCTGGAGACAAAAAATTCCGGAGGTAAAATAGCCCCCCGTTCGGATCTCCGGGTGGGGGCTGGTTCAGGGGCGTCGACATGCAGAGAACAGAATTTCAAAATGGATTTTTGCAACATACGAGGTTTAAATTCGAACATAAATTCAGTGCACCAACACCTGCAATCAAATAAACCTCATGTACTCGCTCTCTGTGAAACTAAGGTCAGTTCATCGACCAGCACAGTAAACTATCTTTATCCTGGGTACGATTTCTATTTCCGATTTAGGCGTAACTTTGGAATCTGTCTTTATGTCAGAAGCGACCTCTCTTGCCAACGAGAAGAGGCTCTGGAGCCCACAAACTTTGATGTTATGTGGTTAAAAATAACGACTCAACCAACCACAAGGTTCGTTTGTATCCTCTATCGACCACCAAGTGATACAAACTTTAGAACACTTTTCGCTTCTCTTGCAGACAAAATAGATCATTTACAAATTAACTATCCAAATGCCGAAATTGCCATCCTGGGCGACTTTAATGTCCACAACATCAACTGGCTTAAATATTCAAATACTACCGATGAACAAGGTCGTGAAGCCGAATCATTTTCAATCAGTTGTGGCTTGACTCAGCTTATTGATGAACCAACACGGATCCCTGATCGAGACGGAGAGTTCGCCAGTCTTCTTGATCTGTTTTTAACCACCAATCCGGAGATTTACACGGTCAGCGTAAATCCACCGTTAGGTTCTTCCGACCATAAACTACTTTCGACATCGAGTATTCTACCAATCAGTGACAGAGAGGCGCCCAAACCGCGCAAGATTTGGCACTACAAATCTGCTAAATGGGAAGATCTCATGGAATATTTTCGAACTTTCCCTTGGTTGGACGTTTGTTTTCGATCCGACGACCCATCTGACTGCGCCAGGGAGGTTTCCGATGTTATTTTGGCCGGTATGGATGCTTACATCCCTTTTTCGAAGAAATGCCCTTCCAACGGCAAGCCTTGGTTTGACCTAAAATGCAAAGAAACTGTTGCTTCTAAACATCTTGCATACCGACAGTGGCGTGAAGATCCTAACACCATAAATCGTAACATCTTTGTTCGTGCCAGGAACAGATGCAAAGAAATTATCGACGAAACCAAGGAGGTACACAATCAACGGATTAGAAACAAACTTCTCGCTTGTCCCGGCAATTCCAGGTCCTTTTGGTCAGTCGCTAAGGCAGTTAGTCAAAATTTCACCAAATCCACCATACCCGCCACTCACACGGCCAGATAATTCTATTGCAACGACACCTGTTGAGAAAGCGAACTTGTTGGCTGAACTCTTTGCTTCACATTCTACTGTCGATTTCCAAGGAAAAACACCACCTACTATTCCCATAGTGCAGTCAAGGATGCCCGATATTGTCTTCAGACAGCGTATCATAAAACGTATTTTGATGAAGCTAGACACCAAAAAGGCTTCAGGCGCTGACGGAATACCTGCCATAGTTCTCAAGAACTGTGCGAGGGAACTAACACCAGTTTTCTGTAGACTTTTCAACTTATCCTACAGAAAGGGAATATTTCCTTCCTGCTGGAAATGTGCCACAGTTCAGCCGATACCTAAAAAAGGCAAGAAGACCTTGCCAAATAACTACCGACCAATCGCACTACTCTCAATAATATCGAAAGTCATGGAAAAGGCTATCAATCAGCATCTTCTAAAATATCTTGAAGGATTCAACATTATTAGTGATCACCAATATGGCTTTCGTAAAAATAGATCAACAGGAGATCTTCTGACTTATGTAACACATGTTTGGAACAACGCAATTGAACACTTTGGAGAATCTCGAGCGGTTGCTCTTGACATATCCAAGGCATTTGACCGTGTTTGGCACGATGGGCTGTTGGCTAAGCTACGTTCTTATGGTATGTCGGAAAGGTTCTGTTTGTGGCTCTCATGTTTCCTCAGAGAGCGTTCTTTACGAGTGGCAGTTGACCGATTTCTTTCTAACACCTTCACTATCAACGCCGGTGTGCCCCAAGGTTCCATACTGTCTCCTACTCTCTTTCCTCATCTATATTAACGATCTGCTGGAAAAGACCGAGAATCCAAGGTGGGGGGGGCTTTGTTGTGGGGGTCTTTCTACAGCTTTGCAGATGACAGTACACTTATCTCTTCATTCACTTTGAACGCTCGGACATCGACTACTCAGACGAATATCCGCAGACAGCAGGAAGTCATTCAACTTAACAAAGACCTGGAAGAAATTCTATCTTGGGGTGACAGTAACCAAGTGGAATTTAACGCTACAAAAAACCCAGGCGGCAGTTTTTTTCTAAAAAAGTTAACGTTGCAGAACCCGACATAGTTATGTCGGGGCACTCCATCCCTCTAACATCGTCACTCAATCTGTTAGGCGTTAATTTGGGAGCAAATATGTCCTGGCATGAACATGTTGCAGGCATAGCAAGAAGAGCTTCTCAAAAGTTGGGAATATTGTTTCGAACCAGAAAGCTTTACACTCCACAACAACTGTTAATTCTTTACAAAGCTCAAATTCGACCAACTATGGAATACTGCTCCCATGTTTGGAGCTCCGCTCCCAAACATACACTGCCTTGATTCGCTGGAACATCGAAGAACGGTTGGCGGCTTGAGCCTATTCTACAAGTACTTTCATGGAAAGTGTTCGAAAGATGTGGCCCGTTTAATTCCTCCCAGAGCGGTGCATATTAGAAGTACACGTCGCGCTAATGCTTCACATCCGTATGAGGTTCAGCTTGTTACTCCTCGTACAACGCTTTTCAAGCAGTCTTTTATATGGAGAACATCATACCTTTGGAATGGTTTACCCAGGACTGTGTTTCCCATCAAGTACAATCTACAGCGATTCAAGAACAACGTGAATCGCTTTCTCCGCACACGTGTCGCTCCTGTAGCGCTTTAGGGACTTCCCTGTAGCACGTGTGCTAGACCCATAAAAAATAAAAAAAAAAAAAAAAAAAAAGCCTTATGTAAGTGATTATATAATAGTGCCATTTCCGGTAGATCCTTAAATAGCAGTTTATTTTTTTCTTAATTTGTGAGATTTTTTTTTGTTATACTTGGTGTATTTATGTGAGCATTTAGTTTATTGTCTGCCGAAAAAAATAATTTGTTTAAAAAACCTAGCTCGATATAGACAGGTACATTTTGTTCATAGTTTATTATACATATTTCTGTCATAGTTTCACTCACTCTTCTTTCTTTCATGTCTTGCTCTTTCATACTCGCTTTTACACCTGTATGAGGGGGGGGGACCTTATAGTACCTATTATCTGAGCAAACCAGAGGTTTTTTGGAGGCAAGTGAAGCTAGTCTTCATAACTCAAGATAAACGAAAACTATCACAATACTTCCATTTTTATGGAAGTAAAAAATCGGTAATAAAATATATACGGTAATGTACACAAATTCGTTGCATGATTACTTAATTTTGACGAGTTCCTTAAATAATAAAAACCATTAAAAAATGTTATAAGCAATTTCGTGTTCACCATCTCTAAAGAACATTTCCAGTGATCTCCATTTCCTATCTATATAAAATATCTGGTTTTGAAACAGTATTGTTAGTACAATTTCATATTAGTTCATCCTAGTGACACTAAAATAGTTCGATTAAGCATGAAAATACATTAAAACTAGTTTTGACATTATTCAGAAAAACCACGCTTTATGGGTAATAACACTGAATAAATTGGAAAAACAAACAGCCAGTTGGGATTATCGACTTAAAAATTATTCTATTCGATGCCACACGAAAAGTTACATTTAAATTGGCACCACAAATAAGTAACTGATATTACTGAAGAACCTTAGGAGGTTTTTCCATTTTTCAGGTGTTTTGCCCTAATGTTATAGTTAGTTATAATATAGTTAAAAAATGTGTTTCGTCGAGTTTCTCAGAGGTGCCGCACTTATACTTCCCTATTGTTGTTACATACAATACAACTTTAACTTGCGCGACAGCTCTGAGATACTCAACGGGCACATTTTAACATGCCGGCGGTAGCCAGCGGTCTTCGCTTTGCGGGGAGGTTTTGTTTGATCTGTTTGTCTTTCTGTAGCGATACCTATATTTTTTGTGCCTTTATTCACTACACTGTCCGCAGTAATATCCATAAAGTTACTGATTATAAATGAACCGCACTTATTGTTTATTTGAAGAGAAATGTTAAATTCTAAAATTGTAGCGTTTTAGAAAAATTTTTCCGGAGTATAAGCAGAAATCTTAAATAAACCGGCTCTCTTTTTTTAACCGCTAACATAGCAACAATTTACGGAAATGCTTATATATATATATATATATATATATATATATATATATATATATATATATATATATGTATATATATACTAGCCGGGCCCGCGGCTCCGCTCGCGTCGACTTGATTCACCACTATCGTCACTGCTTATTCCTTATGTTACCCAACGTAATAAAATATCTCCCATTATTTCTCCTTATCTCTTACATAATTTCCATTATCTAGGCTTATCTCCGCTCATCTCCCATTATTTTTCCTTATCTCCCATTATTTATCCTTGTCTCCCATTATCTCACCTTATCTCCCATTATCTAGGCTTATCTCGACTTATCTCTCAATATTTCTCCTTATCTCCCATTATTTCTCCGTATCTCCTATTATTTCACCATAACTCCCATTATCTAGACTTAGCTTATCTCCCATTATTTCTCCTTATCTCCCATTATTTATATTTATCTCTCATTATCTCACCTTATCTCCCATTATCGAGGCTTATCTCGACTTATCTCCATTATTTCTCCTTATCTCCCATTATCTCACCTTATCTCCCATTATCTCACCTTATCTCCCATTATCTAGGCTTATATCGAATTATATAGAACATATGTATAAATTTATAAAAACACATAAATCGGATAAGTGGTTCTCAAGTGATAAGTGCACTAACGGACAGACAGACAGAGAGACGTTTCATTTTATATATATTCTAGGTAGAAGATTATAGAAAACCTGACCAGAGAACAAATGTATGAATTAAAAAAAAAAACACGTAAATCGGATAAGGGGTTCTCGAGTGATAAGCGCACTAACGGACAGACACACAGACAGAGAGACGTTGCATTTTATATATATTATATTATTGGCTACATAATATTGTTCCATATTTAACGCTTTAGGTAGTGTATTGCAAGAGAACGCGCTAGCGGCAAACTTTTCTCTGACTTGATTCACTGCTTATTCCTTATGTCACCTAACGTAATAAAATAAATCCTATGACCTGGCCAGAGAATATATGTATGTTTAACAAAAAAGCACGTAAATCAGATAAGTGGTTCTCCAGTGATAAGCGCACTAACGGACAGACAGACAGACCGAGAGACGTTGCATTTTATATATATTATAGATATTCTTTGCTACATGATGTTGTTCCATATTTAATGGTTTAGCATGTTTAAAAAAAGCACGTAAATCGGATAAGTGGTTCTTCAGTGATAAGCGCACAAACGGACAAACAGACAGAAATACGTTGCATTTTATATATATTATAGATTTAATAAAATATATATCTATAACCTGGTCAGAGAACATATGTATGAATTTAAAAAATCACCTAGATCTCGAGGGATAAGCGCACTAACGGACAGACAGACAGACAGACAGAGAGCATTTTATATATATATATATATATATTATAGATATAGATTATTATTATTATTATATAACCTGACCAAAGAATATGTGTACGAATTTAAAAAAAAAAAGACACATAAATCGGATATGTGGTTTTCGCGTGATAAACGCACTAATGGACAGACAGACAGTCATTGCATTTCATATATATTATAGATTATAGATATTCTCTGCTACATAATATTGTTCCATATTTAATGGTTTAGGCTGCGGGGAGCGCGCTAGCGGCAAACTTTTTTTCCGACTTCATTCACTATTTTACGTCACTAATCATTTCTTATGCTACCTATTGTAATAAAATATAGCCTATAACCTGGCCAGAGAACATATGTATATTTAAAAAAAAAAAAGAAGTACGTAAATCGGATAAGTGGTTCTCCAGTGATAAGCGCACTAACGGACAGATAGACAAACAGGCAGACAGACAGACAGAGAGACGTTGCATTTTATATATATTATAGATATATATATGTATATATGGGACGTTCTTTGTAAAACGGAACAAGGCTCTGTATTTGTTGATATTCTTCAGTAAAATTCCTGTACAAAATCTTTACGTTCAATAAAAGCAATCTTTTCGGCACAGTAATTACCTTACCACCTTCTTTGATTTTCAACACATCTTTTTTGTTTGGCATAACGCGACTGTTGATGTTATAATATTCCACAACTTTTCTAATAGTACTCTCAGGCAATGTCTTGCCCTTTTTTGGATTAGGAATTGCTAAAACACCAGCTTGATGTCTTACATCTCTTTCCTTCTTAGTCATTCTTATAGAAACATTAAACTCCATAATATCTCGTAATATCCAACAATCAGATAATATTGTTAGAATGGAGATCCTTAGTGGATCGTTTTCTGGAAGAGAAGAAAACTGTTCTTTCAGTCCATCCATCAATTGTTCTAATTTATCTTCTCTCGATAAACAGATTTTTTTAGCTTGTTGAGGTTCTTCATCATCCTGAGGTCCCGAGGTCCTTTATCTATCGAAATATTTGATGAATCTAAGGAATTATAGTTCTCCTTCTACAATTTGTACCCGGCGCAGATCTTTTCCTTTATGCCCCTCTTTACCGAAGGGATTACAACATCTATCTTGACAAACCTTTTCAGAAGAATGTCATATGGCTGTCACATAAATATTGAACATACAAGGTTAGATTTAAAATAGTTATAATAAATGGAAATATTATAATGATTGAAATATTATAAAATATATGATTATCCTAATATATTTTATGAAATATATCAAGGAATGACTGGTTTTTTTAACTCAAATATTAAAAAGAGTATTTTATGGTGCTAATTAAGAGACAAAACACTATACTAAAATGCTTTAACCTCTCTATTAAGTTTACTCTAAAAGTCTATTGAACCGAACTTAAGTCTCTAACTCTACTAACTCTATTTAAAATCTGCATAAAATTTTGATCTCAATAATTCATTTTTAATTAGGAAAGAATGCTATAATGAGTACAGAAAAGATATTTTCAGACCAAACAATTGAAGAATATTTTATTTTTAAAGAGCCGTTACATGATTTTCACTGTTTTTGGAGAATATTCAGAATTCTATATTTTAAGAGTCAGAAGGGAAAACCTGATCGTCATCGAATATTTTATTACAATACATTTTGTATTCATATTTATTAAAGCGGGTTATATAAGTAGTTGCGAAAGTGAAACGTTCTCTATTTCACCGCTAGGTGGCCATCAATATACCCGTTCGAGACTGTTTCCACCTAAATTTCACCCTTTTTTACCGATTGTATTACATTTTGAGGTTAACAGGACCCGCCATTTTGGATTCATAAAAACCTGTATATGTAATGAGTGATTAAAACTCATCCTTTGAGGCCAATATAATCAGGTTAAGTGTCAAAAACTATAGTCAGAGTCTTGATTTTTTTCATTTTTCGACGATTTTGAGGTTTCAGCCGCCATCTTGGATTCGCCATGTTGGATTTCGCCAACCTACTTATTCAACTTTTTAGGGCTGTCAATTACAAACAATTTGCATCCAAAACCAATCGAATCGGCCTTAAATTTTTTTTTTGATAATTTTTTACTCCAAAATCTCGATTTTTCTCTGATTTCGGTCCGCCATATTGAGCTGCCATTTAGAAATTTTCCAAAAGGCCACACTAGCCCATAAAGAGGGATAAATAACGAACATTTTAAGCTCAAGATCACTAAAATCCATCAACATGAATTTTGGGTAGAGCCTTGTTCCGTTTAACAAAGAACGTCCCATATATATATAAGCTTAAGTTAAGTGAACAGTAAAACAAGATGGAAAATTTTGTTATATATATAAGATCCCTACAGATAAAATACAATAATGTTGGAAATCCCTAATTATACTATTATAGGTAACAAATTAATTAAGTACGGTATTATTGAAATATATTTAAAAGAGGTGAATTATTTAATTCTAATTGGTCGTTTAACAAATAATTAGTATTTTTAAGTTTATTGATTTCCAGAGATTTAAGCAAATTTAATTTATACCCTTTATTTTCAACATGTAAAATTTCAAAGTTTTTATTAAACTGATGTTCCGATTCTATTAAATGGTTAGCGTAATTTGAGTCTGATTTGCTGGTTATAAAAGATGTAAAATGTTATTTTATTCTTTTTTTAAAGTTTCTTCCTGTTTGACCAGTATAAGTACAATCGCAATTTTCACAGTTAAGTTTATAAACACCTGATTCTTGCTCTTTGTCTGTTTTTGATTTATTATTTTTTATATATTTGCTTAGGGTATTATTTGTTTTAAATGCTACATTAATATTTAGTTTTTTTGTTAAGACATTTCTAATTTTATTGCTAGTCTCACCTATGTATGTAATAACACTACAGCGTTCTTGATTCATTTTTTGCCTAGGAAAAATTAGTTCTAAGGCTTTTTTATATTTTTTCTTTTTTTAAATTTTGTTTACTATATCTACATTATATCCGTTGTTTACTGCGATTTGTTTTATTATGTTTAGTTCTTTAAGAAAATCTTTATCATTAATGGAATAGATAGTAGTCTATGGATCATGCTATGAAAGGCAGCTAGTTTGTGTTGGATTGGGTGACATGATTTATTATGTATTGTGGTGGTTTGTGGTAAAGAGAGAACGTATGTTTATTATTATTTTTTGTTATAATTAAGTCTAAGAAGGTTATGCTATTATTAGTTTCTTCTTCTGTAGTGAATTTTATGTTAGCATGTAAATTATTTATATAATCACAAAATATTTTGAGTTGTCTATCTGTTCCTGTGAAGCAGGCTAAAATATCATCGACATATCTATACCAATAAATGAATTTTTTAAAAAACGGTTGTTCACTGATTTCGGATTCTATAGAATTCATGAAAATTTCTGCTAGTAGGGGACTAAGGGGATTACCCATTATGAGGCCTTTATTATTAGTGTATATAGTGTTATTAAATTCAAAATAGTATTGTGTTAAACAAGTCTTAAGTGTAATGAGTATTTCTTGTTTTTTAATATAAATAATGTGGTTTGAGTTTAAAAGCTGTTCGACTAGTGTTATAGTATCTTGAGGTGGTATATTCGGGAATAATATGGTTACGTCAAAAGAGATGAGTTTCGTTTTGTTGGGAAGTTTTATATTTTGAATTCTATTAACTAAATCATACGAGTTTTTTGTTTGAAAATTAGCAACAAAATTAGTATCCTCGTTAATTATTTCTATTAATTTCTTTGACAACTTATAAGATGGTGCTGAAGTAAATGAGACTACTGGTCTTATTGGATAATCTTTTTTATGCAATTTTATTAAAGCATATAGTTTTGGTGTTTGTGGGTTCATCCATTTATATATATATATATATATATATATATATATATATATATATATATATATATATATACACACAGTCGCCCTTTTAATTTTAAGTTATTTAAAACTAAACTTACCCATATAGCACGTACTCTGAGGCTCATTAAGTGTAACCCAATATTTAACATAGTCTCCAAAATACCTAAAACATGTTCTGGCGTACTCGCCAAAATATGGGACAATTTCGGGATTGGTCCAACCGCCATATTCGGACAGATAAAGTGGAAGATCCCAATGGTATAAAGTAACGATTGGTTCAATTTCATTTTCTTTAAGGAGCTAAAATGTAAAACAGAGTTAGAGGAATATTTCTGGTGGGTCGAGATATCTATACCATGTTCTCTTTAGTTGATGGGTTTGCCCAGTAATGCGAAAAAATGATAAACAAAGGATCTCGTACTGGTAATGATAATAAACTAATGACAGTTGAATGCAGAATCAGCTCTGTCTAAAACCAGTTCGTTGTTTGAACCTGGAGGTTACATAATTTATAATTATTTTCATCGATTTACTCCTGGTAATCCTTCTCGGTCACTCAGTTTGGCTTTCGAGAGGGACTTGTAAAAAGGGAGGCTATATTTTTCCTGCAGGTTCTCCTATAAAGATGTAGAGATATGAACCAAGAGACACATATCATTTTTATTCACCTTTCCAAAGCTTTCGACAATGTCAAACATGAAAAACTCATGCAGTATTAAAGGAGACAAATATAGATGAAAAAAACATAAGAATCATTACAAACTTATATTGGGGTCAAAGGGCGACAATAAAAATAGGGGAGTACCTTTCAGAGGAAATGGAGATATGTCGCGGTGTACGTCAGGGCTGTGTTCTCTCTCCAGCTTATTTTAATCCCTATTCTAAGGAGATATTCCATGAAGCGCTGGAAGGGTAGACAGGTATAAAGGTTAATGGAATACCGGTAAATCGTATACGTTACGCCGATGATACTGGCATTGTTGCCAAAGATTTACCAGACTTCTAACAGTTACTAACAAAAGTTACAGAACAATCTGATCAATTTTGATTGAATCTAAGCATTTCAGAAACGAAGTACATGGTGGGGGCGATACGGGAAAACTTACAGGGATCATTTATTATAAATGGTACAACAGTACAGTCAGTTCAGAAATTTAGTTATTTGGTTACTACAGTATATGACACTGGGGATTACAAAGGAGAAGTGCTATATAGAATCGAGAAAGATAAAGTACTATTTCTGCGGGTGGAAAAACTTTTCCTTTCCAATGATTTAAGCCTAAAATTTAAAATTAGAATGGTCTAGGGCTATTTTCTCCTTATTGTGATGAATGCTTTGGGAATGTGGAAATACAGGCGAATCCTTAAAATCACCTGGACGCATTATATCACAAATAAAGAGGTCTTAAAGAGTATGAGCAAAGACAGAGAAATTGTACCAACACTAAAAACAGGAAAGATATAATAGCTAGGACACATAATGCGACACAACAAATAATACATATTACAACTAATACTGTAAGGAAAATCACAAGTAAGAAGAGGACCCGGTAGACGACGCCATTTGGAGTTAAAAAAACTTGCGCCACTGGTTAGGACTAAGTACAACTCAGCTATTCCGAACTGACGTTAACAAAGTTAGACTCTCCTTGCTGATAACCAGTGTGCGTAACGAATGAGGCACAGTTTTTGGAAGAAGAATCCTTTTAATTATACTAACTGAACTGGTCAGGTAGTAAAGTAAATCCCAAGATATAAGATCCTGCCTTTTTGCTTTTTCAATGGGGCAATAAACGACCCTAATACGGTTTTGTGCATAGTTACCAGGTATTACGATAAACGTATTTTTATTTTACCTGCTTTGTATACCACCCTCACTTGCACCTGCAATCATATTGGATTTATTTTTACCTATATATTTACTACCTGGCAACCCGATTTGGAGCCCTTTAAGTATTTGATAATATAGGCCTAATGACCACAGGTCTCCATTAAGGTTCAAAAGATACTTTTTATTATTTTTATTTTTGGTTTTACTTACAACTTACAACGTAACGGTTCTATTTTAATTATGTTGCGTAAGTGGGAAAATTGCAATAATGGCTATCGCAAGAGAAAACATTTATCATTTGACACTAAACAGATAGTAAAAAAACGTTTACGACAGTTTGGTAAAAAGAAATTTGAATAAACAAAGTGCTTTGCAAGAAACCAGTGAACTAATAAAAATCCCAATTTCTACGATTAAGGGTATTGTAGGAAAACCATCACTCAGGAACAGCAAAAAACGGAGAGATTTTCAAATGCATCATGTAAACGATCGTGAAAAAGAGGTCATCAGGAGAAAAATATATTTTATGTATGAAGAGCAGTTGGTGCCGACAGTAGACACAATAAAATTAAGACTGGTGAAGGACGGGACCAATATACATTGTGGCAAATCAACTCTTTACCGAATTCTCTTAAGAACGGGATTCACGTTCCGAAAAATCAACAAAAGGCAAGTAGTGATAGAGTCACAAAGATTGCGAATCTTGCGACATATTTATTTACAAGAAATTAAAAAGTATCGATCAGAGAATTGGCCAATAATTTACCCCGACGAAACATGGTTCGATACTCATGACACTGTGCAAAAAGGGTGAGTTGACAGCGGTACAAAATGTCAGACTAACGCACCTTCAAATAAAGGTAAACAAATAACCATTTTGCATGCTGAATCTGAAAAGGGCTGGGTTTCAAATTATGTTATCTGCAAAAAACATAAAAGATTCTAGTTTGGACTATCACGAAGACACGACCGCAGACCTTTTTGAAAATTGGTTTCAAAATTCCCTTTTGCCAAATATACCCGAACAGAGTGTTAAAGTTATGGACAATGCAAATTACCATAGTCGCCTACTAAATAAGTTTCTTAATGCAACCAACACCAAATCGGAAATACAGGAATATATGTGAAAATGACATTTATTTTGACTTTGGTTATAAAAAAGTGATCTTTTGGAAGGTTTGAAAGACTAAAAATAAAAAGGAAATATGTTTGTGACAGTATGGCTGAGAAAATGGGACACACTGTTTTGCGGTTTTCTCCGTATTATTGTGTGTTTAATCAAATTGAACTTATTTGGCATCAAGTTAAATCAAAAATAAGGGCACAAAATGTTTCTCTTACTTTAAGCGTGTTATTGGTTGAATTAATAAAAAAAGTTATAATTGATATACCTTGTGAAAGCTGGAAGAATTCCATTCAGCATGTTGATAAAGTTGAAGATTTGTATATTTATGTAAATTTTATTAAACCACTGATAATTACCTCAGCTGATGACAGTGATAGTAAAACCGAATTAGGCCTAAGTTAAAATATATTTTTATTTACACAATATGTCCCCTCTTGTAAACCCCATTCATTTAAACTGTATATTTGTACTTCTTATCCATTTGCTTTTACATGCATCTATAAATAAACATCTCCAAAAACACTTATAATTTTATTTATTTACAATAATGAATAAAATTCTTTTCATTTCATCTCTGCAACCTATCATAAACAAAAGGTCAGAATTTTTATATTGCCCACTTAAAACGGCAAAAATTAGGATCTTATATTTTGGGACAGGCTATACGTCAGGAAGCTTTACAGGAGCCTATCAGTAGCATACATCGTTATAAATTTTATTCGAATTTATAGAGTCAGGCACATCTTATTGGTTTGCTATATATCGATATACAATTTTGATATTCGTAAATAGCACAGTCGTCAAAGGCAAATTTTGACAAAAAGCTAATATTAAATATTAACAGGTTGCATTTTGGCATACGGGTAGTTTTTTGGACGTAGAGTACGATGAAAATTTTGCTGCTCTGAAGTGTAAGCTAAGCCTACAAAATAGAAAATAAAATGAAAAATACGTATTTTCGCAAATATCACGAAAAATAAAAAAGATATATCGAAACACTAATAGCACCAAGTGAAAAAACGGAAAATTTTACCAAAAAAATAGTATACAAATTATTTTTTTAGTTTTATAGTAATTAAAAAAAAAATATTTAAAATAAAATCGCTGGTTTAATCCCTTCAGTTGTAGTGTGAATCATGCTTCTAACCTTAAATTAACGTTTCTGTATACCGCCAAATATTTTGAAATTTACTATTAAGGGGTCTCTTGGGGTTCTGATTAAGAATCCGATGACAGATCTCAAAAATTCAAAATAACGAATACAATATGGCGGTTAGAGACTACGTAATTCATTTAATTTTCCAATTTTTTTCTTAATGTGTCTCCTAAGGGTTTTTTTGGGGGTACTGATTAAGATTTAAAAAATTCAAAATGGGTAATCCAAAATGGCAGTCAGTGTATATAAAAAAATAAATGGAAATATATTTATTTATATAAAAAACTGTATAAATACGATAAAATAAAGAATAAATTGCAAAAAATGCTGCTCGAATTAACTAAGAATGAATATAAAGAGATTCTACAAGGATCTTTATGAGGGTAAAGTAGAACCACCACCAGACAAAAGCGAGTCAGTTCGAATACTAGTAACGAATGAAGGATCTGAAGATATTCCCAACATCACGAAATACGAAATACAAGATTTAAATAAAATGGCAAGAGGAAGATCAGCAGGTGAACGGCATACTTGCCAAATGTTACAACAGGGCCCATATTAAGAATACTAGATATATTGTATATAAGTGTCTCGATCTACCTCGAGACTGGGATAATGCTGTTGTGGTCCTGCTTTTCAGAAAAGGAGATAAGTCTAAAATAACCAACTATAAACCAATCAGCCTACCATTCGTAATGTACAAGTTATTTATGCAAATAATAACTGCGAGAATCACAAAGAAATTGGGCGCTTACCATCCCAGAGAACAAGCAGGATTTAGAAAAGACTTTAGTACACTAGACCACCTTCAAGAATTAAAAATCTTAAAAGAAGAGTCCAACGAGTATAATTTTAAGTTTTGGGTGGCCTTTGTGGATTATGAGAAAGCGTTTGACTTCCTTGAAATCTGGGCAACATTAAATAGTCTGAGTAACTGTAAAATAGAGCAGATACTCACAAATTATTCGAAATATATATAAAAATGCAACATTTCAGATAGAATTGAAAGAAAACATGAATAAGATAGAAATGAAAAGAGGGGTATGCCAAGGGGCACCATTTCGCCGGAGACCATGTTCATGACAAATCACGACTGTGATAAAGAAGCGGTACTGAATATTGAAAACGCGAAAATCACAAGAACGGATTTATACGTATATCTTTTACAAAAAATAGTAATATCCAAAGAAAACATCTTCCTTTCTAATCTCCCAAATACACTAAGAGCGAAAACATCTGATCAATGCGTGTTGCCAGTATTGACATACGAAACGGAAACAAGGGCTTTGAATCAAGACTTTATAAATCGACAGCAAGTAGCTCAACGACAGATGGAAAGGAGGACGTTGGGAATATCGTTGAGGGATAGGCTGACTAATGAAGAAATTCGAGAAAGGCCCAAGATAACTGATGTAGCTGAGAGGATGAGCAAGTTGAAGTGGAGCTGGGCGGGTCATATAGCAACACTCTATGATAACACAGCCCCACAAAAAAAAAAGTGGGGTATACTTTTGATGCGATATATCAGATCCATAGTATTTTTGCCCGCTGATCACGAATCTGACGTCAGAATATCGCCATCACATCTCAATTTTTTTCTACTCCTAAAAAATTGATTCAAGCTTTTTCATGAATACAAAGATGTATTAATATGTATTCGGACACGCTAAGCTAATATTCATCGGTTGGATTGAGCCATACAGTTCTGTTTTCTTTCTAACCTTAATAAATCAGACAGATATAGTGCTTCTCGAATGCAAAAACGAATTCAAATTAAAATTCAACCGATCCTTACCAAATTTGGTACACGGGGATTTTTTGGGTCGCTGATCACGAATCTGAGGTTGGATTTGCAAAATTCAAGATGGCAGATGTTTTCGCGCCATTTTGAACGCCGAGAAAATTCATCGGTCGATTTTTATTCTTCTACCTGCATCCAGGGCACCTCCACGTGGTGACGGTGGGCAACGGTGTTACTCCACTAGCCGGCAGAGTCCCTGGATAACGGCTTAGATGCCGTCATGGCAGGTAGAAGAAAGAGAATTACGATGCAGGGACTCGGAAACCCAGTATCGGCGGTTGGTCAGGGTGGGAAAGCAGGCCCGCAGCCGTCGTCATCCAGCGACCGTAGCTCTTCATGTGTGGGTGACTTGGCTCATGTAGAGTATAATGCTACAAGAAAACGGTCTCACGGTACAAGGACTTTTCATAAGTGCGATAAAAACAGTGATTCATTTTGTTATATTTGCTGTCAACACGTATTGAGTAAAATGGGGTCACCGATAACGGATAAGATTAAAACCTTATATAAGGATTGTTTTAACATTGAAATACAGCACCAGGATACAGATTGGGTTCCCCACATCATTTGCAGTTCTTGCAAAATAATGTTGTACATCAATAAGAAGGCGATTAAATATTCCAGACCAGCAATATGGAATAGACCATACAGTGAAAATGATTGCTACTTTTGTATGAATGTTGTATCTAGGCATAACCGAAAAAATAAAAGCACTATTACTTATAACGATGTTTCGACAGTCACAAGACCAACTAAACTAATTCCGCCTCCTGAACCACTTGATGCTGATGTTATGGAAACAAATGATTTCACCTTATCAGTTCATGCCGAAAACATTGAGACTGTCGAAAAAGATTCAAACACTGTTACTAATGAATGTTCTAGTGACAACCTATCATATACTAGTGACACAGATAAATAATTTCTACCATACAACCGTAAACCAGAACCAATACTCGTATCACAGTCAGAACTTAGTGATCTAGTCAGAGATTTAGGCTTATCCAAAGATGGTTCAGAGCATCTTGCTTCCTTTTTAAAGAAAAGACATTTACTTAAGCCAGAAGCTACGATTTCTTATTATAGAAACAGAGATGAAGAATTTCGAAAATATTTCACAATGGACGAGGAATTGTCACTTTCATATTGTACCGATGTAAAAGGTCTAATGGATGAATTTCAAAATAACTCATACGATCCTGAAGAATGGAGACTGTTCATTGATTCTTCTAAACGGAGCATTAAGGCAGTTTTGCTGCATAATACCAACGTTTACGCTCCCATTCCGATTGCTTATTCCACAGTTATGGAAGAGCAATATGAAAAAATGAAGCAGCTTTTGATAAAAATAAAATATGCTGATCATGACTGGAAAATTTGTGGAGATCTGAAAATTGTAACAATATTGCTTGGTCAACGGTCAGGGTTTACACTTTATCCCTGTTATAAATGTCTGTGGAATAGCAGAGACAGGGAACGTCATTATAAGAAAAAAATTTGGCCAACAAGAGAATCGTTCACTCCTGGTGAAAATAATGTATTGTTTCCACCATTGGTAGGTCCAGGAAAAGTTCTTATTCCCTCGCTTCACATTAAGCTTGAACTTATGAAGCAATTCACGAGAGCATTAGATACAAACGGCCCATGTTTCAAATATTTGCATAAAAAATTTCCGAAATTTTCTGAAGCTAAAATTAAGGCAGGCGTATTTGACGGGCCACAAATAAGAAAATTGTTTCCAGATTCATTATTTGTTACTAAAATGAATAAAGTTGAAAAAGCTGCTTGGCTTAGTTTTAAAGAAGTCGCAACAAACTTTTTGGGAAATAATAAAAGTTCTAAGTACAAAGAAATAGTCGAGAAAATGGTAAAAAATTTTCAAACATTAGGTTGCTTAATGAATCTAAAATTACATTTCCTGGACTCCCACATCGATGATTTCCCAGATAATCTTGGTGAGGAGCAAGGGGAACGTTTTCACCAAGATCTGAAAATCATAGAAAATCGGTATCAAGGACGATGGGATGACCATATGCTAGCGGACTATTGCTGGTCGCTAAAAAGAGAAACAAGTCCTCAAAAGCGTTTGGGCAGAAAGCCTTTGAATAGGTCATTAGCGGAAAAAAGAACAAGATACAGCCAAAAAAAGGAAAGTTAGGCGCGGGTCTAACCTTCGCAATTCTAGGGCTTAAGGGTCTACTATTTGAGAGTATATGGTTTAAAAGTCCTGGTTTTGAGTTTATTGGGTCTCATTTTTAAAGTTACAGGGTTATTGAGGTCTATTTTTTGAGGTTACAGGGTGTGGGAGTCTAAGGTTTCAGGGTTTAGGGTTTAAGAGTATCAGGTTTGAGGATTCCTCAACTGTATACCAAATTTGGTAGGAATCGGTTGGTTTTCAAAAATTTTGTCCGCCATCTTGGATCCGCCATTTTGAATTTTGCAAATCCGACCTCAGATTCATGATCAGCAACCAAAAAAAAACCCCCGTGTACCAAGTTTGGTAAGAATCGGTTGAATTTTAATTTGAATTCGTTTTTGCATTCGAGAAGCACTATATCTGTCTGATTTATTGAGGTTAGAAAGAAAACAGAACTGTATGGCTTAATGCAATCGATCAATATTAGCTTAGCGTGTCCGAATACATATTTATATATCTTTGGATTCATGAAAAAGCTTGAATCAATTTTTTAGGAGTATGTTTTTCTTAATTTTTACTAATTTTTACCTATTTTTGAGGTTAGAAAAAAATTGAGATGTGATGGCGATATTCTGATGTCAGATTCGTGATCAGCGGGCTAAAATACTACGGATCTGATATATCGCATCAAAAGTATACCCCACTTTTTTTTTTGTGGGGCTGTGTAATCGATGAACCCACAAAGTAATCAACTAGAGGTCCTGGAAAGAGAAAAGAAGTAGAGGACGCCCGCAAGCCCGATGGTCTGACGACATCCGAAGACTAGTGGGAGACAACTGGATAAACAAGGCCCAAAACCGAAGAATTTGGACGTATGTAGGGAAGATTTATGTTCGGCGATAGACTGTATAGCTGATGATGATGATGATATTGATATCTTCTACATAAATTTATTATAAATAGCACGATAAAATCTAGACTACCAAACTTATGGAAAGTGGTCTAGGTTAACTAGTTACCAATACTAGTAGTATTTTACAGCTATTTATTTTTTTTTATGGGCATAGCTCACGTGTTGCAGAAATGATCCTAAAATTCTACAGGAGCGATACGAGTGCGGAAAAAGTGATTCGCGGTGATCTTGAATGGCTGTACTCGGTGGGAAACACTATCTTGCGCAAATTATTTCAAAGTGATGAGGTTCTCCGTATAAAAGACTACTTGACAAGGTTGTTCGAAGAGTAACAACTGAACTTCATACAGATGTGAAGTATTAGCACGACGTGTATTCTTAGCATGCACCGCTTTGGGAGGAATTAAGTGGGCTATAGCCATCAAACACTTTCCATAAAAAAACTTGTAGAGTAGACTCAAGTAGCCAACCGTCCTTCGATGTTCTATCAATCATCGCTCCTGATGAAGCTAACATGGTTAGCGAAACGCGCGTCGAGTGCAAAAATAAAATGTTTTGTGTAATGGCGATATATATTATTAAAAATATAAAAAGGCAAGCAAAGCATGCATGCAAAAAAATTCAGGAGATATGGTAATCACAATGATTATCTAGAATTTAGACGGTTAAGATCAATTTCTAAGCAGCAAATTAAAGCGTCATATGTTAAATACATGGAGGATGCACAGGCTTCTCTGGCACTGGATCCCAACGCTTCTGGAGTAAAGTAAATCTTCTAGGATTCCCAGTATGATGATGTATAGAAATGACATTCTGAGGTCTCCGTCGGGCATTGTTAACGCGTTTGCAGATTTTTTCAAGAGTGTCTTCGCACTGTCGGAACCAGCAGGGACTTGTCATTCGCTTAGTACGTCGTTGACAATTGTGGAATTCTCGCCCATCACTGGGGATGAAATATTGATGGCCACGAAAAAATTAAAAAATAAGATGGCCTCTGGCCCTGATAATATTCCCTCGTTTCTCATTAGGGACTGTGCGACTGTCCTTGTAAGACCTTTAAAGTATATTTTTAATTTATCAATTAAACAGGGTGTTTATCCGAAACGATGGAAAGAAGGTAGATTAAGTCCTATTTTTAAGAATGGAGACAGGGGAAATGTTGAAAATTACAGGGGTGTCGTTCTACTTTGTAACTTCTCAAAGGTCTTTGAGTCAGTCTTGTATGCACGTATCTATAGCCAAATTAAAAATCAAATTTCTCCTTATCAGCACGGATTTGTTAGTAAGAGATCTACGGTAACAAATCTAACTGTTATGACACAGTTCATTTCGGAAATATTAGATGATGGAGAGCAGGTTGATGTTATTTATACAGATTTCTCGAAGGCCTTTGATAGGATCGACCATCATGTTCTCATCAATAAGTTGTCTTTCTTTGGTTTCACTGATGGTGCGAGGGCTCTTATAAGTTCTTACTTGTTTAATCGAACTCAGTTTGTAGCCTACAACGGATTCAAATCAGAAAGATTTGTGGCTACCTCCGGCATTCCACAAGGTTCAAATTTGGGACTCTTGCTCTTCATTATGTTCATAAATGACCTTTGCGAGGATTTAAAATGTAACAGGCTAATTTATGCTGATGATTTAAAAATGTTTATGCCAATAGAAAAAACTGAGGATTGTTCCTATCTACAAAGCCAGTTGAATTTCGTGCATTCTTGGTGTTGTGACAACAAACTACATCTAAATGCTCAAAAATGCAAAGTTCTAACATATACTAGGAGGGTAGCGTCAATAGAGTTTCAATATAGAATTCAAGACCATAATTTAAGTAGGTGTAGCACAGCTAAGGATTTGGGAGTTGTTTTTGATGCAAAACTAACATTTACTCAGCATATAGCATTGAAAGTTTCTGAAACAATGAAGTCTTACGGGTTCATCATTAGGAATTGTAGGGGTTTCACTAATATTGCATCACTGAAGATTTTGTATTTCTGCTTTGTTCGTTCGAAACTGGAATATGCAAGTATTGTCTGGAGTTCAATGTACGAGGTGCATAGAGTTTCACTTGAAAAAGTGCAGAGGAGATGTCTGAAATTTCTGTTGTTTAAGAAAAATGGAATGTATCCTGAACGGGGAATCAGCAGCGATTATTTGTGTGAACAGACAAATATTCTTAGCCTGGGAATCAGGAGAGTTTGTGCCTCAATATTATTCCTATATAAAGTATTGCACAATATGATTGATTGCACGGATATACTGTCTCGTATTAACATCAATGTGCCACGGATACACTCACGATCAAGTATGTTTTTTAGATGTGACAGACCTAATACTAATTTGTTATTGAATTCACCTATTCATCTAATGTGTACTAATTTTAATCATATTTGTAGTGTTTGTGATATATACTGTTGTAGTAAGAAGCAATTACTACAGACTGTCATTGAATATGTAAATGTCTAAATATTTACCCTATTAATGGGAAACTGTTGGGTAATAAAGCTATTATTATTTATTACAAAAAGTTCTTCTTTCTCACATTTGATCAATGTGGTTCCATGTTTGGCTGACGGGCCAAAACCAAGTCAGCACAAACGCTATTACCATTCCGTATTAAGGAATGACCTGACAATGTTACATGTTTTCAAAATCACTGACTTCTGAATGTTTCTGTGTATGTCCGTGTTGAGTCCCAATTGCACTAAATGTGGTGTGAATGTTATTGGTGTAAGGCCTGTGGCTGATATAATGAGGGGGACAATGATGACTTTTTCCTGTCTCCATAGCCTTTTTATTTCCGTTGCAAGGTCTGTGTATTTGGAAATTTTTTCTGTGTATTTCGCTTGGATGTTTGTGTCGTTGGGGACAGCTATGTCAATCAGATAGGTGACTTTTCCTTTTTTGCACTGAAAAGTAATATCGGGTCTATTGGCGGAGACTGTTTTATCTGTATGGATACCGATATCCCAGTAGAGCTTGTAATCTTCATTTTCAAGTATGGATGTTGGCGTGTATTTGTAGTAGGGATCTGTGTTTTCTATGAGTCTGTATGTTGTGGCTAGTGCTTGGTGAACCACCTTGGCAGCTGAATCATGCCTGGCTGTGTACTCCGTACTCCCGGCCAATATTTTACATCCGCTCGTTATGTGTTCGATCGTTTCTTTCTGCTGGTGGCATTTCCTACATCTGTCCTCTGCAATAGTCGGGTCTTTGATGATATGCTTTTGGTAGTTTCTGGTTAATATGACTTTATCCTGGATGGCAAGTAAGAAGCCTTCAGTCTCAGGGAATAGCTGCCCATCCCGTAACCAGGTGTATGATTGTTTTTTATTTGCGTGGTCTTGTTCTATGTGGTATCTGTGTTTTCCGTGGAGTGTTTTCTCTGACCACGTTTTCATCTTTTCCTGTTGTAATTGGGTGTGACTGTGTGTGTCTGCTGAGTGGTCTGCCCGGGCTAAGTCGAGAGGTGTGTAGTTTTTGTCTGCTTTCACTGTCGCTGTGTGGAGGCTGGTTTGCTTGCTGTGAAAGAATTTCCTAAGTGTTTGTATTTGTTTTTTGTGTGTAATGATCTGATGTCTATAATTCCTCTTCCTCCTGCCTTCCTCTCGATGGTAAGTCTTTCTTTGCATGCGTTGGGGTGTAATTTCCTGTATTTGGTGAATTGGGATCGTATAAGGATGTGAATATTTTCTATGTCTGTTTGTGACCATTTGATGATACCAAATGAATATGTGAGTATAGGTATAGCGAACGTGTTGATGGCTTTAGTGAGATTCTTAGAGTTGAGTTTTGTTTGCAAAAGTTTCGTCAGTCTGTTTTTGAATTCGGTTCTGAGCTCTGTTTTGATGTGAGTGTGGTTGAGTTTGGTGCTTTGTTGGAAGCCTAGATATTTGTATGTTTCTTTATCGAACATGTTATCGAGCGTTTCATTGTTGATGGTTTCTGTCTCATGGTGGTGCTTCCATTGGCCTTTGTTGATGTGGAGCACTTTGCATTTACTTATACCAAATTCCATATTGACATCTAAGGTGAATATTTCTGTGATTTTGAGGAGTTCTTTCAGCTGTGTTTGTGTGGCAGCGTAGAGTTTTATGTCGTCCATATATAGGAGGTGGTTTATTTTATGTTGATTCTCTTTTTGGTGTCTGATATTGAAGCCATGCTCTGTTCTGTTTAGTATATTTGAGAGTGGATTGAGACAGAGGCAAAACCATAGTGCACTGAGCGAGTCCCCCTGAAATATACCCCGTCTGATGTACAGCTCTTCTGTTTGGATCCGTTCGGTTTGTGTTTCTAGGCGTATTTTGGTTTTCCATGTTTTCATAATTTGCGCGAGAAACTGCCTGAGGTGTTGGTTGATTTTATAGATTTCTAGGGCCCTGATTAACCAGCTGTGGGGTATGGAGTCGAAGGCTTTTTTATAGTCTATGTAACCGATGTGAAGGTTTCTGTGTTCTTTTCTGGTTTGTCCCATAATCACGCTATCTATAATCAGCTGCTCTTTGCATCCTCGACTATTTTTCCTGCATCCCTTCTGCTCTTCTGTGAGGATATTGTTGTCTGTTAGGTGTTGTTCTATTTTCTTCGATATTGTGGCTGTGATGATCTTGTATAGGGTTGGAAGACAGGTGATAGGTCGGTAGTTTGACGGGTTTGTGGTGTCTGAGCTTTTGGGTTTAACGTATGTTATTCCTTGTGTGAGGAAGGTGGGAAATGTGTGTGGTTGTAGAATGGCTTTGTTGATTTGGTGTGTGAGTGCTTCGTGTGTGGTGGTAAACTGTTTGTACCAGAAGTTTTGTATATTGTCTATTCCAGGACATTTCCAGTTGTGTGTGTGTTTGATAGTTTCTGTAATTTCTTGTGTATTAAATGTGGTATTTTCTTGTTCTGTCACATGTTTATGTTTGTCTTCTTCGGCTTTGATCCAGGGGGTGTTATTATTGTGTTGTTTGGGTTCTGACCAGATACTTTTCCAATAATCTGTGAGTTCTTGTTTGTTTGGTGGTTCAGTCACTGCTATCTGTCTGTTGTACATAGTTTTCCGGTAGAACTGTTTTTCGCTTCTTCGGAAGAGGTTGTTGGTGTCTTTCCTCTCATTTGATTCTTTGTATCTACGGAGTCTTGCGGCATATACAGATAGTTTTTGTTTCAAGGTATCGAGGATTTCTGGCAGTGTTCTGTTGGGAGACTTAGATTTGATCTTGTTTGCCCCCTGTGTGACACGTTTGGACGCGTTCCCGCTTATAAACTGGGTAAGATGTCCTAGATCTCTCCTGATGTTGTTGATTTTGTTTTCTATTCTTATTTGCCATTTGAATTTTGGTTTTGTCCTGTTGGGGTTTCCTTGTCGTTGAGGGAGTTTTTGATTATTTTGTGTTAGAGTGGTGATTGCAGCTGCGTATATTATTGTGTGAATGTCTTCGATTGTGCTTGAGTCTGTTATATACTGAGGTATTATGTGCTTGTTTAGTGTGTTGAGGATTGGTTGCGTGCTCTGTCTGAAGATTAAACAAGGGATGGGATTTCTTGTTGTGGGGTCGGTGCCTGACCATCGAGCTAGATGTGACTCCATTTTTGCTTTAAGTGTTTGTATGAGAGGTGATTCGGGGTGATGTTGTGTGGATGTCGTTGAGGGTGGCGAGTGATTCATGTTGTTGTCTGTGATATGGTGTTGCGCGGTACTCGCAATATTATTTTGCGTTATGCTCCTCCTGGGTGGTGGGTATTGTTGTGTTCGACTGGGTGGTTGTGTGTGTGAGGCTGGTTCGGAATCTGCTTTATTGTTTCTATTGTTTAGTTGGTCTGTGTTCAGTTCAACAGCCACTGTGTCCTTGATGGTTTGCAATTCGAGAGGTGTGAGACGATTGTTCTTGGTAATAACTCTTTTTTGGTCTACTACTCTCTGTTCTGAAACAAGTAATTGCAGATGTGGATATTCGGTCAAGAAAAGTCTGTGCAGTTGCTGTCTGTAGCCCGATGTTATTGTTTCGAGTTTGGTGGCGGTGTAGTAACAGCGCATCACCGTCCTATTCATCTCATCCGTCCACTTTAACCGCTGTCTTGGTTTTCCAGCCTTGGTAGTTGCATGTTGTCCTTGCAATACATACGGGCCCTGGCCTGGATTTGGTGGTTGTGTTTGTCCCGTATCTACGTCGGTTGCGCTTGGGATTGATGTTGGTGGGTCCAAGCGGCGAGTGATTCTCTTCTCATCTCTCTATTATTATTATTATTATTATTATTATTATATATACTGAGTAGTGTCATTGTGCCAAAGTTTTCACATTCCTAACATAAATGCAGTGTATGAGCTGCTCCCCAAACATGACAGCAGCATTCCATCGTTAGTCGCATTTGACCTTTGTACAAAATAAATAGTTGTGGAATGTAAAGCTTTCTAGTTTGCAATAATATTGCCAGCCTTTGAGAGCTCTCTTTGTTATGCTTGCAGCATGTTCATATCAGGACATATTTGCTCCTAAATTAACGCCCAGCAAATTGGGTGACAATACTAAAGGAATGAAATACCCCAACATATTTATGTCGGGTTCGACATTGTTAACTTATCTAGAGTAAACTGCGGCCTGTGTTTTTGGAGCGTTCAATTCTACTTAGTTACTGGCATCCCAAGATAGCATTTTTTTCCAGGTCTTTATTAAATTGGACGACTTCCTACTGCCTGCGGATAGTTACATGAGTTGCTGATATGCGGGCGTTCAAAGTGAATGAAGAAATAAGCGCGTTGTCATCTGCAAAGATGTAGATTGGATTCCTGAGCCTTTTAAGCAAATCGTTAAAGGAAATAAGAAAGAGAGTAGGAGACAACGTGGAGCTATGGGGCACAAAGATGTTAATAGTGAAAGTGTTAAAAAGAAATTCGTCGATTCTCACCCGTAAAGAGTGCTCTCTGGGGAAACACGAGAGTCATAATCAGAACTTTTCAGATATATCATAAGGGTGTAGCTTAATCAACAATCCATCATGCCAAACATGCTCAAATGCCTTCGATATTTCAAGGGCGACCAATCGAGACTCTCCAATCTGTTCAATTGCGTTATTCCTAATATGTCTTACATAAGTTAGAAGCTCTCCTGTTGATACTTGCTTACTAAAGCCATATTGATGGTCGCTAATAGTATTGAATTTTTCAAGATATTTTAGAAGATGCTGATTGATAGCCTTTTCCATAACTTTCGATATTATTGAAAGCAGTGCAGTCGGTAGTAGTTTGACAACGTCTTTTCGCCTTTTTTGAGTATCGGATGAACAACACTGCATTTGCAGCAGATAAATCTTGAGAAGATTAAGCACATCTCTGTCACTGATCGATAGGATACTGGATGTCGAAAGCAGCTTATAGTCGGAAGAACCTAACGCGGATTTAGGGTGACAGTGAAAATCTCTTGAATGGTGGTTAAGAACAGATTAAAAAGCCGGTGAACTCTCCATCTCGATCAGCGATCCGCACTGGGTAATCGATAAGCTATTTGAATATTTAAGCCAGTTGATGTTGTGAATGTGTTCTATGCAATAAAATTGCGAAAAACAATAAGGTTCTTGGTCCTGGTAAACATTCCATCTGAAAGAATAAAACTTATTGATGACGAAAACATTTGTATACAGACAAACCTATTCAATACCATATATAACAATTCCAGCGAACGTCTGGCTGAACTCTTCGCTTCACATTCTACTGTCGATTTCCAAGGAAAAAAACGCCACCTACTATTCCCATAGTGCAGTTAAGGATGCCCAATATTGTCTTCAAACAGTCTATCATAAAACGTATTTTAATGGAGCTAGACACAAAAAAAGCTTCTGGCGCTGACGGAATACCTACCACAGTTCTCAAAAACTGTGTGAGGGAACTAACACCAGTTTTTTGTAGACTTTTCAACCTATCTTACAGAAAGGGAATATTTTCTTCCTGCTGGAAATGTGCCACAGTTCAGCCGATACCTAAAAAAGGCAAGAAGACCTTGCCAAATAACTACCGACCATTCGCACTGCTTTCAATAATATCGAAAGTCATGGAAAAGGCTATCAATCAGCATCTTTGAAAATATCTTGAAGGATTCAACATTATTAGCGATTACCAATATGGCTTCCGTAAAAATAGATCAACAGGAGATCTTCTGACTTATGTAACACACGTTTGGAACAACGCAATTGAACACTTTGGAGAATCTCGAGCGGTTGCTCTCGACATATCCAAGGCATTCGACCGTATTTGGCACGACGGGCTAAGCTACGCTCTTATGGTATGTCTGAAAAGTTCTGTTTGTGGCTCTCATGTTTCCTCACAGAGCGTTCTTTACGAGTGGCAGTCGACGGATTTCTTTCTAACACCTTCACTATCAACGCCGGTGTACCTCAAGGCTCCATACTGTCTCCTACTCTCTTTCTTATTTACATTAATGATCTGCTGGAAAAAACCGAAAATCCAATCTACAGCTTTGTAGTGACAGTACGCTTATCTCTTCATTCGCTTTGAACGCTCGGACATCGGCTACTCAGACGAATATCCGCAGACAGCAGGAAGTTATTCAACTTAACAAAGACCTGGAAGGAATTCTGTCTTGGGGTGACAGTAACCAAGTGGAATTTATCGCTGCAAAAACCCAGGCGGCAGTTTTTTCTAAAACCCGACATAGTTATATCAGGCCACTCCATTCCTCTAACGTCGTCACTCAATTTGTTGGGCGTTAATTTGGGAGCAAAATATGTCCTGGTATGAACATGTTGCAGGTATAGCAAGAAGAGCTTCTCAAAAGTTGGGAATCTTATTTTGAACCAGAAAGCTTTACACTCCACAAAAACTGTTAATTCTTTACGAAGCTCAAATTCGACCAACTATGGAATACTGCTCCCATGTTTGGGGCTCCGCTCCCAAACATACACTGCATTTGTTGGATTCTATTCAGAGAAGAGCTGTTCGTCTGATTCGAGACCCGGAACTGACCGGCGGCCTTGATTCGCTGGAACATCGAAGAACGGTTGGCGACTTGAGCCTATTCTACAAGTATTTTCATGGAAAGTGTTCGAAGGTTTTGGTCCGCTTAATTCCTCCCAGAGCGGTGCATATTAGAAGTACACGTCGCGCTAATACTTCACATCCTTATGAGGTTCAGCTTGTTACTCCTCGTACAACGCTTTTCAAACAATCTTTTATATGGAGAACATCATCCATTTGGAATAATTTGCCCAGGACTGTGTTTCCCACCGAGTACAATTTACAGCGATTCAAGAACAACGAGAATCGCTTTCTCCGCACACGTGTCGCTCCTGTAGCGCTTTAGGGACTTCCCTGCAGCACGTGTGCTAGACCCATAAAAAAATAATAATAAAATAGGCCAGATTCCAGCAGAATGGCTGAAATCAACTTTTGTCACTTTACGAAGCAGGAAATCCTAGACAATGTGAGGACTACCGAACAATAAGTTTAATATGCCATACTCTTAAGACCTCTCTAAAAATAATTTACAATCGCAAAGATGTTCTAACAGTTTGGTTTTAGAAATGGCTTTGGAACACGGGAAGCCTTGTTCGCCATTAATGTGCTTATACAACTACGCAGACATAACAACAAAGATGTATTTGTCGGATTTGTAGATTATAAAAAGGCTTTCGATAAAGTTAGACAAGAAACAATGATTGATTTTTTAATTGAGTTGAGGTTAGACCTTCAGGACATAAGAATAATAAAGAATTTATATTGGAGACAGTGCGCAAATATATTGATTCACAGCTGTCAGAAGACATAGAAATTCAACGGGAAGTGAGGCAGGGTTGTATACTGTCTCCCTAGTTATTCAATCTATATTCAGAAATGATTTTCAAAGAAGTGTTTTTCAACAGGACTGAGGGCATTCTTATTAATGGGGTCCTAATAAATAATATTAGATATGCTGTTGATAGTATACTTTTAACAGAAAGTGCAGAAAATCTACAAACACTTCTAAACAGGGTCAGTACGGTCAGTAATCAATAGGATTTAGAAATAAATACCAAAAAAACTAAATTTATGACAATTACTAAGAAGCGACATATACGTGCAAAAATTGAAATTGGAACAGAGCAAATAGAACAGGTCGGTAGTTATAAATATCTGGGGGCATTGCTTCAAGACGAATGGAGACGGGACATGGAAATTAAAAATAGAATCGCACAAGCCAGGCAAACGTTCATGAAGATGAAGATAAATGTGAAGAAAGGACTGTTGAAGTGTTATGTTTTTCCTGTAGTTTATACGGAATGGAGGCATGGACACTTATCGATAATATGTGTAAGCGAATAACTGCATTTGAGATGTGGGCCTTTCGGCGTATACTGCGAATACCTTGGGTCGACAAGATACGTAATGCAGAAGTGCTCCGCAGAATGAACATCGAAACGGAGCTACTGTTAACAATAAAAAAAGAGAAAACTGAAATATCCGGGGCACATTATGTGAAGTGAGAAATACGAACTGTTGCGGTTGATAATTCAGGGTAAACTGTGTGATAAGAGAGGTCCAGGTCGAATGCATGAATCCTGGCTCAAGAATCTTCGCAAGTGGTATGGAAAATCGACTACATCTCTATTTCGTGCTGCAGTCTCAAAGGTTAAGATTGCTCTGTTGATCGCCGACCTCCGGAGTTAGGAGATGGCAGTTGTGGATATTGAAGTCGCCCAGGATGGCAATTTCAGCATTTGGATAATTAATCTGTAAATGATCGATTGTATCTGCAAGAGAAGCGAAAAGTGTTTTAAAGTTAGCATCACTTGATGGTCAATAAAGGCAGCAGATAAACCTTGTGGTTTGTGAGTCGTTATTTTTAACTAGATAACATCAAAGTTTCGAGCTCCGTAGCCTCCTCTCGTTGGCAGGAGAGATCGTTTCTGGCTGGAGATTATGTGATAATGCTACTATGGGTGTTATTGCATTCGGTGATAACCACTACACGTACACAAGCTGCCTGCTTTAACAACACTCAACTGACGTGAATGTAGATGGCCGATTATTGTTTGTCGCTATGTCTCACCAGAGATCGTACAGCATACAGATATAACGCCACTGGTAAGAAGATTTACGAGTTGCAACAATTTGGCAGTAAATTCATAGTAGAGATTTTCTTAATCTATGCAAATATTCTGCAAATTCGCCTATTTTGCATAGTAAGTGACACTCGCTTGAAAGCTCTGCGGCTGCAGTAGTGGTTTCAAATGGGACGACGACTTCCAGCGACGACTCATCGCCACATAGTGGCGCAACGAATTGGTCTGTGTGTAAACACATTAAGAGTGTTTGAAGTAATGTCAATTAACGATTAATAATTCATAATATTATAGTAATATCTATCAAAAATATTAATTTTAACAAGTTACCTTGAGAAGATTAATATAATAATCAATTCCCTCCTGATTAATCTGTCCCGAGGTGCCATTTAGAATCCTAGTCCAGGAAATAGAAAATCTGTAAAATCCAGCTTTCAAGTCTTTCAATAAAGCGACGTCTTCTTCATATTTGTGGTAGGAATCGCATGCCACGTCGCCGGTAGAATTATCTTGAATGCTCTCTGGATGCGTGTGGACATAATCATCCCACATGGAGGGTGTTCTTCCACTCTCGTTCCATGCACCCTCTATTTGATAAGCTGAGGTGGAGAGACCAAATGTGAATGTATTTGGAAAATATCTGTTGTTGAGAGAAGATGCCCTTAAATAAACAAAAAAAATTTTATTTTTTTTTATGCAAATCCTGAGCTATCTTTTGTCAGCATTTCCAAAATATCTGAAATTAAGTTGAAAAATCAATTATCTACTTTTCTGTAAAATAACACAGTCCAACAAAAAACAAACTTTTTAAAAACTTTTTTAACGGTAATAGCTGACTTTTATTGTTTTTTAGGTGCTGAACCTATATTTAGTTTTTTTCACCTAAAATTTTGGCACGCTGTGACTTCATTATAAACCAGAAAATTAGCCGAACATAGGAATGAAAAATAAATTCATGTTACAATATGAACTTAAACATTCCCCTATCTCAGAAATTGTCGATTGGAGCAACATTTACCAAGAGAGCTTTTTTAGACAGGAGAAGGCAGATAATACGAATATTTAATTACAAATATCATACAGAGTGGTATAAAAAAGTATACGCACTGCGATAAATGGCGCCCCATACAATTTACAATTAAACTGTGAGCTGATTTCGATTTCTCATCTCAGAAGACCCCTTAGCACCGAATCTTGTATAAATAGTACCAATATTAAGAAAGCTACTTACGAAAAACTAAAATAAAAATATAACTTTGACATCCCGTATCTCAAAAATTACGAATTTTTGGACTAAAGTAAGTTGATTTAAATGGTCATATTTTCATCTCAAAAATCCACAGTAACTCTTTCTACACGGAATACTGGGACACACACATACGAGTCCTTTAATTTATGCTGAGTTTTCGCATTTTGTCGTAAAAAGTTTAATGACCGCACGCTACTTAAGTTTAAACATTTTAAAATATTGCGCAATAGAACTTCAATTTACGATGATAGCTGAAGTGTTATTGATGATAGAGCCACAAAATGATAACTGCAGTGCAATAGAACTCTTAACTATTAACGTGCTCTTTTTAGTCACAAATTCAAAATAGGGAGTGCCTTCGAGGCTAGATAGCTTGAATAACTATTGATGACTAGAGTTTCTGAAAATGAATTAAATTTAAAATTTTGTTAATTTTTGCAAATCGGGTGTCCGAGTGGTCATTTACTAATTTAGAAAATAATAAAATTAAAGATTTTTTGAAGAAATAAAATAAAATCAAAGATTTTTTGGAAAAATAATAAAAGTAATAAAAAAAAAAACGTTTTGCTTTTTTGTTATTTATAAAACACCTACACACTATTGGAATTCTTATAGAAAGTAAATTTTAGCTGATTATATATGGAGATATTGCTTAGTCTTGCCGACTTAAAAGAACAATTGAATATAAAGAATCTTTAAAAACCCCAAATTTAAAACCATTTTAAAAAGGTCTAGGTCAACATAGAATGGGGGTTGATGGAATTAGACCTATTCAGTCTTGGTTTAACCTGTTTACGTATAATCCAAAAATGTAACGTAGATAATACAATATGACGAAAAAATTATTTTTAACGTGTTGTCTTTTTTTATGAAATTTTCAATTATCTCTGCTCCAAGGGGAGAAAAACTAAAGCAGGAAGGTTTGGATATATGGACTACCAATTTAAAGCGACGGAACATAATCAAGAAGCCATTGCTCACTGGAGCAACGATGAAGCTTCATTTTGTTGTTATGTTATCACCCCAAGAGTTTGGTCAATTTCCACTAACGGATTTGTTCAGCGCACCGTGAATCATCCTATGAAGATCCATATTTGAGGATATCTTTCGGAAAAATATTCTGGGGGACTCTTTATCTTCACCTACAATTTGAACGCTGAAAAAATGCTCGATGCGATAAAAATGAGGAATGGATTCTTCAAAAGGATAACGACACCAAACATCCGAGTAAAACTTGTAGGCAGTGGAGGAATTCGGTATAGTCACACTAGGTTGGAATCCCAGTCGCCCGATGCAAACCCAATCGAGAACGTCTAGTCGTACATTAAGCAGAAGCTTCATAGTGAAAAGGTGTACACGGTGAAGCAGCTGTTACGGCAAATTCGAGCAATTTGTAAATCTTTGCCGCAAAAATACACGGAAAATCTCGTCGAAAGTATGTCCTAAAGATGCCAGGTGATCAGCGACGCTGGGGACAGAACGAATTACTGAATTATTAGAATTTTAATTGCAATCCGTTTCTGTCGAATAATTTAAAAAACGTTTAATACATTTTTTAATAAATAATGTGAGCTACGTCCTTACTTGACCGATTGTAAGTAATTACTTAAGGCTGAGCAGTGATTAAATTATATTATGACTAACACCTATTTGGGAGCTTCGATAATACTTCTAGTTGTATTTTTATTAACTTTTCTAATATCTCAGACACAATTGGCAATAGTTAGCCTACAAGGTCAGTCTATAAAGTCTTCCTTCCCCTAGTGGTTTTCCTGGCTTAACGTGTAGTATTATCTGCTTCCTATTATACTAAAGGAAAGTAAAGAAGCCTAATAATAGCATTGTATATAAATATTAACCATTTTAGGGCTTTTTTGGTAACTCAAGTAGTATTCAAGCAATTTAAAGCATTTTAATATTTTAAACGGTTTTAGGAGTGCTCAGTTTGTTAAGGGGTTACAAGATAGAAAGTGCTTTTTTTTTGGCCAAAGTGTCGACAGAATAGAGTTTTCTAAATAACTGGCAAAACAAGTTCATAGTAAAAAGGTGTACACAATGAAGCAGCTTCCACGGCAAATTCGAGCAATTTGTCAATCTTTGCCTCAAAAATACAGGGAAAATGTCGTCGAAAGTATGTCTCAAAGATGCCAGGCGATCAGCGACGCTGGGGACTGAACGAATTACTGAATCATTAGAATTTTAATTGCAAACCATTTCTGTCGAATAATTTAAAAAACGTTTAATACATTTTTTAATAAATAATGTGAGCTACGTCTTTATTTGACCGATTGTAAGTAATTACTTAAGACTGTGCAGTGATTAAATTATATTATGACTAGCACCTATTTGGGAGCTCCAAATAATGACTCTGGTTGATTATTATTCCTAGTTATCTCTTTTCTTCGGTGACACCACTTGTTTACTAAACTTAATATTTAAATAAATTTTACCGAAATTGAGAATAAGGATGTAAAGTCCCTTTTACTGATATTAGGAAAATATAAAACAATCATTAGAATTTTAATTGCAAACCATTTCTGTCCAATAATTTAAAAAACGTTTAATACATTTTTTAATAAATAATGTGAGCTACGTCCTTACTTGACCGATTGTAAGTAATTACACAGTGCAACACGAAAAAAAATAACCATATACGGACACCACCACGTGATAATAGACCAAAAAAAAAGACCCGTGTCTCCCAGTTTTTCCGAAAGTCATGCACTTTTTTTTTATGGGCACCCAAAGATTTGAGGCCTGGGTGTAATTTTTGCAAAAAACTCATCATATTCTGAGGCTCATATCTTGCAAACCGTTCGGAATTTTAATTTACTTTCTGTGGCAAAGTTGTAGCCCTTGTCATCAGGAACAAAAATTGTGAACATTTAAAGTAAAAAAAACTTCATCTTCAAGATCAAAATAGCAAAAAAACTGTAAAAAATTCGATTTTTTTTACCTTTTTTTCCCTGTTTAGGCCCAAACCGTTCAAAAATTCAAGGAAACAATCAACTACAAAAATGTAGCTAAGATCTTAGTAAACAACTTTCTAGAATATATGAACTTCCTAGGAATGATTCTTAACACTGTTTAGGTAGCCGCAAAAGTGAAAATTTTCCCGAAAAATCTACTTTTTTAAAGTTTTTTACGATTTTGATCTGGAAGATGAAGTTTTTTTGATTTTATATGTTCACAATTTTTGTTCTTTATGACAAGAGCTACAACTTTGCCTCAGAAAGTAAATCAAAATTCCGAACGCAACGCAAGATATGAGCCTGAGAAAATGATCAGTTTTTTGCAAAAATGACACCGAGGCCGCAAATCTTTGGGGCCTCATAAAAAAAAATGCTTTACTTGGGGCAAAACTGGGAGACACGGGTCTTTTTTTACCCGAGGCTCCCAGTTTTGGCCCAATTCATGTACTTTTTTTTATGAGGCCCCAAGGATTTGGGGCCTCGGTGTCATTTTTGCAAAAAACTGATCATATTCTCAGGCTCATATCTTGCAAACCGTTCGGAATTTTGATTTACTTTCTGAAGCAAAGTTGTAGCTCTTGTCATAAAGAACAAAAATTGTGAACATATAAAATCCAAAAAATTTTATCTTCCAGATCAAAATCGCAAAAAACTTTAAAAAAGTAGATTTTTCGGGAAAATTTTAACTTTTGCGGCTACCTAAACAGTGTTAAGAATCATTCCTAGGAAGTTCATATATTCTAGAAAGTTGTTTACTAAGATCTTAGCTACATTTTTGTAGTTGATTGTTTCCTTGAATTTTGAACGGTTTGCTAGCTATGGGCCTAAACAGGGAAAAAAAGGTAAAAAAAACGATTTTTTTTTACAGTTTTTAGCTATTTTGATCTTGAAGATGAAGTTTTTTTTTACTTTAAATGTTCACAATTTTTGTTTCTTATGACAAGGGCTACAACTTTGCCACAGAAAGTAAATTAAAATTCCGAACGGTTTGCAAGATATGAGCCTCAGAATATGAGTTTTTTGCAAAAAAATTACACCCAGGCCTCAAATCTTTGGGGCCCCATAAAAAAAAAGTGCATGACTTTCGGAAAAACTGGGAGACACGGGTCTTTTTTTTTTGGTCTACTATCACGTAGTGGTGTCCGTATATGGTTATTTTTCCATAACTTAAAAAATAACACACAGTGTTACTTAAGACTGTGCAGTGATTAAATTATATTATGACTAGCACCTATTTGGGAGCTCCAAATAATGACTCTGGTTGATTATTATTCCTATTTATCCCTTTCCTTCGGTGACACCACTTGTTTACTAAACTTAATATTTAAATAAATTTTACCGAAATTGAGAATAAGGATGTAAAGTCCCTTTTACTGATATTAGAAAAATATAAAACAACAAACTGTATTTTCTTCTTGAATGCTTACCTAATCACTAGTACAAAACATAGTAGCAAAACTTTCATGGTTTCACTTTGGGGATGAATTAGTATACTACGCGAACATTACTTTTGCAAATTTCTATTCAATTTCTTGTTCTTATATTATTTCACTTTAATATCAAGTGGATGATTCAGATTAAAAAGTAATTAACATCTATTATTATACATTTTGAATTAAGTTTTTTCCGATTAGTTGATAACCTCTATCAGGTGTGGTATTTTTGTATTTCTTTTTTTACCTAACAAACGCTAAAATTTAGTTGACAAGACAAGCAGCCTGTTACATCAAGGAAATAAGTTACACTTGATAACAAGAATGATAATAGATGGACATTAAAAGAAATATTAAAATATCGTGGAGTAGTGAGTTAATAATTTCCGCCTAATGTTTTTCATAAGTGTAAGCAACAAATTTGAGTTAGATGCTACAGGGTGTTCAAAATAAATTTATGCATTTCGACTATTTTAAATTGAAAAATCTCAAGTTTTTTAAATGGCACACCCTGTATATTATTATTTTTTCTGATAGATTTTACAAAAATCTCCAACTTTTATTAAGTATGTCATATTAAGTACGGCCTATTTCTAATAGTTTTCGATTTATTTTGAGTTTTTCAATTTTCACCGTTGTTTTTAATACACTTACGCTAAAAACATCACAGTTGCCAAGACAAAGCAAAAATATAGGCATTGTCAAATTTTGACATCTCTATTAAGCAATTAAAATAGTTTAAGTTGTTGTAGTAAGTGACGTATAAAGGTAATAG
>CM032451.1:97696342-97806342 GCA_019049505.1 Pachyrhynchus sulphureomaculatus
ATTCTCAAGTGATAAACGCACTAACGGACAGACAGACGGACAGACAGACGGACAGATAGACAGACAGACAGGCATGCAGACAGACAGAGAGACGTTGCATTTTATATATATTATAGATATTCTTTGCTACATAATATTGTTCCATATTTAATGCTTTAGGCAGTGTATTGCAAGAGAACCGCTAGCGGCAAACTTTTTTCCGACTTGTTTCACTATTATCGTCACTGCTTACTCCTTATGTTACCCAACGTAATAAAATATAGCTTATAACCTGACCAGAGAACATATGCATGTTTTTTTTTAAAAAAAAACGGACGTGGTTAAATCGGATGAGCACTAACGGACAGAGAGACGTTGCATTTTATATATATTATAGATGAGCTTATTATGTGATTGGTATAGTAGGGGGAGAAAAATTCTATTAAAATACATAAAAAAATTATATTAAAATGTTAACTTAAGCTAAAATATACGAACATAGAAGAGAAATTAGCAAAAACATAAAAGAAGCTGTCGAAATTCTGGAAGATGCGTCAGTCACGCAGGAATCTACAAGGCATTTTGCTTCAATTATTTCTTGATATCGGTAGTACGATGGTTTCGGTGTTCTTGTTCTATTTGGATCGGAAAAATTGACTGATACAATTCCAAATTTAGATCTGAAATTGAAGAGAACAACATAATATCGACTCTAGTATTAATTAAGGTGATTAAAATTCAAATTTATTATAAAGAAAACTTAATCACTAACTTAACTCATTGATACATGTTACGTGTTTAATTTAAATAAATTAGAAATACAACATTTATACCTTTAGGTAAATATTTTGAACGTTGGATATTTATATTCTAGAAGCCGTACCACGTAAAATTTAATCTAAGGGAACATTACACTTTCTTGGGTCGGAAAAATCGGCTTTTTAGAAAAATTCGACCGCGCGGCGTGCCAACTTACCTTTCGGCCGTTTACAAATGTTTTGCTTTACCTGCGTCGAACATCCGCTTGCTACTTTTATGATTCTAAGAAAAATAGAAGCAGATAAAAGGGAGTTTAGCTATAATGGTTATAATATCTTTTCAGTCTGAGGCAATACTGTAGCTCCAAAGCTAACGGTACGCTGGACCCTCCTCAGTTCGAAAATATCGCTCGCAGGGCTAGCATCATTCAGTAAACGTCTCGGCTAATATTGTGCGAAAAACTGATAAAAAAATACGGGAAATTTAGTTCGAAGCGAGTGTGCAGACCACGTTTTATGGTAATCGATTTTTAGATGAAAGTAATTCTAATTTTGCCAGTACATCTACAGAAAAAATTGCAAAAACTTCTGATTTAAGTCCAAGGACTGATTCGACTTTTAGTCGTTTAGTAGTTAGTACAATATTTAGTTTTTACAACTTTACAACAAAAGTTTGTAATAGAGACGTGAAATTTTTCAAAAGAGACAAAAGAGGAGTAGGTTTTAAGTTTTGTCTTGTGCGTGAATGCGGCGATATACTCTTGGACTCTAGCCCCAAAATTGGGAAATCATATAAAATTAATAAGACGTTTCATTTTTGTAATGAGATTACTCGGCTGTGGAATCACTGGAGTGAACAATCTTTGCATCAGGGATGTCAAGCGCAACCTCACCGATGCCGCCAGAGAAGCCAGAATCGCACGGAGAGACGAAAGGACACTTGAGAATGAGGCGTATGAGGAGTCGGAAGGTATTTTGTACGCAGCAGGCAGAGCTGATTGAACATAAGGAGATTGATGATAAGATGCAACGAATTGTATTAAGTACGCATACCTATTACTCCATCGCAAGCTGACACAACAGCTTTCGAGCCGACAGAGTGGTTGACGCAGTCAACGCCTAAAACCACTTAGCGCTTTTCGAGGGATCCTCCTCAGGCATATATAGTTATTGTATTTACTGTATTTACAATAACTATATATGCCTGAGGAGGATCCCTCGAAAAGCACTACCTGCTTTTAAGCGTTGAATGTGTCAACCACTCTGTTGGCTCGAAAGCTACTGTGCCAGCTTTCGATGGAGTAATAGGTATGCGTACTTAATACAATTCGTTGTACCCTACCATCGTACTCCGTAACTTCTAGCATAAGTAACAGTTGATTCCGTTCTCTCTCCGTTTGTCAATCCTAGCCTGACTGACGAGCCGTGATACGGCGAAACGTGTCTCAGGATGGATTTGACGGACAAGAGAACAGCTAGTAAACTGCTGAAATATGGATTTCTGTCTATGTTCAGTTGCTTTATAATAACTAACGTAAGGAGATTTTATATGTGAAAATTCGTTTGTCAAAATTTTCGTTTGTCAAAACTTTAAACGCACTTTTTTCTCAAGACATCGTTTTTGTAATCGGCGTGCACGATAAATTAAAAACCATTTAACTGTTCCGTCTGAAATTTTAATATGTTTTTCTACACAACAATAGCTCCAAGATAAACCAGAATAAAAAAGATTTTCTTATTTTTTCCTTAATTTTTAATGTTTTTTTTTTTTACTAAAAAAGCCATTTTTGGAGACCACCAACTTTGGAGATCCATCATTTTGTGAATTTTTGCTCAAAGAAAATAATCGTAGTCTTTACTAGGGCCGTATTCATACTTTTTCTAATATATTTTTTTTTCAGACGTTCCAGTGAGCCGCAATCGTGCCCGCCATCAGATCAAAATTTTACAAATGGCTTTAATGAGGCTGCAAAAAACCCTATAAAAAATCATTTATTTTATTTACTCATTATATTTGAAGACTTAAAATATATGTCAGAAAAATTACGAATTCAAAAAAATGTGTTTTTATTAATTAATCAGTCCCTTAAAAATTATTAAAATTTTCGACCAAGAAAGTGTAATGTTTTCCTTAAAAAATACTTACGTGTATCCAGATGCCCATTCATAATTATCTATCAGACTCCAATAGTTGTATCCTGTTATGGGTATTCCGTCTTCGTGTATTAAATCGAGAACTATGGACAAATGATTCTGAAAGAGAAAAATCAGTTACTTAATCATTTTAGTACTCATTACTTCTCCCACTAGAGTAGTAATTTATTTCCATCAGTCTGTTTATGCGTCTGTCGACATTATAATACTCGAACGAGATGATATTGTAATATTAGAAACAGGCTAAGTTGGGAAGGTGGAATCTTTAGTACAATTACACTACTCAGTATATATCACCACTACACCAAACATTTTTATTTTTGCGCTCGACGCGCGTTTCGCTAACCATGTTAGCTCCATCAGGAGCGATGATGATGACTGATGAAGCTAACATGGTTAGCGAAACGCGCGTCGAGTGCAAAAATGAAGTGTTTAGTGTAGTGGTGATATATACTGAGTAGTATTTGAAATAGAGATGAAATCTTCGTTTTTTGCGGCAATACCCTGTCAAGGAAAGGGGCGAAAATGATGGGTGTCAATATCTTGAATGATTTTGATTCATATTATGGAAATGTACTTTTTCTACACTTGAAAATGTCAAATTCAGCACTTTTATTGGAACTACGTGTTTGTAAGAAGAGATCTAGGTAAATCACCTTACCGAGTTTTTTGTTTCCTATCATTTCTATAATGCCGCGAGAAGAAAGAATTGCAAATTATAACTTTCTGATTAAGATTGGCTTGACATAATTCTGGTGGAATCAACATTCAAAATTTTTGAACCTTGCAAGGCGATCATAAATGATCACAAATGGTAAATAAAAGTTACTTAGTGGGAAACACAAATCTTCAAAACTTCAACTGCGTTTATTATATGAGCGTATCGTGTGATCAATTCTACATAATATTGAAATGCGGAGTATCACCTCGTATCCACTATGTCTGGTTGTATAAAATTTACACCAAGTGTCCTAGTTTTGCAGAAGGTATTTCTTTCGTCTATATTTGTAACAAACAAATATTTATTTTTTCATGAAATTTTTTAAACCTCTTTTACATTCTCGATTCTCATCCGCATCTTCACCTAGCTCAATGCAAATGTTTTTCATATCATCTGTTGTTTTTATTCCCAGATACAAACTCGTAATATTCATATTCCAATGAAGGCAGACATCAAAAAAGCTGCTGACGCTGACGGAATACCTGTCATAATATTCAAAAGATGAGCGAGAAAACTAACACCACTTCTCCGTAGACTTCTTAATCTATCCGACAGGAAGGGAATATTTTCTTCCTGCTGGAACTGCGCTAAGGTAAGAAGACCTTGCCAAACAACAGACCAGATGCACTGCTTTCCATAGTATCGAAAGTCATGGAAAAGGCTATTAATCAGCAACCTGAACTAACCTTGTTTATGGATCTCACATTTTCTCAGACAGTGCTCTTTACGAGTGGCAGTCGACGCATTTCTTTGTAACGCCTTCGCTATTAACGCTGTCTGCCCCAAGGCTCCATATTGTCTCCGACTCTTTTTCCCATTTCCATTAACGATTTGCTTGAAATGACTAAGAATCCAATTTACAGCTTTGCAGATGACAGTCCGCTTATTTCTTCATTCACTTTGATGGCACTGTTCAACTTAACAAAGACCCGGAAGATATTTTATCTTGGGGTGATTGTAACCGAGTAGAATTTAACGCTACAAAAACTCAGGTAGCAGTTAACGTTCCTGGACCCGACATCATTATGTCGGGTCAATTCATTCCTCTAGTACCATCACTTAATTTGCTGAGCGCTAATTTGGGAGCAACTATGGCTTGGCATAAACATGTTGCAAGTTTAACAAAGAGAGGTTCTCAACAGCTGGGAATATTATTTGGAACTAGAAAGCTGAGGTAAAAAGAACAAAGGCTCACAGAACCGAAACCTTGCCTCGGAACAGGACTGATTTCAATATGACAACATACGCTAGAACAAGGACTAAGAGTTGGAAGAAAAAGCGACCTGATGCGATTTGCAACCTGGAACATAAAATCGCTCAATAACAAAGATCAGGAAACAATGAAGGAACTGAGAGATAATGGCATAGATATATGTGCATTGCAGGAAACAAACAAAAGGTAAAGGCCAAAAACAACTTGATGCCTATATCGTATTCTACAGCGGTGTAGAGAAACACGAAAGAGCAAAAGAAGGCGTAGCCTTGGCTATTCACGTAAAATACCAAAAAAACATAGAAGAATGCAACTACATATCTCCTCGAATTATAGTCGTTCGAATTAAGGCAGACGACCAAAAAATAAACGTACTGTCGATATATGCTCCCGAAGAAAACAAACCGAAACAGGAACGAGAAAACTTCTACAACCATCTCCAAGACACAATTGAGCTATTACCAAACGGTCAACAAACGATAATACTTGGAGACTTCAATGCACGCATAGGCAATGAAATAGTTCCTGGTGTTAAGCAGAGATTCAATGAGAATGTCCTGAATGAAAATGGAGAATTAATGATTAATCTGTGCTCTTTTAACGAACTAAGAATTAATAATACCTTTTTCGATCACAAGCAAAAGTACAAATACACATTTGCCAATTCTCGAGGTCATCAATAAACAATCGATTATATCGTCACCAACAGATGCATTCATCCACTGCAAATACTAGATGTTAGAACCCTAAATGCAGCCAATGTAGGTAGTGACCACAGCCTACTACTGGGGAAGATTAAACTAAAAATGAAACCAATAAAGAACAGGATACCAACAATCAAATCTCAAAGATTTAAAATCGAGCTTCTGTGGAACCCATCGATAAAGGAACTGTACCAAAAAAGACTCAGAGGAAAAATCGAGATAAACCCGATAATCGAGGGGGAAGATGTTAACCTTAGTTGGGGAAAACTTAAGCAAAATATCAAGGAGGCTGCCCATGAATCGCTCGGTATTCGAACAACAAATACTGGTGAAAAGAATCCAAATAAGACCCCATGGTTCTGTGAAGAAGTCAAAGAAAAATGTAAAGAAAAGAAATTCGCATACCTCAAGTTTAGATCTCTAAGAACTCCGGAATCCTATCAACAGTACACGAGGATACGCAACGAAACAACAGCACTAGTAAGGCAAATCAAAAACAGATACTGGGAAGAGTTTTCAAAGAACATGGAAGATGATTTCTATGGTCTTCAGAAACAGATATGGCGAATGATTAGAACGCCAAGAAAAGAGGTAAATGAACTTATCGAAACAAATCAGATAAACAAAGAAACTTGGGTTGACTATCTCACAAAATTATACAAAAATGAAGACAATGATATCGTATTGAATACACCAGAAATAATATCGAACGAGATAACACAAATAGATACATCAGATATAGAGCTAGCCCTTAAAAAGCTAAAGAATTGGAAGAGCCCAGGCTTGGATGATATTGCAAACGAGCTTCTTAAGCATGGTGGACAGAACCTCGTACATCAGCTGACTTTCCTGATCCGTGGAATACTCGCTCAACAAAGAGTACCAAAAAATGGAGAACCAGCACCACAATTCTCATGTTTAAAAAAGGGGATAGGAAAACACCGGCGAATTACAGGGGCATAAACCTTCTCAGCACTACCCTGAAACTTACAACTAAAATAATAACAAACAAAATCAATAATTTAATCAATTTATCAGATGAACAGCAAGGATTTAGATCCGGAAGATCCTGTACGGATGCTGTGTTTATCTTAAGACAAATAGTTGAAAAATCCATCGAATACAACAAACCAGCATTCTCGTGCTTCATAGATTTGGAAAAAGCATTCGATCGCGTCCAGCTGGGGGACATTCTGCACCTACTATATGATAGACAAATCCCTTATAACCTTATTAAAACTATTGAAAACATATACTCGAACAACAAGATACAAGCTAAAATAAACGGTGAGCTCACTGAACCAATACCGGTTGGCAAGGGTATAAGGCAGGGAGACTCTCCGAGCCCTCTCTTGTTTAATATTATCATGGACGAAATAATCAAGAGAGTCCGAAAACAGAAGGGCTACAGAACGGGAGACAAGCAGGTCCCAATATTGTGTTATGCCGACGACGCAGTACTGATGGCAGAGAACGAGGATGATTTGCAAAGACTTCTAAACATATTCAATCGAACAGCTAAATCCCTTAACATGATAATATCAGCCTCCAAAACAAAGTGTATGACAACCTCCAAAACACCCCTTAGATGCAAATTAGTTGTAGATGGGAAAATTATCCAACAAGAAATGCATAAACCAGTTTTTTAAATACCTTGGAATAGAGATATACGCATATGGTGACGTTGAGAATGAGGTCAGAGAACAAGCTACTAAAGCCACAAGAATAGCGGCCTGTCTAAACATCACAATATGGAAAAATAAATTTATTGGGATGGAAGTTAAGGCCAAGATATACAAGACAGCCATTAGACCAATAATGACATATACTGCTGAAACTCGCCCCGAAACATACAAAACAAGGCAACAAATGGAGACAACCGAGATGAAAATACTCTGCAGGATTGCTGGAAGGACACTTCTGGACAGAGAAAGAAGTGAAAACATAAGAAGATCATGCAAGGTGGAAAATGTGAATGACTGGATACTCAATAGGAAAAGGGAATGGAATGAGCAGATTAGTCGAATGGATGAGACAAGAATGGTTAGAGTGGCGCGGGATAAATCGCCACTGGGTCGTAGAAGCATAGGACGTCCTAGAAAACGTTGGAGGGATAATCTGACCCCAGACTAGGCAGAGGGGACGAAGAAAGAACAGGCAAAACTGCCTACTAAATGAGAAGAAGAAGAAGAAGAAGAAAGCTCTACAATAACTGTTAATTCTGTATAAAGTTCAAAAGCGAGCAACCATGGAATACCGCTCTCTTGTTTGGGGCTCTGCTCCCAAACATACACTGCGTTTGCTGGATTCTATTTAGAATATAGCTGTTCGTCTGATTGGATACCCAGAACTAACCAGCATCCTTGATTCCTTGGGACATCGAAGAACGGTTGGCGATTTGAGTATATACTACAAATATTTTCATGGAAAATGTTCAACGGATGTAGCTCGCTTAATTCCTCCCAAAAGTGGTGCATACTGGGAATACACGTGGCTCTAATACTTCATATCTGTATAAAGTTCAGCTTGCCACTCCTCGTAGAACCCTATTCAAACAGTTGTTAAATATGTTAGAGAACCTCATCCCTTCGGAATGATTTGCTTGCGACTCTGTTTCCCATCGAGCACAATTTTCCCTATATATGTCCTATGCTCATAAAAATTTTTATTGTCCTCCATTTTTTTTTTATGAGTCTAGCACACGTACTGAAGGGAAATCTCTTAAGCGCTACAGGAGCGACATGTGTGAGGAAAAAGCGATTCACGTTGTTCTTGAATCGCTGTAAATTGTACTCGGTGGGAAACACTGGGTAAATTATTTCAAAGGGATGATGTTCTCCATATAAAAGGCTGCTTGAAAAGCGTTGTACGAGAAGTAACAAGCTGAACCTCATACGGATGTGAAGTATTTGCGCGACGTGTATTTCTAACATGCACCGCTCTGGGAAGAATTAAGCGGGCTACATCCTTCGAACACTTTCCATGAAAATACTTGTAGAATAGATTCAAGTCGCCAACCGTTCCAACGAATCAAGGCCGCCGGTCTGTTCGGGGTCCCCAATCAGACAAACAGCTCTTCTTTGAATAGAATCCAACAAATGCATTGTATGTTTGAGAGCGGAGCCCCAAACATGGGAGCAATATTCCATAATTGGTTGAATTTGTGGTTTGTAAAGAATTAACAGTTGTTGTGAAGTGTAAAGCTTTCGGGTTCGAAATAATATTCCCAACTTTTTAGAAGCTCTTCTTGCTATGCCTGCAACATGTTCATGCCAGGACATATTTGCTACCATATTGAATGACGATGTTAGAGGAATGGAGTGCCCCGACATAATTATGTTGGATTCAGCAACATTAACCTTTTTACAAAAAATTACTGTCTAAGTTTTTGTAGCGTTAAATTCCACTTGGTTACTGTCACCCCAAGATAGAATTTCTTCCAGATCTTTGTTAAGTTGAATGACTTTCTGCTGTCTGCGGATATTCGCCTGAGTAGCCGATGTGCGAGCGTTCAAAGTGAATGAAGAGAAAAGCGTACTATCATCTGCAAAGCTGTAGATTGGATTCCCGGTCTTTTCCAACAGATCGTTAATGTAAATGAGAAAGAGAATAGGAGACAGCATGGAGCCTTGGAGCATACCGGCGTTGATAGTGAAAGTGTTAGAAAGAAATTCGTCGACTGCCACTCGTAAAAAAAACTCTCTGAGGAAACATGAGAGCCACAAATAGAACTTTTCAGATATACCAGAAGAGCATAGTTTAGCCAATAATCCATCGTGACAAACACGGTCGAATGCCTTGAATATATCAAGAGCAATCGCTCGAGATTCTCCAAAGTGTTCAATTGCGTTGTTCCAAAACATATATTACATAAGTCAGAAGATCTCCTGTTGATCTATGTTTACGAAAGCCATATTGGTAGTCTCTAAAAAATGTTGAATCCTTCAAGATATTTTAGAAGATGCTGATTGATAGCCTTTTCCTTGACTTTCGATATTACTGAAAGCAGTGCGACTGGTCGGTAGCTATTTGGCAAGGTCTTCTTGCTTTTTTTAGGTATCAGCTGAACCGTGGCAATTTTCTAGCAGGAAGGAAATATTCCCCTTCTGTAAAATAGGTTAAAAAGTCTACAGAAAACTGGTGTTAGTTCCCTCGCACAGTTTTTGAGAACTATGGCATGTATTCAGTCAGCCCCAGAAGCTTTGTTGGTATCTAGCTTCGTTAAAATAAGTTTTATGATACGTTGTCTGAAGACAATATCGTGCATTCTTGACTGCACTATGGGGATAGTAGGTGGTGTTTTTCCTTGGAAATCGACAGTAGAATGTGAAACAAAGGGTTCAGCCAAAAAATTCGCTTTCTGAACAGGTGTCGTTGCAATAGAATTATCTGGCCGTGTGAGTGGTGGTATGGCGGGGTAAAATATTAAAGTGAAAAACAATAGTTTTTACGTTAAACACGCGTTTTATTAAACTGTACATGTTTTGAACATATGAAATATATTTCGGTTATGTTATTTAGATTATGAGGGATCAATTTAAATAACCGGTCAAGTGCAAGTTGAAATTGCGCAATTAAAGTACCGTAAGTTGACTGCTTTTAAAATAAAAAAAAAATTGTTTTGGAGTAAGTACTTTTCGAGATAAGTCGGGTGGACCGCGATTTTTTAAAAATAATACAAAGAAAAGTGCGCGCAAGTATTACATTATATATATATATATATATATATATATATATATATATATATATATATATATATATATATATATATATATATATATATATATATATATATATAGGAGAAGTAGTCGTGACCGACTCGTGAAAAAGAGAATTCATAATATTGTGAGGGTAGCGGTCAAAAGATTTTGGCCAAATAAAACTCTTAGTTAATAGTCTAGCTTTCGGAATATATTTCTTCCTTCATCAGGACACTCTACAAGTAAAATAGACAGTAAATTTGTGCTGCTTAATGAAGCAGATGGTAAAATACTAATTGGTATCACTGAACAGAGAAATTATAATATTAAACTTATTTAACATGAGTTATCTTCCAGGATAAGCATTGTTCAATCAAAAACAACTTGTAAAAAACAATTTTATACTAAAAACTAACGGACTACATATTAAAACTTGTTAAAAAATTTTTACATTTTCTTAATCATTACTAGTGAAACATGTGGTTTCAGGAACCGAAAAAGTGAGAGAGGTTAGAAAAATCCCGGCATTTTTTGACATTTGGCAGACAGTTCGCGTCTGCGTATTGTACCACAAGGGGCTCAACTATGAACTTTACGAGGGAGTAATCGTAATTATAAAAATCTTTTATTTTATTTGGTTTTTATTTTATTAAAAATTTTTTTTTCCAAAAGAAACCTGTTTAATAATTGTTTATTTGGAAGGACTAGTGGTCAACAGGGGGAGAATCTGGAGCGGTAGATAGCTGTAGTAAGTAAGAGTACACGACGCTAAGGTCGTCCACATCAGTTTTGATGTTCATATTATTAGGTGTGTTATGAATGGCCACCATCTCCAAAAACCTCCTCCTGTAGTAGTTGGTCTCTGAGTAAAGTATTTCAGCCTCTCCGAAATTAATCCTGTGGTCGTGCTGTGTAAAGTGATGTGCCAGGGCACAAGATTGAGTGCTCCTTCTACAGTCGCTCTTATGGGATGTTATTCTCCCTTGGAGTGATCTAGAAGTCTGGCCAATGTATGAAAGTTGGTAATCCAGACAAGGGATCTTGTATACAATTCCTGTCTCAGAATGCAAATAGAGAAGGAATCTAATAACTGCATTTCCTTCCTAGATATGACGTTAATAAGACAGCCGAACAACCAAATTATCACAAAATGGTATAGGAAACCAGTAAGTAGTGGTCGATACCTGCATTTTCTCTCAGATCATCCCACCAAAATGAAATTGGGGCTGGTGGGGGCTTTGGCCACCAGAGTATCCAGATTCACACACTTTTCCCTCAGACGGGAGTCCCTAAATGAGCTTAAGTCACTTCTGCTTGAGAATTCTTGCCCCAACTCTATAGTTCAACGGTTGCTTTTTCACAATAATGACCTGAATAGATCCCTTCTTAACATTCAGAATCAATTTCTCACCCCTAATGTTCTTCCATATGTCACCCCAGACCCTAACACAACAATATACAGAAGCTTACCTTATATTAAGGGCTTAACCCCTAAACTAATAAAAATATTTAAGAACGAAAATATTAAATTTGCCATGAGGATTGATAATACAATCAAATGCCTATTCACCAATTTGAAACAGCCAGTACCCAAACTAAAAAAGACAGGAATTGTATACAAGATCCCTTGTCTGGATTGCCAACTTTCATACATTGGCCAGACTTCTATATCACTCCAAGGGAGAATAATATCCCATAAGAGCGACTGTAGAAGGAACACTCAATCTTGTGCCCTGGCACATCACTTTACACAGCACGACCACAGGATTAATTTCGGAGAGGCTGAAATACTTTACTCAGAGACCAACTACTACAGGAGGAGGTTTTTGGAGATGGTGGCCATTCATAACACACCTAATAATATGAACATCAAAACTGATGTGGACGACCTAAGCGTCGTGTACTCTCTTACTTACTACAGCTATCTACCTCTCCAGATTCCCCCCCTGTTGACCACTAGTCCTTCCAAATAAACAATTATTAAACAGGTTCCTTTTGGAAAAAAATTTTTTTAATAAAATAAAAACCAAATAAAATAAAAGATTTTTATAATTACGATTACTCCCTCGTAAAGTTCATAGTTGAGCCCCTTGTGGTACAATACGCAGACGCGAACTGTCTGCCAAATGTCAAAAAATGCCGGGATTTTTCTAACCTCTCTCACTTTTTCGGTTCCTGAAACCACATGTTTCACTAGTAATGATTAAGAAAATGTAAAAATTTTTTAACAAGTTTTAATATGTAGTCCGTTAGTTTTTAGTATAAAATTGTTTTTTTTTACAAGTTGTTTTTGATTGAACAATGCTTATCCTGGAAGATAACTCATGTTAAGTAAGTTTAATATTATAATTTCTCTGTTCAGTGATACCAATTAGTATTTTACCATCTGCTTCATTAAGCAGCACAAATTTACTGTCTATTTTACTTGTAGAGTGTCCTGATGAAGGAAGAAATATATTCCGAAAGCTAGACTATTAACTAAGAGTTTTATTTGGCCAAAATCTTTTGACCGCTATCCTCACAATATTGTGAATTTCTCTCTCTCTCTCTCTCTCTCTATATATATATATATATATATATATGTATATATATAATGTAATGTATATTTGTATATTGTATATTATATATGTATATTTTACTTTTCACAAGCTTTCATTTGACACCACACTCGATAACCTAGTAAAAAAAATGTTTTTTTTCACTTCCGATTACACCCCCCAAAACTAACCCCTTAAGTGAAAATTTAACTTTCAAAACTACATGGCTTTGATGAGGCCATTAATTCCTATATTATTATCAAATTTCAACTTTCTATGACAAATGGTTTCGGAGAAAATCGGGTGTGACAGACAGATGGACAGACACCGAAGTCATCTTATAAGTGTTCCATACGGAACACTAAAAATGTACAATAGAAAGACGACATTAAATATTACTACCTGATACTATAGAGATTTTGCAAGGCTTATTGTGGTAGGCCACTGCATTCGCCCACCGTTTGGAGCTGGCACAGTAGTAAAGGGAAGAAATTAAAGATAAGGACTCAGCTGTTATCGCTATTTGAAGCATACGCCCACCATTTGGACCTTGCGCAGTATTGAAACAAAATAAGAGAAATCTTTGTTATGAGTAACGATTTCCCTTATTTAGGAACTTATAAGCGAAGTTATCGCTGTTATGACAGGGCGTGTTTTTTTTTCTACTTAGGTATACAAACCACTAAAAAAATACAATAAAATTGAAATGATAACACAGCCCCACAAAAAAAAAAGTTGGGTATACTTTTGATGCGACATATCAGATCCGTAGTATTTTTGCCCGCTGATCACGAATCTGACGTCAGAATATCGCCATCACATCTCAATTTTTTTCTAACCTCAAAAAATAGGTAAAAATTAAGAAAAATATACTCCTAAAAAATTGATTCAAGGTTTTTCATGAATCCAAAGATTATTAATATGTATTCGGACACGCTAAGCTAATATTCATGGGTTGGATTGAGCCAAATTTGGTACACGGGGGTTTTTTTGGGTTGCTGATCATGAATCTGAGGTCGGATTTGCAAAATTCAAAATGGCGGATCCAAGATGGCGGACAAAATTTTTGAAAACCAACCGATTCCTACCAAATTTGGTATACAGTTGGGGAATCCTCAAACCTGATACTCTTAAAACCTAAACCCTGAAACCTTAGACTCCCACACCCTGTAACCTCAAAAAATAGACCTCAATAACCCTGTAACTTTAAAAATGAGACCCAATAAACTCAAAACCAGGACTTTTAAACCATATACTCTCAAATAGTAGACCCTTAAGCCCTAGAATTGCGAAGGTTAGACCCGCGCCTAACTTTCCTTTTTTTGGCTGTATCTTGTTCTTTTTTTCCGCGAATGACCTATTCAAAGGCTTTCTGCCCAAACGCTTTTGAGGACTTGTTTCTCTTTTTAGCGACCAGCAATAGTCCGCTGGCATATGGTCATCCCATCGTCCTTGATACCGATTTTCTATGATTTTCAGATCTTGGTGAAAACGTTCCCCTTGCTCCTCACTGTAGTCACCAAGATTATCTGGGAAATCATCGATGTGGGAGTCTAGGAAATGTAATTTTAGATTCATTAAGCAACCTAATGTTTGAAAATTTTTTACCATTTTCTCGACTATTTTTTTGTACTTAGGACTATTATTATTTCCCAAAAAGTTTGTTGCGACTTCTTTAAAACTAAGCCAAGCAGCTTTTTCAACTTTATTCATTTTAGTAACAAATAATGAATCTTGAAACAATTTTCTTATTTGTGGCCCGTCAAATACGCCTGCCTTAATTTTAGCTTCAGAAAATTTCGGAAATTTTTTATGCAAATATTTGAAACATGGGCCGTTTGTATCTAATGCTCTCGTGAATTGCTTCATAAGTCCAAGCTTAATGTGAAGCGGGGGAATAAGAGCTTTTCCTGGATCTACCAATGGTGGAAACAATACATTATTTTCACCAGGAGTGAACGATTCTCTTGTTGGCCAAATTTTTTTCTTATAATGACGTTCCCTGTCTCTGCTATTCCACAGACATTTATAACAGGGATAAAGTGTAAACCCTGACTGTTGGCCAAGCAATATTGTTACAATTTTCAGATCTCCACAAATTTTCCAGTTATGATCAGCATATTTTATTTTTATCAAAAGCTGCTTCATTTTTTCATATTGCTCTTCCATAACTGTGGAATGAGCAATCGGAATGGGAGCGTAAACGTTGGTATTATGCAGCAAAACTGCCTTAATGCTCCGTTTAGAAGAATCAATGAACAGTCTCCATTCTTCAGGATCGTATGAGTTATTTTGAAATTCATCCATTAGACCTTTTACATCGGTACAATATGAAAGTGACAATTCCTCGTCCATTGTGAAATATTTTCGAAATTCTTCATCTCTGTTTCTATAATAAGAAATCGTAGCTTCTGGCTCAAGTAAATGTCTTTTCTTTAAAAAGGAAGCAAGATGCTCTGAACCATCTTTGGATAAGCCTAAATCTCTGACTATATCACTAAGTTCTGACTGTGATACGAGTATTGGTTCTGGTTTACGGTTGTATGGTAGAAATTCTTTATCTGTGTCACTAGTATATGATAGGTTGTCACTAGAACATTCATTAGTAACAGTGTTTGAATCTTTTTCGACAGTCTCAATGTTTTCGGCATGAACTGATAAGGTGAAATCATTTGTTTCCATAATATCAGCATCAAGTGGTTCAGGAAACGGAATTAGTTTAGTTGGTCTTGTTACTGTCGAAACATCGTTATAAGTAATAGTGCTTTTATTTTTTCGGTTATGCCTAGATACAACATTCGTACAAAAGTAGCAATCATTTTCACTGTATGGTCTATTCCATATTGCTGGTCTGGAATATTTAATCGCCTTCTTATTGATGTACAACATTATTTTGCAAGAACTGCAAATGATGTGGGGAACCCAATCTGTATCCTGGTGCTGTATTTCAATGTTAAAACAATCCTTATATAAGGTTTTAATCTTATCCGTTATCGGTGACCCCATTTTACTCAATACCTGTTGACAGCAAATATAACAAAATGAATCACTGTTATTATCGCACTTATGAAAAGTCCTTGTACCGTGAGACCGTTTTCTTGTAGCATTATACTCTACATGAGCCAAGTCACCCACACATGAAGAGCTATGGTCGCTAGATGACGACGGCTGCGGGCCCGCTTTCCCACCCTGACCAACCGCCGATACTGGGTTTCCGAGTCCCTGCATCGTAATTCTCTTTCTTCTACCTAGGGACTCTGCCGGCTAGTGGAGTAACACCGTTGCCCACCATCACCACGTGGAGGTGCCCTGGATGCAGGTAGAAGAATAAAAATCGACCGATGAATTTTCTCGGCGTTCAAAATGGCGCGAAAACATCTGCCATCTTGAATTTTGTAAATCCAACCTCAGATTCGTGATCAGCGACCCAAAGAAACCCGTGTACCAAATTTGGTAAGGATCGGTTGAATTTTAATTTGAATTCGTTTTTGCATTCGAGAAGCACTATATCTGTCTGATTTATTGAGGTTAGAAAGAAAACAGAACTGTATGGCTCAATCCAACCGATGAATATTAGCTTAGTGTGTCCGAATACATATTAATACATCTTTGGATTCATGAAAAAGCTTGAATCAATTTTTTAGGAGTATATTTTTCTTAATTTTTACTAATTTTTACCTATTTTTTGAGGTTAGAAAAAAATTGAGATGTGATGGCGATATTCTGACGTCAGATTCGTGATCAGCGGGCAAAAATACTACGGATCTGATATATCGCATCAAAAGTATACCCCACTTTTTTTTGTGGGGCTGTGTAATCGTTTTTTTGCAAATAACAATGACAACAGTTAATTAGTGTTCAGATTATGTTGGAATTTTGCAATCTTTGTCACAATAGAATTACAGTGTATGTAGCGTTAACTTCAAATCAAATTTTATTTATCGCTCATTTGTATTACCTTGGAAATATTGAAGGAAGTGATAGAAATCTGCTAGACACAGCTTTAATTTAGAAACTTGTGTTGACCCATCTAATAATAATAACGGCGCTTAACCATGAAATGAACGAAAAAAAAACTCTAAATTTCTAGAAGATGATTACTAACCTAACTTTGCAATTCCTTCGCGTTAATACTCCGCATGCTTGAAATAACGGCAACGACAAAGGCATGTGAAAAATAATCGTTTTAAAATCTCTCTACTATTGAATTTTATAACCCCATCAACAAAACGATAAACAGGTTTTTTTATATGCCTATCATTCCGAACGTTGTGTAAGAAGTAAAATGACTTGGCAAAAAAATTAATTATTTTATTAGCTATAACTTTTGGGGTGAACTTTCCAGCAGAATTGGCAGTAAAAGAGTTAAACACGGTTAAAAAAGGCGGCGTCGAGGACAAAAATAAAGTATTTCGGGTAGTAAAAATAACCGTAGTGTAGGTAGCATTACATTGGTCAACAAATATTTTTTTTTCATTTTTTTTCTAATTTTTTTGAGTTTTGGATTTAATGTAGTGTTCTGATTTCGAGTCTGATATTAGTTTTTCTCTGACAACTCATGTTTTTTAATATTTTCGGTCTACCCTAACTTAGACGCAGTTTTTTAAGATCTACCCGATTCAGAATAATTATTTTTTTTAATTTCAGATATGACACGTAGACGTTATTTATACAAACCAGATTGTTCTTGCTATATTTGTGGCCAATACGTCTTTGAAAAATATCGAAAACCTATCTTGGACTTCATTAAAATTACGTATTTTAACCACTTTCAAATAACATTGTGCAATCAATGGGTACCTCATATTGTATGCCAGAACTGTATTGTGTGTCTACGGCAATGGTCAAATAGAAAAAGAAGTGCTATTAAATTTAAAACACCGATGATTTGGCAGGAACCTCAAAATTATCATGAAGACTGCTATTTTTGCGTCCTACGCTCAACGACTTCTTCTATACTCTGGTAAAATACAAGGAGCATTATCTAAATGCTTTGAAGAACCAGATTTTATGGAAAATGAAGACAGCACAATGGGCAATACCGATTCGGATTTCACATGTAGTCAGTCATCACATGCTCAATCTTTTAATCAAAAGGAATTGAATGACTTAGTAAGGGACCTAAATTTGTCAAAAGAAGCTACTGAAATTTTGGCATCTCGTTTAAAATTTACTTTCACCAGGAACCAGAATTACTTTATACAGGACGCGAGAAAAGAATTTGCTACCATATTTTTCTAGATAAAATGATTTAGTTTTTTGTAATGATGTCAGAGGTGTTTTGGAGAAGATGAGTTCACAACTATATCAACCAAATGATTGGCGTCTCTTTATAGACAGTACCAAGAGAAGCTTAAAGTGTGTGCTACTTCATAACGGCAACAAGTATGGCTCTATACCTATTGCACACTCTACTACTATGAAAGAAGAGTATACTTCTACGAGGCTGCTTTGAAAAGTCCGTGCAAAAATAAAAACTACTTATGTGTTTGGGGTAAACCTTTTTTATTTTTCGACATAGTCTCCTTTTAGGCTTATACACTTCGTCCAACGATGTTCTAGTTTGTTGATCCCTTCCGAATAATAGGATTTGTCCAAGTCTGCAAAATATCCATTAGTGACTGCAATCACCTCCTCGTTTGAATAAAATCTTTGTCCCGCCAGCCATTTCTTCAAATTGGGGAACAAATAGTAGTCCGAGGGAGCCAAGTCTGGAGAATAGGGGGGATGTGAAACGAGTTGGAATCCTATTTCCATTAATTTTGCGACCACAACTGCTGAGGTGTGTGCTGGTGCGTTGTCGTGATGGAAAAGGATTTTCTTGTGGGCCAATCGCGGGCGTTTTTCTTGCAGCTCGGTTTTCAAACGGTCCAATAACGATGAATAATATTCACCTGTAATAGTTTTACCCTTTTCCAGATAGTCGATGAGGATTATCCCTTGCGAATCCCAAAAGATAGTCGCCATAACCTTTCCGGCCGAAGGAACGGTCTTCGCCTTTTTTGGTGCAGATTCCCCCTTGGTAACCCATTGTTTAGATTGTTGTTTGGTCTCAGGAGTATAGTAATGTTTCATCCACAGTGACGAAACGACGCTTAAAGTCCTCCGGATTCTTCTGGAACAGCTGCAAACCATCCTTGCAACACTTCACACGATTCCGTTTTTGGTCAAGCGTGAGCAATCGCGGCACCCATCTTGCGGTTAGCTTTCTCATGTCCAAATGTTTATGCAAAATATTATGTACCCGTTCAGTCGAGATGCCCACAGCACTAGTAATCTCACGCACCTTAACTCTTCTGTCATCCATCGCCATATCATGGATTAGATCAATGATTTCTGGAGTCGTAACCTCCACAGGCCGTCCAGAACGTTCAGCGTCACTTGTGCCCATATGGCCAGTCCGAAAATTTTGAAACCACTTATAAACTGTTCTAATCGAAGGTGCAGAGTCCCTATAATGTTTATCAAGCTTCTCTTAGTCTCCTGAGGCGTTTTGCCTTTCATAAAGTAATGTTTAATCACCACACGAAATTCTTTTTCGTCCATTTCTTGAAAATCACTCGACTTCCTTGATTCACACGAATGCCAAACACAAAGAAATAGACCAATATGGCTGAAACTTGGTGTGCGTTCATTCAAGAGATGCTACTAACTAAACATGACCTCGATACGCGCCGGTGGTGCCATCTCTCGGACTTTGCACGGACTTTTCAAACCAGCCTCGTATTTCCTCCGTAATAGAAAAAACTATGAATCAAGACGACAACTGGCTAACTTTCTTCTCGGACAACAGGATGGATACACGAAATATCCATGTTTTATGTGTCTGCGGGGTAGCCGCGACAAACAACGTCATTGGTCTCAAAAAAAGTGGTCTGTACGCAGGAACTGATGGTTGGTGATGTTATTAATTTGCCCTTAGTAAATCGAGATCTTATTAAACTGCCACCACTTCATATCAAATTATTATGAAACAGTTTGTAAGAGCCCTTGACAAAAACGGCGAATGTTTTGCTTTTCTCTCACCCAAGTTTCCAGGATTAAGCACAAAAAAATTGAAAGTGGGTATTTTTAATGGGCCACAAATCAGAGAAATTGTGAAAAACTCAAACTTTGTGAATACAGGGAATGAAGTCGAGTCCAAAACTTGGAAATCGTTTGTTGTGGTGATTAAAAATTTCCTCGGAAACAATAAGTCTGACAGCTATTCTGAGTTAATTGAGAGCATGTTATCCAACTTGAAAGATCTGAGCTGCAACATAAGTATCAAGATTCATTAATTACATTCTCATTTAGGTCGATTTCCAGAAAATCTTGGCGATTTCAGTGAAGAACAGGGTGAAAAATTTCAACAAGATATTCGGACAATGGAAGAGGGTTATCAAGGAATGTGGGACATCCATATGATGGCCGATTGCTGTTGGAGTTTGTAAAAAGATGATCCTCAAGCCATACATTCAAGTGTAATAGTGTGTTACTATATCAAACATAGAAACAATGTTGTATTTTTGTTCCATTTTTGAAGAAAATTGTAATAAATGTATCAATAAAAAAGTAGTAAACCAATATTTTTTCCGTAATCAGTACCTCAGGTATACCCTATAATACATATAAAACTTCAGGAAACAATTTCAGTGTTGTCCAGTCTTATTATTAATTATTAATTATTAATTAACAAACAATATATTGGATCGTCAGGAGAGAATTAGATCAATCAATAAAGAAACCAAAGTGGTTTGTAAGAAGGACAAAAACGCATACTTGGATAATATATGTCAGGAGAATTCAAATGTAAAAAGCAAATAATCCGAGATAAGGAAGGTAGAACAGTCATCGACATGCTTGGAATCACTGACGTTTGGAAAGATTACTGTAAAGAGCTTTTCATGCCTCAATTCGTAGGCGACTGCATTGTCGACAACGAAGCCGCAGAAGAATAAGAGCCATGTACTCTTAAATTGAAGTCAGGAAGGCTATTCAAAGAATAGAAAAGCAGCAGGAACTGACGAGATAATTGCGGAAATAATAAAGACGATTGGAGAAACCGCCGTGACTATGCTACATCAACTGTGTAATGTGGTATGGAAGACTGGAAGATGACCGAAAGATTGACGTGAAGTTGCATTTATACCCTTGCATAAGAAACGATCCCCTTTGGATTGCAGTAACTATAGAGCAATCACTCTGGTATCACATGTTGCTAAGGTGTTTCGCTGAATGCTAAATGAAAGATTCAAAGTTTTTCTGCTGTCGCGAATATTTACCGATCAAACAGGCGTCTTTCTATGAAGAGAGGCTAGAGAACAAATTCTCAACATACAGCAGCTAATAGAAAAAATCAGGGAATTTCAAATAAAAACCTATATTTCTTTTATATACTACTCTAAAGCTTACGACAGCATACAACGGAACAAACTCTGGTCGATTGTTATCAGCATGGGAACACTATACATCTAACCTGAACTAAACTTATCCCTGTATGAGAATATAAATGGAAGAATTAAGCTGAATAATTCTTTTTTCCGATTCCTTTAACGTAAAAATCGGCATCACCCTTACTTCTATAATCTATAATATATATAAAATGCAACGTTTCTCTGTCTGTCTGTCTTTCTGTCCGTTAGTGCGCTTATCACTGGATAACCACTTATCCGATTTACGTACTTTTTTTTTTAAAACATACATATGTTCTCTGGCCAGGTTCTAGGCTACATCTTATTACGATAGGTAGCATAAGAAATGAGCAGTGACGATAATAGTGAATGAAGTCGGAAGAAAGTTTGCCGCTAGCGCGTTCCCTTACAATACACAGCCTAAACCATTAAATAACGAACAATATTATGTATCAGAGAATATCTATAATCTATAATATATATAAAATACAATGTCCCTCTGTCTGTCTGTCCATATTCTTTGGCCAGGTTAATAATAATAATAATAATAATAATAATACAAGCACTTAGGAAATTCTTTCACACCAAGCAAACCAGCCTCCACACAGCAACAATCAAAGCAGACAAAAACTATACCCCACTCGACTTATCCCGGGTAGACCACGCAGCAGATACACACAGTCACACCCAATTACAACAGGAAAAGATGAAAACGTGGTCAGAGAAAACACTCCACGGGAAACACAGATACCACATAGAACAAGACCACGTAAATAAAAAACAATCATACACCTGGTTACGGGATGGGCAGCTATTCCCGGAAACAGAAGGCTTCTTACTTGCCATCCAGGATAAAGTCATATTAACCAGGAACTACCAAAAGCATATCATCAAAGACCCAACTAATACAGAAGATAGATGCAGAAAATGCCACCAGCAGAAAGAAACGATCGAACACATAACAAGCGGATGTAAAATATTAGCCGGAACGGAATACACAGCCAGACATGACTCAGCGGCAAAAGTAGTTCACCAAGCACTAGCCACAACATACAAGCTTATAGAAAACACAGATCTCTACTACAAATACACACCAACATCCGTACTTGAAAATAAAGATTATAAACTCTACTGGGACATCAGTATCCATACAGATAAAACAGTCTCCGCCAATAGACCCGATATTACTTTTCAGTGCAAAAAAGGAAAAGTCACCTATCTAATTGACATAGCTGTCCCCAACGACACAAACATCCAAACGAAATACACAGAAAAAATTTCCAAATACACAGACCTTGCAACGGAAATAAAAAGGCTATGGAAACAAGAAAAAGTCATCATTGTCCCCCTCATTATATCAGCCACAGGCCTTACACCAACAACATTCACACCACACTTAGAACAATTAGGACTCAACACAAACATACACAAAAACATTCAGAAGTCAGTGATTTTGAAAACATGTAACATTGTCAGGTCATTCCTTAATACACAATGGTAATGCGTTTGTGCTGACTTGGTTTGCGCCCGTCAGCCAAACATGGAATCACATTGACCAAATGTGAGAAAGAAAAACGAGAACAGTCATAATAATAATAATAAGTCCTCAGGGGCTAGGGGAATCCCAGGATTCTCCTAGTACGGGCATTGACGATCCCGAGGTACCTGAGTCATGTTGTGCTGTCTTGTGTTGTCCAGATTATGTGTAATAAAAACGCAATCTTAAGGTGTTTACCGTGCCGAGAAGATGAATGGCTCAGCGTTTATGAGTCGCGAACGGTTCCCCCGGATACCGGGCGCCCTCCGGGAGTAAGTAGCCTTGCTGTGGCATCCAGGCTCTGCCGCAGTCGACCCTTCTTTCCTAGGATACTCGTGGGAATACTATGTTAAATAATAATAATTATAATAATGAAAATGGAAGGGTGTTGCGGAGGCGGACCCCTGTAGTACAAACAGCTACAGCAACACCACAACAACAACAACTACAGACGAACCAAACAACCGCCTCAGTCGAAACTACTCCCGATAGTTTTACCAGATCCGACATTGTAGGTGATGGAAATTGCCTTTTCCGTGCAGTTAGCTTACACTTATATGGCCACCAAAACCATCATGAGAAACTCCGAGAGGTTGCTCTAAGATATTTACAACAAAACTGGTCGGAACTTCACACATTTTCATTAATTGAAGTCGACGATATAAAAGACTTCAATAACTATTATAATTATATGAGGAAAAATGGCACCTATGGAACGAGCCTAGAGATACTTGCCCTCTCAGAAACACAAAATAGCAACTTTCATATCTTCTCAAAACAACGAAGAACAAGACATACAAAAATAACTTTTACGGACAGACCAACAATAATAAGCACGGGAAAATACAACAAAACCATTTACCTTCTACTAACAGGCAACCCAATGTCGGGACACTTTGAGCTTCTGACACCACAAACCATTGAAAACATTCCAGAGAACAACAGACAAATAAAAGAAGCATCGGGCGAGCGACGTAACGGTCGAGGACGTCGCGGGAAATGGCAGCTCGACCAAAACGATGAAGACCAGGCAACCGAAAATGGACCTGCCAAAAGTGTTGTGTCGGCGACTAAGCCGACACCCACCAAGGCGGGAAAATCACAGCAGCGCATGAGTTGCACCACAGGAATCAACGAACACGCCATGCGTTGCTGTAATGAAAACACAAAACCTGACATAGAAATCACTGAGAAGAGAATCACTCGCCGCTTGGACCCACCAACATCAATCCCAAGCGCAACCGACGTAGATACGGGACAAACACAACCACCACAGCCAGGCCAGGGCCCGTATGTTTTGCAAGGACAACACGCAACTACCAAGGCTGGCAAACCAAGACAGCGGTTAAAGTGGACGGATGAGATGAATAGGACGGTGATGCGCTGTTACTACACCGCCACCAAACTCGAAACAATAACATCGGGCTACAGACCGGAACTGCACAGACTTTTCTTGACCGAATATCCACATCTGCAATTACTTGTTTCAGAACAGAGAGTAATAGACCAAAAAAGAGTTATTACCAAGAACAATCGTCTCACACCTCTCGAATTGCAAACCATCAAGGACACAGTGGCTGTTGAACTGAACACAGACCAACCAAACAATAGAAACAATAAAGCAGATTACGAACCAGCCTCACACACACAACCACCCAGTCGAACACAACAAGACCCACCACCCAGGAGGAGCATAACGCAAAATAATATTACGAGTACCGCGCAACACCATATCACAGACAACAACATGAATCACTCGCCACCCTCAACAACATCCACACAACATCACCCAGAATCACCTCTCATACAAACACTTAAAGCAAAAATGGAGTCACATCTAGCTCGATGGTCAGGCACCGACCCCACAACAAGAAATCCCATCCCTCGTTTAATCTTCAGGCAGAGCACGCAACCAATCCTCAACACAGTAAACAAGCACATAATACCTCAGTATATAACAGACTTAAGCACAATCGAAGACATTCACACAATAATATACGCAGCAGCAATCACCACTCTAACACAAAATAATCAAAAACTCCCTCAACGACAAGGAAACCCCAACAGGACAAAACCAAAATTCAAATGGCAAATAAGAATAGAAAATAAAATCAACAACATCAGGAGAGATCTAGGACATCTTACCCAGTTTATAAGCGGGAACGCGTCCAAACGTGTCACACAGGGGGCAAACAAGATCAAATCTAAGTCTCCCAACAGAACACTGCCAGAAATCCTCGATACCTTGAAACAAAAACTATCTGTATATGCCGCAAGACTCCGTAGATATAAAGAATCAAATGAGAGGGGGGGGGGGGGGGGGGGGGGGAAAGACACCAACAACCTCTTCCGAAGAAGCGAAAAACAGTTCTACCGGAAAACTATGTACAACAAACAGATAGCAGTGACTGAACCACCAAACAAACAAGAACTCGCAGATTATTGGAAAAGTATCTGGTCAGAACCCAAACTACACAATAATAACACCCCCTGGATCAAAGCCGAAGAAGACAAATATAAACATGTGACAGAACAAGAAAATATCACATTAAATACACAAGAAATTACAGAAACTATCAAACACACACACAACCGGAAATGTCCTGGAATAGACAATATACAAAACTTCTGGTACAAACAGTTTACCACCACACACGAAGCACTCACACACCAAATCAACAAAGCCATTCTACAACCACACACATTTCCCACTTTCCTCACACGAGGAATAACATACGTTAAACCCAAAAGCTCAGACACCACAAACCCGTCAAACTACCGACCTATCACCTGTCTTCCAACCCTATACAAGATCATCACAGCCACAATTTCGAAGAAAATAGAACAACACCTAATAGACAACAATATTCTCACAGAAGAGCAGAAGGGATGCAGGAAAAATAGTCGAGGATGCAAAGAGCAGCTGATTATAGATAGCGTGATTATGGGACAAACCAGAAAAGAACACAGAAATCTTCACATCGGTTACATAGACTATAAAAAAGCCTTCGACTCCATACCCCACAGCTGGTTAATCAGGGCCCTAGAAATCTATAAAATCAACCAACACCTCAGGCAGTTTCTCGCGCAAATTATGAAAACATGGAAAACCAAAATACGCCTAGAAACACAAACCGAACGGATCCAAACAGAAGAGCTGTACATCAGACGGGGTATATTTCAGGGAGACTCGCTCAGTGCTCTATGGTTTTGCCTCTGTCTCAATCCACTCTCAAATATACTAAACAGAACAGAGCATGGCTTCAATATCAGACACCAAAAAGTTAATCAACATAAAATAAACCACCTCCTATATATGGACGACATAAAACTCTACGCTGCCACACAAACACAGCTGAAAGAACTCCTCAAAATCACAGAAATATTCACCTTAGATGTCAATATGGAATTTGGTATAAGTAAATGCAAAGTGCTCCACATCAACAAAGGCCAATGGAAGTGCCACCATGAGACAGAAACCATCAACAATGAAACACTCGATAACATGTTCGACAAAGAAACATACAAATATCTAGGCTTCCAACAAAGCACCAAACTCAACCACACTCACATCAAAACAGAGCTCAGAAACGAATTCAAAAACAGACTGACGAAACTTTTGCAAACAAAACTCAACTCTAAGAATCTCACTAAAGCCATCAACACGTTCGCTATACCTATACTCACATATTCATTTGGTATCATCAAATGGTCACAAACGGACATAGAAAATATTCACATCCTTATACGATCTCAATTCACCAAATACAGGAAATTACACCCCAACGCATGCAAAGAAAGACTTACCATCGATAGGAAGGCAGGAGGAAGAGGAATTATAGACATCAGATCATTACACACAAAACAAATACAAACACTTAGGAAATTCTTTCACAGCAAGCAAACCAGTCTCCACACAGCGACAGTGAAAGCAGACAAAAACTACACACCTTTCGACTTAGCCCGGGCAGACCACTCAGCAGACACACACAGTCACACCCAATTACAACAGGAAAAGATGAAAACGTGGTCAGAGAAAACACTCCACGGAAAACACAGATACCACATAGAACAAGACCACGTAAATAAAAAAAAGTTATACACCTGGTTACAGGATGGGCAGCTATTCCCTGAGACTGAAGGTTTCTTACTTGCCATCCAGGATAAAGTCATATTAACCAGAAACTACCAAAAGCATATCATCAAAGACCCGACTATTGCAGAGGACAGATGTAGGAAATGCCACCAGCAGAAAGAAACGATCGAACACATAACGAGCGGATGTAAAATATTGGCCGGAACAGAGTACACAGCCAGGCATGATTCAGCTGCCAAAGTAGTTCACCAAGCACTTGCCACAACATACAAACTCATAGAAAACACAGATACCTACTACAAATACACGCCAACATCCATACTTGAAAATGAAGATTACAAGCTCTACTGGGACGTCGGTATCCATACAGATAAAACAGTCTCCGCCAATAGACCCGATATTACTTTTCAGTGCAAAACAGGAAAAGTCACCTATCTAATTGACATAGCTGTCCCCAACGACACAAACATCCAAACGAAATAGACAGAAAAAATTTCCAAATACACAGACCTTGCAACGGAAATAAAAAGGCTATGGAGACAAGAAAAAGTCATCATTGTCCCCCTCATTATATCAGCCACAGGCCTTACACCAATAACATTCACACCACATTTAGTGCAATTAGGACTCAACACAGACATACACAGAAACATTCAGAAGTCAGTAATTTTGAAAACATGTAACATTGTCAGGTCATTCCTTAATACGGAATGGTAATAGCGTTTGTGCTGACTTGGTTTTGGCCCGTCAGCCAAACATGGAACCACATTGATCAAATGTGAGAAAGAAGAACTTTTTGTAATAATAATAATCTATATCTATAATATATATAAAATGCACGTCTCTCTGTCTGTCTGTCTGTCCGTTAGTGCGCTTATCCCTCGAGAACCACTTATGCGATTTACATGATTTTTTAAATTTATACATATGTTCTCTGACCAGGTTATAGATATATATTTTATTACATCTATAATATATATATATAACATGCAACATATCTCTGTCTGTCTGTCTGTCTGTCTGTTCGTTAGTGCGCTTATCACTGGAGAACCATTTATCCGATTTAAGTACTTTTTTTTTTAAACATACATACGTTCTTTGGCCAGGTTATAGGCTATATTTTATTACGATAGGTAGCATAAGGAATGAGCAGTGACGATAATAGTGAATGAACTCGAAAAAAGTTTGCCGCTAGCGCGTTCTCTTGCAATACACGGCCTAAACCATTAAATATGGAACAATATTATGTAGCAGAAAATATCTATAGTCTATAATATATATAAAATGCAATGTATCCCTATCTATCTGTCTGTCCATTAGTACATTTACCACTCGAGAACCACTTATCCGATTTACGTGTCTTTTTTTAAAATCATACATATATTCTCTGGCCAGGTTATATAATAATAATAATCTATATCTATCTATAATATATATAAAATGCAACGTCTCTCTGTCTGTCTGTCTGTCTGTCTGTCTGTCTGTCTGTCCGTTAGCGCGCTTATCACTGGAGAACCACTTATCCGATTTACGTGCTTTTTTTTTAAACCATACATATGTTCTCTGGCCAAGTTATAGGATATATTTTATTGCGTTAAGTAACATAAAGAATAAGCAGTGATGATAATAGTGAATCAAGTCGGAAAAAAGGTTACCGTTAGTGCGTTCTCTTGCAATACACTGCCTAAACCATTAAATATGGAACAATATCATGTTGCAAAGAATATAATATGTATAAAATGCAACGTCTCTCTGTCTGTCTATCTGTCCGTTAGTGCGCTTATCACTTGAGAACCACTTATCCGATTTACGTGTTTTTATAAATTTATACATATGTTCTATATAATTCGAGATAAGCCTAGATAATGGGAGATAAGGTGAGATAATGGGAGATAACTATAAATAATGGGAGATAAGGAGAAATAATGGGATATAAGGGTAAATAATGGCAGATATTTTATTACGTTAGGTAACATAAGGAATAAGCAGTGAATCAAGTCTACGTGAGCGGAGCTGCGGGCCCGGCTAGTTTTAATATATATAGTGAATATATAATGAGGTCTATTTTCGATGGCTGGAGTGGGGGTGTGACAACGATTTAAAATCACTAGCAAAAACTATGGATTGAAAATTAAGAGAACGAAAACCAAAGTAACGATTTTTAGTCTTAATGAAGATCTGTCACATGTAAATGAAATTGCTGGTTTCACTATTGTAGACTATTTCAACTATTTGGGAACTTTCATAACTACCAATGGTGGCTGTGAAGCAGACGTAAGAAGCCGTTTGTCTATGGCTAGGAACTCGACGATCAAACTCACTAAGATCTGAAAAGATCCAGCTATCACAAAAAACACAAAGTTAAGATTGCTGTTCAACCTTATACTCCCTAAGCATCGAAAACATCGACCATTAAACAAGCTGACAAAAGATGAATCGATGCGTTTGAGATGTCAGCATATCGAAGAATCCTCAGAGTATCATATACTGAACACCGTACTAATATATCTATTCTTGAAGAGCTTAGTATAAATGACAAAATTTCAAATAGAATTAATAGACAGTATAGAAATATTTTCGTCACATTATGAGGAAAGTGAATGACTTGGAAAAGCTTGTAATAACGAGGGAGGTAGAAGGTAGAAGATCAAGGGGACGGTCTCCAACAAGATGGTCCGATCAAGTAAGACCTCTTCTTAGTATGGGTATGCACGAGTCAAGTCAGGTCTCGCAGGATCGAGATGAATGAAAAATGCCTGTTGAGGCTGCAACTGCATAGTATCACCGATAATCCTATTGGGGTGAAAGGATTGACAGAAGGATCATAATACGAAAGATTCCATGTTCCAAACCTAATAAAATAGTTACGGGGCTTATTTTTAACCCAAAATCCTGTACTTACCTCTATATATTCGATACGCTCCGGATCGTTGTTAGATGATCCATCATCGGCCCAACCGTTTTCGGTAATAATAATTTCTGGGGGATTATAATTTTCATATACCCAATTAGCAACTTTTCTTAATGCCCATGGCGTAACAGTTAACCATGTAGAAGAGTTACTGTGGGGCCAAGTTGCATTTGGGTAACTTTTATAACCTTGATCTACAAGGTAGGTTGCGTTTTGAAGATTGTCATCCCATCTATATTGGTATTCAACTAAGAGGGTGATATAGCTGCAAAATTCACAATTTGTTAAGTAGGCAATGACATTACAATATGATAATACTTAGTGTTATCCAAGGGACCAAAGGAAAAAGTTATAATTTCGGTAAAACGGATACTTCAATACTTTTTTTATATATATATGTATATATATATATATATATATATATATATATATATATATATATATATATATATATATATATATATATACTTATATCCACAAAGTAAGTTCCGATTGGTTATATAAAAAAAACGTGTACAGATACAGAAAAAATATTTATTGTACAAAAATTTACAACTGCTAAACTAATTTTCTACATAGCTTCCGAAATTTTGTAGGCACTTGTCATAGCGTGGCACAAGTTTTTGTATGCCTTCTTCATAGAAGGTTGCCGCCTGTGTTTTCAACCATGTGGTAACATGTTCTTTCAGCTCGTCATCATCGTTGAAGTGTCGACCACCAAGGAAAGATTTTAGGTGTAAAAAGAGATGAAACTCGCTAGGAGCGAGGTCCGGGCTGTACGGAGGATGATCAAACACGTCCCAGTCAAATTCCTGTAGGAGTTCTTTTGTCACGTTCGCAGTGTGTGGTCGGGCATTATCGTGGAAAAAAACAACACCTTTCGACAGTAATCCTCGGCGCTTGTTCTGTATTGCGTGGCGCAATTTCTTAATGGTCTCGCAGTAAACATGTGCATTGATTGTTTGGCCTCGTGGTAAGAAATCAATCAGCAAAATGCCTTTTCTGTCCCAAAAAACGGTGCACATGAGTTTTCGAGGTGTCAAGATTTGCTTAGGCTTAACTTTCGTTAGGGACGAAGTGTGCCTCCATTCCATTGATTGCCGTTTAGTTTCTGGGGTGTCGTAAGATACCCAAGTTTCATCCCCTCTGACTATCCGAGAAAGAAAATCATCACCGTCTTCATTGTAGCGTCAAAAACTGAAGTGCACTGCCCATCCGTTGTTTTTTGTGTTGTTCAGTAAGAATTTTGGGTACCCAACGTAAGCAAAATTTTCGAAATTTCAGTTTTTCATTAACAATTTCATGAATTAGTGATCGTAAGATTTGCGGAAATTCCATAGCAAGAGCACTAATTGTAAACTTACGGTTTTGCTTAAGCTTCTCTTCAATTGCGTGAACCAGTTCATCAGTAACCAAAGACGGGCGTCCACATCGTTCTTCATCGTGCACTTGATCACGTCCTTCATTGAACTGTCTGACCCATCTTCTAACCATTGAATCATTCATAGCAGTTTGTCCGTAAACCTCGCAGATTTTCCGATAAATTTCACTTGGTTTAACTTTCTTTGTATTTAGAAAAAGAATCACAGATCTGATTTCACAAGCGGCGGCATTTTCAATTAAGGCTGACATCATAAAGAAGCACTACAAAGAACACGTCGGCAGCAGCGATCTGAAAATGGCGTACATTTCTTCTGCTTGAGTCAGAGTAACTGCCACGCATGCTCGGAACTGCGATCGCAGCGCTGCCGCGGATAGAAATAGAAACGGAACTTACTTTGTGGATATACCTCGTATATACCTCGAAAATAAGTGATCGTGATTGATATATTTCAGTCAAAGGTTAACGTTAAGACTTAGAGTCATCATCAATCACGGTCACTTATTTTCGAGGTACCAATAATATAAAATATACATGGTAAAATAAAACAGTTATTGAAAATGCCCAAAACCATGGACGAAACGTCAAAATTATAAAAAAATTTAAAAGGATTCAGAGATATTAATTGGATGAGCCTAAACCCAAGATATAAGAAAAAAAATTGTATATATATATATATATATATATATATATATGTATGTATATATATATATATAATATATATATATATATATATATATATATATATATATATATATATATATATATATATATATATATATATATATATATATATATATATATATATATATATATATATATATATATATATATATATATATATATATATATATATATATATATATATATATATATATATGTATATATATATATATATATATATATATATATATATATATATATATATATATATATATATATATATACTTAAAAATAAAATCTTAGTTGGGCAACTCGGTAAAAAGGGCGTGATAAGAGATCACACAATTTTCATTAAGCCAATATTTCGGTCCTAGATTGGGACCTTCTTCAGGGCAGAACTGAAAAGAAGAACAAAACATATTCACTGATCGTGTTTGGGACAAATTTAAATTAATGATGTTATCATTCATCTTTCCTATATGGCGGTGGCCATGTGTGGTGGTTACAGGTGAAATAATTGACAATGTTTTCAACATCCAAGTTTCTCAATTACATCCATGTTTTAAATTTGGTTTTTTATAATTTTGTCTACAGTGTTATAGTGTGTATTTTATATATTTTATGGATTAACCAACTTTTTTTATGTATAAGCTACCTACGGCCATTCAGGCTAACGAAACTTGGCACTTCTTATGTGAGTTTTTTGGCTTTATTATGACTAATATCTTATTCTTGTTCTACACTAATTTTATTTATTATAACAACTTAATGATAACATCATTAAAATAATTTGTCCCAAACACGATATATATATATGTTTTTATTATTATATAGTTATATATATATATATATATATATATTATATATATATATATGTATATATATATATATATATTTATATTATATAATATATATAATATATATATATTTATATATATGGCAATATATATATATATTATTTATTTATTATATATATATATATATATATATATATATATATATATATATATATATATATATATATATATATATATATATATATATATATATATATATATATATATATATATATATATATATATATATATATATATATATATATATATATATATATATATATATATATATATATATATATATATATATATATATATATATATATATATATATATATATATATATATATATATATATATATATATATATATATTATATATATTTATATATAACACGTAGGCTAAAAAGTTTTTGGTCTAGCTGCTTAAAACCCTTTTTTTTTTGCAAAATTCGACTTTCATCAATAAAGTCTTCTTCAAGAGTTCAAGAGCGATACAATTAGTCCGACGCTTTTTTAACATTTCTATACATTTCTTACAGAAGGTTTTGTCTTTGCCTTCAAAATTGGAGCCAAATCTCTTTCCCGCGAGCATTTTTTTGAGGTATGCGAATATATAATAGTCTCTGGGGGACAAATCTGGAGAATACGGTAGATGAGGAAGCAATTCGAACTTCAATTCGTGCAATTTTGCATCGTAACCATTGCATGCATTATCTTGATAAAAGAGCAATTTTTTCTGTTTATTTGGGGCCAATAACTTTATATAATATTCCCTATTGATGTTTTTTTCCTTCCCAGCCGACTGTTGTGACTTTAGTCGCTTCGGGCGGCTTTCACCGGCTGCTGTCCACTCAGCTGACTGCCGATTTGATTTCGGTGTGTAGTGGTGGATCCATTTCATCCATTGTCACATATCACATTAAAAAATTCTTTTTATTACGCTTAAACAGGTCTAAACAGAATCATCAAGTTGTTGTTTTTAGTCCACTGTCAGCAATATTCATGCAAAATATGACCAACACGTTCTCTTGATATATTTAGGATGTCAGCTCTCTCACGTAATTTTACTTTACGGTCATCCAAAATAATTTTGTGGACTTTCTTTTTTTGTTTTCCGGTGTAATCACCTCATGTGGGCGTCCAGTGCGCTCATATATGTACAACCGCGTTCACATTCAGCATATCAGTAAATAATGAGTGAATTTCCGGTGGCAGAGTCCCCGAAACACTTATTAGGCTATTGTTTTTCTTGAATGGCATTTTTTCTATCAAAAAACAGTGTTGTTTAATCAACACACGAATTTCAATTTTTTTCCATTGTTTTGAAATTTTGATACTTACGTTTGAGGGTTGGTATTTCCTAAAAATCATATGAATTTTTTGAAAAGGGCGATATATTTCAGACCAAAAACTTTTTAGCCTAAGTGTTATATACAGGGTGTCCCATACTCCGTGTACATAGAGTTACTGTGGATTTCTGGAATAAAAATATGACCATTTAACCCAATTTATTTCTAAAATTCCTAATTTTGGAGATATAGGGTGTCAAAGTTATACTTTTATTTTAGTTTTTCTTAAGTAACTTTCTTAATAATAATTCTACTATTTGTACAAGATTCGGTGCTAACAGGGTTTCTGAGTTGAGAAATCGAAATCAGCTCACAGTTTTATTATAAACTGTAGGGGACGCCACTTATTGCACTGTGTATACTTTTAAATTGTTATAATCTTTTTATACCACTATGAATGACATTTTTAATTGAATATTCGTATTCTCGGCTTTCTTCTATCAAAAAAAGCTCTCTTGGTAAATGTTGTTCCGAGTAATAGTTACTGGGATAGTGGGATGTTTGTTTCCATTTTTTAATTCTATTGTCAAATTCGCTAATGCGTTCCTTCATACGTTTCTTCACATTGTATAGTTACTTGGCAACACCCAAAAAGCATTCTGGTAATGATGTAAGATATCATATGTTCTATGACTTAACTGGCTTGTAGTAATACCGACAGAAAGTAATTTTGGCAGATATCAAACAAGTTTTACGAGTATTAACGAGAATTAAACCCTTCTCAAGTTCAACAATGTTTTAAATCTAGATTATTATGGAGTACACTTTTGGTGAGCAAACGGATATGATTTTAGTGTTTGGGTTTTGTAACGGCAACGGTCGCAAAAGTGCTCGCGTATATCCCGAAAGATTTCCGCATCGTCGGACTCCTAACCATCAGTCTGTTTACAGACGAAGCACGCTTCACTTCACGTGGTTTAACAAATATGCATAATAATCATGTTTACGCTGAAGAAAATCCACATGCTATTTAACAAAGGTAGTTTCCAACGCGAACTCAGTATTAATGTCTGGATGGGATTTGTCGCGAACTATTTGATCGGGCCGTTTAGATTACCAGATCGACTCGATGGTGACATTTACTTGAATTTTATCTGTAAAACTATTCTTGAATTATTGGAAAACTTACCCATTAATTTACGTCGCTACATGTTTTTCGTGCACGATGGTGCACCATCCCATTTTGCGCGTAATGTAAGAGTTTATTTGAATCAAAGTTACCCAGATAAATGGATCGAAATAGGTGAAGATGCTCCTATTCACTGGCCACCTCGTTTCTCAGACTTAAATCCATGCGATTTTTCCTTTGGAGTGCATTGAAATCGAAAGTTTATCAAGTTCAAATTCACAAATCGACAGAAAGAGTTCATTTAAATTTCCTACGACGAATTAATTTATGCATTAACGAAGGTGTCGGCCATATTGAATATTTATTGTGAAACCAATACCTTCTCAGCTGAGCTATTAAACTTTTTTCGAATTTATCAATTTGTGGGGAATCTTTTATGCCCTTAGCCAGTTGGTTTTTACATTCTTAATGTTGTTGGCCTTTGATCTTTACATTTATTACTGTTGTTAGCCTGTTTGCTTTTAAGCACGCTCCAGATTTCAAAGACTATTCTTTTCGACCTGTCCTAAGCCTGGATGAAGTGTGAAGGAACGCATTTGCAAATTTGACAAGGTAATTAAAAAATGGAAACAAACATCCCATTATCTCAGAAACTGTTGCTCCGAGCAACATTTATCAAGAGAACTTTTTTAGACAGGAGAAGGCGGGAAATACGAACGCTTAATTAAAAATATCATACAGATTGGTATAAAAAAGTTATAACAATTTAAAAGTATACACAGTGAAACAAATGGCGCTTCCTACAATTTACAACAGGACTGTGAGTTGATTTCGATTTCTCATATCAGAGAACCCCTTAGCACCGAATGTTGTACAAATAATACAATTATTAAGAAAGCTACTTAAGAAAAACTAACAAAAGTATAAATTTGACACCCTGTATTTCAAAAATTGGAAATTTTTGGACTAACTTAAGTTGGTTTAAATGGTCATATTTTCATCCCAGGAATCCACAGTAAGTCTATGTACACGGAATACTGGGAATAAGAAAAACTATAACAAAAGTATAAATTTGACACCCTGTATCTCAAAAATTACGAATTTTTGGACTAAGGTATATATGTATCTATATAATGGTCATATTTTCATCCCAGAAATCTACAGTAACTTTATGTACATAGAATACTTCGACATCTATATATATATATATATATATATATATATATATATATATATATATATATATATATATATACAGATATATATTTATATATATATATATATATATATATATATATATATATATATATATATATATATATATATATTAGAGTGACCGGATCTCATAGAGGGGGAAAAAAATGTCGGAATCTTGTTCGTCTGGACCCCACAAAACGATTCCCCTTTCCAGATATTGAGATAGCCGGAATTTGAGCTCGATTAAACGACGTTAACCCGTGCCGCTTGTCGCTCGAAATTTGAAAAAATCCAAATTTTTGGCCAAAAAGCTGACATATGGAGCCATAACTCCAGAACGGTAAATAATAGAAACACGCTTAATATCTCAAAAGAAAGCTAATGTTGTTCTTCAAAATTTATATTTTATACATAATTGTTGTTATTTTAAGTCAAACCGAGTTACAACAGCCTTTAGCCCCAAAAACGTGACCTGGTACCACTAGGAGCATACTTCGTATATTTTGTTATTAAGTGATAAATTTTGATTTTTTTTTTGGTATATTTTTGAGTTTAAAGTAGAAATATAATAAAAAAACGAGTAATACTGATAAGTCTAATGACATTTTTAGTGTTCGTACGGAACACTTATAAGATCACTTCGGTGCCTGTCTATCTGTCTGTCTGTCTGTCTGTCTGTCTGTCTGTCTGTCTGTCACACCCGATTTTCTCCGAAACTATTTGACATAGAAAGTTGAAATTTGGTAATAATATAGGAATTGATGGCCTCATTAGAGCCATGTAGTTTTGAGAGTTAAATTTTGACTTAAGGGGTTAGTTTTGGGGGGTGAAATCGGAAGTGAAAAAAAAATTTTTTTACTAGGTCATCGAGTGTGGTGTCAAATGAAAGCTTGTGAAAACACGAGTAAAAAATGTATATATAATGTAATACTTGCGCGCACTGTTCTTTGTATTATTTTTAAAAAATCGCGAAAAATCGCTGTCCCGGGCCTTATCTCGAAAAGTACTTATCAGAAAATTTTGAAAAAATTCCGGAATATTCTCCACGGGGTGTAGATTGAACGAAAATTATCACGAGTGCATTACCTTTAATAATTTTTCTGGTATGTAAAAAAAACAAAAATTTCAAGGTCATCAGATTTTAGTAAAGATTGGAAACAAACTTTGCTGAAAACTCATTTGGGGTGTGTTTTGTGAAGTCACTGATCATTTTATACATCTGTAACAAAATTTTTTATTTTTAAAAGCAATCAACGTACGGAACACTAATTGCGCAAGTTCAACTTGCACTTGTCCGTTTTTTATTTTAAAATATAAAAATTAGGTATATAATACATATAAAACAGACACAGAAAAGATACAGACGTAGTACCTACATGAGTTGATAATTTTACATAGTTATCTAATCTATTCTAGAGCTTTTGTTAAAGTAGTTTTTGAAACGTCAGGATATAATGCTCGGCATTTACTTACAACTTGCAGGACATATTGCTTTTGGTCTTCATCTTTTGTCAGAAGGTCGTTAAAGTCGGTTATTAATTTAACACCACGCTCAGCCATATCATTAACTACTTTTAATGTTTTGACAATTTTCAATCCTTCTTGGAAGTCATTATTTTGAGGCCAGGTGTTTGGATGTTGTCTTAGGAAATCTGTTTTTATATTAAATTAGTCAAAGAATGTAAACGTTTCTTTGGTAAGTAAATTTACCAATCCTCCATCAACTACCTCTTTTAAGTTTTATTTCCTAACTTTTGGATTTACAACCCTAGCGTGCTGTGATGGTTCATCTGTGCTACTGAGCAATTTATTAGCCATTAACAACTTTTCATCGTCTGTAATGGTGGGATCAAAAAACGATAATCCCACCAACTTTGCATTCAAATACCACAAATGGTTCGAAAATTTGGTCAGGGCTATTTTTGCAATGTCGTTGTCACATTCTTTATAGTCTAACAGACTATGCAAAATACCTAAATCTTGCTTTGGTGCAAAATGAGCTTTTGGAGCATTGAACCAAGCTTTACAATAAATTTTAACTAGGAAAACAGAAATGGCACGCACAGAACTTTCTTCTTCTTTAGACATCTTAAATTGACGACGAAAAATGAACATTTTTAAGCAGTAAATAGCCTTTGCCATCCACCTAGCGTGATGAATGGCTCCTGGAGTTCTAAAACCCACAACATTGCCGTCTAGTGATCCAACAAATACGAGAACCAACTGCAATAGCTCCTTGTAGTCATCTCTGGGGTGGCTCTCAGTTAATTTGGTCTCGAATTCAGCAGTAACATTTGCAATTACTTCTGGAGTTAGCTGCTTTTGTATTAGATTGTCACTGATACCTGTGTCGTATTTTCCTTTGCCTATCTTGGGCCACGCAGTGAGAAATCTCTTGAAAATGTCTGGATGAGGTCCAGTGGTTGATCCCATTTTTGTGTCGAATACGCCTCTTAACAGAATTTCCAAGATATGGTGACGGCAAGCTAGGTATAACAATTCTCTTCCTAACATTTACTCCAATATGACGCATGCTCCTTTGAGTCTTCCCGTGTTGGATGCTGTAGTGTCGAAGCACATCGCCTTGACGGTGTTGAGAAGACCCCATTCATGTAGGCATTCATATACGGCTACGGCTTGCTCCTCTCCAGAGCTGTTTGCTGTTACAGGAACTCCCAGCAGCTGTTCCTTTTCGCCATATGAAATAGCTATAGCTATTCGCTCACATTGTTCATTTTTTAAAACACCTTGTAAAAGTTTACCGTCCCAATGGACAACCACGGGCTCTTTTTCAGGAATGTTTACTTTATCAGAAGTTTTTTTATTATATTGTTCTCTGAACATTTGCCTTCTATCATGTAATAAAGTTTTCGAGACTTTGTACTCAAGAGGGTCAAGGTTTAGTGCTTCTAGAGTAGCTATTAAAATTCTCGTGGCATTTCTGTCGGATACCTTACATCGATCTAATAAAATGGACAATTTCATGTTTAAAATCTCTTTAACGCCCCTTGCAAATGAAACTTTCATCCTCTTGCCCTCAGATGGTCCTGGATCTTCTGCAGCTTCTTCAGGGATATCCATTTCCTCCAAGCTCTCAAGTTCCTGGTAGATGCTGTCCTCTTCAGTGTCTTAAAATATCTTCACTAGATAATTGTTCGATCTAACCAGCTCAAAGGCACTTTAGAAACTAAACTGAATAAATAAAAGGTCGGTTGTACGCTGAAGTAAAATCATCATCCCTAAAATATAAATTAGATTCACCCTCCTTTTTACCTGTCAAACGGGTCTTTCTTTGGTAAACTAGTCAGATAATCCCCATATAATAAAAGATTAAATTTGAACAAAAGGCTCTTTATGTTTGAAAATTGAGTTCCAAAATAATTTTTAACAAAAAAATGTTAATTCCGAGACACATTATGTAAAAACCCGTAAAATTCTTAGAATACTCCCAAACTGGCTCCTACTGGTACCAGGTCACGTTTTTGGGGCTAAAGGCTGTTGTAACTCGGTTTGACTTAAAATAACAACAATTATGTAGAGAATATAAATTTTGAAGAACAACATTAGCTTTCTTTTGAGATATTAAGCGTGTTTCTATTATTTACCGTTCTGGAGTTATGGCTCCATATGTCAGCTTTTTGGCCAAAAATTTGGATTTTTTCAAACTTCGAGCGACGAGCGGCACGGGTTAACGTCGTTTAATCGAGCTCAAATTTCGGCTATCGCAATATCTGGAAAGGGGAATCGTTTTGTGGGGTCCAGACAAACAAAATTCCGACATCGATTTTTTTGCGGTCACCCCTAATATATATATATATATATATATATTATATATATATATATATATATATATATTTTATGGGTCTAGCACACGTGCTGCAGGGAAGTCCCTAAAGCGCTACAGGAGCGACATGCGTGCGCAGAAAGCGATTCACGTTGTTCTTGAATCGCTGTAAATTATACTCGGCGGGAAACATAGTCCTGGGCAAATTATTCCAAAGGGATGATGTTCTCTATATAAAAGACTGCTTGAAAAGCATTGTACGAGGAATAAGAAGCTGAACCTCATACGGATATGAAGTATTAGCGCGACGTGTATTTCTCGCCAACAGTTCTTCGATGTTTCAGCGAATCAAGGCCGCTGGTTAGTGCCGGGTCTCCAGTCAGTCGAACAGCTCGTCTCTGAATAGAATCCAATAAATGCAATTTGTGTTTGGGAGCGGAGCCCCAAACATGGGAGCAGTATTTCATAGTTGGTCGAATTTGAGCTTTGTAGAGAACTAACATTTGTTGTGGAGTGTAAAGCTTTCTGGTTCAAAATAATATTCCCAACTTCTGAGAAGCTCTCCTTGCTATGCCTGCGACATATTCATGCCAGGATATATTTGCTTCCAAACTAACGCCAAACAAATTGAGTGACGATGTTATAGGAATGGAGTGCCCCGCCATAACTATCTCGGGTTAGGCAACGTTAACTTTTTTAGAAAAAACTGTCGCCTGGGTTTTTGTAGCGTTAAATTCCCTTGGTTACTGTTACCCCAAGACAGAATTTCTTCCAGGTCTTTGTTAAGTTGAACTACTTCCCACTGTCTGCAGATATTCGTCTGGGTAGCCGAGCGTTCAAAGTGAATGAAGAGATAAGAGAGAGCCACAAACAGAAGTTTTCAGACATACCATAAGAGCGTAGCTTAGCCAACAGTCCATCATACCAAACACGGTCAAATACCTTCGATATGTCAAGAGTAACCGTTCGAGGTTCTCCAAAGTGTTCAATTGCGTTGTTCTAGACATGTGTTACATAAGTCAGAAGATCTCCTGTTGATCTATATTTACGATCGCTAATAATGTTGTATCCTTCAAGATATTTTAGAAGATGCTGATTGATAGTCTTTTCCATGAATTCCATTATTATTGAAAGCAGTGCGATTGGTCGGTAGTTATTTGGCAAGGTCTTCTTGCCTTTTTAGGTATCGGCTGAACTGTGTCACATTTCCAGCAGGAAGGAAATATTCCCTTTCTGTAGGATAGATTGAAAAGTCTACAGAAAACTGGTGTTAGTTCCCTCGCAAAGTTTTTGAAAACTATGGTAGGTATTCCGTCAGCGCCAGAAGCTACTTTGGTGTCATTAAAATACGTTTAATGATACGCTGTCTGAAGACAATATCGGGCATCCTTTTCTCCATTTTTATATTTATTACAGTGATTTCAACTTTTGAGCAGTGTAGCTTAAAACAGTGTTGTAAATTTTTGAGAAGTTTAATTTAAAATTTAGAGTGTACATTGCGGGTTGACTACTGGACTTCTTAATTTGCATCGGATACGTCTGATTAAGATTTGTATCCGGGAAGGAAGCCATATTAAAGACGTTACTTTAAGGAAGGGAAAAAATATTTAAGCGTGCGGATGGCATTGTTAAAGACTTTTTTCCAGCCGAGATGCAGTAACGGCTTTTTCTATCATGTAGCTTTAGTGGGCTTCTTCCATCATGTAGCCGTAGTAGGCTTTTTTACATCGTTAAGCCGAGTGAGATTTTATGATGAAACAGTAACGGCTTTGTTCCGCCAGTAGGCCGTAGTTTTTTTCTCCAGTACGCCGGAGAGAGTGTTTTTTTTAATGATGTAATAGTGCAGCAACGGTTTCTAGTTCCCAAGTTCAAGGCCATTTTCCTTGAAATATCCTGCTCATCCTCAGACATTTCGGGTCAAAAAGTGTTTAGCAGCCCAAAAGAAACTGAGATGGTAATGGTTGAGACAATATCCTGATTTAAAGACTCAATCTAATGGTACAATTTTCTAGTTTAAGGGGTTTTACCTAGTAGAAGTAATTTTTAAATGTAGCGAAGTTGGGAATTTTTACATTGTCATTAATAATGTAGCGAAGTTGGGAATTTTTACATTTTAATAAACCCTTTTCTTTATTTGAATGTAGTATTTCACTGAATCACCCGTTTTATCTTTCAGGACGCAACGGCTGTACCCTATTAAAAAAATTTTTTACAACTACATATCTCTTCATTTTTTTTTTCATTTTTAAGCTGAAGTTAGATTCTTTTTTTTTTTTTTTTAAATGAATTGTGTCCAAAATCTGTACAATCAAAATTTTAAACAACTATAGAGACTATTTTCAAGAGACGTATAAAAATTATCTCCTCTCCATAATCTCTCCAAACAAACTGAGCTAGTTTATGTCTAATTTCTTTAGTTCTTTCAGTATTAATATCCACTCAATCCATTCTCAGAAATTAAGATATACGTAAGGGACAAATAACGACTTCTATTTAATAAATAATATATTTATTAAAGGCAAAGAAGTTAAGACGTTTCAAAATTGCGCTTTAATGTGTGGGTATTTTTTTTGACGGTACAAAACGGGAGGGCATTTTTTTAACAGGCCATAATATATTTATCATTTCGCTTTGCCACATACATTGTTGTTGTAGAACTGCAATAACGTCCATGTTAGCACACATACCGCAAACTTGGTGAGAGAATGGATGATCCATAATGTGCGACAGCAGCTTTATACACCTCCGCAATCACCCGATGTTAACCTCATCGAGCATTTATGGGAGCAACTTAAACGGTGCGTTCGCAAACATAATGGTTCAAATAGAGAAGAATTAAAAAAAAACAGAATATTGAATGAATGGGACAACATGCCAGCAGAAGTTACTAGAGAGCTGGTTGCAAGCATGACAAGACGGTTACAGGAGATTATCAAGGCCAATGTTTTCTCATAGTTCCAATTAGTTGAAATTAATCTCCAAAGAATCTTTGAACAAATTTTACCAACACTTATGGTATTTATCTGAAGAAATAGTCATATTATCACTCTTTGATTATTCTGTCAACGAAAGAACACAGATGAGAGTCGTAGCTAACTTAGATAGGAAGAGTTTATCCGATTTTGGAAAGAGGTATATCCCATCGAAGGAATTATCCAGCTCCCTGTTTGTTATGTGTAATAAGATGTTTTATGTATGTTCTGTTATTTTGTCTTATCGATACTGATTTAATTTACTTTTTGTTTCAGAAAAAAACGTTGGATGATTTCGTGTCCGTGAAAAGCAAAAATCTATTTTCCCTCTTAAAGTTTGGAAGCAGTTTTATACAAGAAAATGTTTATTCGTAGTAAGAAAATACTACTTTTGTGCAAGCTAAAAGTAAATGTCTTCCTTTAAAGGCAGTGAATGATGCAACTGAAAGATCTGTCAAACTAATGCAAGACCTTCACAGATTGATACAGCAGATAAAGAACATTAAGAAACCCTTCCTTTTACGCTGCGTGCAAGAACACAAAAAACTGTATCCGGACTGTAAAAAAATTCAACTAATTGAATCAATCCTATATCCAATATTGAGACATATTTTGGGTTTAGTATAGAATTTTATAATAATATTCTCAGTTAACTTACTAGTTCATGGCGTACCAATCATACGTTCCCTTTATGTAGTCAATTTCTTCCTGAGTAAATTCTGGTAATCTTGACTCGTCCAGCCCTTCCAGCTTACTCCTGTTATTCACTCTGTCGATCACCAACTCGGGCCAATTTCCAACGTATATTGGATGAGCGAATAGTCCTATCTGAAGTAAGAAATGAATAATAATAATAATAAAAATAATGAGTGTGCGTGATGAAGGGTAATCTCCGGCCATTGGTTTTAGATGAAAACACTGATTCCAGACTATTAGATGGAGTGAAAAGTTCCGAGACTTTCCTAGAAATGGCAGCACAAACGAGAAACCATATGATTTTCAGTTAGTGTCCACTCTCAGAAGATTCTTGTAAAATCTTCATGACATATTGTCTATTACTTTGCGAGTTACAGCTGTTTGAGTGAAGCTATTTTTGATTTTTGCAAAACGATGAAATAAAAAGAATTTTCGTGTGTTAAATATTGCTTTTTGTTTCAGTCAGAACCCAAGAATGGTTCGTGAACTTAAATGTGGTCGTACAAGCACTGGTAATCCACTATGTTCCAGATGTTTAAACGAGTCAAATTCAAAAAAAAATCCACCATATTGTTTTGAATGACAGCAAAGTGAAAGTGAAAGAGATATCTGACATTGTAAAGATATCAACAGGCATATTTTGCATGAATATTTGCATATGAGAAAGCTATGTGTCCAATGTGTCGAGGATTCGGAACTCTGTTTGGCACTGTTTCGGCGTAATCGAAAGGAGTTTTTGGGTCGATTAGTAACAATGAATGAAACATGGGTCCACCACTATACGCCTGAGTTTAACAGTTAGTACGCGGAGTGGTTAGAACGCATGAAAGTCGATCGAAGCGTCTAAAAACATCAAAATCAGCTAGAAAAGTTGGTCGACTATTCTGAGAAGATGGTTTATTGGACCATTTGAATGGTGAAATCAGGAAAACAAGGTCGCATTTAGCAAAGAAAGATGTGTTGCTTTACCAAGAAAATGCACCAGGTTTCAAGCCTATAAAATCGATGTTAAAATTGGTCTAATTGGGCTATGAATGGCTTCCTCATCTGCCGTACACACCAGATTTGGCATCCAGCGATTATTATCTCTGTCCAAATTTAATAAGGTAATTCCGGGGAACGAGATTTGGCTTGAACGGAGAAGTTGAAACTATGTTGAAGAATAAAATCGATTTTTGGCAAAAACATTAATTTTCTTCAAGGGTTTCGAGATTTTTTACTCCATCAAATAAGATCGGTTGGCAATAGGTCTAAATAAAATTTACATTTCGGAAGTTGTATGAAAAGAATTCAGTTATTTTGCGTGTTATATCACTGAGCATTTAGAGCTGGCTCTAAGGAACACTAGACTGGACAATCGCTACACAAAATTAATAAGCAACATTTACAACAACGCGAGCCTCAAAATACAACTACACGAGTTATCTGGAAATATTGTGATGCTCCTATATTCCGAAATCTGTTCACGCTGGTCCTGAAAAATGCAATGACGGAGATATGTTGGAGGCAACGAGGGATTGATGTTAATGGAGAGACTCACCCAGTTACATATCGCAGACGACATCGTTGATTTTTCCCAAACAAAAGAAGAATTGTCAAGTGTGATAAATGATATTTATGTAACTACAAAAGACAACGGACCAGATTTGAACTTTGGAAGGATAAAGTACATGATCAGTAGAGTCGATCCACTGAGAGAGACGGATGGAAACGGTAGAAAACTACAAATATCTAGGTCAAACCAAAACAACAGGTAAAGCGAATCAAGATCTAGGAATAAATAAAAGGGTACAGATGTCATGGATAGCCCATGCTAAAGTAAGGGATGTATTGAGACTTAACTTACTTTTATCGTTAAAATTTGATGTTTGCAGTCAGTTCATTCTTCCTATGACAACATATGGCGCCGAGACATGATTGTTTACGAGGTTGATCAAGATTAAGGTCAATCAAAGGGCCATCGGAAGGAAGATTTTGGGACTTGCTTTAAAAGATCGAAAAAGCAATGTCTGGATTAGACAAAAAAAAACTAACGTAGAGGATGTCGTCAGCAGACCTGCTTAAGGTATCAAGTAACCCAAGATCGCCAATTGTGGAAAAACAGAAGGGAAGCTTATATACAAAGAATAGAGAACAGGTGATTGAAGAAGAAGGAGAGCATTTATTAGCAATAAGCATCAAACTATTTTCAGCATATCAATTACGAATCTTGTTAAGAGCGTTCTGTGACTTCTCCACAGGCTAGCACAATACAGTCTTATGTCATCTCCAAATATTTGAAAGTTCACATTTATATTTTTGCAGCCATCGTTTATATAAATTAAAAATAATGTAGGTCCCATGTTATAGTATTTTTATTGTAGTCGTGTTGTTCAGTATGGATAAAAATAACTGGTCAAGTGCAAGTTGGACTTGCGCAATTAGTGTTCAGTACGTTGATTGATTTTAAAACAAACATTTTTGTTATGGATGTATAAAATGATCAGATCACAAAACACATCCCAAATGAGTTTTCAACAAAGTTTTTTTCCGATCTCTACTGAAGACTGACGATCTTGAAATTTTTTTTTATATACCCGATAAACTATTCAAGGTAATGCACTCGTGATAATTTTCGTTCAATCTACATCCTGTGGAAAATATTTCAGAATTTTTTCCAAATTTTTTGATCAGTACTTTTCGAGAAAAGGGGGGAGAGCGATTTTTTTGCAATTTTTTAAAAACAATACAAAGAAAAGTGTGCGTAAGTATTACATTATATATATTTTTAAACTCGTGTTTTTACAAGCTTTCATTTGACACCCCACTCGATGACTTGGTAAATTTTTTTCTTTCACTTCCGATTTCACCCCCCAAAACTAACCCTTTAAGTCAAAATTTATCTTTCAAAACTACACGGCTCTGATGAAGCCATCAATCCCTATATTAGTGCCAAGTTTTAACTTTCTACGTCGAAAAGTTTCGAAGAAAATCGGGTGTGATAGATAGACAAACGGACGGACATCGAAGTGATCCTGTAAGTGTCCCGTACGGAACACTAAAAATTTGTAAGTCGATCAGACAAGCCGAGACTCTGATCTAGGCCAAAATAACTTTGTGGTCTTTTAACAATCCTCGCTTAAATAGTGAATTTCTCATGATATGAGTTAGGTAATGTTCTTTTGCTAAAATATAATTATAATGGTAAATAGAGTCTGTTTCTCACGAGTAGAATGTTCGACAGGAAAGTAACTTTTAAAATTAAAATATAAATGTTTAACATTCAAATATCCACCAAAGCGAGAGTTTTTTTAGCACATTGTAAGTTTTGATTACAAATCATATTTTAATATCAACAAATTGTACAAATTTTACAGTGTATACAGACAGTGTATAATGTCTAATACATTAAGCCAGAAATATTTTACAGACTTATAAGAACAGTAATAAATTACTGTTGAACTGAAACAATATTAATGTAGGTTTCTTTCGGGCGTTGAGGCCGTATTAACTTCCTGACGGTGCATTGACACTGCGGTCAACATTTTCAAAGGCGATGTGGCAGTGGTCGAAGGTTTCTTCTTGGCTGTTCATCGTCAACTGTGTTCGTCGACGTAGCGCTGTCTGGTTTTGTTGTTCCGGAGTAGGCGTGGCCATTTGGACTCTCGGCCAATCAGGCGCCAGCGACATTTCCCTGTATCTTAACGTTTTTATTTGTCGTAATGCGGACGTCCAAGTGTTGCTGAGATTAAGCCCTTCGTCTTTTTTATTGAAATTCCGTTTGTGTTTGTAGATTTCAATAGCCTCTTTGTATAACCTCGGATAGTAACTCGATACGTTGGCTAGAACTTGAGTCTAGTCGAGCAGTATTTTGTGGTCTTCCTGGATCAATGCGTGCTCGGCTAAGGCATATTTGTCTATATGTACTAGTCGGCAACTCCTTTTGTGTTCAACTAGCCATGTATTAATACTACGTTTCGTTGTACCAACATGGACCGAATGGAATTCGATATACGCCTGCAGCGGAAAGTGGATCTCTCTGGTCTTTGTCCGATCTTACACTTTGTTTTATTGTCCGTGTTGGCTTGTATGTGGTATTAATATCGTGCCGACGTAGCAATTTTCCTATGCGGTCCGTTACGTTTTTCACAAAAGGCAAGACAACTCTTTGTCACCCAGTGGATTGTTTGTCTTTCTTGCCAGTTTTTGTAGTTTTATTCTGACGAGTGGCTCTTGCTATTTCTTGCCTAGAGTAACTGTTGTTCGGTTAGAACACGGCCTCAACTCCCGAAAGAAACCCATACTTAATCAACCGGTCGTGAAAGCCAGCATAAAACAATATTATTTTATTGGTTCAGTTAAGTAATTTCTTTTAAACGCCAACATCATTTGTGAAATCTAGAATTTCTTATTTCCATCTTATGCCTATTTAATGAGTAGATACACAATATGTGGTATTCATAAACCTTAACAATGCTTTAAATAGCTGGAACCCACATTTTATGACTTACAGTCTAGCTATTCAAAAAAAATCGGTAGAGTGAACCTTTGTCTACGACGCATTTTAGTAAAAGTATTATCCGAACTTTCGTCGAAATCACGTAAAATCCAAACTGAGTTACTTGTTTGCGGGTCGGTTCGAGGCAGTCTTTCTTTGCTCCCATGAAAACAGGCCCAAAATGAGTATTTTAAAAAGTCCGTGTCGTTTGTGGAGAAGTGGGTAAATCCTTTTAACGAGACGAAAAGTGTTGACAACTTCGAAAGTCGAAAAATGAATCTTTATATCACGGACCTGAAATTGACGCTGCGTTAAGGAGCGGCAAACTTAAGAAAATCGGGTTTAAATGTATCCTACGAGACCATTCGACAACATCTTCGTGCTCACGATGTTAAGCATATTGGAAAAAGCTTTGCTGGTAAAGAGAAAACTCAGACGAAAGACTATGGGGACTTTGACTCAGTTATCTCGCAAGATTCGAAAAACGCATCATGCCTCGAAGATGTCAAGAGATTATTGATGCAGAAGGCGATTGGTACTAAGGTAATTGCGCCATTGTTAGCACACCAAATGATGGCAAAAATATTTCTCGAAACACTTTTTTCAAGAATACGAACGGTCACGTTTTTACTTGATAGCCTGTAAGAGCAAAGCATTCGTAAAAGTAAGCATAAAATGTTATAATGCTGCCATAATCTATACGATCATTTAATATAAAATAAAAATAGTATAAGATTAGATTTGTACCATCTACATAGGAAAAAGGGAATAAATATATTGGGAGTACATGGGTAACAAGGTCTTCTTCTTATTCTTATTTTAGATCTAGGGCCTGTTATTCCGATGTTTCCGCTATTGTTGAACTTGAGATGTTGACTGTCAACTATCGCGCCATCTTTTCAGGAGTCTTCCAGCTCTTCTATTCCCTGGTGGTATATTGTCTCTTGTTAGTAGAGCAAAAAGTTCAGCTCCCATTCTACTAACATGTTGGTTCCATTCGCGCCTTCTTTGTCGGCCCCATCTTGGATTCGGCGCATATCTCTAATGTCTTTATTCGGTAATCTATCGATCAGTGACTTCCCTACTATTCTTATATATATCTTAGGGTTTTCATCTCTGTTGTTCGAATTGTTTTCTTTGTCTCTGCGGTGTCTGATATTGTCTCCATCGCGTAGGTCAAAATTGGTCCCATACATGATTTATACACATGAACCTTTCCTTCCAGTCTCATATTCTGGTTTCTCCATATCACATCTCCTAAATAACCTGATATAAATGCTGTTTTATGTCACCATAGCTAGATATTTCTACACCTAAATAATCAAACTTTAGTAGTTGTATAATTTTCTCGTTTTTAACTAGCTTGCATCTTCTCGGTTCTCTAGATATTACTAAAGATTTTGTTTTAGAAGTAGATATTTTCATATTGTATTCTTCTGCTGTTGTTTTGAAGATATGGACCATTCGTTGTAGATTATTCTCATCGCTTGATATTATAACGGCGTCTTCTGCATAGCATACTATTTTACTTTAGGAATTAATTTGTCCATTATTAAGTTGAATAGAGATGGGCTTAAGCTATCACCTTGACGTATGCCTGACTTGATTTCTACTTCTGGTGTGAGTTTGCTTTTGAGTTTTATTCTAGATTTATTTTCTGTATTAATATCTTGGATTACATTTATGATTTTTTACGGTATATTTTCCTCTCGTAATATCTTGAGTACGTCTACCAGTCTGAAATAATCGATAGCTTTTGTAAAGTCTATGAAGCACATAAAAGCGGGAGTATTGAATTCTATTGCTTTTTCTGCTATCTATCTGATAATAAATATCGCATTCGTTGTTGACCTATTTTGTCGAAAACTTTTTTGCTCTTCGGTACTGACATTGATATCACCAATCATATTAGTTATTACTTTTGTCAGTAACTTAAGAGCTGTGTTTAGTAAAGTAATAGTGCGATAGTTAGAAGTATCACCTTTTGTCTCCTTTTTTGTAAACAGGAATTATGATGCTCTCTTTCCACTTCGTTGGCATTTGCTAGTCGTCAAAAATCCTCTGAAAAGATGTCTTATATTATTGATTAATGTCTCTCCACCATATTTCATCAGTTCGTTTGATATGGTATCGGGGCCTTTCTGTTCTTTAACTTTGTTTTTTTTTATGGGTCTAGTACACGTGCTGCAGGGAAGTCCCTAAAGCGCTCCAGGAGCGGCATGTGTGCGGAAAGAGCGATTCACGTTGTTCTTGAATCGCTGCAAATTGTACACAGTCCTGGGCAAAATATTCCAAAGGGATGATGTTCTCCATATAAAAGACTGCTTGTAAAGCGTTGTACGCGGAGTAACAAGCTGAACCTCATACGGATGTGAAGCACCAGCGCGACGTGTATTTCTAACATGCACCACTTTGGGAGGAATTAAGCGGGCTACATCCTTAGAACACTTTCCATGAAAATACTTGTAGAACAGACTCAAATCGCCAACCGTTCTTCGATGTTCCAGCGAATCAAGGTCGCCGGTCAGTTCCGGGTCTCCAATCAGACGAACAGCTCTTCTTTGAAGAGAATCCAACAAATGCTGTGTATGTTTGGGAGCGGAGCCCCAAACATGGGAGCAGTATTCCATAGTTGGTCGAATTTGAGCTTTGTAAAGAATTAACAGTTGTTGTTGGGTGTAAAGCTTTCTGGTTCGAAATAATAATCCCAACTTTTGAGAAGCTCTCCTTGCTGTGCCTGCAACATGTTCATGCCAGGACAGATTAACGCTCAACAAATTGAGCGACGATGCTAGGGGAATGGAGTGCCCCGACATAACTATCTCGGGTTCAGCAACGTTAACTTTTTTAGAAAAAACTGCCGCCTGGGTTTTTGTAGCGTTAAATTCCACTTGGTTATATTAATTTTAAGTTCTTTTGTTATTTCTATTTATTTTCCGTGGTCGTCGATGTCTTCTGTCATTAGTCGACCATTCGAATTATCGAGATTGTCAGTCCTAGGGCTGATGTCCTGTAAGCAGTATAGTTCTGCAATGTAAGACATCGAGCGTTCTGGATTTATTTTGTCAACAGTGGTATATTCGTTTATTGGTTTCTTTCTGGCTTTAATCATTTTCCAAACTTTTCGTTGACTTCCGTAAAGACCTCTTTCCATATCGCTTGTAAATTTTGCCCAGTACTCTCGTTTTAACTCTCTGATGCTGGCGTTACATTTCTTGTAACTATGTATTCTTGACGGTTTTCTGGTGTTTGATTACCGCGATAGTTAAGATATGCTTTTCGTTTCTGAGATGCTAGATCTTTACCTTTGTTACTAAACCAGAGTTTTGATTTTTGAGTTCCGTTAATGTTAACTTTCCTAGTTCCGATACTTTCTTTTACAGCTTCTGTAATGTTTTCTTCAATCTTCCTCCAACATGTATCCACGTTATCATTCTCGCACAATGGATGTTCTTTAAATTTTTCTTTCAAGCGTTTCCCATAGAGCCATTTTATTGTTTCGTCGTCTATAGATTCGATGTCCCATTTTTCCACAAGTTCAAGGGGCGTCCTTTTGTTTATCGGTTTATCAATTGCAATTTTACCTAGCACCAGCATACGATCTGATCCTATATTAGGCGATGTCAAAGCTCTTATGTCCAGTATTTGCTTAGGGTGTATTGCTCTATTTGTGATGATATAGTCTGTGGTTGATCTACGGCCCTGCGTGTCGGTCTACCTAAACTTGTGCTGCCGTTTGTGTGAAAAGTATGTATTATTTATTCTTAGGGTGTTTTGTGCACAAAATTGAGTCAGAGCCTCTCCGTTGTAATTTAGTACCTCTTCGTTGAATCGATGATTTATGCCATTCAGGACTTCTATTCCTATTCTAGCATTTAGGTTTCCTAAAATAATAATTTTGTCGTTGTCTATTTTGTCTATCACATCTTGAAGGTTATTATAGAAATCGTCGGTTTCATTTTCTATTTTGCTTCCGGATCGTATACTGAAATGATAGTGTTTTTTTAAATTAAGCGATGCTGTTACAATTCTATGATTGATGTTTACAATATTTTCTATGTTTTTTTCGTATTTTTCGTGTATTAGTATTCCAACTCCTGAATTTGCGTACTCGTTCTTGTTCTTTCCGCTATAAATCAACAGATAGTTTGAGTACCTTGATGTACTTTCCCCTGACAGACCACAAATGTCGATACTGTGAGTGTTCATTTCCAAGATTATTTCCTGATAACGAGCTGTCCATGATTTTATGTTCCAGCATGCCGTTCGAAGTATTTTATAATTCCTTATTGACCTGTTCCGTGCCATGGTCATCATCAATTTTATCCGTCCTGTAACCGTGACCATTTACCGGTTCTGTGAGCAATCTTTGGTTTTTACGAGGAGTAGGTCTCTGGTCTCGCTCCTCAACTCTCCTCCTTTACCCGGGCTTCGGACCGGCATCCACACCACTATGCTTATGAATTCGCCCAGCGATGGCGAAGTAACAAGGTCTCGTGGATATATTTGAAATATACCTTAGGTATGTTGATTTTAAATAGCAAAAGACAGATGTTAAATACAAATATAAATTTAAAATGTATTGGTCCAAGTAATCTAGAAAGAAAGAAAACTGTATCTAGAACGAAGTTCTTGGTTTCACATTCTTGCTCTTACCCAAAATTGTAGGGCTAATTCTTGAGCAGCCTGATCATCCTGACTGGTGGTGGCTGGTTCAAACCAGTTCGATACCAGTGAAAGGGAAATTTTTCCTGCAATAAAAATAGAAACATAGTCTTAACTAAATATTTTGCATTTTTAAAACTATTAATTTTTTTGGGAAAACGATACAAATGCCTCTCCAATACAAATTGTCTGATGCCTTTTAAAATAACTGCTAATGAAAAAAACGTATATTCGAGGTACGGGATGTGTGTAATAATCCGGGATAGTTAAATTTGTACGTTAAAATTAGGAAAAAGTAGTACAGGGTCAGTCAACAACAGGGTAAAGTTCATTATCTCATTTGTTTCGGGAATGACGAAAAAATGTTAAATACAATAGTTTTAGGGAATATTAAAGTGCATAGTTTAAAATTATCTTTGAGTATACAGGGTACTTCAAAAAAGCGTGGCCGATATAACATATGTTTTTTTAAATGGAACATACTATTTTCTAATTTATTTTTCAATTCTGCGTAAAATTTTATAACTTTTTTATTAATAATGTTATGTACCTAAACTTAGTAGTTTTTCTAATATTTCAATTTTTTAAAAAAAAAAACTAGTTTTCAGTTTTATAAAAAATTGCCAGTAGCGCCATTGTTTCTGAAGGTAGAGTACTCATAATTGGTACGGGCGTTCTATAAAGGTGAAAAAAAAAAGAAAAGTAAAGAAATTTGAGTTAGATGCTACAGGTGTTCAAAATAAATTTATGCATTTCGACTATTTTAAATTGAAAAATCTCAAATTTTTTAAATGGCACACCCTGTATATTATTATTTTTTCTGATAGATTTTACAAAACTCTCCAACTTTTGTTAAGTATGCCATATACCTATTTCAAATAGTTTTCGATTTATTTTGAATTTTTCAATTTTTACTCTTGTTTTTTTTTTAATACGAGTACACTTACGCTATTGTGAAAACCAACAAATAGTTAATAATAATTTTAATATAGTTTAACTTATCTAATGATTAATTATTATGGCGTAATAAAGGGCGATAATAAAAATTATCGACCTATTTCCATTCTAAGCTCTGTTCCAAAAGTATTCGAAAAAATTGTTTGCGACAAATTAAAACCATTCCTAAAACCTTTTTCGGTTCCGGAACAGCACGGTTACGTTGGTGGCAGATCGACGGCTACAAACTTAATCTTGTTGGTTCAAAGTACTATTGATGTAATGGAGGCGGGTCGTCAGGTTGACGTGGTTTATACGGATTTCAGCAAGGCCTTCGACACAGTCAACCACGATATCCTGATAGGGAAGTTAAGAAGTTATGGGTTTTGTGGATCACTACTGAATTGGTTGACCTGCTACCTTACATACAGGAAACAGTTTGTTAAAGTAAAGGGCTTTGTGTCGAGTGAGGTATCTGTTGCATCGGGTGTGCCGCAGGGTAGCCACCTGTGTCCGTTGCTGTTTAATATATTTATTAATGACCTACGAAAGATGATTCTATTTTCAAGGCCCTTGTTTTTTTGCAGATGACTTGAAATTGTCTATGGCAATTCATTCTGTTGACGATGCTATGAGACTGCAGGGAGACTTGGATATGGTGAGTGAGTGGTGCAGAAGAAACAAAATGAAACTAAATATTAAAAAATGTCAGATTATGTCGTTCTTTCGAGTGAAAGTTCCGCTTTTGTATGACTACAGTATTAATAATTGTCTTCTCGAAAGAGTCTCCTCATTGGGTATTTATTTGGACACTAAGCTTGATTTTCATATTCATTATGACTTTATTACTAACAAATGTATTAAACTCCGTCCTGGCTTCGTCTGTAGGAATACTAGGGATTTCCAGACCGTAGATAGCGTGAATATTTTGTACAAGGCCTTGGTGAGATCTTCTTTGGAGTATCTGTCATGTGTGTGGTCGCCATCGTATGCTGTGCATATTGATGGTGTTGAAAAGGTATAGAGGAAGTATGCTAGATATGTCCCTTGCAAATTTAAGTGGAACATCACTGCCTATCGGGACCAGCTACGAAGACTTCAGCAGCAATCACTTTCAAGACGTAGGAAAGTTGCTGATATATGTTTCTTATTTCGACTTGTAAATGGTCATATAGACTGCTCTGATCTCTTGAGTCTGATAAATTTTCATGTTCCACCAAGATCAAATAGGGACCACGTACTCTTTGCCCCGAGGTACCACAGATGTAACTATGGCCTATTCTCGCCAATCACTAGAATCACTAATGGTGCCAGTGAAGCGGATCTCGATTTTTTTAATCTCTCTTTAAAATGTTTAAAAGAAAAACTGTTGACAGTCCACTGAGTTTTTGAAATGATAATTACTGGTGTTGTTATTATATTGTTATAACTTTACTATATTATTGAAATTTTTCTGTAAATACTATGTACAAAATGGGTCTGCCCGTAAATAAATAAATAAATAAATAATAAATGTTCAAAAATATTCCCGTCTACTTGAATACACATGTTTAGTCGTTTTACTATATTTTCCTTCACTTTCCTTAACATAAAGGGCGTTATTGTCCTACATGCACCCCGTATCCTATTTTCCCTATCTACTGGTGTTGTAGGGGGATTCACATAAACACGATTTTTAATGTAGCTCCGCAAAAAGAAGTCTAAATTTGTTAAGTCACATGATCGAGGGGGCCTTTTGTGGGATTAGATTAAAGATCGTGTTTATGTGAATCCCCCAACAGTAGATATGGAAAATAGGATACGGGATGCGTGCAGGACAATAACGCCCTTTATGCTAAGAAAAGTGAAGGAAAATATAGTAAAACGACTAAACATGTATATTCAAGTAGACGGGCATATTTTTGAACATTTATCACGTCATCATAATTAATCATTAGATAAATTAAACTATATTAAAAAAAAACATTAACTGTTTGTTTATTTTCACAATAGCTTAAGTGTATTAGAAACAAGGGTAAAAATTGAAAAATTCAAAATAAAACGAAAACTATTAGAAATAGGTATATGACATACTTAATAAAATTTATCTATATCTATTTAAAAAAATTTGAGATTTTTCAATTTAAAATAGTCGAAATGCATAAATTTATTTTGAACACCCTGTAACATCTAACTCAAATTTCTTTACATATATCATTTTGTTCATCTCTATAACACGCTTGTACCAATTATGAGTATTCCATCTTCAGAAACAATGGCGCTACTGGCAATTATTTACAAAACTGAAAAGTAGTATTTTTAAAAAAAAATTGAAATATTAGAAAAACTAGGTTTAGGTATATAACATTATTAATAAAAATGTTATAAAATTTTATGCACAATTTAAAAATAAATTAGAAAATGGGATGTTCCATTTAAAAAAATATATGTTGTATCGGCCACACTTTTTTGAAGTATCCTGTATACTCAAAAATAATTTTAAACTGAGTACCTTAACATTCCCTAAAACTATTGTTATTTTTTCGTCAATCCCGAAATAAATGAGATAATTAACTATACTCTATCGCCGACTCACCTTGTACATACTGAGAAATGGTTGTTGTGAGTTGCTTTTACCTCCAAGTTTTAACCGTTTGCTGAGGAATAGAAAATTTATATATTTTAAATAATCAAATCGAAATAGCGGAAGATCAAGTCAGAGATGCAGTGATAAAATTAAAAAACGAGAGAATTCCCAGCGTGAACGACATAAGTAATGAAAACATCAAATATGGCGGGAAGCTCTACTGCAAGAAATAACAGAATTGATCGATAAAATATTAACCCAGGATAAAACGCCGGCCGAGTGGAAAAAAAGTAATACTATGTGACTGTTCAAAAAAGGGGACAAAAAGGAACCATCAAATTAAAATGGTGTAACAATCTTAAGCTTCGTAATGAAGCTTCTCATAAATATACTAGCAACAGAAATATCAAGTGTTATAATCATGAACGAGGAACAACAGCTCAAGTATCATTTTTATCTTACTACAGATTTTTAAAAAGGTTGTGTGTTTTATAGATTTCACTAAAGCATTTGACCGTCTAAATTGAAGGACGTTGTTAGTGTACTAGAAAAGAATGATGTACCCAGAGAATACATCAAAATAACTAAAGATCTGAACACCCACAACACAACCAAAATAAGAGTAGACAGAAGACTAAGTCCAGAAATAAAAACGCTAACGGGAATTTTCCAAGGAGTCATTCTCAGCCCACTATTATTTAATGTTATCATGGATAGGATCATAAACGCTGTAAAATTACGTAGCTTAGGATATAGACCCGTAATCAATACATCGGTATCCTGTGTAATCTGATGGCTGAATCTGAAGGCTACCTACAATGATTGCTTCATACATTTAAGAATTCAGCAGAAAATTACAATATGAAAATTTTCACAACTAAAACTAACGCAATGAAAATCTCCAAAGAACTCTTACAATTAAACAAGTGATGAAGTTTGGTTATCGTGGCATACGAATATCTAGCAGTGGCAACCTTAAAAACAAAGCTAAACTACAAATCAACAAGGCAGCCACTATCTCAGGATATTTAAAACAAGTAATCTGAAGAAACAAACATCTCATCAACGACTGTTAATCCAGAATATACAAAATATGCGTCAGACCGGTGATTACTTATGGGGCTGAGACAGAGCAGGCAACACCGTGATAAAAAGGCAAATGAGAACAATAGAAGTGAAGACTCTCAATACAATAGCAGGATACAGGTCAAAATTTAACTTTTTATGTCAGATAGTTTCGGAAAAAATTGGGTGTGATAAACGAACAGACAGACACCGAAGTACGGAACACTAAAAATTCCTATAACTTTCTTTTAATTTTTAACAAAAACATTTTGTTTCATAGTTTTAACCTTAGTAGACTCTAAGCCCAACAAATTGGTGAGAGCTGAATTTTGAATTTTTATTTTGCTTAGAAAGCAATCTCAAAAAATATAATTTCTGTATTCTCAAGTCCTGCAAGCGATAAACAGTAGTCTACAGAATGTTTTACTGGAAAAAAGATCAGTTTTGTGTGTCATCGTTTAACTTTCTCCAAAACAATTACCATAGATGTCATCTTCCAAATATAGCACTAAGAAAAATTGTATATAAATAGCATGTGAGAAAAATTATTAAAGAAAGGTCATAATACTCCGGTGATATTGTTAAATAAATAAAATCCTTGCCGTACAGAACATAAATTTAGGCAATCGTCATAATACCTATAAATAATAAGAAATGCAGGAAACATTATCTCACACAAGGCACACTTGGTTTCTTTTTCTTTAAGTGCCGTCTTCGTTCCGAAGGTTGGCAATCATCAAGGCGATTTTAACTTTTGAAGCCGCTGATCTAAAGAGCTGGTCATTGGAGCAGTGATACCAATCTCTGAGATTCTTTAACCACGAATGTCGTCTCTTCCTATACTTCTTTTTCCGAAGATCTTTCCTTCCATAATAAGTTGCAACAGGCCATACTTCTCTCCTCTAATAATATATCCCAGATATTGTATCTTCCTCCCCTTAATAATTAGTAAGACTTCTTTTTCTTTTTCCAAGCGTGATAGGACAGTGATGTTTGTAATTTTGTCTACCCATGGTAATCTTAAAATCCTACAGTACATCTATAATTTGAAACTCTCTACTCTTCCAATACCCGTTTTCCTCATTGGCCACGTCTCCATTACATAGTAAAGTACTGGCAATACGTATCATCTTACTAGTCGGACTTTTAGATCTGGATTCAAGTCTCGACCACATAATGCTTTCTTCATTTTCATAAACGTATTTCTGGCTTTTTTTATTTGTGTTTTCATCTCCACAGAGATGTCGTTGTGTTTATTCACCCAGGTTCCAAGATAGTTATACTTATGTACTCTTTCAACTATCTGATCATGGACATATAAATTTTGGATGTTTTGTATTGATTTTGATACTAACATGTATTTTGTTTTTTTTTTTATGTTTATTGAAAGACCATATTTCTAGCTCATCTCTACTATTTCACTATTTTAGTTAGTAGAGCTTGTAAGTCTGGGAGAGTTTCTGCTAAAAGAGCCGTGTCGTCGGCGTAGCTTAGATTATTTATTGGTGTGCCGTTTATTTTAATGTCAATGTTCTGATTTTCAACTGTTTCTAATACTCGGAGTAGAGATTGAATAGAATTTCTTTAGAGATATTCTGGTCTATTCGTATGTTAGCCTTTTGATTATAATAAAGTCTCGAGATTATTCTAATTATCATCTATACCTTTCTCTTCATGAAGCCTCATTAAATGGTCATGTCTAACTTTGTCAAATGCTTTATTATAGTCTATAAAGCATATATACACGTCTTTGTTCATATCTAGACATCTTTGTGATATTACATTGAGAGCAAAGAGTGCCTTTCTTGTGCCCAGGTCGTTTCTGAATCCAAACTAGTTTTCACTTATATCTTGTTCTAGTTTCTTGTATATTCTATTATGTATGACCTTCAAAAAGGCTTTCAATGTTAAACTTATCAGGTTATTGTCCGGTAGTCACTGCAGCCTCTAGCATTTGTTTTCTTAGGCAGTGTCATGAATGTTGAGAGGAGCCATTCGTTGGGTATTATTTGTATATATTCTGTTATAATAGTCAACTAATTTTGTATTTGGTCTTCCTCAATAAGCTTAAGGATTTCGGCTGGGAGTTCATCCGGTCTAGCTGCTTTTCTGTTCTTCATTGTTTTTATGGAATACATAACTTCTTCCTTCGTTATTTCTGGCCCTTTATGTCTCTGAGTGTATTCAACAGTGCTTTGATTTCTTTCGTCCCCAAAAAGTTCTTTCACATTTTGCTCCCATATTTTCAGTTTTTCTTCAACTTCTATTATTGGCTTGCTGTTTTCGTTCACCACTACACTTTGTTGTCTGCGCTTTTGTGCACCTGTTGATGATGTATGAATATTATAATAGTCGTGCTTCATTTATAACTCTTCAATTTCTTCACATTTTCTTTTGAAGAATTCTTCCTTTGCCCTCCCTAACTATGAATCTTATCTCCCTTTGTATCTCTTTGTATTTATCGTCTTTCCATTTCAGTTTTCTTCTTTTATCCATGAGTTGTAGGATGTCGTCTGTTGTTTTCGTCTAGTCCTTTCTTTTTGTAGCAGTAGTCTAGTTGGTTCCAACATTTCTCGTTTATGTGTATATGGTTTCCGTTTTCTTATGTTCTGATCTTTGCAATATTATTGTTTATTTGTTTTTGAAGTTCATTTCTGATATTCAGGTTTTGTAATTTGCTGATATCAATCTAGTTTTGGTTTATCATTTTCAGTTTAATATCTACTTTAGCGTTTATCAGATTATGATTTGAATTGGCGTCTGCTTCCGGGTATGCTTTAACTGCCTTAACTGAATTTCTGTATCTTTTATTTATAAGAATGTATTTTATCTGGTTTCTCACCACTTTGTTGACGTTGTCTTCTGGAGATTTCCATGTGTAGAGCCTCCGACTTGGGAGTTTATAGAACGTATTTGTTATAATCATATTCTTTTCTTGACAGAATTGTATTAATATGTTTCCTCTTTCATGTGTTTTACCAACTCCATACCTCCCTACATGATGTTCACTTTGTCCTTTGGCAACTTTTGGATTGAAATCGCCCAGGACTATCGTATCGGCTTTTGACTTGGTCGATTGTAATATTGTATCTAGTTGGATGTAGAATAATTCATTATTATCGCTTGTTTTGTCAGCTGTGGGAACATATATCTGAGTAATATTAAGTGTACATGTATTGGTTCGCAGCTGGAGAAGCATAATTCTATCCGATAGAGGAACAAAACTGGTCACATATTGGGCAATCATTTTTGTTACTATTATAGCTACGCCATTCATCATCATCATTTCATTTTCAAGTTGGACCTGTCCAGAACCGGGCCATCGCACTTCGCTCACTCCTAGGATGTCTATCTTTAGTCTATTCATCTCTTGCACGACGTTAATTTTTCCTGATTCGAACATACTTGTAACATTCCATGTACCAATCTTTAGTATCGTATTATTCACAGTTGGTTTATTGAGATATAACTTGCCGGCAACCAATCAAACAACTTTTTTGTAATGAAAAATGAACATTGAAAAAAAAATCGTTTCACATGGCACTTAGACCATGGCCCATTAGCTTGAATAACGGCCTTCATTCTAGGTCTGAAGAACTGGCATGTCCTTTGTAATGTCGCGCTTTTCATATTAGCGAGCGCTGCCTCAATGTTATTCTTCTCCAGGTACATACTCTTCGAAGATTCCGGGATATCGCCGTGCTAAATAATTGGGCAGATGTTAACGCATACCACTCTCTCAAATTTTTCAACCGAGAGAGACGTCATCTACGTGGCGGGTGATGTCCCCCGATTTTGCCCTGCAGTACCAATTGCAGTAAGCGATACTTGGCATTTCGCATTATGTGACATGGGTATTGTAATTTTCGTTTTTGAACAGTATCAATGCATTCTTTTTTTTATGTATTTGTTCAAGGACGGTCTCGTTGATCACTCTATCTACCCAAGAGACGCGACATATTCTTCTTTATGCCCACATTTCAAAGGCTTTTAATCTTCTCACAGCTTCTTTCTTCAATGTCCAGGTCTCTGTCCCATAAAACAACACCGAAAACACATAGCATTGCAACAGCCTTTTTCTTATTTTAATGTGTATTTGTGGCGAACAAAGTATTTGTCTTATGTTGACAAATAGGGCAGGAAAAAAAGTCACAATAATGATGATGAGATAGGCACAGTTTAGATACAGCAAAATTATGATTTTATTCTCTCTGGGGTATCACGGGGAGTATAGTCCTGAGTTTTGGACCTCGTAAAACTTGTGCTCTTTTGTTTATAAACAACTGAAGTTTTCAAAATGCATTTTTTTAGCTTAAAATGTGAATAACTCCGGTTATATTAGTCGGATCGAGACAAACAAAAAACTAAACTCTTCGTAATGAAATTTCCAACAAATTCCCGTTGGTTCTAAATCGCTCAAATGTGTACATAACCTACAAAATTGAAAGAACAGGCAAAAATCTGTTTCTTTTTCATTTTATTGTACAGGTCGACTAAGTGAACCGATCGGCTTGAAACTTTCAGAAAATATTCCTTCCGTTATAGGAAAAATAGCCTGATATTTTGGTACAAAAATATTGAACCTAGTGGACACAATTGAATTTGTTGGTTAAAATTTGAATTGTCCGCCATTTTATGCCATTTAGTCCAAAATGGATCTTTTTTTTTCAAAATTTAGGTCTCCACGTCAGCTTTCCGATGCCATTAAAAATTTTTTTGCAGTCATTTAAACCGTTTTTTTTTTACATTTGTTTATTAATCAAATAACAATTGACATTCTGAAAAAAGAATTGTTAATGAAAATGAATTTTTTTTAAAGGATCTCGCGATTCTGTACCACATGTGATAAAAAAATTTCAATTTTTTTTTCAAAATGACCGACAAAATGCATTTGTTTTTATTTGATTAATAAAGAAATGTAAAAAAACTGTTAAAATGACTCCACAAAAAAATTTTAAATGACATGGGAAAGTTCGCATCAAGACCTAAATTTTGAAAGAAAAAAGATCCATTTTGTACCAAATCACATAAAATGGCGCGTCATTCAAATTTTAAATAACAAATTCAATTGTGCCCACTGTGTTCAATAGTTTTGAACCAAAATTTCAGGGTATTATTGCTATAACAAAAGACATATTTTCAGAAAGTTTCAAGTCGAAGCTTTGTTGAAAATTTCATTACGAAGACTTTGTTTTTTTTTTGTCTCGATCGGACATATATAACCGATGAATGAACATTTTTAACTCAAAAAATGCGTTTTGAAAACTTCAGTTGTTTAGTTTTTCGAGGTCCAACACTCAGGACAATACTCCTGTAGATACCCCAAAGAGAATAAAATCATAATATTGCTGTATCTAAACTGTGCAATTTCAAGTGTTTTTTAGGATTGATTTGGTAGAGTCGAGAAAAGACAGTAAGTATATATATATATATATATATATATATATATATATATATATATATATATATATATATATATAAGTGTGTATGTATATATATATATATATATATATATATATATATATATATATATATATATATATATATATATATATATATGTACATTTATATGTATGCATATACGAGGCTGGTTTGAAAAGTCCGTGCAAAGTCCGAGAGATGGCACCACCGGCGCGTATGGAGGTCATGTTTAGTTAGTAGCATCTCTTGAATGAACGCACACAAGTTTCAGCCATATTGGTCTATTTCTTTGTGTTTGGCATTCGTGTGAATCAAGGAAGTCGAGTGTTTTTTCAAGAAATGGACGAAAAAGAATTTCGTGTGGTGATTAAACATTACTGTATGAAAGGCAAAACGCCTCAGGAGACTAAAGAGAAGCTTGATAAACATTATGGTGACTCTGCACCTTCGATTAGAACAGTTTATAAGTGCATTCAAAATTTTCGGACTGGCCATATGGGCACAAGTGACGCTGAACGTTCTGGACGGTCTGTGGAGGTTACGACTCCAGAAATCATTGATCAAATCCATGATATGGTGATGGATGACAGAAGAGTTAAGGTGCGTGAGATTGCTAGTGCTGTGGGCATCTCGACTGAACGGGTACATAATATTTTGCATAAACATTTGGACATGAGAAAGCTATCCGCAAGATGGGTGCCGCGGTTGCTCACTCTTGACCAAAAACGGAATCGTGTGAAGTGTTGCAAGGATGGTTTGCAGCTGTTCCAGAAGAATTCGGAGGACTTTAAGCGTCGTTTCGTCACTGTGGATGAAACATGGATACATTACTATACTCCTGAGATCAAACAACAATCTAAACAATGGGTTACCAAGGGGTAATCTGCACCAAAAAAGGCGAAGACCGTTCCTTCGGCCGGAAAGGTTATGGCGACTGTCTTTTGAGATTCACAAGGGATAATCCTCATCGACTATCTGGAAAAGGGTAAAACTATTACAGGTGAATATTATTCATCGTTATCGAACCGTTTGAAAACCGAGCTGCAAGAAAAAACGCCGGCGATTGGCCCACAAGAAAGTCCTTTTCCATCACGACAACGCACCAGCACACACCTCAGCAGTTGTGGTCGCAGAATTAATGGAAATAGGATTCCAACTCGTTTCACATCCCCCCTATTCTCCAGACTTGGCTCCCTCGGACTACTATTTGTTCCCCAATTTGAAGAAATGGCTGGCGGGACAAAGATTTTCTTCAAACGAGGAGGTGATTGCAGACACTAATGGATATTTTGCAGACTTGGACAAATCCTATTATTCGGAAGGGATCAACAAACTAGAACATCGTTGGACGAAGTGTATAAGCCTAAAAGGAGACTATGTCGAAAAATAAAAAAGGTTTACCCCAAACACATAAGTAGTTTTTATTTTTGCACGGACTTTTCAAACCAGCCTCGTATATATATATATATATATATATATATATATATATATATATATATATATATATGTATATATATATATGTGGTTTTTTATTACATCCGTCGTCGGTTCCATCGCATCGTCTCGAGTTCCACAGCTTTCTGTTCCACCAGCCAACCTCCTGGAGTTCTTGGTTTGCCATGGATTCGTCGGCATCTTTCTTCCATATCTATTTTGCCCATCTGTCGTCTCTCACGTATTGGACGATAGGTTTCCCTTCTGTCGTGTTCAGAATAGTTCGTTCTACATTCATCCATTATCAGATGGCGTCAGTTGGGATATGTTCTAACCTTGATGTTAGACTGCTTTGTCTTCAAAAATCCATTTCGGCCATCATTTGATCTTTATCTCTTCTCGTCAGTTCCCATATCTCTGCAGCATAAGTGCAAATACCTTCAAAGATACTACCCTATATGATTTGATTTGATGAATTTGTCCTCCTAGTTATTTTGTTGCATACTTTTCTCCCTTGTCCTATTGTCTTAAGCATCTCTCCACTACTCGTACCATTAGAGGAAGTGACGCCTAAATATTTAAAGCAAGAGTAATTTTTAACCACAGATGTTACTATGTCAAGGTCATTTCAATAGTCTGCCCACTCTGTCGGCTTGCGACCGCTGTGTTAGCCTACGCTGGAGTATTAGGTATGTGAATACTTGGTATAATTCATCGTATTTTACCATGGCAACCCTTTATTTATTTTTTCTAGAATATATAAGCAAATAAGTAAATTTTTTGCCGTCTTTTACTTATCAGCTTCTCTTAGTACGAATATATGCAGTTTTAGATACGGCAGTGTTACATCGAGGACACTAGACGCTTAGGACACAATACCTTTTGGAAGTAAGATTCAATGCATTAATAATACACTGTTAAAATTACCGTTTTGCTTAGCTTTGAACTCATCCTGATAAATATGATAGGCCAGTGCATGAGCTTTTACGTGAGTATATGCACACAAGTACAGTCCTTCTTCGTCTAAGTTATAAGCAGGAGCAAGCTTGACGGTGATACCACTGCCTCTCCCATAACCTGAAAATTAGGAGAGTTTTTATGCAATATTCAGCTTTATGGTAATTACTAGCCTATACTACAAAAAATATAGCTATCGCTACAGAAGGACAAAGACGTGAAACAAAATTTCCCCGCAAAACAAAGCCGGCTGGTTACCGCTGCACAGTGGTAAACAAGAGAAAAAAATCTTAAATTTCAAAACACTTTTAAAAATTATTATTGTTAATTTTTATTGTAGTTTAAATCCCAAAAGTTTCTTAACTCGTTTTTTCCAGTAGCGTTCATAGAAGGGTCAAAATGGCCCCCAGTTTTCTCTAGTGAGCTCTGTTTTTTTTTTATGGGTCTAGCTCACGTGTTGCAGGGAAGTCCCTAAAGTGCTCCAGGAGCGGCACGAGTGCGGAAAAAGCGATTCACGTTGTTCTTGAATCGCTGTAAATTATACTCGGTGGGAAACACAGCGCTGGGCAAATTATTCCAAAGGGATGACGTTCTCCATATAAAAGATTGCTTAAAAAGCGTTGTACGCGGAGTAAGAAGCTGAACCTCATACGAATGCGAAGCACCAGCGCGACGTGTATTTCTAACATGCACGGCTTTGGGAGGAATTAAGCGGGCTACATCCTTCGAACACTTTCCATGAAAATACTTGTAGAACAGACTCAAGTCGCCAACCGTTCTTCGATGTTCCAGCGAATCGAGGCCGCCGGTCAATTCCGGGTCCCCAATCAGACGGACCGCTCTTCTCTGAACAGAATCCAACAAATGCAGTGTATGTTTGGGAGCGGAGCCCCAAACGTGGGAGCAGTATTCCATAGTTGGTCGAATTTGGGCTTTGTAAAGAATTAACAGTTGCTGTGGGGTGTAAAGCTTTCTGGTTCTAAATAATATTCCCAACTTTTGAGAAGCTCTCCTTGCTATGCCTGCAACATGTTCATGCCAAGACATATTTGCTCCCAAACTAACGCCCAACAAATTGAGCGACGATGCTAGGGGAATGGAGTGCCCCGACATAACTATGTCGGGTTCAGCAACGTTAACTTTTTTAGAAAAAACTGCCGCTTGGGTTTTTGTAGCGTTAAATTCCACTTGGTTACTGTCACCCCAAGATAGAATTTCTTCCAGGTCTTTGTTAAGTTGAACGACCTCCTGCTGTCTGCGGATATTCGCCTGAGCAGCCGATGTCCGAGCGTTCAAGGTGAATGAAGAGACAAGCGTACTGTCATCTGCAAAGCTATAGATTGGATTCCCGGTCTTTTCCAGCAGATCGTTAATGTAAATGAGAAAGAGAGTAGGAGACAGTATGGAGCCCTGGGGCACACCGGCGTTGATAGTGAGGGTGTTAGAAAGAAATCCGTCGACCGCCACTCGTAAAGAACGCTCTCTGAGGAAACATGAGAGCCACAAACAGAACCATTCAGACATACCATAAGAGCGTAACTTAGCCAACAGTCCATCGTGCCAAACACGGTCGAATGCCTTCGATATGTCAAGAGCAACCGCTCGAGATTCTCCAAAGTGTTCAATTGCGTTGTTCCAAACATGTGTTACATAAGTCAGAAGATCTCCTGTTGATCTATGTTTACGAAAACCATATTGGTGATCGCTAATAATATTGAATCGTTCAAGATATTTTAGAAGATGCTCATTGATAACCATTTCCATGACTTTCGATATTATTGAAAGCTGTGCGACTGGTCGGTAGTTATTTGGCAAGGTCTTCTTACCTTTTTTAGGTATCGGCTGAACCGTGGCACATTTCCAGCAGGACGGAAATATTCCCTTTCTGTAGGATAGGTTAAAAAGTCTACAGAAAACTGGTGTTAGTTCCCTTGCACAGTTTTTGAGAACTATGGCAGGTATTCCGTCAGCGCCAGAAGCCTTCTTGGTGTCTAGCTTCATTAAAATACGCTTTATGATGCGCTGTCTGAAGACAACATCAGGCATCCCTGACTGCAATATGGGAATAGTAGGTGGTGTTTTTCCTTGGAAATCGACAGTAGAATGTGAAGCAAAGAGTTCAGCCAACAAGTTCGCTCTCTCAACAGGTGTGGTTGCAATGAAATTATCTGGCCGTGTGAGTGGTGGTACGGTGGATTTGGTAAAATTTTGACTAACTGCCTTAGCGACTGCCCAAAAGGACCTGGGGTTGTTTGCTTTTTTTATCCAATCGTGTCCCGCTAATCTTTTGATGTCGTCCGTCCATCTTATCTGTGGTCTACCTCTGCATCTCTTATGTTTTCTAGGCCTTCATTCAACTATATGGCGTGTATATCTGTTATCATTCATCCTTGCGATATGCCCCGCTCTACTGCAGCGAATATGAGTACAGGGTGAGTCAACGATAGAGTAAAGTTTATTATCTCATGTGTTTCGGGAATAACGAAAAAATGTTAAATACAGTAGTTTTAGAGAATATTAAGGTGCACAGTTTAAAATTATTTTTCAGTATACAGGGTACTTCAAAAAAGTATGGCCAGTATAACATATATTTTTTTAAATGGAACATCATATTTTCTAATTTATTTTTAAATTCTACGTAAAATTTTATAACTTTTTTATTAAAACTGTTATATACCTAAACCTAGTAGTTCTTCTAATATTTCATTTTTTTTTAAATATACTAGTTTTCAGTTTTGTAAAAAATTGCCAGTAGCGCCATTGTTTCTGAAGGTGGGATATTCATAATTGGTACGATCGTTCTATAGACATGAAAAAAAAAAGATAAATGTAAAGAAATTTGAGTTAGATGCTACAGGATGTTCAAAATAAATTTATGCATTTCGACTATTTTAAATTCTGATAGATTTTATAAAACTCTCCAACTTTTCTTAAGTATGTCATATACCTATTTCTAATAGTTTCCGATTTCTTTGAAATTTTTCAATTTTTACCCTTGTTTTTAATACATTTACGCTATAACATCATAGCTGCCAAGACAAAACAAAAATGTAGGCATGGTCAAATTTTGACATGTCTATTAAGCAAATTAAAATAGTTTAATTTGTTGTAGTAAGTTACGTATAAAGGTAACAGTTATAGATTTTCCTAAAAATAAATTAATTGATATGGTTCCATTGCTCTTTGGCTTACTTGGAGTTTGTATATTATACTTTTATGTTTTTAATGCCCACGTTTCAGTGCCATATGTTAATACCGGCAGTACATATTGATCAAATACTCTTTTATTGTATTTGGGATGTCAAATTTAAATGTGGATTGTAACTTTCCGAACGCGGGACAAGCTAACGAGACTCTTCTATCCAAGTCCCGTTAAACTAGTTTTTGATATTTCGATTTTTTGTCCTAAACATATGAATGTTTGTACCGTCCCTATTCTTTCACCTTCTATTAATTTCCTGGCTGTTATCTTCAGTTTTGTTGTTCGAATATCCTGTTGTGGTGAAGTTTATTTTAAGACCTATTTTTCGAGAATTATTATTTAATTTCATCAGCATTTCTTTTGATTCTTCTTTTCTGTTGGCAATCAAAGTGACAACATCTACTAACATTAAGTGATTTAATTGTCGTTTTCCTTATTTTCCCACTTTAGCGATTTAAACATGTCTTTGTCAACGTGAAGAGCTTTGGGGATATTAAGTCGCCTTGTCTAATGCTTCTTTTTAATTTTGATTTTATTCTTATTTTCTTCAAGCATTATTTGTAATGTGGCATATATATATATATATATATATATATATATATATATATATATATATATATATATATATATATATAACATGTGTTTGTCAACGTGAATAGCTTTGGGGATATTAAGTCGCCTTGTCTAATGCTTCTTTTAATTTTGATTTTATTCTCATTTTCTTCAAGCATTATTTGTAATGTGGCATATATATATATATATATATATATATATATATATATATATATATATATATATATATATATATATACAGGGTTACAGGGAAAGTCGTCCTAGATAATTAAGGACGTTATAGTTCAGGTCGTTCCTGACCGATTTGATTCTATGACATGATGTCCTAAACTTAACAGTTTTCGAGATATTGAAGTTTAAAGATTTTCTAAAAAAAACATGTTTTTTTTTTTGCTTTTATATCGATTTTTTTTATTAGAGGTTCTCGAGTACGATTTTTTGGTTATTTTTAGTTAGTCTGTATGTCAAATATCAAAAATCATCAAAAACATTGGAACTAACTAGTTACTAACAGTTTCAAATGGCGGCTTGTTAATGTTTCTAAATTACGAATTTTTACCAAGTGTTTCCTAATTTAAATCAATAAAGAGAAAAAAAAATGTACGGAAGTTATTCTGCAAATTATTTTAAAAACTTTTACGTCTTTTTAGCTATCAAAAAAGGTATAATATTAGGAGTTTAATAGGAAAACTGTACACAGAATGACACCTAAAGCGGACTCGGGTAGCAAAAGGTAAATTTTTAGTTCTAGGTGAAAATACGAAAAATAAACAAATAAAACAAAAAACCTTGCAATTTAATATTTTTTATTAATTATAATTCATGTTCTATATGGTCGCCCCTATTTCTAACACAAATTCTCATTCTTTTTCTTAAATTACTTTTCACAACGCTGGTTGTGAGGTGCCGCCTCATTTCGTCAGCCGCATCAATTATTTTTTGTCTTAGGACATCCACGTTTTCGATAGGAGTTATCTGGTCGTATACGAGACTTTTCATGTGACCCCACACATAAGAATCCATCGGTGTTAGGTCTGGGCTTCTCGCCCGCCAAGGTATGGGTCCGCCTCTTCCAATCCATTTGTTGGGATAATTGTCATTGAGCCATGCACGAACACTTCCTCTGTAGTGAGCTGGGCAGCCATCGTGTTGAAAGTACATGTTTTGTCTCAAACAAATAGGTAGTTCTTCCATCAAATTAGGTAAATCGTTCCGTAAGAAATTGTCGTATTCCTCGCCATTCAAATTATCTGGCAGGAAGAATGGCCCAACCAAAAAATTTGAAATTATACCCATCCACACATTTAAGCTGAATCTTGTTTGTGATCCTTTCGTTCTTTTTTTGTTTGGGTTGCCTTCCTCTTTAGAAGCCCAATAGTGGGCATTGTGGTAGTTTGTAAGACCGTCTTTGTCGAATTTCGACTCGTCAGTCCATAGTATTTTCTTAAAAAAGATGCATCTTCGACATCGGTATTTAGCATAAATCTGCAGAATTCTAATCGTCGCAATGGATCCCCTTCTTCAATGACTTGCGCGGGCGTATAGTGGTAAAGGTGTTGCCCAACAGTATGCATTACAATCCATACCTTCCACTGCGAAATACCAAGCTGTTGTGCGATAACATTTGTAGATGTGGTTGGGTCCACCTCAAAGAGACGTCGTATTTCGTTTTCTTCGTCTTCGTCAAAGATACATGGTCGTCCCATGTCAGTCCGCCGTCTTTGTACGGAACCAGTTTCTCGTAGTCTTCCATAAGTTCCATCAAAGACGCTAACATCAGGTACACGACGAGTAGGATATCGCAGTATGTATTCATCACGGGCACGCGACGACACTCCTTCGCAAAATCCGTAACACATTAGGATGTCAGCATATTCCTCGTTGGTATATGTTGCCATATTCACAAGCGGAGATCAAAATCCAGTTACGAGCCAATTCACACAGTCAGAAGATGAAACACAGATATTTTTGAAAAGCACGGTATAGCACATCTACCACGGACGAATCGCATGAGCAGACTAAAAATCATTCAATAATGTTTAGTGAACAGAAAATGTCACTCGCACAGAGAGTACCCCGACCGGAAAAAATGCTTACCCAACCCTTTTCACTGTTTGAAGGTGCAGGTAGTAAACCGGTAATTGGTAGTATCTAAATTCTATTATTATGTTACTCTACATTTGGGCCTATTGAAATCTCATTTTCTTAGAATTTTCAATAAATCCAGTAGATATTATGCCGTTTTAGATAGCTAAAAAACGTAAAAGTTTTTAAAATAATTTGCAGAATAACTTCGATTCATTTTTTTTTTCTCTTTATTGATTTAAAGTAGGAAACACTTGGTAAAAATTCGTAATTTAGAAACATTAACAAGCAGCCATTTGAAACTGTTAGTAACTAGTTCAAATTTTTTTGATGATTTTTGATACTTGACATACAGACTAACTAAAAATAACCAAAAAATCGCACTCGAGAACCTCTAATAAGAAAAAATCGATATAAAAGCAAAAAAAACATGTTTTTTTTTTTAGAAAATCCTTAAACTTCAATATCTCGAAAACGGTTAAGTTTTAGGACATCATGTCATAGAATCAGATCGGTCAGAAACAACCTAAACTATAACGACCTTAATTATCTAGGACGACTTTCTCTGTAACCATGTATATATATATATATATATATATATATATATATATATATATATATATATATATATATATATATGTGTATATATATATACATATGTATATACAGTGTGACAATTTAAGTCCGCGTCACATGGGATTTTTTTAAAATAATTTAGCCCAGATCTGGTTATGGCATCCATTTCTGCGTAAAATAATATCAGAAATAAAGTATAGTAAGTCATTTTTACGCATGACATCACCTGTCAAAAATTCCATTTTCGTAAAAATTTTTGAAAAAAACGTAGAATTTGGCCAAATTTTAAAAGGACAAAATCGTTTATTTTGTGATTCTAGATCTGTTTGTCAAATTTCAACGGCCTACTACGATTTTGAATTTTTGGCAGTTTTTTGACATTTCGGCAATTGTTTTTCATCTTGATTTACTTCAACCTTATTTAAATCATTTAATTTGTCAAAAACTAGGCACCTATAATCTATTTAAGAACAAAATAAAGTCGTGTCCATAATTTTTTTATAGAATATTAAAATTCACACATTATCATGATTCATATTTGATGCAAAGTTCGATTAGCTTCTGTTTTTAAATAGAAAAATGTTTCTCGCTTACGTATTTTTATAGTGAACACACTTAAACGTATGTAAATTAACACAAATCTTACATTTTGATCTTTTTAGTAATGCATTTAAATTTTTAACAATGTGCTTTATCCTATTTGTTTCTTTCATACTTCAGCTAAAACCACTTTTTAGATCAATAATACACTTTAGATTCTAATTAGCAACCGTAATAAAAATATTACACATCTTCTAGTTATTAATTTGGCAGTTACGCGTTAATAATACCACCGAAAAATTACATTAAAATGCTTTCGGTGTCATTGTTGACGTAACTGCTAATTTAAAATAAATCCAGCCATATTTTAGTCGTGGCTATCAAATTTAACGTTCGCAAAATTAGAAAGACCCTTTATGGTTGCGCCGATTTCCGCCTGAAAACTTACCTTCTACAGGAAAAAGAGCTAAACAGAGAAATTAACACGCTAAGTAAAACTCGATATTTCTATGCGATTATTAATAGTAGCCCCTGGAAACAATTGAGAACTAGAAATCGCAATATGGTGTAAGCTGTCAAATATTTAGTTAGCAATTCAAAGTAGAATGGAAAGAAACGGATGGTGTCACAACATGCTTTCTCTTCAAGAAAAAATTGAAATTGTTTTATCGTGTGGGGAAAATACACCTCATCGCACTATTGCAAATGTTTTTAACGAGCGTCATCCTGAAAAAAACTTGCAGCAATCTACTGTGAGCCGAATTATAAAAAAATTTAAATCGACTGGATCTGTGGGAAATGTTTTCCGAAAAAATCATGTTGCACATAAACATACCGAAGATACTGAGTTAGATGTGTGCTCATGGTAAGTGTAGTGGAAGAAGGCAAAACCAGTGTTAGAATTATTTCGAAGTCTAAACCGGAGATCGACAGGGAAAGTGTGTGTAAAATTTTACACAAAAATAAATTTAAACCATACAAACCGAAATTGACAAACACTCTACAGGATAGAGATTTTAATATTCGGTTGTTATTTTCATTCTGGTACCAAGGATAAATAGAAGAGGACTCCTTATTTCCGTACGTTTTATGGACTAATGAAGCCACGTTTACTTCTAACGGAGTAGTAAGTTCACAGAATAGTCAATGGTGGGCCCAAGAAAATCCAAACTTCATAATTGAGTGTCGTCACCAATATTTGTTTAAAACTAACGTTTGGTGTGGCATTGTAAATGACCAAATAATTGGGCTATATTGTTTTATACATAATTTAAACTCACAACGATATTTAGATTTTTTAAATAACGAAATTTTCGAAGTTCTGGACAACATGACTGTGGATCTAAGATATGCTCTATGGTATCAATTAGATGGTGCACTAATACACAATACTTTGCAAGTACGAAACACTTTAGATGAACTATTTCATTGCAGGGTCATTGGGCGAGATCAGGATAATTGTTGGCCACCTCGATCGCCCGACATCACCCCATTGGATTTCTATTTATGGAGTTATCTCAAACAAAAAGTATACAAGTTTAGACCATTTAGAGATATCGATCATCTAGAAACTATAATTAGGTTCAGGAGATACCTCCCGAGTTTATGAAAAATTCCGTCAAAGAAATTTCTAGAAGAACCATTCGTTGCATTGAACGAAACGGTGGACACACCGAAATGTAGAATATTGCAATATGCGTGTATTTGATACAAAGTATTTATTTAATAGGTTAAAATAGCCAATTGTTAATTTAGCCTTTATAGAAAGAAACATTACATTGTTGAAACTTTAAATACATTATTAAAAAGATCAGAATGTAAGATTTGTGTTATTTTCCAAACGTTCAAGTATGTTCACTATCAAACTACGTAAGGGAGAAATATTTTTCTATTTAAAAACAAAAGGTAATCGAATTTTGCATCAAATATGATTCATCATAATGTGTGAATTTCAATATTCTATAAAAAAATTATAGACTCGACTTCATTTTGTTCTTAAATAAATTATGGGTGCCTAGTTTTTGACAAATTAAATGATTTAAATAAGGTTGCAATAAATGAAGATGAAAAACAATTGCTGAAATGTCAAAAAACTGCCAAAAATTCAAAATTGTAGTAGGCCGTTGAAATTTGACAAACAGATCTAGAATCACAAAATAAAGCATTTTGTCCAATAACTTTTTTTAAAATTTGGCCAAATTATACGTTTTTTCTTTTTTAAATTTTTACGAAAATGTCATTTTTGACAGGTGACCTCATGCGTAAAAATGTCTTACTATACTTTATTTCTGATATTATTTGAAGCACAAATGGATGCCATAACCAGATATGGGCTAAAGTGATTATTTAAAAAAAATCCCATATGATGCGGACTTAAATTGTCATACTATATATATATATATATATATATATATATATATATATATATATATATATATATATATATATATATATATATATATATATACTAAGTTGGGAATGTGGAATCTTTGGCACAATGATACTACTCAGTATATATCACCACTACACCAAACACTTTATTTTTGCACTCGACGCGCGTTTCGCTAACCATGTTAGCTTCATCAGGAGCGATGATTGACTAAAGCTAAACTACAAATCTACCATATTTATACTTAGCCTAACCTTTGAATTACTCAAGCGGAACTAATGACATAGGCAAGGCCATCAGTTCCGGTCAAGTAACCAGTAGAGGTGACTATAAGGAATAGGCCCTCTGTCTTTATTTAAACTACTTTTACATTTTTTGATTTCCATACTTTCGTATGCGTTCAACAATCTTCTATCAGATACATTTTTTATCAATCTTAGATTATCTAATGTTACAGTATGATCAGCTTCAAGGGCATGTTCGGCAATGCTAGACTTTTCTGTTCTATTGTATTTTAAGTGTGCTAAGTGTTCTTTAAATCTTGTTTTAACTGATCTTTTAGTTTACCCAACATACTTTTTGTCACAATCATTACAACTAATTTCATAAATTCCACTTTTCTCACAATTAGGAATCTTATCTTTGGGATTTCCTAAGATATTCCTCAGATTGTCTGATGACTTATAGACTAAGGTGAGGCCTACCTTATTAAATACCTTATCGAGTCCCTTGCTATATTTCGGATTATATGGGATGGAGACATACTTGGTGTTATTTTCTTCGCGTGTAAAAAAGGTAGAATTCTGAATATTAAACCTAAACTTATGTCTATTTATTAGCTTATTTACTAAGTCATCGTCATAACCATTAACTCTAGTTATATTTCTAATACGATTAATGTTTACTTTAATAAAGAAAGACAGAGGGTCTATTCCTTATAGTCCCCTCTACTGGTTACTTGACCGGAACTGATGGCCTTGCCTATGTCATTAGTTCCGCTTGAGTAATTCAAGGGTTAGGCTAAGTATAAATATGGTAGATTTGTAGTTTAGCTTTAGTCAATCATCGCTCCTGATGAAGCTAACATGGTTAGCGAAACGCGCGTCGAGTGCAAAAATAAAGTGTTTGGTGTAGTGGTGATATATACTGAGTAATATATATATATATATATATATATATATATATATATATATATATATATATATACATCAAACAGAAAACTAAACTTACCAAAATAGCACGTACTCTGAGGCTCATTAAGTGTAACCCAGTATTTAACATATTCCCCAAAATATGTAAAACATGTTCTGGCATACTCGCCAAAATATGGGACGATTTCGGGATTGGTCCAACCACCATATTCGAATAGATAAAGTGGGAGATCCCAGTGGTATAAAGTAACGATTGGTTCAATTTCATTTTCTTTAAGAAGCTAAAAAACAAAATAAAGTTAGAAGAATATTTCCTGTGAGTCGAGATATCTATACCATGTTCTCTTTAAGTGATGGGTATGCCCAGTAATGCGAAAAAATTATAAACAAATCATCCCGTATTGGAACTGATAATAAATTAATGACAGTTAAGTGTAGAACCAGCTCTGTCTAAGACCAGTTCGTTGCTTGCACCTGGAGTTATTAAGTAATTTATAACTATTTTCATTGATTTACTCCTGGTAATCCTTCTTGGTAACTCAGTTTAACTTTCTAGCAGGACTTGAAATAAGGGAGGCTATATATTTTCCCTGCAGGCTCTTCTACAAAGATATGAACCGAGAGACAGATATCGTTTTTATTGACGTTTTTAAAGCTTTCGACAATTTCAAACATGAAAACTCATGCAGGTACTAAAAGCAACAAATATAGTTGAAAAATGCATAAGAATCATTACAAACTTTTATTGGTGGTAAAGGGCGACAATAAAAATGGGGGAGCACTCTTCAGAAGAAATCGAGCTGTGTCGATGGGTACGCCAGGGCCGTGTTTTCACTCCAACTTTTTTTAATCTCTATTTTGAGGGAATATTTCGCGAAGCGCTGGAAGGTCAAATAGGGATAAATGTTAATGGAGTACCTATAAATAGTATAGGATATGCCGATGATACTGCCGTTGTTGACAAAGATTTAACACACTTGCAGCAGTTAGTAACAAAGGTTAAAGAACCATCTGAACAATTCCGATTGATTCTAAACATTTCAAAAACATGTACATGATTGGAGCGAAGCAGAGAAACTTATTATAAATGGTAAAACAGTACAGTAAGATCAGAATTTTAATTATTTGGGTACTACTGTATATAACACTTGGGATTATAAAGGAGAAGTGCTATGTAGAATCGAAAAAGGTAAAGCACTATTTTTGCGGATGAAAAAACTTTTCCTTGCCAGTGATTTAAACCTAAAGTTTAAAATCAAAATAGTCTAGTGCTATTTTCTCTCTATTTTGATGAATGCTTTCGAAATGTAGAAATACAGGCGAATCTTTAAAGTCACATAGACACAGCATACCACAAGTGAAGAGGTCTTAAGGAGAATGGGCAAAGATAGAGAAATCGTCCTAATACTGAAAACAAGAAAGATTTAATATCTAGGACACGTAATATAACACAACCACACAAGGAAAACCACAAGCAAGCCGAGAACCCGATAGACGACGCCATTCGGGGATAAAAAAAAATTGCGCGATTGGTTCGGGCTAAGTTCAACTCAGCTATTTCGAACTGCCGGCCGTTAACAAAGTTAGACTCGCCTTGCTGATAGCCAGTGTCCGTAACGAATGAGGCACGGTTTTAAGAAGAAGAATCCTTTTATCTATACTAACTGAACTAGTCAAGCAGTACGTCAGAAAGCTTTAGAGGAGCCGGTCAATAGCGTACATCGTCATAAGTTTTATTCGAATTTGTAGAATCAGGAAAATCTTATTGGTTTGCTATATATCAATATACAATTTTGATATTCGATCAAGTTTAAGTAGCTTTACCATTTGAATCCATTCTAGTTCAATAACTTTTTAAATTCAATTCAACAAATGCAACGATAATCTATTAACTTTGAGTTATTAACTAATTACTGCACCATTGACATAGACGTAGCATGGGCTTAGTTTTTTCACACTCTTATCAAAACTAATTGATTAATTATCTGTTACTGTTTGGTATTGTGGTAGAACCGGTGGCGCCGCACAGTGTGGCCATTCGAGTAGTGTTGTTTCAAGAATACCTACAGGTCTCAGGATTCATCCATTTTAAGTATATATTTTTTTAAATAATTTTGATCAAATTTCGGAGAGATCTTTGGAGCCCGTTTAAAAAAAAACGTAACCTAATCTAGCCTAACATAATTAAATTAAATATAAACTTCTAATATAATTCTTCAAATACAATTTGATGTCATACAAGTAACAGATCATCAAAATAATTTCATTCCCACATATAAAGAGTATATTTACAGAATAATTTTAAAGTAACACAAGGCAAGATATTTTGTAACATTAATTTTTTGATTTTAAGAAGGTTTTAAGAATAATTATAAACCTTTTTTCATAAAATTATTGAGATTATTTTTGAAGTCTCTTAAACTGGTACACCCCCTAACATGTACAGGCATGTTACAAAAGTATGGAAATCATAAAATGTAAAAGTAGTTTAAATAAAGACAGAGGGCCTATTCCTTATAGTCCCCTCTGCTGGTTACTTGACCGGAACTGATGGCCTCGCCTATGCCTTTAGTTCCGCTTGAGTAATTCAAGGGTTAGGCTAAGTATAAATAGGGTAGATTTGTAGTTTAGCTTTAGTCAGTCATCCTCCTGATGAAGCTACCATGGTTAGCGAAACGCGCGCCGGGCGCAAAAATAAAGTGTTTAGTGTAGTGGTGATATACACTGAGTAGTGTCATTGTGCCAAAGATTCCACATTCCCAACTTAAAAGAAAAGTTACTGGATACTCGTGAAAAGAAGAAAAGCTTCGTAGCAATTTTCCTATAAATATATGAATAGTAACTTTTATATTTTAGATAAGAGTCAATAAAAGAGCCTAAGTATTTTATTTCTGAAAGAACTTCTAGTTTTTGGTGGTTAATAAAAATATTCACATTTTTCAAATTAATTTGTGAAAACCGATATTTAGAAGTTAGAATCATTGCTTTAGTTTTACTGACATTTAGTTTTAATCTATTGACGTTTAAGTATGATTCAATTGTTCTTAGCTGCAAATTGAGCTTGCAGATAGAGACATTTAATAGTTTGTCAACAGTAGAAATTAATATGTCATCCGCAAAAAGGCTTATGAATTCAGAGTCGATAAAATGATTAATGTCATTTAGACATACCACAAAAAGAAGTGGTCCAAGGACGCTCCCCTGTGGGACACCGAAGTTATTTGGAATTTTCGTTGTCGTGCAACTATTAATTTTAGTCATCTGTTTACGATTACGTAATATTTTAGTTTATTACCAGGTGTACAAGTATGAAATGAGGATTTTTTTCTAAAAAAACATGTTAAATTCGGAAGAATGATAAAAAGTGCTTTATTCAAAGTATGCTCCATCGCTTGTTATAGATTTTTCCTAACTTTGGGGTAATTTGTGAATACCACGCCAGTAAAAATCTTCCCCTTTTGCTGCGAACCATTCATCGAGCCATTTTTTCACATCTTCGTACAAACAAAAGCGCTGCTCAGCAAGTGCTTGACCCATCGATGCAAACAAGTGGTAATCGGAGGAGTGGTGAGTAAGCCGCATGGCGTAGAACCTCCCAGCTGAGTGCTTCCAACGTGTCGCGAACTGGTTTTGCCGTATGTGATGGAGAATCTCGAGCGGTTGCTCTTGACATATCCAAGGCATTCGACCGTGTTTGGCACGATGGGCTGTTGGCTAAGCTACGTTCTTATGGTATGTCTGAAAAGTTCTGTTTGTGGCTCTCATGTTTCCTCAGAGAGCGTTCTTTGCGAGTGGCAGTCGACGGATTTCTTTCTAACACCTTCACTATCAACACCGGTGTACCCCAAAGCTCCATACTGTCTCCTACTCTCTTTCTCATTTATATTAACGATCTGCTGGAAAAGACCGAGAATCCAATCTACAGCTTTGCAGATGACAGTACACTTATCTCTTCATTAACTTTGAACGCTCGGACATCGGCTACTCAGACGAATATTCGCAGATAGCAGGAAGTCATTCAACTTAACAAAGACCTGACCCCGACATAGTTATGTCGGGGCACTCCATTCCCCTAACATCGTCACTCAAATTGTTGGGCGTAAATTTGGGAGCAAATATGTCCTGGCATGAACATGTTGCAGGCATAGCAAGGAGAGCTTCTCAGAAGTTGGGAATATTATTTGGAACCAGAAAGCTTTACACTTCACAACAACTGTTAATTCTTTACAAAGCTCAAATTCGACCAATATGGAATACTACTCCCATCTTTGAGGCTCAGCTCCCAAACATACACTGCATTTGTTGGATTCTATTCAGAGAAGGGGGGATTCTGGAATCTTTGGTTCGTCTGATTGGAGACCCGGAACTGACAGGTGGCCTTGATTCGCTGGAACATCGAAGAACGGTTGGCGATTTGAGCCTATTCTACAAGTATTTTCATGGAAAGTGTTCGAAGGATGTGGCCCGCTTAATTCCTCCCAGAGCGGTGCATGTTAGAAGTACACGTCACGCTAATATTTCACATCCGTACGAGGTTCAGCTTGTTACTCCTCGTACAACGCTTTTATATGGAGAACATCATCCCTTTGGAATAATTTGCCCAGGACTGTGTCTCCCACCGAGTACAATTTACAGCGATTTAAGAACAACGTGAATCGCTTTCTCCGCACACGTGTCGCTCCTGTAGCGCTTTAGGGACTTCCCTGTAGCACGTGTGCTAGACCCATAAGAAAAAAAAAAAATTGTCATGAAGAAAAATGACTTTGTGTTGCCTCTTTCGGTATTCTGGCCTATTTTCAAGCAGTGAACGGTTCAAAACGGTCAACTGTTGTGGGTAACGTTTAGTATTAACCGTTTCCCCAGATTTTAACAGCTCATAATAGACCACGCCCCTCCTCTCCCATCAAACACAGACCATCGCCTTTCTGCCAAAGTGATTCGGTCTTGCGGTCGATGTGGATGGTGCGCTTGGGTCTACCCATGATTTTTTGCGCTTGAGTTTTCCAAAATAAATCCACTTTTCATCCCCTGTAACTATACGATGCAAAAACGACTTCCTTTTTTTCCGAGCGAGCAAAATGTCACACGTGTTTTTGCGCTTTTCCATTTGCCTGTCGTTTAACTCATGTGGTACCCATCTACCGGCCTTCTGAATCTTTCCCATCTCTCATAGCTGATTGGAAACAGCTTGTTGACTAACGCCCAATTGCTCGGCGAGTTTGTTTTTGTGTTTGCGAATCATCTTCGTCCAACAATGCTTGCAATTCCACATCTACGTATTTTTTGGCGGTTTTCCACGTTCCTTGTGTGCAACATCGAAGTCGCCACTTTTGAAATGCTGAAACCATCGTTCACACATATCTTGCGATGGAGCATGTTCACCATAAGCTTCTCGAAGTAATCGGTATGATTTAACAGCAGTTTTCTTCAAATGAAAACAAGAGATTAATGCTGTCCGCGAATGCTCTTTGTTCGGTATAAATTTCGACATATTGAACACAACAACACAACACTATGCACACAATTTATCACTCGTGCGCGTCACTTGTTGATGACACAGCAGTGTCAAATCTTTATAGCACAAACTGCATTGGTGCACCATCTGTTGTCTGAAATCCACATTTCGTACTTGTACACATGGTAATCAAAATGTTATGGTCAACAGTTTCAAAAGCATTGCGAAAATCTAGAAAAGCAGCCGCAATATAGTTATTGCTGTCAATAAAGTAAAATAATGAAAAGTTAGGAAATTAAAAGTAATAGTTTCTGAATCTGAAAGCCTTAAATATAACCCAACATAAGTTTGGTTAAGTCGTGTTAGGTTGATTTAGGTTATGTTGGGTTGTATTGAAGGCTTTTAGATTCAGAAACTATTACTTTTATTTCCTGATTGTTCTTTATTTTACTTAATGTTAGCATAGATTAGGTTATGTTGGGTTAAGTTTTTTTTTTATTCAGGCTCCGAAGATCTCTTTGAAATTTGATCAGGATTATTTAAAAAAAAAGATTCAAAATGGATGAATCCTGAGACCTGCAGGTATTTTTTAAGCAACACAACTCGAATGGTCGCACCGTGCGTCGCCTTGTAGACTTATTTTATTTTGAACTCACCAAACGTCAACGAGGTTAGTCGGACCCATCGTTACCGTTGGCTGCGGTTTGGGCTTAGCCTCAGCAATCTATGGTTATTTGCTATAAAGTTTATGGGTCTTCAGGTAACAATATTAATACATTACCCTTTAATTTTTGCAGAAGTTGCTTTTGCCGTTTGTAAGCCGTAGCGTAATACATCACGATAATATCAGCTATTAAATTAGAATTTTTGAAGTATTTTTCGATCGATTTAAATTCAAAGGCCTAATTCATAATGCGGTAAATACTACGTATAAGATGACTCTTAATTTAGATTCAATATTTGTTATTATTGCTATCCTCCGTTGGGATTCTGGAATCTTTGGTTGGACTTTACATAACCACTACACCAAACACTTTATTTTTACACTCGGTGCCCGTCTCTCTAACCATGTTGGCATCATCAGGATGCGAACCAGTCTTCGACAACATTTGTTACTTTTTTAAATGATATTTGTGTCCTATCAAACGTTTTTTTCAGTTTTAGGAATAGGTAATAATCCGACGGTGCTAAACTAGTGAAATATGGAGGATGATCAATGAGTTCTAGACCTAATTCGTTTCTTTCTTCGCAAGATTAACAGGGATTTGTGAGTAAGCGTATTATCCTGCAGAAACAGCACCCCTTTAGACACTTCTCAGAGATTTTCCATAAATTTTTCTCCAATTATATTTTCGCCATGTCCGAGGTAAAATGCAAGAAGTATCTCATCCTTGTTCCGGCAGTAAGAACTCGTCCTGCTGATTTCTATAAGTGAAAGTTCTTGGGATAAGGTGAGCCAGCATGGTTCGATTCGTTCAACTGTTTTCTTTGTCTCTGGATCATAATGATAAAACTATGTTTCGTCCACAGTTACTATTTGATCCCAAAGTTTGATGAATCCTCTTCAAAACAGCTATAAATTAACTTGGATATTGTGACTCTCGGTCGGCGTACTGAGGGCCAAGAATCTGAATTTTCGTTCAAAATTGTTTAGAGCCCTCAATTATTAACGAAATTAGATTTTTTTTTTAAATACTTGTAAGCGTATTCCGAACAAACGTAAGGAAGCTGATTTGCAAAATATAACCTCAACATTTTTTAAAATTGCATAAAGCAACACAGAACCGGGAGGTGTGATTTCGAAGTTCACGTGATTTCAAGTCTACGTATTCAAAACTGCCTCATGGGGAGTTTCTAGGGTAGCTGAATCTATTTTCTGGATCATTTTTATTATATGCACCCTTTTGAGGTGTGAAAATAGGGGTTAGAGGGGGAGAAATTACGATATTCTCCTGAATTAGAGTATCGCGTTAAAAACTGGTTCTTCGGAGGTTTCAGGGGTGGCTGAATTTATTTTCGGTGTCATTTTGATCATACGAACCCTTTTGAGAACCTAACGCGGATTTACAATGACAGTGCAAATCTCTGTATTGGTGGTTAAGAACAGATTAGGAAGACTGTCGAGCTCTCCATCTCGATGAGCGATCCGTACTGGATAATCGATAAGCTGAGTAAAGCTACAACTGATTGAGAACGATTCAGCTTCACGACCTTTTCGTCGATAGTATTTGAATACTTAAGCCAGTTGACGTTGTGGACATTAAAGTCGCCCAGGATGACAATTTTGGCATTTGCATAGTTAATCTGTAAATGATCGATGGTGTCTACAAGAGAAGCGAAAAGTATTCTAAAATTAGTATCACTTGGTGGTTGATAGACGCAGCAGATAAACCTTGTGATTTGTTTCGGGCTCCAGAGCCTCCTCTCGTTGGCAGGAGAGATCGGTTCTGGCTGGAGATTATATGATAATGCTACTATTGATGTTATTCTTGTTCTTCTTAATTAACCGTTTCCTGACGAAGATTAGCGATCCAAATGGCTAACATAGTCCTGGAAACTGCAGGTCTAAAATATATATTGATGCACAGCATCCCTTTAGACACTTCTCAGAGATTTTCCATAAATTTTTGGCAAAGTTTAGTTAATGATGAGGAATAATATTCTCCAATTACTGTTTTGCCATGTCCGAGGTAAAATGCAAGAAGTATCACATCCTTGTTCCAAAAAACGGCTTGTCCTGCTGATTTCTATAAGTGAAAGTTCTTGGGATAAGATGAGCCAGCATGGTTCTACTCGTTCAACTGTTTCTTTGTCTCTGGATCATAATGATAAAGCTATGTTTCGTCCATAGTTACTATTTGATCCCAAAGTTTGATGAATCTTCTTCAAAACAGCTATAAATTAACTTGGATATTGTGACTCACAGTCGGCGTACTGAGGGCCAAGAATCTGATTTTTCGTTCAAAATTATTTAGAGCCCTCAATTATTAACGAAATTAGAATTTTTTTTTAAAATACTAGTAAGCGAATTCCGAACAAACGTAAGGAAGCCGATTTGCAAAATATTCAGCTTAATGACCTTTTCATCGACAGTATTGGAATACTTAAGCCAGTTGATGTTGTGGACATTAAAGTCGCCCAGGATGGCAATTTTGGCATTTACATAGTTAATCTGTAAATGATCGATGGTGTTTACAAGAGAAGCGAAAAGTATTCGAAAGGTAGTATCACTTGGTGGTTGATAGAGGCAGCAGATAAAGCTTGGGATTTGTTAAGTAGTTATTTTTAACGAGATAACATCAATGTTTCGTGGTACAGAGCCTCCTCTCGTTGGCAGGAGAGATCGATTTTGGCTGGAGATTATATGATAATGCTACTTTTGATGTTATTCTTCTTCTTCTTAATTCGCCTTGGCGACCCAAATGGCTAACATAATCTTGGATACTGCAGGTTTAAAAATATCTATTGATCAGCAATTAAATCATCTTAAACCATCTTTTAACTAGGAATTTTGACGTCTTCCAATCGATCTTTTTCCTTGTATTTTGCCTTCGATAACCAGTCTCAGCAAGTCATAATTTGCTCCCCTCATTATAGGATCGATATAACTAGTTTTTCTTTCCTTTATAGTCAGGAACAGTTCCGTGGATTTGCTTATTCGCTTAAGTATTTCAGGATTTATTACTCTATCCACCCATGATATCTGTAGAATCCTTCTACTAGGATGGCTGGCTATTAATTAGTGTTCCCACATATTTAAAAGACAAAACCTGCCGAATTCCTTGTCCATTAACCAGAAGGTTTGCATCAATTTATGATTTTGAAAACACAACCAGCCTGGTCTTTGTTATATATATATATATATATATATATATATATATATATATATATATATATATATATATATATATATATATATATATATATATGTAGTCCAAATTGCTCACTCCACGAATTATGAGATTCATCATGTTCTACGGATCGGGTAAATCATCAGCGACAATAATGGTGTCGTTTGCATAAAGGGTGTCCCAAAATTCACGCAAGAAGTAATTTTGATAGAAAACACAGGTTTTTAATTAAAAATTGTAAAATTTTTATATGATTCATAAAATATACAGTGTAGGGTTATGTATGGAATAACATATCGGGTAAATTGCCTTCACGGCTTTGCTGGCATATACGCACTCTTTTGTCGAAATTTTCCATGACCGTTTTACATAAATGTGGTTGAATTTGTTGATTCAGCGCTTAATTTCCTCCTTCAAGTCGTGGATGGTCGTAGGCTTGTTGGCATAAATCTTAGACTTTAAAAAACCCCAAAGAAAAAAGTCCAACGGCGTTACATCGCATGATCTGGGCGGCCAATTCTGATCACCAAAACGGGATATTACACAATCAGGAAATAACTCATGCAGTAATTGAATTGTTTCTCGGATTGCACATGCCATGGCACCGTTTTGTTGAAACCACATGTCGTCCACATCCATATCTTGCAATTTAGGCACAAAAAGTGGATTATCATATCGCCATAACGATTACCATTAACTGCTATTGCCTGGCCAAACGCATTTTCGAAGAAGAATGGTCCGATGATGCCTCCAGCCCAAAATCCGCACCAAACAGTGACACGTTGTGGATGCATTTGTTTCGCAACAGTCACTTCTGGATTGTCTGAACCCCAAATGCGACAATTTTGTCGATTAACGAAGCCATCAAGATAGAAATGAGCCTCATCGATGAAAAATCAGTATCCACTTGTTGTTGATCCATAATCCATTTAATGAACTCTCTTCGTTGTGCGTGATCAGCAGGCTTCTTGAGTCAATTGAACTTTGTAAACATGAAGATGCAAATCTTTCGACAGAATACGCTGTAGAGAGCTCCTCGAAAAGTCCAATTTTTGACCACGGTGCCGAATTGATGTTCCTGGAGTCTAAGCAACACTTTCACGCACTCCTTCAATATTTTGTTGACGGCGGCTAGAGCGTTTAAGATCAGTTTCCCTGAATTTTTCAATTAATCAGTTCACAGTTGGTGAGGTTAAATCACTATTCCGACAATATTTTGTACAAAAATTCTGAACTGTGGGTGCCAAACTTTCATTATTTTTAAAATATTGCTCAACAATGAAAACATGTTGTTCTTTCGTGTAACGCTTCATTTTTAATAACCCTGAACTGTCAGCTGTCATGCAGTGTTTTTGTTTTGTTGGCAACACTTTACCATTCAAATCTTATGTGAATTTTGGGCCACCCTTTATTTTAGGTTGTTAATCATGATGCCATTCGCTTTAATACCCTTGTATGTGGGCTAGAGCTTCTTTGAAAACAATACTCAGAATAAAGATTGAAGGCTTTATTTAATTTGATTTTTATTTTCGATGTCTGATGCAATACAAACCGGATATGATGTTGATCTCTTGATTAAAATCCGAGGCACATAGGTTCTTTATCATCTTAGCGTGTTTGAATAATTAAAGGCCTTACGATAAATAATGAAACACGCGAATATATTTACGTTTACGTCCCTGAATCGCCATGTTAGAACATTAAGAGAGAAAAGCACCACTCGTATGCCAATTCCATTTCTGAAACCAAATTGTGTATGGTCCACCCGCGAATTACATTTTCTATATGCGTATGTATTATCCGGAGGAAGATCTTTAGTACATGCGGCATAAGACTGATTATATGTTAGTCGTCACAATGAGAACTAGACTTTTTTCGAATGGTAATAAACGTGGATTCCAGCCAATCATGTATCTGACTCGAGTTGTAAATGGCGTTAAACGACGATATTAAAATATCAAGACCTGCTCCCCCTTGATCTGCAATGATCTTGATTAGTTCGAAGTGAATGTTAATTTCGGCTAGCATATTTTTTGTTCTTCTGGGCCTGTATTGCATAAACAATTTCGCTCTTGGTAATAAGAGGCTCAGTTTCAATTTATTTCTGGCATCTCTTAAAACTGTTATTGGATATTTTCGGTTTCTGTTAGTTCTTTTAGATTCTAGTTTAAATTAAACGTATCGTGCTTTGCTTGTAGTAGTTTGATTTAGCTGCATTTTTTAGATATCCATTGTTCTTTCGCGCTCCTATACTTGCGACGAATTATCATGTCGAATTCTCTGCGTTGCTCTAGAAGCCTTTTATACGTTCTTCTCCTATCCATAGAGTCAGTATTTTAGATATCATCCATTTCTTCTTTTTTCTATTAGTTTTCACACAAGCTCTTGAATGTTTGTGAGTGTATCTTTTATTTCAGACCAAGTTTCTTCTCTGGACGTTATACGTGGTGTGATCTCTTTGAACCTGTTTTCGATTTGTATACCTATCTGCCTTATTATCTGAGGATCCATCATTTTTTCTATGGCTATAGCTCTCATTTCGATTGTCTTTTTTGCCCTATTAATATTCTTTTAAATTTGAAATCCATAACGACCGGATTATGATCACTATTGGCGTCAACGCCAGGGTACGTTTTTACAGACTTACGTACTTACTAATTTCTTGTTTTATCAGGATAAAAACAATTTGATTTCGGGTGATCTTGTTCTTATTGTCTGTCGATCTCCAGGTGTAGAGTCATCTTGGATAAAGCTTAAAAAATGTGTTATCGTTCTCTGTACAAAATTGTATCAGCCTATCTACAAGAGAATTTCTTTCGGCTAGACCAATATTTCTCACTGAGTTACCATCCGACTCACTTTCCACCATGGTATTAAAATCATCCATCACTATGGTCATTTTTCCTTTCTTTGTGAGATGTAAAACTTCATCCAGATTGTTATAAAATTGTTCTACTCCGTCATCAGATTTGTTATTTATTGCTATTTAGTGTTCTGTAAGTTGTTTGTAATCTTATCAGCATAACTCAGTTGCATTAAGGCACAAAATCACTTACTGTTGTGGCGAGATCGTCTTGTCGTACCGCATCTCTGATTTTGATCAGTTCCCTCTGAATAGTAGTATATTAACTGGTCGTAGTGATTTGCTTTCCCGAATCAGGCCATCTCACTTCACTCATTCGCAATATGTTAATTCCTAATCGAGTCATGTCTAATTCGACTTTGTCAAGTTTTCCAGTCATATAGGGACTGCGTATATTCTAGGTAGCAAAATGTAATGTTCTATTAAATATCTTAATCTTACAGGTTAGTAAAATGTCGTTCTTACTGGCAGACGACAGGGAGATTCTTAACACTCTTTTCTCACTTAAGAGGTGCCACGGACTAAGGGCCATGTTTTTATTCTCGTCAGCCATTATGATATTATGGATGTAGGTGACTACCTACAGTAAGAGTTCCGTTTCTCTTTTAAGCGCAGTTCAGTGACATTTCTGCTGTTTCAACCCCGCTCCTTGCTGTTCAATGCTATGTCACTTTGAAAGCCTCTTCCAACGTCAGAGCTTAGTTTTGATGAAACTGCTGCCATCACAGCCGTTGTGGAACTTCACCCATAATCTTGGACAAGTACTAGCCTCCCGGGTCAGGAGGCATCTGGAATCTGCAGTAGGCAGGGATTGATATCCCTGATTGGACTAACTGAAATGTTTCTACCGCTACCTGGCTGGATGTTATTGTATTCTGTAATAACCACTAAACGTACAAAAGCTTCCTACTTTACCAACTCTCGACTGACGTAAATGTAGATGGACTCCGATTACTATTTGTCGCTATATCTCACCAGAGATCGTACAGATATAATCCCACTGGTGCGAAGATTTACGAGTTGCAACAATTTTGGAGCAAATTCACAGTAGAGATTTTCTTAATCTATGCAAACTTTCGGAAAATTTACATATTTTGCCTAGTAAGTGATCCGCACTTGAAAGTTTTCCGACCGCAGTAGTGGTTTTAAGGGGGAGGACGACACCCAGCGACGACTCATCGCCACATAGTGACACAATGAAGTGGTCTATGTGTAAGCACCTTAAGAGTGTTTGAAGTATTGTAAATTAGCGTTCAATAATTCATAATATTATAGTAATATCTATCAAAAATATTAGTTTTAACAAGTTACCTTGAAAAGGTTAATATAATAATCAATTCCTTCCTGATTAATCTGTCCGACGGTTCCATTTAGAATCCTGGTCCAGGAAATAGACATTCTGTAAAATCCAACTTTCAGATCTTTCAATAAAGCTACATCTTCTCTATATTTGTGGTAGGAATCGCATGCCACGTCGCCATTGGAATAATCTTGAATGTTCTCTGGATGCGTGTGAGCATAATCATCCCACATCGAGGGTGTTCTTCCACTCTCGTTCCATGCACCCTCTATTTGATAAGCTGAGGTGGATAGACCAAATTTGAATGTATTTGGAAAAAATCTATTGTTGAGAGAAGATGCCCTTAAATAAACAAAAAACATTGAATTTTTATCTGCAAATCCTGAGCTATCTTTTGCCAGCATTTCCAAAATATCTGACATTAAATTGAAAAACCAAGTTTAACCTTTATAACTGACTATTACTGTTTTTTGTTTTGGTGCTGAATCTATATCTAACCTTGGTTTTTTTCTATCAACTAGAGTTTCATCACGATATGACTTCACTATAAACCAGAAAATTAGCGGGACATACGATGGGAATGAAAAATCAATTAATGTTACAATATGAACCTTTATTTAAGTATAAACATGAAAGTACTTCTTTATTACATAGGCTTTATGGCTTCGTCGGCTTGTATTTCCTTTCTTTCTGCTCTTTTTTTTATCGGTCTAGCATACGTGCTGCAGGGAACTCCCTAAAGCGCTACAGGAGAGACATGTGTGCGGAAATAGCGATTCACGTTGTTCTTAAATCGCTGTAAATTGTACTCGGGGGGGAAACACAGTCCTAAGTAAATTATTCCAAAGGGATATAAAAGACTGCTTGAAAAGCGTTGTACGAGGAGTAACAAGCTGAACCTTATACGGATGTGAAGTATTAGCGAGACGTGTATTTCTAACATGCACCGCTCTGGGAGGAATTAATACTAATAAAGGTATATTAATAGACAGTGAACGATCACTTTGGTTCGCAGACGATGTCACTCTGATCGCCAACACAAAAGAAGAATTACAAGAAATGCTGGAAGGAACTGTTAATAGAGGGCGAAATAATAGGGAAGATACACACATTCATATATTTAGGACAAAAAATAATTTAAAGGCTAATTTGCATAGAAGAGTCTCGTTAGCTTGGTGCTCTATCAATATTTACTGCCAGTATTAACATATGGCACTGAAACGTGGGCTTTAAATAAAAGTATAATATATAAATTCCAGGTAATCAAAAGAACAATGGAGAGGAAAATGCTAAATATTAGACTCTAAAATCGTATTCCTAACATCGAGATACGAAGAAGATCAAAAGTGACAGATGTAATACCTCGAATATGTATATTAATAGAATATAGGCCTAGAGAATATAAAAGATGCAGAGGTAGACACAGACAAGGTGGACGGACGACATAAAAAGATTAGCGGGACACGACTGGATGCAAACGACAAACAACAGAGCTCGGTGGAGACAACTTGGAGAGGCGTACATCCGACTATGGAATAACCTAATGATCATGATGGTAATGATGATGAGTTTCTAGTTGTATTTTTATTAACTGTTTTTTTTTTATGGGTTTAGCACACGTGCTGCAGGGAAGTTCCTAAAGCGCTCCAGGAGAGGCATGTGTGCGGAAAAAGCGATTCACGTTGTTCTTGAATCGCTGTAAATTGTATTCGTTGGGAAACACAACGCTGGGCAAATTATTCCAAAGGGATAATGTTCTCTATATAAAAGACTGCTTGAAAAGCGTTGCACGCGGAGTAACAAGCTGAACCTCAAACGGATGTGAAGCACCAGCGCGACGTGTATTTCTAACATGCACCGGTTTGGGAGGAATCACGCTGGCTACATCCTTAGAACACTTTCCATGAAAATACTTGTAGAATAGACTCAAATCGCCAACCGTTCTTCGATGTTCCAGCGAATCAAGGCCGCCGGTCAGTTCCGGGTCTCCAATCAGACGAACAGCTTTTCTCTGAATAGAACCCAACAAATGAAGTGTATGTTTGGGAGCGGAGCCCCAAACATGGGAGCAGTATTCCATAGTTGGTCGAATTTGAGCTTTGTAAAGAATTGACAGTTGTTGTGGAGTGTAAAGCTTTCTGATTCGAAATAATATTCCTAACTTTTGAGAAGCTCCTTGCTATGTCTGCAACATATTTGTGCCAGGACATATTTGCTCCCAAGGTAACGCCCAACAAATTGAGCGACGATGCTAGGGGAATGGAGTGCTCCGACATAACTATGTCGGGTTCAGCAACGTTGTCTTTTTTAAAAAAACTGCCGCCTGGGTTTTTGTAGCGTTAAATTCCACTTGGTTACTGTCACCCCAAGATAGAATTTCTTCTAGGTCTTTGTAAAGTTGAACGACCTCCTGCTCTCTGCGGATATTCGCCTGAGCAGCCGATGTCGGAGCGTTCAAAGTGAATGAAGAGATAAGCGTACTGTCGTTTGCAAAGCTGTAGATTGAATTCCCGGTCTTTTCCAGCAGATCGTTAATGTAAATGAGAAAGAGAGTAGGAGACAGTATGGAGCCTTGGGGCACACCGGCGTTGATTGTGAAGGTGTTAGTAAGAAATCCGTCGACCGTCACTCGTAAAGAACGCTCTCTGAGGAAACATGAGAGCCACAAACAGAACTTTTCAGACATACCACAAGAGCGTAGCTTAGCCAACAGTCCATCATGCTAAACGCGGTCGAATGACTTGGATATGTCAAGAGCAACCGCTTGAGATTCTCCAAAGTGTTCAATTGCGTTGTTCCAAACATGTGTTACATAACTCAGAAGATTTCCTGTTGATATATGTTTACGAAAGCCATATTGGTGATCGCTAATAATGTTGAATCGTTCAAGATATTTTAGAAGATACAGATTGATAATCTTTTCCATGACTTTCGATATTATTGAAAGCAGTGCGACTGATCGGTAGTTATTTGGCAAGGTCTTCTTGCCTTTTTTAGGTATCGGCTGAACCGTGGCACATTTCCAGCAGGACGGAAATATTCCCTTTCTGTAGGATAGGTTGAAAAGTCTAAAGAAAACTGGTGTTAGTTCCCTTGCACATTTTTTGAGAACTATGTCAGGTATTCCGTCAGCGCCAGAAGCCTTTTTGGTGTCTAGCTTCATCAGAATACGCTTTATGATACGCTGTCTGAAGACAACATCGGGCATCCTTGACTGCACTATGGGATTAGTAGGTGGTGTTTTTCCTTGGAAATCGACAGTAGAATGTGAAGCAAAGAGTTCAGTCAAAAAGTTCGTTCTCTCAACAGGTGTGGTTGCAATGGAATTATCTGGCCGTGTGAGTGATGGTATGGTGGATATGGTGAAATTTTGACTAACGGCCTTAACGAATAACACAATTGGCAATAGGCTAATCAGTCTAAGGCTTCCTTCCCCTAGTGGTTTGCCTGGCTTAACGTGTAGTATTATCTGCTTCCTTTCATGCTAAGGGAAAGTAAAGGAGTCTAATAATAGTAGTATATAAATATTAATCATTTTAGGGTTTTGTTTGGTAACTCAAGTAGAATTTTAGTTGTTATAAAATCGTATTCAAGCGATTTAAGGCGCTTTAAAGTTTTAAACGGTTTTAGCGGTGCTTCAAATTTGGTAAAGGGTTGTAAGATAGACCTGAAAGTACCTATCTTTTTGGCTAATAGTATTGATAGAATGGAGTTTAAAGATGTTTTCAAATAATTGGAGACATAACTTGCCTTTTCCTTATTCAATTTCTGTGGTCTACTTAGTTCTCGTGTGGCTTTCCGAAGTGAGTAATCAATTGCCCTCACTGGTTCATAAATTTGCCAGATAATATTTTATACAGTCAGTCCAAAAGGTCTCTATACACCACCTGCTTTCTATACTATTTTTCTGTTATGTTTAACTAATCAATTGGAACTATGAGAGAACATATTTAAATTAATATTGGAAACTTAACCAATGAGGATTAGTATTAAAAGCCACTACGGAACATTTGATTTAGAAGTTATATCATTATTATAAAAAATATAAACAAAATTAATGTCAAAAAGTCTCCATAAACTTAATAATTACCAATAATAGTTTGACGGAGTTTAACGGAAAATAACAATTTCGTTTAAACTAATATTTAGTGGGACCGCCATTGGCCTTGTTAATCTCCTATAACCTTTTTGTCATGCTTGCAACCAGCTTTCTAGTTACTTCTGCTCTCATGTTCTCCCATTAGTTCAATATTCTGTTTTCTAATTCTTCTCTATTTGAAACATTATATTTGTGAACGCGCCGTTTAAATTTCTCCCATAAATGCTCGATGGGGTTAACATCGGGTGATTGCGGAGGCATATAAAGCTGCTGTCGCACATTATGGATCATTCATTCTCCCACCAAGTTCGCGGTATGTTTCGAATCATTGTTCTGTTGGAAATTGTATCCTTTTGGAGTGCTAATTTTTGGACACTTTCTTTAAATTGTTTCTCAAAATGTTCAGATAAACACGCTGATCCATGGTACCATTAATAAAATGTAAATTTCCAACCCCACCAACGGACATGCGTCCCCAAAGCAGAACATTACCACCCCCTTGTCTCAGCGTGGAACAAATGTTTTTTAATATCGAATGCGGTATCTTTTTTCTCCAAACTTTAGTTCTGCCATTAGACCCAAAAAAGGTTTATTTTAGTTTCATCACTAAAGATTCCAAAATTCAAGAGGTTTAGTAATGTATTCCCTAGCAAAAGCTAACCGCTTTTTACGATTAGCTTCCGAAATTAACGGCTTCTTCCTGGCTGCACACCCCTTATCGCCTGCCCTGTGTAAATAATTTCCCACTGTTTGTGAACAAGCATTTTTTGAAAATAGTTCCCGCACTTCTTTTAAAAATAACACTTTTCTTGGGATCTATAATTATTTTGTCGAACAATACTGGCCTCTTTCCGTGAAGTCAGTTCCTTGGGACGGCCGGAGCGTGGTCGAGTAAGTAATTATTAATATAATTGTTTTCAGTTTATCGAGCGATAGATAGATTGATAAAATGTGGATTATTGTAACGTAGTTTTTTCAACGCAGTTCTTGAGTGTATGGAGACTTTTTTGACATTAATGATGTAACTTCTGAATAAAATGTTTCGTAGTTGTTTTAATTCTAATCCTCGCTGGTTAAGTTTCAAATATTAATTTAAACATGTTTTCTCATACTTCCAATTAATTGGTTAAACATGACAGAAAAATAGTATAGAAAGCCGGTGGTGTATGAAGACTTTTTGGACTGACTGTATACGCAGCATTTAAGCATCCTTGAATTTTAATGCGGGGTTTTTCGCATTCTGTCGTAAAAAGTTTAACTTGACTGCACTATCCGTAAGTTTAAACATTTTAAAACATTGCGCAAGAGAATTTTTATTTACGACGATAGTTGAAGTGTTATTGATGATAGAGCAACAAAATTATAACTGCAGTGCAATAGAACTGTTAACTAATAAGGTGCCCTCTTTAGTCAGAAATTAAAACTGCGAGCGCCTTCGAGGCTAGATAGCTTGAATAACTATTGATAACTAGAGTTTCTGGAAATAAATTCAATTTAAAATTTAATTCATTTCCATTTTCGCAATCGAGTATCGAAGTGGCTATTTATACCTTTATTTTAATATAGATAATAATAAAATTTAATTTTATTGAAGAAATAATAATAAAATTAAAGATTTTGCATCACTAAAACTCCTGTAACTTGTAAACTAATCGTCGAAATGTCACGTTATTCTGACACGTATCGTTTGAAAGTTGGTACTTCCTAAAGATCATATCAATTTTTTGAAAACGGCGACATCTATGTGTCAACCCAAAGAGTTTTTAGCCTACGTGTTAGTTATGTCGGGGCACTCCATTCTTCTGGCATTGTTACTTCATTTGCTGGGCGTTAAGGGGTTAATCCACTTTATACCATGAAAAATATTGTTCCAAAATTTTATAAGGATCCGAGCATTCCTTCTATATATTTGAGCACATTATTAAATCGGTATCCGAACATTCGTCTCTGCACGCATTCAGACAGCAAAGCGCCGAAGCTTGGAAGCTTCAAAAGAGGCTAGGATCTAGCGGAGAGATACTAGATTGGAAGAACTTTTCGAGAAAACAGAAGGTATAATGTATGGTGCAGGTATCGCTTCTCAGTTGTAAGTATGATTTATTTAGAATTTTTTATGAAAAAAAAAAAATTTAAGCGTCTCTCTCGAAAGAACGTATTTGCATGGAGCGTTGAAGTTTTTTTTCGAAACCTTTCCACCGATCTTGACGAAATTTTTACCAAATATTCAGATTTTTGAAGAAATAATAATAAAATTAAAGATTTTTTGAAAAAATAATAAAAGTAATAAAAAAGATTTTCTGCTCTTTTGTTATTTAAATTCATATATAAAGAAAAAAACGTCGTTGCTATGGAAATTCTTATAAAAAGTAAATTTTAGCTGATTACACATGCAGATATTACTTAGTTTTGCTAACTTAACAGAATATTTAACTAGAAAGCCGAGAAATTCTACAAAAACTCCAAAATTTAAAACCATTTTTAAATTGTACGGTAGTTCTATATTTCTCGATTAGTTAGAAATCGTAAAGGACTAGGTCAGTACTGGAGCTTCAAAAACAACATAGAATGGGAGGTGGTGGAATTAGACCTGTTCAGACTGGATTAAACCTGTTTCGAGCGAAAACATGTTGACCTTACTACGTATAATCTAAAAACATAACATGGATAAAGCTATATGAAGAAAAACTTAATAAAAAATAAAATTTCCTGTATGTACAGGGTGGTACAAATTGGACACTTTTAAAGGTAAACCCCTTTATCTAAAGGAGATAGACGAAAACTGATGTTGGTATCTGAAGTTCAATTTTTATAGTAAACTCACTGGTGAAAACTGCATATCAATATCTAGTAAAGTTTCAGATATACAGGCTGTTTTTAAAAAATCTGCATTTTGGAAAAATTGAAAATTTTTGATTTCTGTAAAAACATTCTCAAAGCACTTTTTCACGTAGATTTCAACAGTGTAAGTTACATTTCTTTACAACTAATATTTTAATAGTTATTAACGCAAAAATATATTTTTTAAATGGGATACCCTATATATTTTTCCTTATTCGAATAGAGCTTTAAACTATCATTCTAAAAATACATCACACTTTATATATTGATTTAATCTACTTCAAAATATAAAGGTTTTCAGTTTTTATGCTAGTTTTAAATGCACATTTTATGAAGTAGGCTTTGGACGAAGCGGCAATATCAACTGTTTACCGATAGCAGTCAAATCGAAAAAAAAATTCCCAGAAGTAACTCTAAGAGTCATAACTACAATGAAATTTACTAAATGATATATTACTTTAAACTATGTAGAAAATAAAACAAAACAATTTATTCCGAGTAGAGCAAACTAAAACAAAACAATTTTCCATAAGAGATGTTCGAACTGTAGACTAGTTTCATTTACACATAGGCGGCAGCTTTTCTGGACACTTCTTACCGAGTTGATTAGTTGAAGAGGAGTGAGAGCTGCAAAACATTGTATCACGGCAACTTCTAACTCTTGTCTGGTATTTGTCGGCAATTTAAAAAATTAGGTCATTGAATATTCTCCAGAGATGGGTGTTAAATCCGATGACCTTGCCGGCCAACGGTTCGGGCCTCGGTTGGCTATCCAGTTGTTGTCGAAATTGGCCGATAAAAAATTACTGATAAACTGCAGAGTTATGAGGGGGTGCCCCGTAGTGCTGAAAAAATATATTTCTAAGGTCCATTAACGGTAGTTCATCAACAAGACGTTCTATTTACTGCCTTAAAATTTCTAAATATCTCTGAGAGGTAAGTGTTCCTTCGTAAATAAATGGACCTATAACTCTACCTCTAAAAATTCCTGACCACGGATTAAATCCAAATCTGCCTTGATTTCTGCTCCACAACTAAATGAGGATTTTCTTGTACCCACGTATAAGAATTGTAACGGTTAAAAATACCTGCAAGGCTTAGATAAGCTTCGTCTGTCCAAATACAATTTAATGAAGAATTCGGAACATGGTTACAATTCTCTAGAAACCATTGCCAAAAATCCATACGCCGTCGAAAATCTCCGTCTCTAAGGTGATGAACTTTTCTTGTCCTATATGGCCTGAATTTGTGCTTCTTCAAAGTACGACTCACGTTAGTTCTTGGTAGTCCAGTGGATTCATTTAACTGTGGGGTTGAAGTGTTAGGATTATTTCCGATAGTTCCTAAAACTACTATTTCTTCTAACTCCTTATCTCTGTTTGATGCATAATTTTTGGGTCGTTTCTTTTCAAACTGGCGACTATTAACTTGGTTATGTCGCAATCGAGCGAATATATCCTTGAAGGGTTGACGCCTTTCTGGATACCGTTCGTGGTACAAATTACTTGTTGGTTCCAAATTTTCTCCGGTTTGTATGAAACACACTATCATATCCCATTTTTCGTAATTTCCAAACTTTATTGCGATTTATTTGACAATTTAATAACTAATCCTGAAGTAAAATTTGACAACTACGAGTTAAAAATTGAATTAAATCATATGCCCGCTCCGTCCAAAGCCTACTTCACAAAATGTGCATTTAAAACTTGCGTAAAAACTGAAAACGTTTATATTTTGAAATAGTTTTAAGTAAAATATAAAGTGTGCTATATTTTTAGAATGGCAATTAAAAGCTCTATTCGGATAAGGAAAAATATACAGAGTATCTCATTTAAAAAATATATTTTTGCGTTAATAACTATTTAAAATATTAGTTGTAAAAAATGTAACTTACACTGTTGAAACCACGTGAAAAAGTGCTTTGAGAATGTTTTTACAGAAATAAAAAATTTTCAATAGAAAAAGAATTACAAATATGCAGATTTTTTAAAAACACCCTGTATATCTGAAACGGTACTAGATATCGATATGCGGTTTTCACCATTGAGTTTATCATAAAAATTGAGCCTCAGATACCGACATCAGTTTTCATCTATCTCCTTTAGATAAAGGGGTTTACCTTTAAAAGTGTCTAATTTGGACCACCCTGTACATTCGGTCAACTAAGAACCTGCCTCATATAACTTGTAGGTAACAGAAATTCCTTTTTTTGAGGTAATTGTTGGCACGCCTGCAAATAATGCTTTGTGAAAAGAGATTTATTTCCAACCACATTTATGGTTAAATAGTACATTATCGAACTGCTGCATATGCTTTGCGCTTCGAGGTTGGGTTCATATGCAATTATCCAAAAAATCAGAAAATGACTTTTGCAGCTACTGCCAAGTATATAGATAAGTCGAGGGCATTCGTTAGTAAGTGGGTGAAATGATACTCTCAGTTAAAAAATTTTGATGATCTACTAGAACATAGTTCGAGAGGAAAAGTGTCGGATAATGAAAAAAAAAAAAAAATTTTAACATGTTTTTCCCGAAATTCTCAATTATCTCTGCTTCAAGTGGAGAAAAAATTACAGCAGGAAGGTTTGGATATATCGTATGAAACTATTTGCATTCATTTCGGGCTACCAATTTAAAGTGAATGAGGACAATCAAGAAACTATTGCTGAGCGAAAAAATACAGAGAGAAACGACTCGCGCGGTCAGAGAAAAACATAGATCGACTGGAGCAATGTAATTTTTTCCGACGAAGCCTTATTTTATTGTTTTTATGTTATCACCCCATGACCCTAGTCAATTTCCACTAACGGCGCGCGTAAAACATCCTGTGAAGATCCATGTTTAGGGATGTCTTCCGGAAAAAGGTTTTTGGAAGACTCTTTATCTTCATCTACAATTTGTACGCTGAAAAAATGCTCCAGATTTACAAGAAGGTATTAGTACCGACTGCCAAATGGATTTGTCAATAAAATTGAGGTGGCGGCCCGTAGCTTCGTGGCGTAGTTCTTGCTTACGGTGCGTCCACTAGAAATCATAGTAATAAGTGATAAGGCTATAGTCATAATAACTTTTATGGAAAATATTGGAGATTATGATATATAAATCTACTAAATTTGACACCTGATGGAATTCGTGAAATAAATAAAAAATATACAGTGTGTGCCAAAAAGTTTTATACAAATGGAGAAAAAGTTTATCTTACATATTACAAAAAAAAATATTCTTAATAAAAAGTTCTGCATCACATGGAAATCCATAATCAAGCATCAAAAGTTTAAAATATTTGATGATATATGGGGAAAATAAAAAATAATGATTTATAATGAAGAGTAAAGTGTGTTTAAATTTAAATACAGAGCAAAATATTAATTGAAAACGTTAATAGGAATTAAAAATTATGCTCATGTTTAGATTTGTAGTCTTCCTAGTTAAAAATTTAAAAAGAAACTCCAGGAAACGCGTCAGTATTTGTCGGATTATTTATTGAATAAAAGAAAACGAAATCACTACAAATTTTAGACTGAAAATAAATGAACATATCTTTGGAAATACCTAACAACTGTCAATAAACTACAAAGCTAACGTCAGTCTGTATTTGCAATAATTAGAAATGCCAGTAAAATTGAGTGTTGAAGATAAAATTTAAATTGTTCTCATAGTTGGAGATAGTTATAAAACTTTTGAAGAAGCAGCAGACATCTTTAATAATAGACACTCTGATAAAACTGTGTGTTGAAAATAAACTTAGAAAGAAACATCGGGCATGGTTGTCAAATGAAGATAATCAAAATCAAGTAATACTGTTGGTAGTAGAAAAACCAAAAGATTCATATCGGAAAATACCAGCTTTATTGAATGCAAGTACACTACAGTTGCGAGAATGTTAAGATCAAATAAATTTAAATCATACCAACCCCAATTTACTCATAATTTAAAAGAAGGAGATTTCGAACGAAGATTTGAATTTTGTACTTGGTTTCAAGGAGACTTGGAAGATCACAGATTTATAGCAAGACATTTATGTCTAAAGGAACAATAAGTTCTCAAAACTATCGCTGGTGGAGCGATGTTAATACTAACTTTAATATCCAAACTCGAGTTCAATACTCGTTTAAAACCAATGTATGGTGTGGAATTTTTAAAGATATAAAATAATATGAATGCTGAACATTACCTAGAATTTTTAAATGATGATTTCCCTGAGTTTCTTAATAGCCTACCATTAATTGAAAGACGACGTATATGGGACCAACATGATGGTGCATCATGTCACAGTACGAGAAATGTTCGAGATTATCTCCTCTACATTTTTAATGGTAGGATAATAGGGAGGTATATGCAGTTTACTTGGCCCCCAAGGTCTCCGGGGCTACTTAAAAGAAAAGGTTTATCTTAAAAGGTCATTTCAAGATGTCGATCATTTTAAGAGAGTCATTAGGGAAACACGTCAAGCTATAAGTCTTGACGTAATTCGAAATGTAATAAAAGATTTTTCTCGAAGAGCAATCACCTGTTTAAAACGGACGGTGGATGCATTGAAGCATTTGTGCAATAAAGTTAGAAATAATCCATATGTTTAGTTGTTATGTTATGTACATAGTAATTAAGTAATGTTGCAATTTCAAAAAAAAATGATATTAGCACAAATTTATTATGGATGTAATTGTTGTAAAGCAGATGACAAGGTTATATTATAATATTTTGCTCCATATTTAAATTTAAACATACTTTACTCTTGATTATCAATCATTATTTTTTATTTTTCCTGTATAACATCAAATATTTTAAACTCTTGATGCTTGATTATAGATTTCCATGTGATGCAAAACTTTTTATCAAGAATAAATTCTTTTGTAATAAGTAAGATATACTTTTTCTTTATTTGTGTAAATAATATAATTTAAGTTAAGCTAAAAACCTTTATAACAGAAATAATAAATGCTTGTAAAAGCAAGTGCAATTATAGTAATGCTTTGGTAATGCATCTTATGACAGATTAGTGTGAGGTGTTGGTAGGAACGATAAGAATGTTGTAGTGAAAAAGGGGACTAATTTAGAATTAAGTATAGATTTAAGATATTTATTAAAAATATGGAGCCTTGTGGCACGCCACACTTCACCAATACCTTCGATGACTGTCCCATGGACGTTTCAATGTACTGGAGCCTGTTGCTCAATTAATTCCAACAAACCCAATAGCACCATTCGAGAAACCAACAAAATTTAGAACAGCTAACTGTAAGTCATGGCATACCATATCAAACGCCTTGGAATAGTCCAATAGCACCAATATCGACGACTTCCCAACGTCCAAGGCTCTAAATATGTCATCCGTCACACTTAATAAAGTTGTTGTACAGCTGTACCCCTTTCTGAAACCCGACTGATTCGTGGATAAAACAGAGTTATTTTCCAAGAAAAATCTTATTTTCTTATCCATTTATTTTTTTCAAAATTTTTGAGAGACAAGGTAGGATACTTATAGGACGTAGTTCATTAAAAGATTTAATACCATTATTTTTTGGTACGTGTGTAACACGAACTATTTTCCAGGTTTCTGGAAATATCCCCTCCAAAATGCAACAATTCATTATATTAGTAGGGAAAGGTGAAATTTGGGACAACATAACCACAACATTTCCAAACCTACACAGTCCGAATCTGTAGCTAGGGATTTTATACTAAATAATTGAGATTTTACTTCATCTGTAGTGACAGTAAAAAACTCAAATTTTTCTCCTATGTTTGTTTTCATGTTATTTAAAATAATATTCTATCAAATTTGGATACGTCTGTCGGTCATTTCTTGTAAATTGTAAAAAATGATCATTAATATCAGGTCTATTTAAGGCATCCGGACGATGCTTAGCTGTAGGTTTATTCATAATATCCAAGTTTCTCAGTCTCTGCCACAACATTCTGCTGTTACCGTTGTTCGCCCAGAATTCTAAATATTTTCTTGTTTCAGTTCTTATAGCGATGTTAGTTTGATTGCGTAACTGTTTATAATAGTTCTAATGTTCTTGATTTGTTATTCTATTGTATGTATTTATGAAATGCTCTATCTTTCAATCTAATCATAATTTGCACAGTGTCTGTCAGCCAAACCGGTTTTTATTTCTTTATTACAACGAGTTTTAAAGGAGTCAGAACATCAAAAATATTTAATAATAGGGTGTTCAAATATGAAAGTTTGTCATTAATGCCAACAATATACACAATGTCCTCAAATGGGGCATTTTGTAAAAAAGTTCTTAATAAGTCCCGATCGATGCATTTTAAATTTCTTATTATACAATGCTTTTTAGTTTCTGCTACTAAATTAATATCAAGGCAGCAATCCACATGCGTTTTTCGTTGAGGCAGTATATACTTTTTTAATCTTTTGATATCAAAATTAAATCTATCAAACTATTTGTTTTATTCGTAACTCTAGTGGGTATGCCTATAATTTGTTGCAAATAAAAATACAAAAAATAAAATCCTGAACACGTTTTCACACAAATCTAAAAAATTTAAAATAAAGTCACCGCTAAAAAAATACTACTGCTCTCTATTGAAAAGGATGATAGAAAATCTTCAAAGTTATTCAAAAATTCACAAAATTGTTCCTTAGGGGGTGTATTGTATACAATGAACCTACAGCATATGATATATGTTTGAATACATTTTACCGAAATTGAAAATAAAGATGTAAACACCGTTTTACCGATATTAGAAAAATAAAAAACAATGAACTGTATTTCCCTTTTGAATACTTACCCAATCACTAGTACAAAACATAACAGCAAAACTTTCATGGTTTTACTTTGGGAATGAACGAACCGTACTTTTGCAACTTTCTATTCAGTTTCTTGTTCTTATATTATTTCACTTTAATATCAAGTGGACGATTCAGATTAAAAAGTAATTAACACCTATTATTATACATTTTAAATGATTTTTTTCCGATTGGTTGATAACCCAAATCAGGTGTGGTATTTTTGTATTTGTTTTTTAGCTAACAAAGAGTAAATGTTTAGTTGACAAGAAAAGCAGCCTGTTATATCAAGGAAAAAAGTTGCATTTGATAATAAGAATGATAAACAAATGGGCGCTAAAAGGAATAATAAAATATCATTTTTGAGTGGTGAATTAATAATTCCCGCCTAATGTTTTTCTAACTGTAAGCACCCACGCTAACTAACACGTAAGCTGAAAAGTGTTTGGTCTGACACATAGATGTCGCCCTTTCCAAAAAATCCATACGATTTTTAGGAAGTACCAACCTTCAAACGAAATGTGTCAAAATTTAGTGATATTTCGACGATTAATTTACAAGTTACAATGGTTTTAGTGACGCTACTTTTGATATTTTCAAAACAGTAGAAAAAATCGAATTTCGTATGTTGATTAAACACTGGTTTTTGATGAAAAAAAATACCGTTCAAGCAAAGCAATGGCTTGATAGTGCCCCAAGAAAATCACTCATCATTTACTGGTATGCTGAATTTAAATACGGTTGTACAGATACAAATCATGCTGAACGCTCTTGACGCTGAAATGAGGTGGTTACATAGGAAAACATCACAAAAATCCACAAAATTGTATTAGATGACCATAAAGTGAAATTGCATGACATAGCTGACACCCTAAAGATATCAAAAGAACATGTTAGTCATATTTTGCATGAACATTTCGGCATGAGAAAGCTCTGTTCAAAATAGGTACCGCGTCTGCTCACAGTGGATCAAAAACAACAACGTGTTGATTATTCTGAGAGCAGTTTGGACCTGTTTAAGCGCAATAAAGAGGTTTTTTCATGCGATATGTAACAATGGATGAAGCATGGATCCACCACTATGCCCCGGAATCAAATTGGCACTCGGCTGCGTGGACAGCAGCCGGTGAAAACCGCCCGAAGCGACCAAAGACACAATAGTCGGCTAGGAAGGTTTTGGCCACCCGATTTTGGGATGCGCATGCTATAATTTTTATCGACTATGCTGAGAAGGGAAAAACCATCAGCAGCGAATATTATACAAAGTTATTGGTGCAGGCAGAAATCGCAAAAAAACGGCCCCAAATGAACAAGAAAAAGTGCTCTTTCATCAAGACAATGCACCGTGTCACAAGTCAATGGTTACGATGGTAAAATTGCACAATTGAAGTTCGTATTCTCCAGATTTGGCCCCCAGAGACTATTATCTATTCGCAGACCTCAAAAATTTCCTTCTATATATTTCTGTCCTGTTTAAATTGCCGATTGCCTCTTTCACTTCTTCTGTATTAGTTTCTTCTGTTTGTGTGAGTTCTATATCTTGTTCCGATATTATGTCTCTATCTTGGTTTTTGTATGCTATGTCATTCCAATCTGATAATTCTTTATAGTATTTCCTCCATCTTTCCATAATTTTGTCTTCTTTTATGACATCTTCTTCCAATTTTTTGCATCTAGTTCCCTTCCTTTCCGTTTGTGTGATTCCTACATGGTATATTTGTTGTTCTTCTGTAAGTTCATCCTCTGCTCCGTTTATACCCCTAATATTGCGTGTTCTCATTCTAACAACTCGATAAGTATTTCCCATTTCTTTCTTCCTATCTATTTCTTTGATTATCTTCTTATTTGTATTCCTTTCATTAGTCCGCTCTTCGGTATCCTTCATCTTTGCCAGGGTCGTCGTCAATCTACCTATCTCTCTCCTATTTCTCAGTTTTTTGACTTGATGGTGGTAGTGTTCTCTGTTGGTTCTTTCAGTTTTTCTTCCTCAATGTCCCATTCTTTCCCTCGTTCTGTACTATATGCTTCAATTTCTTTTAAATTTCCCGTTCATCTTTTGTTAGATCGTTGTTTATGTAAACTCTCCCTCTTAGATTGCTCAGTTTGTTTTTATTTTTCATCACAGCCTCTTTATCTCCCGTGTTTCCAAGTTCTATCTTGTATATAGTCGCTTCTATTTTTATCACATGTTTAATCTGTACTTTTGTGCCCATACTCCTCTCCATAAAATGTTCTACACCCATTTCCAGATAGGGTTAGCTATTCGCTTCAAATCTCATTACCGATATTACAATATTATTCCTTACGTTGTCTTTTTCCGGCCTACTCATCCTGAAATCCATACTTCTGATCTTTTCTCTAATTATCTTAATTTCCTCCTTCAGTACTACATTCTTCTTTCTTAGTTCCTTTAACTCTTGTTGGTATCTCTTCTGATCTTGTTTTATTTCCTTTATATCTGACATTAACTCTCTGATCATTTCTGTTAAATTGTCTATCTTATCTATTCTTTCGTTTTTCTCTTTCTGTGGTGTTCTTATCAGCTTTTTACTCCTCTTGAATATTCCCATTGTCTCTTCTTTTTCTTCGACTCTTCCTCTTTACGAATCTCCTGATGCATAATCATCGCTATCCATTTTTCTTTCTGTAATAAAAACTTTACGTGTGCTCCTCGTATATTCTATTTTCAAACACGGAAGAAAAAGAAAAAACTGTTGTTTATACTTCGGATCACCGTTCTCCGGTGGCTCGTTCACCTTATACGCAATAAAATGATAAAGGCCGTCGCTTATCGTTTCGTTAGCTTCATACAATTTCATAGAATTATTCTCATAAACTTCTAAATTTTTTACTTATTGTCTTAATTCTAACACTACACTCTGCTTTATTTCTAGTCCGTCGTTTACAATCGACAAAATAATTAAATAGATCGAAATACTACCGTAATAATGTTCGTTGAACGACTTGACATTGCCGGGCGTTCGATTCACATGCATACACTTCGCGATCCCAAACTGAAGTAAAAATTTTTATTTATTATAAAAATATATTGAAATAGAGAACTTGTGTAATTAGTATTTGGTGTCAGGAAGTAATTATTCTAAAAGGTAACAATTTTTTATTACTTGTTTTTTATTAAATTTAGTTAGGAAAAACCCATTCATTATGGAGTTGTACGGTACGTCAGTGGCGGCGTGAAAAAAACTGACATCAATTCTTTAGGGTTAATTTTTTGCTTTATTATTCAGATCTTCCTCTCTACTTAAGGTTAATTTTCTGCAGTCGCTCTCTCTACAAAGAGGCTCCAATTCCAATATATGCATTCCATAATATCCCATATATATATATATATATATATATATATATATATATATATATATATACATATATATATATATATATATATATATATATATATATATATATATATATATATATATATATATATATATATATATATATATATATATATATATATATATATATATATATATATATATATATATATATACATATATATATACATATATATATAATATATATATATATATATATATATATATATATATATATATATATATATATATATATATTTATATATATATATATATATATATATATATATACATATATATGTATATATACCTGGTCTGGTTCTTGTCATTTGTTCCTAAATGGCGGTGGCCATATGTGGTGGTCACAAGTGAAATAACTAACGATGTTCTCAACATCCAAGGTTCCCAATTACATCCATGTGTTAAATTTGTTTTTTTAGAATTTTGTCTACAGTGTTTTAATGTGTATTTTGTATATTTTATGGATTAACCAACGTTTAAATGTAACAACTTTTTTATGTATAACCTACGGCCATTCAGGCTAACGAAATCTTTGCACTTCTCATTTCTGCCCTGAAGAAGGTCCCAATCCAGGACCGAAATATTGGCGGCTTAATGAAAATTGTGTGATCTCCTATCACGCCCTAATTTGCCGAGTTCCCCAATTAAGATTGTATTTTTAATAATTTTGGTAGATTTGGTAGATACGGCAACTTTTTGCTTTCTTTCTTTATTCCATATATATATATATATATATATATATATATATATATATATATATATATATATATATATACAATCTCAGGGTATACGCCCCTGCACTTAACCAACTAAGCCATAGCACTGGAGTGCCTTGGCTTGCTAGTCGGAGATATAATAGTAATCCTCGTATATAATAATATTCTAAGTAATTTGGCAATATCGATATATATATATATATATATATATATATATATATATATATATATATATATATATATATATATATATATATATATATATATTTAAGGGTCTCCCTTCTCTCAACCTCGCGTTCCATTCTCTTCGATATTCCCAGTCTCCTTCCTGTAACCCTCTGTTTTTCATTGTCTCATCGACATCATCCCGCCATGAGCGCCTAGGTCTTCCCCTCTTTCTTCTTCCAATTGGACTCCATTTTGTGATTTTCTTAATCCACCTTCTGTCGTCGCTTCTCCTTACGTGACCATACCATTTCAATCATTTTTCTTCTATGGCATGTACTGCGTCTTTTGTTATTCCCATTCGCGTTCTTATTTCCTCGTTCCTAATCCTATCAGTTCGGGTCACTCTACAACACCTTCTCCAACATTCCATCACTACCGCGTTTATTTTTGATTTATATTTCTTGTTAATGGTCCATGTTTCTGACCCGTATGTCATGATACTTTCAATGATTGTTCTGTATATTCTGACTTTGTTTGCTTTCGTTATTTGCTTATCCCATAATATTGAGTTTAACCGTCTGATGCAGGTTCTCGTTTGTCCCAGTTTCGATTTCATTTCTTCTTCGGATGTTGCTTCTCTTATTATGACGGTGCCCAGGTATTTAAATTTTCCAGTTCCTTTAATTGTTACGTTCTCTTCAATTTCTAGATTTTCTATTTCTCCTATTTTAGTTGTTAGGTATTCCGTCTTATTAAAGTTTATGTCTAGCCCAGCTTTGTCATACTCTTCCTTCAGTTTCCTCACCATATAGCTGAGATCTTCTTCGTCCTGTGCCATGACGACTTGGTCATCTGCGAAACTCAAGCTGTATAAGTAGTCGTTTCTTACTGGGACTCCCATATCTTGACATTTATTCTTCCAGTTTTTTAAAGTCTGTTCCAGGTAGATTTTAAACAGTGTCTGTTTTATATATACTCGTATATATATATATATATATATATATATATATATATATATATATATATATATATATATATATATGTATATATATATACATATATATATATATATATATATATATATATATATATATATATATATGTACATATATATATATATATATATATATATATATATATATATATATATATATATATATCTCCTCAGCCTATAGTCATCCACTCCTGAATAAAGGCCCCTTCCAATCTTTTCCACGTCGTTCTATTTAGGGCTGTTTGGATCCAATTTCCCCCCGCAATTTTCTGGATGTCATCGCGCCACCTTTTTGGAGGTCTTCCAACACTCCTTTTGGTTTGTCTTGGACGCCAGTTTATCATTTTGCTGGTCCATCTTTCTGAGCTTTGACGAGCTGTATGGCCAGCCCATTGCCATTTGAGTTGAGCTACTCTTCTGAGGACATCTGTCACACACGTTCTTCTTCTAATTTCCTCGTTCTGTATCCTGTCTCTCAGGCTAATTCCGAGCATAGATCTCTCCATTGCTCGTTGTGTCACTTAAAGCTTGTCAGCGGTTTTTCGGGTGAGTGCCATCGTCTCGAGACCATACGTAAGGACCGCCAGAATACATGAGTCGTATGTTTTACGTTTAAGATTTATTGGGATTTCTCTACATTTAAGTACATACCCCAACTTGCCGAACGCAGCCCAACCTTGTCCTATTCTTCTAGTTATTTCAGAGCTTTGATTTTCTTTACTAAGTTGTATTTTGTGTCCCAAGTAAATATATTCTGATACGTTTTCCAGTGTTTGGTTTCCGATGTTTACCTGAATATTTTCCACACTCATTATTTTTATTTTATGTAGATTCATCTCGAGTCCGATGCTTAAGGATGCCTGATGCAATTCTTTCAGCATGCTCTGAATTTCCTCCGTTTTATCGCTTATAATCGCTATATCGTCTGCGAATCGTAAATGGTTCAGACGCACACCATCTATATTTATGCCCCTCGATTGCCAATTTAAACTCTTAAAAATGTCCTCTAAGGCTAGTGTGAAGAGTTTAGGGGAGATAGTATCGCCCTGACGTATGCCTCTGTTTACCAATATCTTATCTGTCTTTGTATCTTCGTCTAGTGTTATTTGGATGGTCGCGTTTTCGTATATGTGTTTGATGAGATTTGAATACCTGATGCCTACTCTTGCGTTGTCTAGAGCCCAAATTTCGACTGAGTCGAAGGCCTTTTTGTAATCTACAAATGCCAGGTGCAATGGTATGTTATATTCTGTGGTCTTCTCTATGAGAGTGCGTACTGTCTGCAAGTGGTCAATCGTACTAAAACCTTTTTGGAAACCTGCTTGTTCTACTGGTTGATACGAATCCATTTTTTGAGTTAATCTATTTGTTACTATTCTTGTTAGCAACTTGTATAAGTGTGATAGTAGACTAATAGGACGGTAGTTTTCTATGTCATTTCTATCTCCTTTTTTGTAGAGCAAAATAACCTCGGCGTTGTTCCGTTTTGTTGGAATTCTTTCTTCGGTTATGCATTTGTTGAGTAGGATTCGTACACTCTCTACTAGATATTCTCCTCCCATTTTTAACATTTCAATGATGATTTGATCTTCTCCTGGACATTTCTGAGATTTCATTTGGTTGAGCGCTGTTCTTAATTCATTGGTATCTATTTCAGGAATTTCCTCGGATCCAATATTTTGAATTTTCCGTCTGTTGTACTGATGACCTTGGGACCTGGAACTGTAGAGATGCTTATAGAAGTCCTGAACTATGGCAACAATTTCCGTTCTACTATTAACTACGGTACCACTGTTGTTCTTCAATTTATTTAATTTCGTTCTTCCATTTGATAAGTGGGATTTTAAAACTTTCATATTTTTGTTGTTTTCAATAGTATTCTTTACCAACTTTGTGTTGTATTCTCTTAGAT
>CM032451.1:97813842-97837963 GCA_019049505.1 Pachyrhynchus sulphureomaculatus
TGCCTACGTGAACCTTGTTATTTCCCTTACCCTGGGGGAAATCATGTCCTCAACCAAAATCCTATCCATAAAACCAACTTCTCCCATCCTATTTCTTAACCATACACCTAGAAGTCTGGTCAAGATGATGTATTACGGTTAAATAACATATTTCCTATTTTATCTCATGAAATGAACGATACAAACACAAGGCCTCTTGCAGCCTGTAACTTCCTGATCACGGCAGTGATTGAAAAAAGAAGAATGTAGGGGGAACTAAGAATCTCTGGGATCGACAAGGCTGTCACGGAATTACGAAACAAGTAATGAAAAGGACTATTCTAATTACGACCTATAATGCCAGAATCCTCTCATCTAATTACAAGCCTATTAAATTGGAGAAATAGCTCAAGAATATAAAGTAGGATATAATTGAACTGAGCAAAATAAAAAGAATCGATAAAATCAGGACAAGTTTTGTACTATAAAGGCGACGAACAGCTTAAGATCAATGGTGTTGGATTTCTTGTGAACAAAAAGTTGTCAGATAGAGTGAGACAATTTGTAGGTGTTACAAACAGAATAGCTTATATCACACTAGATTCAACTAAACACGAGACCCTGAAGATAGTGCAGATTACGAGGACGAAGATATGAACATGAATAACTCTTGGAGACAACATGTGAACGTCCTTCTAGCCATACGATGATAATAGGCGACTTCAAAGGCAAAAAAAAAAAACGTAAAGATGAACGGAATACCACAATGGGAGAATACAGTTTAGGAGAAAGGAATGAAAGAGAATACATACTAGTAAACTTCCTAGAAATGAATAAATTTTACGCTTTGAACACTTTCCTCAGCAAACGACAGAGTCGCAAGTGAATATGGAGGAGCCCTGTCTTCAAATATAGAAATGAGGTAGACTCTACACTTTCAGACCATCCATTAATAATCCAAGATGTATCAGTCATCCACAAAATTAATACTGAAAGTGGTCATCGATTGGTGAGATGTAAAATATTAGTCTTCTTCTTACGACGTTGCCTCCTCACGAAGGTTGGCGATCCATAAAGCTAAACGAACTTTGGAAACTGCTGCTCGAAAAATATCACTAGAAGTACATTCAAACCATCTTCTCATGTCCTTCAGCCAAAAATTCTGTCTTCTTCCGATCGATCGTTTGCCCTTTATTTTACCTTCAATAATTAGATGTAGCAATTCGTACTCTGGGGCACTCATTATATGCCAGAAGAATTGAGTTTTTCTTATTTTTATGGTTGTTAATTCCTTCATTTTATTAATTCTTTCCAATACTTCTGCGTTTTTTATTTTCTGTACCCAGGGGAGAACGCGTCTATAAATGCACATTTCAAAAGATTTCTGTCGTTTCTCTGAGCTAGGGTCAAGGGTCCAGCAGTTACATCCATACAATATCACGGAGAATACATACGCTCTCACCACTCTCAGGCGGAGTTCGAGTCTGAGACTTGTGCGATGAAAAAATGTATTCATATTCATATATGTTACTTGGGCCTATTCAATTCGGGAATATATATTTCTTTTCTTGGGTTCCACTTGTCATTTATATTGGTTCCAAAATATTTAAATGTGGAGACCTGTTCTACAGTGCTTTCCCTGATTTGGAGGGATTCTGGTGGTAGATTTTTCTTTGTTATTACCATCCATCTAGTTTTTCTTATATTCATAGTTAATCCAAATCATTCTCTGGCTGTTATGACTCGATTGATCATTTGCTTGCTTGTTCAGTATACTTCTATTAACTGTTATTCCTTCAATGAATTCATAGAAGGCCTCATTAAACACAGCTTCAGAATAAGGATTGAACAAAAGTGGTGAGAGAATTTATCCCTGTCTTACACCTTGGGTTATTTTTATACTTTCGGACTTTTCCAGCCCAATCTTAACATCCACCGATTGATTCCATTACAGATTTTTAATAATATATAGTCTATATTTGTTGTTTCTAAAATTTTTATTAATTTTTCGTGCAAGACACAGTCGAAAGCTTTATTGTAATCTATAAAACATGCCTATACATCTACATTCATATCTTTACAACGCTGAACCAGTACATTTAATGAGAATAAAGTTTCGTGTATATCCATACCTTTTCGGAATCCGAATTGTGTGTTATCTATTTCTGCTTCACATTTTCTATATATTCTGGTATGGATGATTCTTGATTCTCAGGAATATCTTGAGAACGTGAGACATTAAACCTATCAAGCGATAATCGTCACATTTCATTGATTTCGACTTTTTAGGTTATTGTGATGAAGGTTAACTTTAGCCAGTCAAGAGGGATTTATCCAATTTCAAAGATCTTGTTAAATAAGATTACCATTCTATTAATAAATGGACTTTCATCCGAAAATATTTTGAGGATTTCTCCCTGTATCTCAGCTGGACCAAATATTAGTAAGCGTGATCAAAAGAAAACAACAAGCAAAAATATTAATTCAGATAAGATAATCTAATACAACAATATAATAATATATGTAATAACATTACTGATAGAGTAAATGAACTGCTCAAGATTTTCAAGGAAGCTGCTGACGAATTACCCGAAGACAATAGAATAGTAACGAAGAAAATGAGCGACAGTACGAAACTATTGTTTGACAAAAGACAAAAAATACTACTAGACAGAAGCAACAATTTAATAGAATAGTCAGAACTCAACAAATTGATACGAAAAGAGTTACACAAAGACATTAAAAAATACAATACTAGAATGATAACGGAAACAATTGAAGAAATCAAAGGACCAAAAATATTTAAAAAACGCTTGAGTTTGGGTAAAAAAGAAATGATTTCACTGAAAGATGAAAACAATAAAAAAATAACAAACAGAACAGAGATACTGAGAGAAGTAGAAAAATATTATACAGAGCTCTACACAAACGAAGTTCGTCCAAATGAAACTCAAAGTCAAGAACGAAAGGCGAAAATACTGAATGTTGGTTCTGGAGATTCTCCCGAGATCCCCACTGATGAAATCTACAATACTATCAGCAAAGTCAAGAATAATAGAGCTCTGGACCAGATGTTATCGTGTAGGAATTATTAAAGCACGGCGGATGGAACTTGATTGAAGAACTTAAAAAGAAATTTTTGATATATGTCTAGACATGGGACAAATTCCAGAATCCTGGATAGAAGCGGAAGTCATCCTCATCCACAAGAAAGGAGATATAATAAAACTTAGTAACCACAGGCCTATAGGTCTGCGGCAGGGGTGCTCAAACTTGAACTGCTGGCGATCTACCTCAATATTGTTAAACTACGATCGATCGACTCTGAGAGGCTGCAAGTAAGTGTGATGCAGGATTGTCGTCTAGGTAGGGTGTACCGTGGCATAGATATTAGTTTTCCGCACAATATGCATTTTTTTTAGTCAAGGTAAGTGTAGGTCTGCTCTAAAATGTCAATGAAAAAAGTCATAATTATTCAAAATTGCGAGTTTATTGGTTCTTACAAAACAAACGAGTTCTAGTGTCTAAACTTAACTAAAGAGTGACTTTGGATGTTGAAGCGTGGCACTGCATGTCCTCAGCATACTTTTCATAAGATGGTACGTCATTACCGAGTGCTAATCGCAAGCATGATGACATATGTTCGTCAGTTAGTCGATTGCGATATTTTGACTTAATTATCTTCATTTCAGAAAATGCAGACTCGCAGAAGTAAGTTGACCCAAACATTGCCGTCAGTTGAAGGGCGATTTGCCTTAGATTCGGATATTTATCTTCAGATATAAAACACCAGAATTTTGTATCAGATGCTGTGGCTTTGAGATGTATATCTGATATAATCTGCACTAACTCATTTTCAACAGAACATGAGTCCATGTTAAACTGACTTGCTATTTCAGAAGCTAATTCCTCAATGTTTTTACACGAAAAAGGATAACTCATAAATGATGCGATATTTGCCAATTTACTGAAATCATAAAAACATATTTCGAATTGGCCCAAAATATTTGATAATTCTGCCTCATAAATATCATAATTCAACTGAGGAATCCTTGCTTTCAAAGACGGAAAATTTTTCAGATCCTTTCTTTTCAGTTGATCTATCATAAGTTGCAATTTACTTTTGAATGCGTTTATTGCGCTAATCATCTCAATAATTGTTTTTCCTTTACCTTGAAGCTCCAAATTAATGGTGTTTAAATGCATTGTAATGTCTGTCAAAAATGCGAAATCAGTCAGCCATTTTCCGTTTTTCAGCATCTGAGTGTCATCATCTATTTCGTCCAGAAAAGCTGTTATTTCGGCAATAATTCTTGAAAGTTTTCTAGGAATTTTCCGCGACTCAACCACCTAACGTCCGTGTGAAGAACTAAATCAGTGTGTTCAGCTGACTCACTATCTTCCAACTGCAATTTAAAGAGCCGTCGTTGCAAGCTACGTGTACGGATAGAATTCACAATTTTTATTGCAATGCCCATAATAACCTCCATGTTTAGAACTTTTGAACACAAAACTTTTTGATGTATAATGCAATGGAAGGAGAAAAATGAAGGGAAATCATCATTAGCTCGACACAATGCCACAAAACCGTTTTTGTTTCCAGTCATTGCTGGTGCTCCGTCGGTTGTAATTTGGTTTTTATATTGGTAGCTTGTAGTTTGTTACAAAATTGAAGAAAACGTCATATATATCTTCGCCACGGGTCTTTCCTTTCAGAGGAATCATTGTCAAAAACTCTTCCTTAGCCGACATGTCATTGAATATCATTCGAATAAAAATACACAGCTGGGCAGTGTCTGTCATATCGGTGGATTCGTCAAACTATAAAGAAAAGTATGTACATTCCATGATATCATGTTTTAATTTATCTGCCATGTCCTGACTAATGACTTCAACACGCCTTTTGACAGTCGGACGAGATAACTGAAGTTCTCTAATAGCAGACATAATCTCTGTTTTATTTTTAAAATCTCCAAATAAAGTCTTACCCGCTTCAATAAATGCTTCCTTCACAACCAATCCAACATCAAATGGTTTCTTGTGTTTCGCCAATATATGAGATATTTTAAATGACGCGATTGTTGCAGTTTTTGATTGTTTGGCTGGTCTTGTGAACATGGTTTGTTCTTTTTTCAAACAAGTTATCAAATCACGTACTTTTCGTTTCCTTAATTCACTCTGTGACGGAAAATCCTTCTCATAGTTTTTATGAACCGTTTTGATGCCTCTTTAAGTTCCCACGCTTAGGTATTGCAACTGACGCACGGCAAATAAGACAAATGCACTTATCCTTTACCATACAAAAGAAAAATTCTTCCTCCCAATCGATATTAAAATGAGAAGTTTTACTTTTCTTCGCCGCACTCATTTTAGACTATTTATTAGTAAACTTTGTATCGATGTATCGCCTTCAAGTTACAACTCAGACTGACTCCTATTCCTGCAGGCGCAACATTTATATCGGCGCGAACGAAGTCTCGAAAAATCGGCGGGAATCAAAAACGCGGCTTTTCTTTGACAAGTACCGCGCGTTCCTTTAATAAAGCAGCCTTTTGCCGCTAGCAGGGGGTTATTACGATAAAAGAAAGTGATGGGGGGGTTATTCTGGCCTAATTGTGGATCGAATAAATTTTAGTAGTTTATTCATTACATTTTGTTTTAGTTACCTAAAACAAAATCTGTGATTAGTTCTATATCCGAATTTTTTTCTCGAGATCGACTCAAAAAGCACTCGCGATCGACTTGTCGATCGCAATCGACCCTTTGAGCACCCCTGGTCTGCGGCCTCAAATGTTTCACGAAAATACTCACTAACAGATTGACGCCAAAAACAGATTATCAACAACTCCGTGAACAACCCGGTTTTCGCTCGGGTTATGGTACTAAGGATTTACACCCAATCAACAACCTAATAGAAAATATAATGAACATAACATAAACCTCCACATGGGCTTCATTGACTATAAAAGGGCATTTGACACTATCGAGATGTGGGCAGTACTAAACTCAGTGGCGAAATGTCATACAGTAGATACACAAAATTAATAAAAACATCTATTCGCATGCAATAATGCATATCTCCCCTCTTGAAAAAACATCTCCAATTCCAGTAAAGAGAGGTGTAAGGCAGGTAAATATTGCATTGACTTAGCCGTTACTTGATGGAGATCCATAATAACTAGGAATAAAAATTTAAACAAATGTTTAAGATCACCACTTATGTTTTTTATATTATTGCTGACAACTGTTTCGACACATTGTCTCTTCTTCTGGAGCACAATGTAAATTAATTGTACCAAGTAACTCCAGATTTATATCGTTTGATGTACAAAATCTTTTTCCTAGTATACCACCATCAGACGCTATAATTATGGTTCAAAGATTACTCAATAAAAATAATGTTAAGCCAATAATTAAACAAGAAATATTAGACATCTTAACATTGTGTTTAGACTAGAATTATTTCGAATTTAACGATAAGATTTATAGAAGTGAGAAAGGTTTAATAAGGGGAAACCCTCTTAGTCCAATTTTATCTGAAATTTTTATGGACCATTTAGAAGAACCAATCAGTAATTCTCATCTTTTTAAAAATTTCTCTTATTGGTACCGGTATGTAGATGACATATTGACTTGCTTTACAGATGTACAGATCGACTACTAAAACTATTTTTAGATTATATTAACCAACATACTCAGATATAACTATACACGCTAATTCTAACCACCCGTTCCCACATAAAATCTCGGCTTATAATAGTTTCATCTATAGACTAATAAATAACACCATTAATGGAAGAAAAATTTCAGAAAGAATTAAATATTATAAAACAAATTAGTATAAACAATGGGTACAGGAGCGATTTCGTAGATAATATTTTAATGAAAAAAAACAATTTAAAAAAGCAATACGACTGGTGTACCCGCCCAAGCAAATAAAGAAAGAAAAATTGAAAAATTTCATACACTCACTTATACCGGAAAATTGATTAATAAAATTCAAAATTTTTCCATAAAAATCATGTAAACATCGCTTTCCGTACAAATAACACATTAGCTCGACATATTAAAAATGACAAAAGTAAAACAAAAAAGAAAATAAAACGGGGGTTTACGAATTATGCTGTGGCACTTGCAAAACGTATATAGGACAAACAGGCAGATCTTTTTATAAAAGAATAAAGGAACATAAAGCTATAGAATGAAAAATAACAAATCTCATCAGGCTAAATGTTTAACAGATGAAAACCATACGTTTAATGAAGATTTCAAAATTTTGCATAATGGGAAGAAAGGAAAATTACTGAATTGTTTAGAACAGGTAGAAATTAACCAGAAAATATCCTGAGGTTTATTACTCAACGATCAATTAGATGGGGGAGCGTCTCCTTTATTGAATTTGTTCTAGGTATTAAGGTAAATATTGATAATGAATTTATTACTTGTAATTAGGTAAACTATATATTCTGTAACATACTTTGTTAGTTAATTTACATCGTACTCCAGAAGAAGACACAGTGTGTCGAAACAATTGTCTGCAATAATACAAAAAACATAAGTGGTGATCTTATACAGTTGTTTAAATTTTTATTCCTAGTTGGTCAGGTAAAGGCATAAACATCAACGGTGAATATCTTAACCATCTGCGATTCGCCAGCGATATTCTTTTAATAAGTAGTGACCCTGCTGAACTACAAGAGATGACTAAGGAACTCGATTACCGCTCTAAATTGGTGGAATTAACAATCAATATCAACAAAACAAATATCACGACGAACACAGATACACACATGAACATCACAGTCAACCTCTAGAAAAAACAGAACGTTATACGAGTATATATAGGTAAGACAGAAAATCACCACAACTAAAGACCACATGATTGAGAAATTTTTTCGACGAATCAAAACGTTTTGAACAGCATTTGGCAACTTAAATGACAGCCTTACATTAGAAATATCCAATACTTTAAAAAGAAAATGGTACGATCAGTCTATTCTCCCTGTACGCACCTACGGGGCCTAGATATGGAGTCTCATAAAAGGACATGCTCAAAGATTAGCTAGAACACAGCAAGCGCACGAACGGAAAATGTTGGGCATTAAATTAATGGTCCGAAAATGAAACGACCGGATCCGAAAACAATCTAAGATCGTGGGCGTATTGGAAAGGGCGGCAGAATTAAAATGGAGATGGGCCGGACATGTGGCACGTAGAACAGATGATCGATGGACGAGAAAAATTTTGGAGTGTAGACCAAAGCTTGGACGTAGAAGTGCGGGAAGACCAAATACAAGATGGAGTGATGACATCGGGTAAAGGGAAGGAACTCGGTAGATGAGAAAGGCAGAGAACTAATGGCAATGGCATCAAATGGGAAATACCTACATCCAGCAGTGAATTGATATAGGCAGTTTGACATCTGATGTCAGTTGTGTTTAGTAAAGTTTGCCATTCAATCATGAATCGTTTCACCTTAAAAGAATGCTTGAAAATTGTCCATAATTACTACGCAAATTCGCGTTCAGTTCGCGCTACGCAAAGAACAATTCAATCAAAACACGGTCGTCATTCTGCTCCAAATGAACATACTATTCAGCGTATAATTAAAAAGTTTGAAAGTGAATTTACTCTCCGCGATAAAAAGAAGGAGCCTCAATGTGTGAGAAACTGTTGCAGAGAAGAGAATATCGCTGCCGTTCGAGCTACTGTTCGTAAGAACAGAAATGTGTCGATTCCGCGCTGTTCTCAAGAGGGCCTATCTCAGACGACAACTTGGCTAATTTTGCGATTGGAATTGGATTTGCATCCGTATTAGATGGTATTGGAACAAGAAATAAAGCATCGTTTGCGCCGGGAATTCGGCGATTGGGCTCTGGAGATTATAGAAGCAGACAGTCAATTTCATGAGAAAATCATCTTCTCCGATGAGGCCCATTTCTGGATCAATGGTTTCGTTAATAAGCAAAATTGTCTATATTGGAGCGAATTCAATCTACAAATGATTTATGAGACTCCTTTGCATCCGCAAAAAATCACAGTTTGATGTGGAGTATAGCACGGATTACGGCATCGGAAATCATTTCTTTAAAAATGAGAAAGGAGCTACCGTTACCGTGAATAACCAGCGCTATAACTCGATGCTGCAGGGATATTTCTTCCCAGAATTTGGCAAAATGGACGCAGATGACTTTTATTTCCAACAGGATGGCGCACCGCCTCATATTCCCGGCCCAAACATGGCTTTATTGCGCCTCAAATTCAGTGAGTCATTAATTTCACGAAACGGTCCTACCGCTTGGCCGCCGAGATCATGCGATTTAACGCCTTTAGACTATTTTCTTTTGGGCCACGTTAAATCACAAGTTTACAGCAACAAACCAACAACTCTTGATGCACTTGAAGCCAACATTCATCGTGCCATAGCCGGCGTAAGGCTGGAAATGCTGGCCCGAGTCATGGAAAATTGTTTAAATCTTAAACGGCATCGTTAAATAAAAGTTTCAGATTGAATCTTGCTTAAAAACTCTTTGTTTGTTTTATTATATATATATATATATATATATATATATATATATATATATATATATATATATATATATATATATATACATAAATATACATGTATATATATGCTCATAAAATCTTCTTTTGAGTTCTAAAAAATTTAAGCGACATTTTATGCAGAGAACTTACACTAGTTGAGTGTGATCATCTGGTTAAAAATTGTGTCTTTACTGCTTCATTATTTTAAAATTAAGCTTAAGCTGTTTCTTGTTTGAACTTGAACGCTTGCTACAATTGCGCAATGGCCCACGAAAACGGGTAACCGGCTAGACACATTCTTACGGTAAATGTTAAAAATAATATCACCCATAATAAGGTTAAAATAAAAAAGTCTTTTCTGGTATAAAAATCAAATAACAACTCTTTATAAAGTGAATACTTTTTCGAATTAAACAGTAAAGGTTGGAATTTCTTTACAGATCCTACGCTATTTTCAGAAAATCTTGACAGAGGATTGTGTATATATCTGAACGTGCAGACGTACATTCATGTTAATTCGGAAGCTTACAAAGACTAACATTCATAAGTATTACATTCAAACAATATTGCAAACATATGTATTGGACTGAAAACCTCCTGTTTTGCGTTCAGTTAAAAAAAATAAAAATCAGCTTGTTAATATTCACATTTCACAACGGCATGGAGTGCAGAAATATATTTCTTTCTTAGGTATTTGTTTATGACTTAATGCTTATGTGCTTTTAAGATAATAATAAAAATAATTTAAACTATGTATAAAAATCCCATTCTCATATCACTTATAAATATAATTAAAAATTAAATGTTTTTAATTTTGGTATTGCACAATAGTTATTTACGTATGAAGTTTGGAAAGTATATTTTGCGTTATAAATAATCATTTTTCAGGGCGATGTCGTAAGTGGGTTCCCGAAATCGTCCGAGTGTTGCTACAACATAACGACTTTTCGAACATGGTACGTACAAAATTTTAGTACTTTTAGTAGAATATTTTTTAAAAAAAATACAAGATAATATTAAATAATCTTTTTTTTGCCAAAATTGCATGACATACTCAATATTATCAAAATATTTGGATTATATACGAGGATTATTATTTAAAATTAAGTTTTATTTTCAGTGGCTTGTCTAATCCCATCCCATCCGGAAATTGACAGAAAAAAATATTTTTGTTTCAAAAAATTAATTAAAAGTTGTTAATTTTTCGAACCAATGCAGACGGAAGTAATTTTTAGTGTTCTGTACGGAACACTTATAAGATCATTTCGGTGTCTGTCCGCCTGTCTGTCACACCCGATTTTCTCTGAAACTTTTGACACAGAAAGTTGAAATTTGGCACTAATTCATTAGAGTAGTGTAGTTATGAAAGTTAATTTTTGACTTAAGGTGTTAATTCTGAGGGGTGAAATTGGAAGTGAAAAAAAAATTTAGTGGGGTATCAAATGAAAGCTTGTAAAAATATGAGTTCAGAAATATATATATATATATATATATATATATATATATAATGTGCACACTTTTTTTTTGTATTATTTTGAAAAAATTGGCAAAAATCGCTGTCCCCTCCTTATCTCAATAAGTAGCAATTAAAAAATTTTGTCAAGAATATTCTCCACAGGGTGTAGATTGAACGAAAATTATCACGAATGCGTTGATAGTAATGAAAAGAAATCTCTCTACTGCCACTCGCAAAGAACGCTCTCTGAGGAAACACGAAACCATAAAAAAAAGTTTTCAGACGTACCATAAAAGCGTAGCTTAACCAACAATCAGTGATAACAAACACAGTCAAATGCCTCGGATACGTCAAGTACAACCGATCGAGATTCTCCAAAATCTTCAGTTGCGTTGTTCTAAACATACAAATTAGAAGATCTCTTGTTGATCTTTGCTTATGAAAGTTAATGGTCTCTAATAATATTGAATCGTTCCAGTTATTTTAGAAAATACTGATTGATAGCCTTTCTAATAACTTTCGATACTGTTGACAGCAGTGTGATCTCCAATTCTTATGTACCTGTCTCCCGATGTCACGCGTCATTGTATTTTGTTTTGCATTATCTGCAGTGTGTATGTCTGTGCGTCCGATATACCACACCAAAGAGGTGCAGCATGCATTAGAACTGGGCTAACGATTTGCTTATAGATCATTAATTTATTTCTTGGCTCCATATGTGAATTTGGAGCTAACAATGCATACAGATTCTGCGACGCGACGAATGCATTTTGAAGCACGTGCGATTTGTAGAATTTGAAACGTGTGTCTATAACGACACCTAGATACTTCAGCTTATTTCTGATCGGTACCTGAGTGTCATGTATTTTGATTGGTAAATTGATTCTGTTGTTGGTAAACTTCTTAAAGAGGATAGGGAAAACAGTAGATTTGGATGGTAAGACTAAAAACTGGGAAGTATTTGAAAAAACAGTAGATCTACAGTAGGTTTGGCAATACACGCTACTCCACCCACTAATCTCCTCCTCCTATCGGAGGTTGGAAATTATTATCGCTATGCAGACTTCGCCCGCAACACCGCATGCTGCTGAAATCAAACCAATCGTAGCAGAGCATATTTAGATCCTCTTATTACGGGGCTAAAGTACTCAAGTTTTCGTATTTTTATAAGGTTGACTATATCGTATTCTGTGCTCATCCTTGCAAGAACTTTATGATTTGACATTTTATCGGTCTAAGGTATGTGCCATATTCTACGGTAACACATCTTAAAAGCTCTTAGTTTATCCAAGGTTCTTTTTTGTTATCCAAGCCTAATCCTAATCCTCTAACTACGCGCAAACGGAGGTTACTTCCCGAATATTCCTTATATATATATATATATATATATATATATATATATATATATATATATACGTAAAATAAAAACAAAGAGTAAAAGTTGCCGTAACTAACAAACTTTTTTCAAGATGAAATTAATTGGGGAACTCGGCAAAGGGCATAACAGATGTTCACATAATGTTCATTTAGCTTATGTTTCGGTTCTTGGTTGGGACCTTCATCAGGCACAAACTGAAAAGAGAGACTGAAGCTACTAAATAAAAGAGTTTGGGCATTGAGAGAGATTATTCATTATTTTCTTCTTAAGTAATTGCTGTAGAAAAGTATAATAATAGACAAAAATTACTCACATGAGAAGTGCGATATTAAGTTAACGTAAATGACCGTAAATAACTTATAACATAAAGGTGATAAACAAATAGATAAATCAATCACTGTACACTAATAATTTATGTTAAAAAGATGGCACTTACAACAAAGATGCCATTGAAATCCCTGGATGCTAAAAAACAATTCAAATTTTATTGAAGTGCTGCTCAACGGGATTTGTCCTTAGACACATTGTACAAAACTTTTGATGCATGAACAACCTGATGTCAGATAGACCAAACGACAATAGGAAGATCCAGCGCTTCCAGAGCAAGGTATCTTCCAAAATTCTTTCATATGAGATTTCTTTTAGTATTAAGGAGATCTCCAATTTAAAATCTCTTCTTAACCTAGTTATCTACTTTGCTGAAGACAGACTTCTAGCACACATCGTGCAAATTTTTCGTTTTACCCAAGACAAATCATTTCTACTATCACTAGATCCTTCTCACATACTCATTTAAAAAATTTAATAATTTAATGAAATCTAGGGCCAATAAATTAAAGGTTCATTAACCTTACCCAAGTCAATTTTCTCCCTGAAGTTCATATAATTCTTTCTCTTGATCCAAAATTATATATATATTAAAAAGTGTTTTAACTAATGTTTATTGACAAAATTTTTATTTTTAATATTTGTGTAACTCTCTAAGTGTCTTTTAATCATGTTTTGTGTAATCATGCATACCACCTGGCCAACAAAAATGCAAATTTCATTGTCTTCACCAGAGATGAACTAACTGCTAAATTTTTGTAAGTAATTTCACATTCAGTCGTACAATTCATTTAATCACGTTTTAAAAAACGAACGTTTTAGTTTGTTTTCTGTACCTCGTTTGCATTTTTAGAATCCAGAAGAAGCTACCATTAGGCAGCGAAAGCTCGATAATAAAAATAAAAAGCAGATACTAGAGCCTTTAGATCTTTGATTGCTCATCTCTTCTCCTTATAAGGGCGTTTCCCAGCAGTTAAACTTAGGATTGTTTGTGGCCAGTGCCCTGTTACTGTCCTTTCTCTTTCTTTATATATATATATATATATATATATATATATATATATATATATATATATATACATATATATATATAATATATATATATATATATATATATATATATATATATATATATATATATATATATATATATATATATATACGATCAGTCTAATGCTTTTCCAACATTTCTACACCTTTCTTAAAGAAGGATTTGTCTTTGCCTTTAAAATAGGCCTCAGTTTCGGCAATAACTTCTTCATTTCCTGCGAACATTTTTTGAGATCTGCGAATAGATAATAGTCGCTGGGGGCTAAATCTGGAGAGTATGGTGGATGAGGAAATAATTCGAACTTCAATTTATGCAATTTTGCCATCGTAACCATTGACTTGTGACACGGCGCATTGTCTTGATATATGTGTGTGTGTGTGGGTATGTATGCATGTATACATAAGACGAGGCAATTTAAGCTAATCCGAAAATTCAGTGTGGGTCGGATATTTTGTTTTAGATGAATGAATACTATATAGCATTGTCTTTTTAAAATGTTATCTTATTTTATTAGGAATTCGCAGTACTATTATTCAACATTTTTGAACAATTAATTGTTTTAAAATATTTTTTAAAAAAATCGCAAGGTTCTCAAGGTCAACAATTTAAAGAATAGTTTATTTCGATTTTATTATATGTAGAAAAAAACATAACACAAAACGATTATTATAGATCCATATTTTTTATAGCTTAATGTTTCATCACAGTCTCAGAACAAAAAATATTTTAAAACCTACTTTAAATTAATGAAAAAAATGTAATGCTGGCTCTGTCATAATTAAAACGTTTTTGATTTTCTCCAGTATTAAAAATCTCCCATAATACCACTAGACCTTATGATATCTTTGCTTTTTAACGTTCTATTTTAATAAAATTGGTTTACAAATTTTAAACTGTTTATACCAGTAACTTGTGCTATATGGCGTTCTTAACGATAAAAGAACTTCAAAAACTTATACGCAACCTTTTTTTTTAATACGAAATTTTATTTTTTTCATTAAAAGTAAAAAAAATTAATGTGATCTGGGAAATTTGGGTATAAAATAACAAATATTTTTTTTGATTTTTGTAATTACTTAATTACGGCTAGGTTTCTTTCAAGTGTCCAACAATAACCCATTCCCTTGGTATCGTTTCTTCATGCCTCTCTCAAATCTTTTACTGTGTTCATCCTTAATAGCACCAAGATTTTCGGAAAAGAATTCCTGGTGCGAATTCAGGAAGTATATCTTTTTGACAAGTAACGTCTGAAATTTTTATATATATATATATATTATATATGTATATATATATATATATATATATATATATATATATATATATATATATATATATATAAATATATGTATATATATTTATATATATATATATATATATATACATATATATATATATATATATATATATATATATATATGTATATATATATATATATATATATATATATATATATATGTATATATATATATAAATATATGTATATATATATATAAATATATATATATATATATATATATATATATATATATATATATATATATATGTATATATATATATATATATATATATATATATATATATATATATGTATATATATATAATATATATATATATATATATATATATATATATATATATATATATATATATATATATATATATATACATATATATATATATATATATATATATATATATATATATATATATATATATATATATATATATATATATATATATACATATATATATATATATATATATATATATATATATATATATATATATATATATATATATATATAAATATATATACTTACTTACAGTAGTTTTTACTCCATTCTAAAAGATAAAACCAACATTTTGCATAGATCTCAAAAACTGTCAAAAAGACTTGCTTTACATAAAAGCGATTGCAAGCATAAACCAAATGCTACCAGCCTGAGTTTACATGTCAACACAAATGATCATAATGTCCGGTATAATGACTGTTTTGTCTTAGATACTGAACGTAATTGGTTCAAACGTAGTTTTTTTTTGGAGATGTGTTATATAAAAACTGCACAAACTGTCTCAACCACAAAAAAGATCTTGAAGGATTGAGTTCCATTTACATTTACTCACTCTCGCAAAGCTACACCAAAAACAAAAAAATGGAGTGATGCAAAGAGAAAATGGGGAATAAATGTCAATAATAAATAACGTGAATTTTTGACAATTTGAATTCAACCATTACCAAGACATAAATTGGCAACCCTGTCTTCCAACAATAAAAATAATAAAAATCCGCAGAAACATCACTAGACAAATGTCAGCCTTTTAACAAGGACTGGCACGAACCAAAAAGAATATTCTTATGCCATGTTTTCCGGCATTGTTTGTGGCTTTCATTTGAATTATATTGGATTGTATTCATTTTATAGCATTTTTAACGTTGAACTATTTTAATTGTAACACCTCAATCTGAGGCTTAATAATTTGGTGAATTTTTTACTTTTTCTTACTCTACTTAATCTTACTCCTGGAAGAGTATTGCTGTAAATATTTTCTGTAAGTACGTTTATTTTCTTATAATTACATCTTCATTTACTCTGGAATATTTACACATTTCAGATTTCCTGAAGAAGACGATAGCTAGAAAATTTGAATAAAAACACAGTTCCTTACAGCTACAGACCTTTTATTGCTCTCTCTTCAATTAATTATCAGTTACCAGTGCTCTGTTACCGTCCTCCTTCTTCTATATATATATATATATATATATATATATATATATATATATATATATATATATATATATATATATATATATATATGTATATATATATATATATATATATATATATATATATATATATATATATATATGTATATATATATATATATATATATATATATATATATATATATATATAGATATACAGTTTTCTTTAGATATTATTTTACCATATAATTGAGTTATGAATTCCGATTTTTTTTGCACTCGTTCCGAGGATTTGGATTGTTTTGTTATACCTACGGTACTGTTCTACGTTAACGCCCCGATATATATATATATATATATATATATATATATATATATATATATATATATATATATGTATATTTATAGCATCTCCAGCTACACACAGTTGTTCTGTTTTTTGCAGGTTAATTTCTAGCTCTTACTTCTGATATTCTTGGTATACTTTTTTTTATCATAAATTCCGCGTCTTAAATGATCTTGGGCTATGAAGACCTGGTCATCTGAGTAGTGAAGTGTGAATAACATCTCTTTGTTAAGGGGTAGTCCCATGAATTTACAACTCCTTTTCCAATACCCAAGTACGGTATCTAAATAGATATTAAAGAGTAAGGGGGACATGCAGCATCCTAGGCTTAAGCCCTTTGTAATTTTAAAGGTATGACATGTTTTTACCCATTTTTACTTGAGATTCTGCTACTTTATATAACTCTTGTATGGCTTTTACTACAGTTAAATTGATGTTGGTTTGCTGCAGTACTTCAAATAATCTATTAGTTGGTACAGTATCATACGCCTTTGCCAAACTAAGTGTGTTTCCTTTTTAACTTCTTTTTTAAATAGTTGGATAATACAGAAGATATTATCAATGGTGGATCTTTCCGTACGAAAACTTGATTGCTCTTCTAATTGATAATGTTGATAATTATTTAGTACCAGCTGATTCAATATTATTCCATACAAACGGCTAACTGAGCAGATTATAGATAAACCTCTATAGTTTGAACATTCATGTTTTGTCCCTTTCTTATGTAGTGGGTGAATCCATGCTACTTTTCATTCCGGTGCCACATCTTCCCCATCCAAGCATCTCTCCAAAAGTATCCTATCATTGATATAAGTGTTTGTGAATCATATTTAATTGATTCAGAAGAAACTTCACCCGGATCTTAAGCTCTTTTGTTTTTTAAGTTTCTTATGGCTGTCTTTAAGATGTCTTCTTCTGATCGTAGTGGGTTCCCTGTTATTTGGGCATTTCTTTTGTTTTGAACTCCGGTAAGTTTCCCATTACTCAGTTTGTTATTCATTTTAACATGACTTTTATTTATTCTTAGATTGCTTAAGATTTCCACGTTTCGATTGTCTGTCTTCCACCTATATGTGCTTCTATTTCTTGGCGTTTTTTCTTCCATTGTTTGTTTTTCTTATTTCTGATCTTATTCTTGAAAGTCCTCCTAGTATTTTTGTAGTTTTCTAAGACTCTTTCTGATTTGCTTTGTAACCATTTTGTTTTGTTTATTACTTTTACCATTCCAACTCTTCATTTCACCAGAAATTTCTTTTATGTTGTGTGTTATTTAGTTTTTTTACCTATTGAAAACTTTGTAAAATGTTATTTTTTTTATTATTTTTTTATGGGTCTAGCACACGTGCTACAGGGAAGTCCCGAAAGCGCTACAGGAGCGACGGAAAGCGATTCACGTTGTTCATGAATCGCTGTAAATTGTACTCGTTGGGAAACACAGTCTTGGGCAAATTATTTCAAAGGGATGATGTTCTCCATATAAAAAGACTGCTTGAATAGCGTTGTACGAGGAGTAACAAGCTGAACCTGCACCGTTCTTCGATGTTCTAGCGAATCAAGGCCGCCGGTCCGTTCCGGGTCTTCAATCAGACGAACAGCTTTTCTCTGAATCCAACAAATGCAGTGTATGTTTGGGAGCGGAGTTTTAAACATGGGAGCAGTATTCCATAGTTGGTCGGATTTGAGCTTTGTAAAGAATTAACAGTTGTTGTGGAGTGTAAAGCTTTCTGGTACGAAATAATATTCCCAACTTCTGAGAAGCTCTCCTAGCTTTGCCTGCAACATGTTCATGCCAGGACATATTTGCTTCCAAATTAACGCCCAACAAATTGAGTGACCATGTTAGAGGAATTGAGTGCCCCGACATAACTATGTCGGCTTCAGCAACGTTAACTTTTTTGGAAAAAAAACTGCCACCTGGGTTTTTGTAGCTTTAAATTCCACTTGGTTACTGTCACCCCAAGTTAGAATTTCTTCCAGGTCTTTGTTAGGTTGAATGTCTCCGTGCTGTTTGCGGATATTCGTGTGAGTAGTCGATGTCCGAGCGTTCAAAGTGAATAAAGGGATGTGTACTGTCATCTGCAAAGCTGTAGATTGGATTGTCGATCTTTTCCAGCAGATCGTTAATATAATTGAGAAAGAGAGTATGGAGCCTTGGAGTACACCGGCGTTGATAGTGAAGGTGTTAGAAAGAAATCCATCTACTGCCACTCGTACAGAACGCTCTCTGAGGAAATATAAGAGCCACAAACAGAAGTTTTCAGACATACCATAAGAACGTAGCTTAGCCAACAGCCTATCGTGCCAAACACGGTCAAATGCCTTGGATATGTCAAGAGAAACCGCTCGAGATTCTCCAAAGTGTTCAATTGCGTTGTTCCAAACATTACATACTCGTAAGTCAAAATATCTCCTGTTGATCTATTTTTACGAAAGCCATATTGGTGATCGCTAATAATGTTGAATCCTTCAAGATATTTTAGAAGATGCTGATTGATAGCCTTTTCCATGACTTTCGATATTATTGAAAGCAGTACGATTTGTTGGTAGTTATTTGGCAAGGTCTTCTTGCCTTTTTTAGGTATCGACTGAACTGTGGCACATTTCCAACAGGAAGGTTAGAAGTCCATTACTGAATTTTTAATAGTTTTCTGCCTTATGGTTACCCAAGAAGTTATTAACTACAACGATTCTTCGGTTTTGAAAGATCCATTGTTGATTTAAATGGCAAAGACAATTCAGCACATAAGGCCTTTTTGCAGACTGATCTGCATGTCTAATGGTATGTTTCGACTTATTAGTTATGCTCTGTATGTTAGTTGAGCAAGAGTAACAATCACTTATGTAATCGTTAGGTTTGGCCGAGATTTTTTAGCCCATTGCTTTCGCTATTTATTTTTTGCAGTTTCTGCTCAGCTTCAACAAATCTTACATAAATTTGGTTGAAGTACGTAACGTTGTGAAATTTTTTTCAATCATAAAAATGAAAACAAGATAAGCCTTTTGATATCACTTCCTTTTTATAAAGCAGTTGATCTTTCTACAACAATATCGTTATTACCTATGCCTCTATTTACTTTATTATATGATAATCCGATCTTCAATATAGATAAACAAAATCCTTGATTTGTAATTATCTACTAAGAGATACTTATTTTGGATGTAAAAAAATTATTTACAGGGGTGTATTGGAAACTAATGCTTTCATACCTGTAATTTATGATTAATAGGTATCTTATGCAAATTTGACTGTTAAATGATAACTTCGCAATATTTCGTTCACTTTTCCACATAGTTCCCATTTGCAGAAAAACATGTTCACTTATAACGTGTTACGAAAACACATGGTCTTCGCAGAGTCCCATTTCCGCCCCTCCGTTATCACCTCTGCTCTCTCTATCAATCCTTTCACCCCAATAGAAGTATCGGTAACACTATGCAGTTGCTGCCTCAACACTCAATCTCCAGGCATCTCAATCCTGCGCCACCTGACTTGACTCGTGCATACCCATCCCAAGCAGAGATCTTACTTGATTTTTTACCTTCTACCTTCACCGTTAGTACAAACTTTTCCATGGCATCAACTTTTCTCATAATGTGACTATAATATTTCAGGTACTGTCTATTAATTCCGCTTGAAAGTCGGTCATTTATACTAAGTTCTTCAAAAATCGATACATGCTATATAATACTTTGAGAATTCCTCGATATGCCCACATCTCAAACGCATCGATTCGTCTTTTATCAGCTTTGTATTTTTTGTGAAAGCTGGATCTTTCCAGACCTTAGTGAGTTTGATGGTAGAGTTTCTAGCCATTGCCAAATGTCTTCTTGCTTCCGCTTCACAACCACCATTGTTAGTTATGAGGGATTCCAAATAGTTGAAATGGTCTACGTGAGTGAAACCAGCAATTTCATTTATGTGTGACAGATCTTCATTGCGACTAACAATCATTACTGTGGTCTTCGCTCTATTAATTGTCAATCCATAGTTGTTGCTAACGCTTTCTAGGCGCTCCATAATTGATTCTAGGTCTTATATTGAAGTTGCAAGTATAAGAGTATCATCCGCATATCGAAGGTTACCTAGCCTTTTTCCACCGATTATTGTCACAACCCTATTCCAGCCATCCAAAACAGTACCCATTATATGTGTGTATTATATATGTTAAAAAATAAAGGTGACAGAACACAGCCCTGTCTGACGCCGGCTTCTACGATAAAGGAATCAGAAAAAAAATTATTCAGTTTAATTCTGCCATTTTTGCTTTCATACAAGGATCGGAAAAGGTTTACAAGATGCACAGGTGTTCCCATGCTAACTAGAATCGACCAGAGTCCGTTCCAATGTATGCAGTCAAAAGCCCCAGAGCAGTCTATAAAACAAACATAGGCCGCCATTTGGAACTCCCTGACTTTGTCTGTTATCTGGCGTATGTTGAGAATTCGTTCTTTAGTCTCTCTTCCCGGAATGAAGCCTGATTGTTCGGTAGATATTTGCGATAGCAGGAAAGTCTCGAGTCTTTGATCCAGGATCCAGAGAAACACCTTAGCAGCGCGTAACGCCAGAGCGACTGTTGCTGCAATCCAAAGGGGATTCCATCCTATGCAGGGGTATAAATGCAACCTCGCACCAGTACTTCGGCCATCTTCCAGTCGTCCATACCTCACTAGACACCAGATTCTATATTGAGTTAGATTGATTTATTTGCTATTAGATAGCTAAAATGCTATAATTATTATACATTATTGGCTAAGAAAAACACATGAAAGTACATATTGGATCTTAGGAAGTCAGGGACCTAATTAACTTAACCTAGGTTAGGATTTTATTTTATTTTAAAAGCAATCACGGTATGGAACACTAATTGCACAAGTCCAACTTGCACGTGATCGGTTTTTTTTATTATCCAAAGCACGGCAGTTTTTCTCATCATCCCCCACCATTTCCGCAGTAATCTCGTAAGTACCTGCTGCTTTTCTATTCTTTAACCTTTGAATAGCCCTCTCGACTCTCGACCTCAGACTTAAGAATACATGGCTCTTGTTCTTCTGAGGCTTCCTTGTCGATACTGCAGTCATCCCCTCTACAACCGAAGAAAAATACTTTCCCTTGAGATGTTTTTTACGCTTCAGAAATTGGGAAACATAGCATGATACAAGGTCTGGATTGTAAGGTAGATTAAGTAAAACGTCACTAAATTAAAGTTGCTTAAACTTTGGATATATTTCTTGACCTGTGTATAGTCGCGAATGATCACGATGAACAATTATATGTTTTCTGAACAAACACTATGTAGCTATTTTTTTCGATTTATTAAGGAGTTAACATATCCTTTCGAAATTTTATATAGTCTGATATCGTTTCAATAGTTCAACATGAACAAGTCCATAGAAATTTTAAAGAACTTTAATAGTAATTTCGTGATATTTGTATCTCGCACGTAAAATATTACTTTGGTAGGCGAGAATCAAAATTACTGGGAGAACGCTTACGAGTTACAAAAACAATATTTTTCTGCAGCCGTCGTGTTTCAGTATAAATATTATAAGAGATAGTTAGTTAAAAGCAAAACAAAGACAAACTTGTATTTTAAAACCATGCAGTTTGTCCGCTAATCAAATAGAAACTTTAAACAATGACAGATTTAGTATTTATTTGATGCCTTGTGTGTGCAGAAAAGCTAATTCCAAAAAAATGCTGAAAAAAATGATGGTTTCTTAATTTTTGTGAAAAAAAGAGACAATTTTGTAATTAAATCGAAAAAATTCGTTAGAAATGTGTCAATATACATAGGACCGTTCAGAATAAATGAATTAAAAGTTGACTTTCAAAAAGGAAACAATTTTTTGAGAATATTTCGAAAACTGAATCTTGTCACTAAAGTTCGTTTTCATATTTGTCATCTACATCTACACAAACTTTATATGATAATTACATTATAAAGTTAACAATGTTGACCACATATTAAAAAAAATATACCGGCCAAGTGCAAGTCGGACTTGTGCAGTTAGTGTTCCATACGTTGATTGCTTTTGAAATAAAATTTTTGTTACGGAGGCATAAAATAATCAATGATTTTACAAAAATACTCCCCAAATGAGTTTCCAACAAAGTTCTCTCCGATTACTGAAAACTGACGAACTTGAAATATTTTGTTTTTTCTTATATACGAGATAAATTATTAAAGGTAATGAGATAATTTTCGTTCAATCTACACCCTGTGGAGAATATTCCAGAATTTTTTCTAAATTTTTTTGATCATTACTTTTCGAGGTAACGAGGGAACAACGATTTTTTTTGCAATTTTTTAAAAATAATAAAGTGTGTGTAAGCGTTACATTATATATAATTTTGAACTTGTCTTTTTACAAGCTTTTATTTTGATACCCTGGTAATTTTTTTTTAACTTCTGATATCGCCCCCCCAAACTAACCCCTTAAGTCTAAATTTAACTTTTAAAACTACACGGCTCTGATCAGGCCATCAATTCCTATATTAGTGCCAATTTTCAACTTTCTATGTCAAATAATTCTGGAGAAAATCGGGTGTGACAGACAGACAGGGCAGAAAGTCAGACAGACGAACAGACACTGAACTGATCTTATAAGTGTTCCGTATGGAACACTAATAACACTGTGGTAAAAAATCTAAGATTTTTATTCGTGAGTAAATTAATTAGTTTGATACAGTGGCAGATAATAAAATCTATTTAATGATTAAGGTAAATTTTTTATTTATATTTTTTTAACGCATATTAACATAATTTTTCATTGTTTGATATTGTTTTAATTATAGGCCTTTCGAGTGTTTGTCAACGTGAAGAACTCATTAAAATCACTGCCGCTGATAAGGAAGACAAGGACTCAGTTATAATTGAGAAAGCTCCTAATATAAAAATAATATACACTACATTTTTACAGTTTTTAAATTACGTGGGTGAATCGATAAGTCTGGTAAATTTCTACGAAATGGAGCAACATTTTGTTAAGAGGCATGACTGTTGGTAAGCGTGATTCTAACAACGGTTGTGTTTGAAGTTTCAAACCAGTTTCAACTTGCAGTTATTTGTTGGCAGCTATCGTAACTGATGATCCGCTAATAATATCGCAAATTCACGAACACTTGACCAAAACAGATCCAATATAACATCATTACAATTTGAAATTTTGTGAAGTCGTTGCAAGTTGTGAAAAGAAATCGTATTACACAAAGTTTGTACAGTAGAGCCACTTCAATCCACCAAGAATTATTACTATTAAAAATCATCCTATTTAACGTAAAGTAGCTTGTAATCGCTCCACAACAACAAGCTGACTTTTGGAATTTGACTCAA
>CM032451.1:97838063-97880563 GCA_019049505.1 Pachyrhynchus sulphureomaculatus
CAATATCATGCACCAAAGAACATAATGTACATGAAATGCAACGTCTCTCTGTCTGTCCATTAGTGGGCTTATCATTCGAGAACCACTTATCCGATTTACGTGTCTTTTTTTTTATAAAATACATATATTCTATGATACGTTAGGTAACATAAGGAATAAGCAGAGACGATAATAGTGAATCAAGTCCGAGCGAGCGGAGTCGCGGGCACGGCTAGTACGACTATAAAACTAGTTTCTTAAAAATCATTTTTACCTCTCGAGTGCTTTTGTAGTAACAAGGATCTTGAAAGTCGTCTACAGTTAGGTATTCATTGATCCCTAAAAATGAAAATCACTAATTATTGTCAAAAAGAAGTAAAGGAACATCATACATATGGGGACATAGTGAAATAGTTGCTTATGATTCAGTCTTTTTGAAGTAAACTGAACGGCATTACAATTTCAGTTAGCTTGAGGTTTGTAGTTAACTTTTATATCGACAAAGTAAGCTGAAAGTGATCAACAGCCTATCAAAAACCTTGGCGAATCATTCAAATAACTGAAAAGAAAAACAAAACTTATTCTTCAGTACTAGCTATGATATGGTTGGGATTCTAAGCAAATAAATATATCAGAGAGCTCCTTTATGTCAACTTCATTTAATGTTTATGTAACGACAGTCAAACGGGATCTACACTTTACAATGAGATAAGAACCTCATAATCAGTAGATGGTACTGATACTGATTTTATTTCGTACTACGATTTTCGACAAAATTGCACGCTTAGGTGTTTATTGGAGATTTTATTAATGGCTTTTTTGGACATTTCATTATGAAGCATGAGGTGTGCAATTGCGCCAGCTCATTACCTACGATAGTCTTCATGGGATATCCATGAAGATTTTTTTTTGCTAATGACGGACCTTAATCTATGCAGTTCAACTTCAGGTGTACGTCCCACTCAAGAGCGAAAAGGAAGAAATCTCCATCGTTAGTCATTTCTTGTCTAAATGGATTCCTACTAATAAAATGTCGTAGACAATTTTCATAGGGGTCCCAGCTCTCGATCCATTCAATGCGATTTCAGTTACGAAGCGTGTCCAGGAGCGAGAAAGGTAGTATCTACATCATTGCTCTATTTTGAACCTTCTATACCGTTATAGATATATAGGTTTGAGAGCTTGTCGATGTCTGTTACACTGCAATATGACTTGGTATGAAGTCTAACCAAGTGTCCTTAAATTTCAATATAATTATTCGTTCCGTGTCCAAGAGCGAGAAAGTTATTATCTACATCGCCGCTCTATTTTGAATATTCTATAAAAGATATGCCGTTATGGATATATTGGTTTGAGAGCTTGTCGATGTCTGTTACACTTCAATATGACTTTGTATCAAGTCTAACCAAGTGTCCTTAAATTTCAATATAATTATTTGTTTCGTGGTGTAACTTCTGCCAAAGCCTATGAACGACTGACTCGAGTCGTATGATAAAATTGGAAAAGTTGACTCTTCAAAAATTGCATCCGTCAGTCGTAATGTTCTACCACAGTAACTAAAGATTCTTCTTCTTGAAAAGATCTATCCGATACGGATATAGGCCACCCTTTCGCCTTTGCCTGTAGTTGGTGCGTTTTGAAGCGTTCCACGGACAAAGGGGACCTATAGTTTAATATCAATTCTGAACGACTAAACTGAGAGGGCTTTACTGAGCATGATACTAAGGGTGCTTTGTCATTGCCTCCCAAGAGAGGCAACCATCACGTTATATATATATATATATATATATATATATATATATATATATATATATATATATATATATATATATATATATTTAATTTATTATTTTCCGAGCCGAGATTCATACGCGGGTCTCAGGCATAGAAAGCAGACACCATACGAACTACGTTATAGCAGCCTTTAATTAAATATTAGGGAGAAGTTTTTGTTGTCCTATTATACATTGCTAACTTATAATTTTTTTGGATATATGGAGTGATTTCGGAAAATATAATTTCTTAATTCTTTAAACAAATCTTTTTCAAAAAACTTACCTTGAATAGGGACTCGTCTACCAACTGGTTTAATTACACTATCTCGAACCTAAAATATAAATGTAAGATAATATGCTTTATATCGATATTAATAGTATACTATTTAAAGATTGGCTATAATCATAGTAATCATAAGGTAAAGTATGCAGTACCAGCAAAAGGCGAGTTAAGTAAACTATTTCAGTGACCAATAGTATTTACCAAGAATTAAAAACTAGGTTTTTCCTCCAACTATTCAATTAAAATTTGATGTTTTATTACCCAAACCCAGGTTAAATTTTTCGGGCGATAGATACATTGCTTCTAATATCATTGAAACATGAGATTTTATAACTTACTTTACAAATTTTTTGAAATTATAAAGTCGTAGCGCCTGATTTATTTAAGGCATTTTACTGTATTTAACGTATGTTTTAGTATGTCTGGAGGATATCCAGTTTACGATGAGCTATTTTACCTCCGGATTTGTTTTATCTTGAGTGATTCGTCATGCTATTATTTTCCCACAGTGAAGTTCGAGGACATCGGCACAGCCACCAAACGTTAGCTGGTAAGAGCAACTTCACGTAGCTTAAACAAATACGATACTATCACACCCGGCAATGCCTGGTGGGATTTGGGCATCGACCATTTAGTTCTTTTAGCGGCCTCCTATGACAGGCAAAGCATACGGGAGTAGTATTTTATTTCGCAGACCTCACGGGAATTGTGCCGGATTGGTGAGAGAAGGTTCAAACCGTTCACGATGAATAGCTGAAATATGCATTGTAATTTGTTCGAAAAGTGGGGCCGAATTGTGTTTTATTTTATGGTTTCCAATTATCTTTAGTACTGCTCGGAGTCGAACAGTTTTACATGAAGATTAAGATTGTGCTTTACATCCACTTGCTCATAAGGTACAGATTTTTAGGGAACTTTCTACATGCATAGTTGCATATATTTTCGAGTTCTCTGACGCTGTCTCCCATCTCTCAACCTCGCATTCCATTCTCTTCGATCTTCCCAGTCTCCTTCCTGTAACCCTCTGTTTTCCATTGCTCATCAACGTCATCCCGCCATGAGTGCCTAGATCTTCCTCTTTTTCTTCATCCAATTGGACTCCACTCTGTGATTTTCTTAATCCACCTTCTGTCGTCGCTTCTTCTTACGTGAACATACATACCATTTCAGTCGTTTTTCTTCTATGGTATGTAGTGCGTCTTTTGTTATTCCCATTCTCGTTCTTATTTCCTCGTTCCTAATCCTATCAATCCGTGTCACCCTACAACACCTTCTCTAACATTCCATCTCTACCGCTTTTATTTTTGATTTATATTTCTTCTTAATTGTCCATATTTCTGACCTGTATCTCATGATACTTTCAATAATTGTTTTGTATATTCTGACTTTGTTTATTTTCGTTATGTGCTTATCCCATAGTATTGAGTTTAACTGTCTCATGCAGTTTCTCGTTTGTCCCAGTCTCGATTTCATTTCTTCTCCGGATGTTGCTTCTCTTGTTATTATGGTGCACAGGTATTTAAATTTTCCAATTCCTTTAATTGTCATGCTCACGCTCTATAATTTCTAGATTTTCTATTTCTCTCGTCTTAGTTGTTGGGTATTCCGTCTTATTAAGATTTATGTCTAGCCCAGCTTTGTCCTACTCTTTCTTCAGTTTCCTCACCATATAGCTGAGATCTTCTTCGTATTGTGCCATGATGACTTGGTCATCTGCGAAACTCAAGCTGTATAAGTAGTCGTCTCTTACTGGGACTCCCATACCTTGACATTTACTCTTCCAATTTTTTAAAGTCTGTTCCAGGTAGATTTTGAACAGTGTCAGAGAGGTTGTACACCCTCGTAGTAGTCCTTTCGTTGTTTTAGCCCCTAACTTATTACCAATTTTTACTCTGTTAATATTATTTCTATATCTCTTTATATATACTACTTTTATTAATACTTTGTCGATTCCCAAGTCTGACATTGCTGTCCAGAGGTGACTTATAGCGACTGAATATGCTCATGTCAAGACATATTCGTTCCCAAATTAATACCCAGAAAATTGAGTGACGAGGCTATAGGAATAGAGTGTCCCGACATAACTATGTCGGGTTCAGCAACGTTAACTTTTTGAGAAAAAAACTGTGAGCTCGGTTTTTGTAACGTTAAATTCTATTTGGTTACTGTCACCCCAAAATAAAATTTCTTTCAGGTCTTTGTTAAGTTGAACGACTTACTACTCTCTGCAGATATTTGCATGAGTAAAACGATGTTCGACCATTCAAAGTGAATGAAACAATAAGCGTACTGTCATCTACAAAGTTGTAGATTAGAGTCTTGGTCCTTCCCAGCAGATAAGTGAGAAAGAGAGTAGGAAATAGTATGAAGCCTTGGGGCATATCGGCGCTGATAGTGAATGTATTGGAAAGAAATCCGTCGACTGTCACTCGTAAACACTCGTAAATTTTTCAGCGATACCAATGAAGCGAGCTTAACCAACAATCCGTCATGCCAAACACGCTTACATGCCTTGGATAGCAAGCGTGCCTCAGAAGTCACAAACGTAGAAGGCACTTCCCTCTTTGGTACACCAAGGAGATCATAGACAATATTTATAAAAAAGAAAATGCTTATCGTAATTATAAAGTGTTCAAACTCAACTTTTACTATCAGAAATTCGCTTCTCTTCGTAAGTTAATCAAGCAGCAATCTAGTGTTGCCTATAGAGAATATATCCGCAGTACTGAGAATAACATCTCTAACGATCCCTCCAGCTTCTGGGCGTTTATTCAGAGTAAACGCTCTCAATCTGGCATTCCTAATAACATGAGAAATGATGATCATGTCTATAACGACCCACCTAGCATAGTCACTGCTTTTGGTGATTGCTTTCACAGCGTATTTATTAAGTCGGCTAGGCCTGAGGAGTATAGTTATTGGGGAGCTCCCTCTTTCTTTGTCGACGTTCCCGAAATTTCCGAGAGGGATATTGTAACCGCGGCTAGGTCTGTCAAGAATAAACTGACCTCCGACGGCATTCCCAGTTTTGTTGTCAAGGATTGCGTGTCCGCTCTATCCGGTCCTTTACTCCATATCTTTAATCTAGTGTTGACGACTCATACGTTTCCTGCTACTTGGAAGGTTGCCAAGGTCCGACCTAGCTTGAAGTCTGGGGATCCGGGTGTGATTGATAATTTTCGACCCATATCTATTTTATGTAATTTCTCTAAAATTCTTGAGATTATTTTGCATAAATTTATTTTCTCAAAAGTGAGAAATACGCTTTCTACTGACCAACACGGTTTTATGCCTGGCAGATCCACCACTACAAATCTTGCCTCATTCTCGCAGTTTGTCTGCGACGGTATCAATGATGGGAGCCAGATTGACGTGGTCAATACGGATTTTCGCAAAGCCTTCGATCGACTTGATCACTACTTACCGTTGGATAAGGTCGGATCTCGTTTCGGGCTCTTAAATATCCTCATTGATCTTTTAAATTCATACCTCCTTGATCGCAGATTTTTTGTGGAAATCAATGGGTTTAGATCGCCTCTCCATATTCCCACTTCAGGTGTTCCCCAGGGTTCCAATCTGGGACCTCTTCTTTTCAATATGTTTGTTGACGACTTGCTGAGTGAGATAGGTTGCCGGAAGCTTGCTTATGCCGATGTCCTTAAGATTTTTAAACGCATAGACTCGGTTTCTGATTGCCACGAATTACAGAGCAGTATTAATGCTCTCACCGACTGGTGCTCTACTAACAGGCTCAGCCTAAACGTTTCCAAATGCAATGTCGTCCGATATTCCTATCGTAACAACCCTATATTTTTCAATTATTCCGTAGGTGATACTGTTCTACAGAATCTTCGTTCAGTTAGAGATTTGGGTATCATCTTTGACGAGAAATTCTCTTTTGCTGACCATATTGAACAAATGGTTGCTGGTGCATCAAGGATGCTGGGTTTCCTGATTAGAAATTGTAGAGACTTTACTAACATATCTGCAATCAAGCTTCTCTATTATTCCTTCGTTAGGTCTAAGTTTGACTATGCTTCTATTGTTTGCTATCCAATATACAATTGCCATAACAACTCAATCGAATCTATACAGAGGCGCTTCATTAAATATCTTATTTTCCAGAGGGATGGTGTCTATCCGGACCGCGGTGTTGATCATGGACTAATCTTGTCAAGGTCTAATGAGTTGCCTCTTGCAAAGAGAAGGGACATTCACTCCATCAAATTCTTATATAAGCTGTTAAATCACCATATCGATTGCCCTTTCCTATTAAGCAATGTATCTTTCCATCTACCACGCCTTGGGGCAAGGCGCTCACCTATTTTTAACCTCGGCCGGGCTAGGTCAAATATATTATTCCACAGCCCTATTTATATAATGTGCAAGAACGGGAATGTCATTGGAAACTCCGGTGATTTCCATTGCAGTAGGCTCTCGGTGCTTATTGGCTCTCTGCTTTGTGTTTAGAGGTTGCTCAAATTTGTAGTTTTTTATTATTACTATTTTTATTTGTTTTTATAATTTGGAGATTGTTCAAACATTTTAATTTTATTTTAATTGTATCATGTTCTTCTTTTATATGTAGCTCATTAGTATAAACGTTATTCCTTTAATTGGGCCCTGGCCTGTTGGAATTGAATGTATAAATAAATAAATATTGGATTGTTGTAGCTTCTACTTGATGGAAATTCATTATAAATATATAATAAAAGACTGTTTTTAGTCAATTTCCACTGGTTTATTTAAATTGCGATGACGCGTTTCGCTGTCGATGCAGCTTCTTCAGATCTACATTTTACCCTGTCAAGTTAGGTTTGGCATTGTCTTTATTGAATTTAAGTTAGGCTATGCCTCTTACTTACATTTATGATAGCTTATATTCCTATACTACTTAACCTAGGTTCTATACAGTAATCCTAATTAACTTAACCTAGGACATTGGGTTTTAATTACATTGGTTGACTAATCTAACTTAACTAGAGCTTAATTCTAAACTAATCTAGAACTTAATTCTAAACTTAATCTAGGTTACAATCTTCATGGGGGTGGGGGAGGGCCATCGTCTTCGTCGGATATGGGGTCAGAAGGTCTTGGATAGTGATGGCGGGCGTTGGCGGGCACGTGGAATGCGCTCCTTATGGTGGCGTTTGGGTGTTGTAGCGCCTTTGCGAAGAACTTGATGTTGGTGGACCTCATGTGTGCCTTGATTGTTGGCACACCGAGGTCTCTATGCATTTGCCGGTTTCGGACGAACCATGGGGCTCCCGTGATCATCCTCAGGGCCTTGTTCTGTACTGCCTGAAGTTGAGCTCTGCGTGTCTTGGTGAGTTGAGACCAAGTAGGGCAGGCGTGTGTGAGTCCTGCCCTCACGATGGTTTTATAAATTAGCAGCTTGATTTTTGGTTGCAACTTACTGGACCGGCTGATGATTGGGTACAGCTTGCCCAGTAGTTGCTTGGCTTTCCTTGAGGCAGCACAGACCTGGTCTTTCCAGATGAGGTGTTTGTCATACTGGATTCCCAGGTACTTGATGGTGGTTGCCCATTGGATGCGGGATCCCTGGAGCTGGAGTTGTCCATAAGGAGTGCCGTTGCCTTTGGCGAAGACGATGGCCTGTGTCTTACATGGGTTTAGCTGGATCTTCCATCGGTCGAACCAGGGGGCGAGGACGTTCAGGTGGCGCTGCAATCTACTGGTGATGATTCTGTAGCTGCTGGATTCTGCTATGATGGCTGTGTCGTCAGCATACAGGAGTAGGGTAGTCTGATCCGTTTTTGGAATGTCGGCTGTGAAAATGTTAAAGAGGTGGGGGGAGAGGACGGAGCCTTGAGGGACTCCGGCTCTAATGGCCTTGACTTCGGAGATGGCCTTATCGACTCTGACTTGGAATGTTCTGTCAGAGACGAAGGATTGAATGAGTTTGTTAATGAAAAGGGGGTAGCCGTGTCGGATCAGTTTCAGAATGAGGCCTTCGTGCCAAACTCGGTCGAAGGCCTTTGCTACATCGAGAAACACAGCTCCAACTTTGTGACGTTTGTTGAAGCTGTTGGAAATGGTTTGGGCGAGTTTCGTGGTGTGATGGATGGTGCCATGAAGGGGCTGGAAGCCATACTGTTCGTCAGGGACAACACGGAGCGCTGTGGACTTTGCTCTGACGATTTCGAGGATGACTTTTTCAGCTAGCTTGGCAAGGCCTGGAAGTAGGCTGATTGGCCGATAGCTGCTTGCCTCGTGGGATGGAGAGCCTGGTTTTTTGATCATAATGACCTCAGCTTTTTTCCAGTAGAGTGGAAAATAGCTGAGTCTCAGTATGCTGTTAATGATATTGGTGGCTTCTGAGATTTGTTTCTTGGGGAGTTTTTTGAGGGCTTTATTTGTAATTTTATCATGACCTGGGGCTTTTCGGATTGAGGTAAATCGAATGATCTCATTAACAGCGGAGTCAAGTTAGGTTTAATATTCACCGTTTTATATAATTTCTTAATTATAATATTACACCTAATTAAATTACATTGATAGTATTGGAAAATCCACACAGATTTGGAGTTAAGAGAATAAATTCAATAATGGTGAATTGCTTAAATCTACCTGGTCGTTGAGTAAAGTACCTGTAGTCCCTAATCGATTTATTTGCATAGTCTCTAAAAGGTTTAGTTTTAAACCTTTTTGTTGGGTGTGTAAAATTTTGAAATTCTTGTTAAGTGTGTGATTTTCTATTAATAGATGATTAGCATATGTTCAATTAGATTTTCTATGGATGAAACTTTTTTCGTGTTCTGTAATTCTTTGTCTAAATGTACGTCCAGTTTGTCCGATGTATGTTTTAGGACATGACCCACATGTTAATTGATAAACCCCTGATTTGTTGTCTTTATTGATTTGTGGTTTGTAGTTTTTAAGGTCTTTCCCTATAGTATTGTTAGTCTTGTACGCTATGTTGATATTTTTTTGATTTAAAAATTTCCCCAGTTTTTCCGTTGGTTTGCCGAAATAGGTTAAGCATTTAAAAGTGGTATTTCTGTCCTTAAAACGTGGGTATATTTCTGAGATAGCCTTGTTTCTAAGTTTTTTCTTAACGATACTATTGATTAAAGTAACCGAATAACCGTTGTTAACGGCTACTTGTTTTATGTAGTTTAATTCTTTAGTAAAATTTTCTTCTGATAAGGGGATATTAGTTAGTCTATGTATAAAACCATGATAAGCGGCAAGTTTATGATGGTTAGGGTGATGAGAACTATTGTGAATTGTGGTATCTGTATGACAAGGTTTGTGATATATTGCAAATTCATGTTTTTTCCTGGCTTCACTGATTGTTAAGTGTAGGAAATTGATTTTCCCTTCGACTTCTTCTTCCATTATAAAACTGATATTTCTATGTACAGTATATTAATTCTTTACATAGAAATATCAGTTTTACAATGGAAGAAGAAGTCGAAGGGAAAATCAATTTCCTAGACTTAACATTCAGTAAAGCCAGGAAAAAACATAAATTTGCAATATTTCACAAACCTTGTCATACACATACCACAATTCACAATAGTTCTCATCACCCTAACCATCATAAACTTGCCGCTTATCATAGTTTTATACATAGACTAACTAATATCCCCTTATCAGAAGAAAATTTTACTAAAGAATTAAACTACATAAAACAAGTAGCCGTTAACAACGGTTATTCGGTTACTTTAATCAATAGTATCGTTAAGAAAAAAAAAACGACTTAGAAACAAGGCTATCTCAGAAATATACCCACGTTTTAAGGACAGAAATGCCACTTTTAAATGCTTAACCTATTTCGGCAAACCAACGGAAAAACTGGGGAAATTTTTAAATCAAAAAAATATCAACATAGCGTACAAGACTAACAATACTATAGGGAAATACCTTAAAAACTACAAACCACAAATCAATAAAGACAACAAATCAGGGGTTTATCAATTAACATGTGGGTCATGTCCTAAAACATACATCGGACAAACTGGACGTTCATTTAGACAAAGAATTACAGAACACGAAAAAAGTTTCATCCATAGAAAATCTAATTCAACATATGCTAATCATCTATTAACAGAAAATCACACAGTTAACAAGAATTTCAAAATTTTACACACCCAACAAAAAGGTTTAAAACTAAACCTTTTAGAGACTATGCAAATAAATCGATTAAGGACTACAGGTACTTTACTCAACGACCAGGTAGATTTAAGCAATTCACCATTATTGAATTTATTCTCTTAACTCCAAATCTGTGTGGATTTTCCAATACTATCAATGTAATTTAATTAGGTGTAATATTATAATTAAGAAATTATATAACACTGTGAATATTAAACCTAACTTGACAGTGTAAAATGTAAATCTGAAGAAGCTGCATCGACAGCAAAACGCGTCATCGCAATTTAAATAAACCAGTGGAAATTGACTAAAAAAACAGTCTTTTATTATATATTAATAAATAAATAAATAAATATCAAGTTTAATCTCCTGAAACTCCCCAAAATATTCAATTGTTTTTTTTTACAGGGGGGAATCCGACTTATGGATAATGAAGCAGTCTTCGTCAACTTAAGTGTGGCCCAGAATGCTCCAGTTATGTGGTGGTTCTCCAGCTGAAATAGCTGGCATACTGACAAAATCTCCTCGTGAGCTGGGCCTGCGACCCTTTACTCTTCTTACAATGTGACAATTATTCTTTATATAGGGATGTGAGTTTTAAAAACTTGTGGATTAATTTCTAATGTGTAGATCTATGCTACCTTAACCTAACTAAATCTAATTAAAAACTAAAAGCTAAGTTCCCGGCTATTTCGGGAGTGTTGTGTTACAATAGTGTTAGTGGTGTGTAATGTTTTCATGCTTAGCTTATTTTTTGGAGAGGAGTAGTTCAATTATACTACGACCTTATCCTGATACATTAAGTACTTGTCTTGTAGTTCGGTTTGAGTCATGTCTATTGTTAGTTTATTTGTGGTGTGTCTGTCTGGACATAAGTAGCGATTACCGACGTTTGCGTTGTGTGCGACGTTAGCTATCTCAGGGTTAGGGTGGGCAGCCGCTTTCACAAGAAAGTGAAACTAGATATTTCGGGTGAATTTTTTTATTGTGGGCATTTGAAACTACCTGTGCAATTGGTTGTTGCGGACGAATCAGGGAGCTCCTGCTATGATACGTAGGGTCTTGTTTTTTAACTGTCTGGACTTTAGCTAGATGCTTTCCAGATATTTGCCACCATGCCTGGCAGCCGCACGTAAGCCCGGTCCTGATAATCGTTTTGTAAATTAGCAACTTATTATAAGTTGATAATTTACCTCGATGGTTCAGAAGCGGGTGCAGCTTCCCTAGGAATAATTTTCCTTACGCATCGTCGCTGTCACTTGGTCCTTCCATTCGAGCAGTTATATTCAAAACATCTTTTACATAAGTTAGTTTTTTTTATGGGTCTAGCTCACGTGCTGCAAGAAAGTCCCTAAATCGCTCCAGGAGCGGCACGAGTACGGAAAAAGCGATTCACGTTGTTCTTGAATCGCTGTAAATTGTACTCGATGGGAAACACAGCGCTGGGCAAATTATTCCAAAGGGATGACGTTCTCCATATAAAAGATTGCTTGAAAAAGCGTTGTACGCGGAGTAACAAGCTGAACCTCATACGGATGCGAAGCACCAGCGCGACGCGTATTTCTAACATGCACCGCTTTGGGAGGAATTAAGCGGGCGACATCCTTCGAACACTTTCCATGAAAACACTTGTAGAACAGACTCAAATCGCCAACCGTTCTTCGATGTTCCAGCGAATCAAGGCCGCCGGTCAATTCCGGGTCCCCAATCAGACGGACCGCTTTTCTCTGAACAGATCCAACAAATGCAGTGTATGTCATCCCCCAAACGTGGGAGCAGTATTCCATAGTTGGTCGAATTTGGGCTTTGTAAAGAATTAACAGTAAAGCTTTCTGGTTCTAAATAATATTCCCAACTTTTGAGAAGCTCTCCTTGCTATGCCTGCAACATGTTCATGCCAAGACATATTTGCTCCCAAACTAACGCTCAACAAATTGAGCGACGATGCTAGGGGAATGGAGTGCCCCGACATAACTATGTCGGGTTCAGCAACGTTAACTTTTTTAGAAAAAACTGCCGCTTGAGTTTTTGTAGCGCTAGATTCCACTTGGTTACTGTCACCCCAAGATAGAATTTCTTCCAGGTCTTTGTTAAGTTGAACGACCTCCTGCTGTCTGCGGATATTCGCCTGAGCAGCCGATATCCGAGCGTTCAAGGTGAATAAAGAGACAAGCGTACTGTCATCTGCAAAGCTATAGATTGGATTCCCGGTCTTTTCCAGCAGATTGTTAATGTAAATGAGAAAGAGAGTAGGAGACAGTATAGAGCCCTGGGGCACACCGGCGTTGATAGTGAGGGTGTTAGAAAGAAATCCGTCGACCGCCACTCGTAAAGAACACTCTCTGAGGAAACATGAGAGCCACAAACAGAACCTTTCAGACATACCATAAGAGCGTAACTTAGCCAACAGTCCATCGTGCCAAACACGGTCGAATGCCTTGGATATGTCAAGAGCAACCGCTCGAGATTCTCCAAAGTGTTCAATTGCGTTATTCCAAACATGTGTTATATAAGTCAGAAGATCTCCTGTTGATCTATGTTTACGAAAACCATATTGGTGATCGCTAATAATATTGAATCGTTCAAGATATTTTAGAAGATGCTCATTGATAACCTTTTCCATGACTTTCGATATTATTGAAAGCAGTGCAACTGGTCGGTAGTTATTTGGCAAGGTCTTCTTACCTTTTTTAGGTATCGGCTGAACCGTGGCACATTTCCAGCTGGACGGAAATATTCCCTTTCTGTAGGATAGGTTAAAAAGTCTACAGAAAACTGGTGTTAGTTCCCTTGCACAGTTTTTGAGAACTATGGCAGGTATTCCGTCAGCGCCAGAAGCCTTCTTGGTGTCTAGCTTCATTAAAATACGCTTTATGATGCGCTGTCTGAAGACAACATCGGGCATCCTTGACTGCAATTTGGGAATAGTAGGTGGTGTTTTTCCTTGGAAATCGACAGTTGAATGTGAAGCAAAGAGTTCAGCCAACAAGTTCGCTCTCTCAACAGGTGTGGTTGCAATGGAATTATCTGGCCGTGTGAGTGGTGATATGGTGGATTTGGTAAAATTTTGACTAACTGCCTTAGCGACTGCCCAAAAGGACCTGGGATTGTTGGGACAAGCGAGAAGTTTATTTCTAATTCGTTGATTGTGTGCCTCCTTGGTTTCGTCGATAATTCCCTTGCATCTGTTCCGAGCATGAACAAAGATGTTACGATTTACGGTGTTAGGATTTTCACGCCATTGTCGGTAGGCAATATGTTTAGAAGCAACAGCTTCTTTGCATTTTCGGTCGAACCAAGGCTTGCCGTTGGAGGAGCATTTCTTCGAAAAAGGGATGTAAGCTTCCATACCAGCCAAAATAACATCGGAGACCTCCCTGGCGCAGTCAGATGGGTTATCGGATCGAAAACAAATGTCCATCCAAGGAAAAGTTCGAAAGTATTCCATGAGATCTTCCCATTTAGCAGATTTGTAGTGCCAAATCTTGCGCGGCCTAGGCGCCTCTCTGTCACTGATTGGCAGGATACTCGATGTCGAAAGCAGTTTATGGTCGGAAGAACCTAAAGGCGGATTTACGGTGACCATGTAAATCTCCGGATTGGTGGTTAAAAACATATCAAGAAGACTGGCGAACTCCCCGTCTCGATCAGGGATCCGTGTTGGTTCGTCAATAAGCTGAGTTAAGCCATAACTGATTGAGAATGATTCAGCTTCACGACCTTGTTCGTCGGTAGTATTTGAATATTTAAGCCAGTTGATATTGTGGACATTAAAGTCGCCCAGGATGGCAATTTCGGCACTTGGATAGTAAATGATCGATGGTGTCTGCAAGAAGTGTTCGAAAATTGGTATCACTTGGTTAGCAGATTTGTAGTGCCAAGCAGTTTATGGTCGGAAGAACCTAACGGCGGATTTACGGTGACCGTGTAAATCTCCGGATTGGTGGTTAAAAAATCTGCCGATCTTTGTGTACGAATGCCATACTGATGGCCTCTAATACTACTGAATCCTTTAAGATATTTCAGAAGCTGCTGATTGATAACCTTTTTTATAATTTTCGATTTATTGAAGGTAGTGTGACTGGTCGGAAGTTGTTTGGCAAGGTCTTCTTGCGTTTTTGGGTATCGGCTGAACTGTAGCGCAGTTCCAGCAAGAAGGAAGAAAGTATTTCGTTTCTGTAGGATAGTGTAAAAAGTTTATAGAAAACTGGCGTTATTTCGCCAGCGCATTTTTTGAGAAAGATATTTGCCAAGACGTAAACACCTTAAATAAATTCGATACGAACAGCGATCATCGAATTGTTATGGCAACTATAAAAATCAACACCAAGATTGAAAGAATATGGTTAGTACAAAAGCGGCGATTTCCAATATTGCCCAATCTAATCGAAAATAAAGACAAATTCCAGTAAAGGAATACCATAGAAGAAAACAAGAACATGAAGGTGTAGTGATCCACGTTCTCGAGAGGTAGAACAAGGACTACCAAAATAAAGAATACACAGGGAATCTCAGTCAATAGCCGCGATGAAATCGTTGCGACCGTGCGGGAGTTCTATAAAACATTATACAATTCTGGATCCAACAGAGATAAGTGCCGTAAAAGAACGATTCAAAACACAGAATCCCAAGAAATACCTGAAATAAGTCTAGAAGAACTGAAAGCTCCGCTGCAACAAATGAGGAACGGTAGATGCCCGGGCGATGATCGGATCAGCAATCACATGTTAAAGATAAGAGGTGAATTACTGTTCAAACGTGTACCAATTTTACTTGATAAGCAAGAATTTCAGGTAGCTGGCAAAAGGCAGAAGTGATTATATCGTACAAAGAAGGAGATCGAGATAAAATAGAAAACTATCGACCCATCAGTTTGCTGACTCACTTATATAAGCTACTGACTAAAATAATAACAGGCAGCAGGTTAGATCAATATCAGTCTTTCGAACAAGCGGGGTTCAGGCAGGGTTAAAGTATCGTGGACCATTTTCAGATACTTCGTACTCTCATCGAGAAGTGTGCAGAATACAATATCTCTATTCGTGGCCTTCGTTGACTACTGTAAGGTTTTTGATTTCATAGAAACCTGGGCATTTCTGAAAGCTATGGATAATGCAAGTATCAACTCTAGATACTCAAACCTAATTAAATATATACGATCATGCATCGCTGCAAATAACTATTGACGAGAATACAAAGGCCGATAATATCCGTACCGAAAGGGAAGTACGTCAAGGGACACAATTTCACCCAAACTGTTCACCTTATTGCTGGAAGATGTGTTTAAAAATCTTAATTGGCATGACAAAGGATTTAACATGGATGGCGTACGACTCAACCACTTATAGCTCGCAGATCACATTGTCATAATTAGCGAGACAGCAGAGGAACTTCGAATCATGTTGCAAGACACCCATGAGGATTCCTTAAAGGTTGACCTAGATACAAATAAAATCAAAATAATGAGTCCCCGAGACATAGATGTAACTGTTGCCAACCAATTACTCGAAAACTTGCCTTCGTACATATATTTAGGACACAAGGTCCAACTGGCAAGACGCGGAAATCTCCAAATAAATAAGTCTTGGATGGGCCGCATTCGGTAAACTGAGACTTTTTTTATGGGTCTAGCACACGTGTGTGAAGTATTAGCGCGACGTGTATTTCTAACATGCACCGCTCTGAGTGGAATTAAGCGGGCTACATCCTTCGAACACTTTCCATGAAAATACTTGTAGAATAGACTCAAGTCACCAACCGTTCTTCGATGTTCCAGCGAATCAAGGCCACCGGTCAGGCAATCAGACGAACAGCTCTTCTCTAAACAAAATCCAACAAATGCAGTGTATGTTTGGGAGCGGAGCCCCAAACATGGAAGCAGTATTGCATAGTTGGTCGAATTTGAGCTTTGTAAAGAACAGTTGTTATGGAGTGTAAAGCTTTCTGGCATGAAATAATATTCCCAACTTTTGAGAAGCTCTCCTTGCTATGCCTGCAACATGTTCATGCCAGGACATATTTGCTCCCAAATTATAACGTAGTGACCAGTATACTAATAAAACTTAAAAGGAAAGACTCTAATAGTTGTATAATGTCTGTTCTCGCTTATGCTCTGGAAACTACGGCACTACCTCGCAAGTCGGTTAACAAGCTTCAAATCACTCAAAGAGCAATGAAAAGAGCCATGCTTGGAGTAAGCCTTAGAGACCGAATCAGAAATCAAGATATCCGAAAAAGCCCAAAAGTACAGGATGCAATGGAAAAAATAGCAGGGCTAAAGTGGCACTGGGCGGGCCACATTGCGAGACAAGATCCGAATAGACTGACTAATAAATTGTTCACATGGAGACCAAGGAAGATCAAGAGAAGTGTGGGAAGACCACAAAAGCGATGCCGAGACGACATCCAAAGGATTGCAGGAACGAATTGGACACAAGTTGCAATGGTTAGAAGGGCATGTAAGGTTTTGGAAAAGGCCTACATTCAAGAGTGGATGAACAGTGGCCGAGAAAGAAGAAGAAGATTTTTCGAACATTATGGCATGTATTCCATTAGCGGCAGAAACATTTTTGGTGTCTAGCTTCATTAAAATACGTTTTGTGATACGTTTTTTGAAGACCATATCGGGGATCCTTGACTGAACTATGGTCGCATCAAAGAGAGCATCGTCTTTCTGCCAAAGCGATTCGGTCTTGCAGTCGATGTGGATGGTGCGCCTGGGTTTACCCATGATTTTTTGCGCTTGGAATTATCAAAATAAATCCACTTTTCATCCCCTGTAACAAGGCGATGCAAAAACGACTTCCTTTTGTACCGAGCGAGCAAAATGTCACACGTGTTTTTGCGCTTTTCCATTAGCCTGTCGTTCAATTCATGTGGTATCCATCTACCGGTCTTCTGAATCTTTCCCATCTCTCGTAGCTGATTGGAACCAGCTTGTTAACTAACGCCCAATTGTTTGGCGAGTTGTTTGGTGTTTGCAAATCATCTTCGTTCAACAATGCTTGCAATTCCACGTCTTCGTATTTTTTTGGCGGTGTCCACGTTCCTTGTCTGCAACATCGAAGTCACCACTTTTGAAACGCCGAAACCATCGTTCACACGTATCTTGCGATGGAGCATGTCCACCATCAGCTTCTCGAAGTAATCGGTATGATTCAACAGCAGCTTTCTTTAAATGAAACCAAAAAATTAATGTCCGCGAATGCTCTTTGTTCGGTATAAATTTCGACATATTGAACACAACAATACAACACTATGCACACACTTTTCCAATTTATCACTCGTGCGCGTCTGACACTTGTTGATGACACAACAAAATGGCGCAGTGTCAAATCTTTATAGCACAAATTGCATTTGTGCACCATCTGTTGTTTGAAATCCGCATTTCATACTTGTACACCTGGTATTATCAGGTCAGTCAATAAGTTCTGAAAGCGACACCGATGGAGCATCACTTGAACTAAATATTGAACACCATTTTGAAGATTCATCTGTCATATGAACACACCTTAAATTTCAAGTCGATCTTTAAAGTCATTCATTATTTATCAGCTGATAAAATAGACGTGTTTTAGTATTTTTCAAAATTTAAAAAATCGAATATCGTGCAGTAATAAAATTCTTTGTTTTGGAAGGTATATAAGTTAGTAAAAGTATTAAAGGAGTCTGCTCCTTCATTTCCAACTGTTCATAGATGAGCTCTAGAGTTGAAACGTGGTCGTACAAGCATCAATGATGATTCACGTTCAGGACAAGATATGGTAATGGATGACCGTCGATTAACCATGGATGATTTAGCTGAGGCTATAAGGATCTCATATGGATCAGTACATGAGACTTTAGCTAATGTTTTGGGTATGAGAAATCTATTCATAAGATGGGTGCCGCATTTGCTAACATCGGAACAAAAACGCACTCGAGAGAAACTTTCTAAACAGTATTTGGCTCGTTTCACAAAGAATAAAACTAATTTTGTGAGTCGATTTGTAACTAAGAATTAGGCTGAAGTTTATCAGTATGATCCTGAACTGCGACAATAAACCACATAGTGGACTGAGCGGTTGTTCAACTCCTAAGCAGCCAAAGTGATCAAAGTCGTCCAAAAAAATTATAACGTCAGTTCTATGGGATATTAAAGGAATTTTGTTAGTTGGTAACCTTCAAATCGGTAAAACAATCACAGGAGAGTATTACTGCAATCTTTTGGACTAGCTGGATGAGAAAATTCGTAAGAAAAGGTCCGGTTTGCAGAAAAAAAATAATCTTTCATCATGACAATGCACCCGCTCACAGAGGTGCTTTGCTGGCAGCAAAACATCAACCTTATTCGCCAGATCTGGCTCCCCCTGACTGCCATCTGTTCCCAAACTTCAAAAGATTTCTAGGTGGGAAGTGTTTTTTCAACAAATGAAGTGATAGCATCCGTAGAAGGGGTATTCTGAAGGTCTTCCGGAAAATCATTTCAGAGATTGGGTAAATGAACAGGAAAATCGCTGAAAAAAAATATATTGAGCTTAAGGGAGACTATATTGAAGAATAAGTATATTTCGACTCATTAATTCACCTTGTTTAATTTCCGTTTTCAAAACTTATTAATATACAGTTTGAAATTTACGTAAGAATTCCACTTATATACAATCAAAGTTCTCATCAGTAATAAGTGTTTGAAGCCAGTAAGTATAATATTGAAAAAATTAAAATCCGCTCTATTATCCTAAGATAGACGTAACGTGATGGGAGAGTGCAGACCAAAGTTACACATATCGAAAGGCTGAGTGAAAGTATATTGAGGTCTAGTATTCTTCTGAGGAACAAAAAAGTCAATTTGAGCCAAAAGAGTGGGACAAGTGAGTAGAGAATTAAGTATTTTTGCACAAAATAGTATATCCGCATTGGATCTTCGTACTGAGAGTTTAGCTCTACTCGTAATAGATCTCATGACCCTCATGGAGAAGTTCCAGGAGGCAATATTAAGCTTGAATGAAATAAAACCTCAGAAATCTATTCTGAAATGATTCAAGAGAGAAAACAGTGACATATTAGTTGGAGATCCTACAGGCGAAAAATACTTCAAAATAAGCGTAACGAGCGACTGATTTAATATTTTAAGAGTAAAAAATGTTAGAAAATTTTTTACCCAAAAATTTTAGTCATATATTAATAATGTGATTGAAATGAAATGGAAAGTCCAGTTGCACATCCATCCTGCACAAATCCCTAATTTTATTCGCCGGAGTAACAATATGACCATTTCAAAAATATGAATAATTTCGTTTCTTATTTTCCATACAAAAAGACGTTACCTGACCTCTACCAATATTAAGATGAAGGTTTCGGTTTTCTTTTGTCAACCGATTTTTTTTTTAAATAAAATTGTTAGAATTTTGCATCCATTAGTGGAGTTTGTGATTCTAACATTAGTTAACTGTCGTCTTTCGAAGTGTATAATAGTGTAAAAAATCGAATTCACTAAAACAAGAGCCTGAAAACATCAAAGCAACCTCGACGATCCAGTCTCGGTGGCAAAAGTAACTTGATAGCGAAATTAAAAGATTAACTAAAATTTATTATGGATTATGCTGGGATTTGGAATCTTTGGCACAATGACACTACTTAGTATATATCCCCACTACACCTAACACTTTATTTTTGCACTCGCCACGCGATTCGTTAACCATGTTAGCTTCATCAGGAGCGATGACTGACTAAAGTTAAACTACAAATCTACCCTATTTAGATTTAGCATAACACCTGAATTACTCAAGCGAAACTAATGGCATATCAGTTCCGGTCAAGTAACCAGTAGAGGGGACTCTTTTATAATTTCCATACTTTCGTATGCGTTCAACAATCTCAATCAGATACATTTTTAATTAATCTTAGATTATCTAATGTTACAGTGTGATCAGCTTCAAGGGCATGTTCGGCAATGCTAGATTTTTCTGTTCTAAAATTTAAATTAAATGTGAATAATCAGACCATACCAAAGTTGTATTGCTTACCCAAAATCAAAAATCTGGAACAGCAATACGACCCACTGTTTCAATGGTCAAATCACCTACATATTTGATATACAAATGGTTAACAAAAGAACACTTGAGAATTTACCCTTAAATACTTTCGCAGTGAAGAATTCTTTAGAATTCGTTAATAAAACAAAAGATCTAGTTCTTAATGAAGGTGAAATCTTAATTTCTTTTGATGTCAGTTTTTTGTTTCCAAGTATGCCAATACCACAAACTTTACAATATCTCGAAGAATTACTTAGGATGAATGACTTTGAGGGCGAAATTATTCATGAATACTTAACATTGTATGGAACAAAATTATTTTCACTATAACAGTCAATTTTATGTTCAGAAAGAAGGAACAGCTATGGGTTATTGCTTATCACATTTCATAGCCAATTTATTCATGAGTAACTCTGAAACTGAAACCAGTCAAGAATTTAAGTATTTCCCAAGGTTATGATATAGGTGTGTGGATGATGTTTTTTTTGCGATTTTTGTTACAAAGAAAGCAAATATGGCTGATTTTGTTTCCAAATTAAATAGCCAATATGATTCCATTAAATTCACTTACGAAATTGAGAACAAAGGACAACTACCTTCTAGACATTTTAATTATTAAAAGTAATAATAAATTGGAATTTGATATCTATAGAAAATATACAGTAACAGATAGATATATTTTTAATGATTCATTTCATTGCAAACAACATTAATTAGCCGCATTACATTTTTTAGTTCATCGTTTGGTCACTTTTCCTCTGAATAGAGTAAACTCCAATAATGAAAAGAATCGTATTAGAAATATATCTAGAGTTAATGGTTATCACGACGGGTTAGTAAACAAGTTAATAAACAGACAGAAGTTCAGGTTAAATATTCAGAATTTCACCTTTTTTACCCCGAAGAAAACAAGACCAAGTTGTCTCCATACCATATAATACGAAATATAGCGGGGGCTCAATAAGGTATTTAATAAGGTAGGCCACACCTTAGTCTATAAGTCATCAGACAATCTGAGGAATATCTTAGAAAATCCCAAAGATAAGATCCCTAATTGCGAGAAAAGTGGAATTTATAAATTTAGTTGTAATGGTTGCAACAAAAAGTGTGTTGGGCAAACTAAAATGTCAATTAAAACACGATTTAAAGTACATTTAGCATATTTAAAATATAGTAGAATAGAAAAGTCTAACATTGCCGAACATGCCCTTGAAGCTGATCATACTGTAACATTAGATAATCTAAGATTAATTAAAAATGTATCTGATAGGAGATTGTTGAACGCATACGAAAATATGGAAATTATAAAGCTTTGGTCATTCATCGCTCCTGACAAAGCTAACATGGTTAGCGAAACGCGCGGCTAGTGAAAAAAATAAAGTGTTTAGTGTAATAGTGATATATACTGAGTAGTGTTATTATGCATTGGTAATAAGAAATAACATAAATTCTTTGAAGGATATAAAGGAGACAAGATGGACGACCTATTACCATAAAATATCTACAGACGAAAATCCTCAGCATTCTCTTTGTTCTCCAGGTACTGACAGTTGATGTAATTGGCAGAAAGCTAAAGTTGAAGGGTCATTAGCAACTTTTGTTCATAAGGTCCTATTACCTGAGATAGTACAAATGGCAATTGAACTCATCTACGAGTCATTAAGTAGCGACGATTTATTAGAAAAGTGCGTAGGTGGATTCACACAAAACAATAATGAGAATCTAAATGCAAAAATTTGGAAAATTGCTCCAAATTGTACGCCAGGTAGTCGTCAAATTGTTGAAATTGGGACCAGTGTTGCGATGTCTACATTTAACGATGGAACTCGTAGTTATTTACAATTGTTAGAATTGCTGGGAGTCAGCATTGGGGTTGAAGAGCATAGTTACTGTCAAAAAGAGGATGCTAATCGTTCGAAACAGGTCAGGATAAAATCAATTCAATCCACAAAAGAAGCCAGAGTTAATCAAAAAAACAGAAAACTAGAAATAAGACCAAGATGCAAGGGGAAGAAGGCATACAGTACGAAGCTGGAATGGGAGATTAGCCATTACAGCTTCAGCAGCAAGTTCATTTTCTATCTACCCGAAACTTTAAACGAGTTTTTCTCGAAACCATGTTTTAGACATTGTCTGCACTATTTAACATTTTTTAACTTTTTAGGGTTCCATACAGAACACTTATAAGATCACTTCGGTGTCTGTCTGTCCGTCTCTAACACTGGATTTTCTCCGAAACTATGTGACATAGAAAATTGAAAATTGGCACTAATATAGGAATTGCTGGCCTCATCAGAGCCGTGTAGTTTTGAAAGTTAAATTTCGACTTAAATTCAGCAAAATTTTTACCCTCTCTGCAAAGAAAGCCCAAGAATTTTAGTGGTATATTAATCATGCAGTTGCACATTTATCATGCACAAATCCCTAATTTTATTCACCGAAGTAAGAATTTGACTACTTAAATAATATGAATAATTTATTTTTATTTCTCCTATAAAAAGACTTTTCCTGACCTTTGCCAATATTAAGATGAAAGTAATTATTTTTACACCACTTTGTGAAGTTGTCGAAATCCTACTGAAGTAAGTAACAATCCGACATTGAGTAAATCATTCTAAAAATTTTGAAGTTATCAGCAAAAAGCTAAATAGGTCACCCTAAATGGTCCTAAATAAGTTCACTGGGGGACCTTTCGAGTTAACAATAAATTCCTCGGAGACTGTATCCCTCAAAGGTACTGACTGAGTTCTCCCAGTGAGATAACCCTCCAGCCACCTCAACAGGTCTTCCCCCAAAACCGAAAGGATGAAACTCGACCTACAAAAGTTTTATCTTAACAGTGTCGAGTGACTTAGAGAAGGCTGTATGTAAAACGTCGACCTGGGTGTAATTCTCCAAGGCATCCAGTACAAACTAAGTAAAACACTTCCTAGTATGGTGGTAGAAGTCTGGAGAAACCGTGTTGTTATTAAATTAAAGCAGCGTTTAGGTAACTTTTTATTAGATTTGTAATTATGTCTTAATTCCGCCTGCAGTACGGACGGATGGATTGAGTAGTTCGTCAGTACTGTTGCCGGTCCCAAGCCCGGGTATAGGAGGAGGGTTGTGACGTTAGGTTTTAACAGCCTAGCACACGAAAAAACAAGAAGATAGAATTACTGAAATTAAATGGTAGAATGAAAAGAAAGAATCTACATCGCCGGGTGGTAATCCACACCTTCGAAGAAGAGAGCCCCATCGGATACGAGGGGGGCGGGCAGTTCTGCTATATGCCAGAAGGCAAATCCAAGCTTACATCTCAACCAAAGTAAGAAGAATAAAGCGAAAATAAGGTTAACTATCGGAACGTGGAATATAGAAGGATGGAGGACAAGGGAAGCAGAAGTAATCCAAGAATTTAAACAGAGAAAAGCCGATATATTAATAACTAGCGAAACGAAGAAGAAGGATAATGGCACGGAAGAATTCGATGAAATCATGCATTACCGGAGTGGGGTCGGAACAGAACAAAGATCGAAAGCTGGAGTAGGCGTGCTAATATATATATGTCATGTTTCGGAAGAGAAATTGTAATCATCGGAGTATATGGCCCTACAGAGGATAGCCCTATTAGAGAAAAAGAAGAATTTTTAGAAAGGCTACAAGAAGAATTAAGAAAAGTAAGGAAAACACAAGAAGTGATAATAGCAGGGATCTCAATGTGGCAGAAAGATAAATGACAACACTGTGGGAAGGCATGGAGAAGAGATCACGAACGAGAACGGAGAAAGATTGATCGAAGTATGCGAACTGAATAACTTGAGAATTACTAATAGGTTTTATAAACATAAGGAGATCCATAATTATACGAGGATACAGCCAACTCGGAAGCTACAATCCATAATAGACTATATAATAATTAAGAACGACACCACAATTAAAATCACAGATGTAAGTGTCCATAGAGGTGCAGAATGTGGAACCGACCACAGGTTATTATTAGCAAAACAGTTTCCATGGTATAAAGCGTCAAAAGGAAAAAACGAAGTAGAAGATGATGATCTAGAGTATACGGAAGTAATTAAGAAAGAAAAGAAATTCAAAATAAAACTGTTGCAGGATGAGACAATAAGAGATCTCTACAAGCGCAGACTAGATGAAAAACTAACAGATTTTGAGTGTGACAGTTTAGAAGAGATATACGACCACGTCAAAGAAAGTATTAAGGAAGCTGCCTACGGAGCCTTAGAAAAAGACGACAGGGAAAACAAACAACGCATTGACACTATTAATGAAACAACGTAAAATGTCATCGGGAAAAAGAAGAAACTCAATGAGAAATGGATGAACACCAAGTCAAAGGAGGACTTAAGAAGGTATAGAGAGAAAAATAGAGAAACGAAAAGATTAATAAATAAAGAGAAGAATGAGAAATGGGCAAAAGCATGTGAAAACATCGAACACTATATAGGTGAAACACATATACAATACATTCAAGGAAGCCAATGGGATAACTATTATAAAAAACTACTAATAGAAGACAGACCAGGGTTCTTGAATAGAGACGAAGATGACGAACAACAACAAAACAAACATGAGGAGGTAGAGATAAAATATGAAGACGTAAAGAAGGCCATGAAATCATTGAAAAGCCGGAAAGCAGCTGGACCGAGAGGAATGGTCCATAAATTAATCAAGTACGGATCAGAGAAACTGCACCGAATAATAAGAAGCATGCTATAAATGGGGAAAGAATACCTAATGAATGGACCGAAGCGCACATAGTCTCAATTTTTAAAAAAGGTGACCGAAGGAAATGTGAAAACTATAGAGGCATCAGCATTATTTAAAGCATTGGACGACAGTATGGGAAAATGATTAAGAATAAGATAGAAGACAATATAGAAGGCAAAATAGGGGAAAACCAAGCAGGATTTATGGCTGGGCAGTCCTGTATTGATCACATATATACAGTCAAGCAACTGATGGAAAAGAAACTAGCCAAAAACAGATAAATCCACCTAGCTTTCATCGATATAAGAAAAGCTTACGATTCAGTCGCTAGAAGTCACCTCTGGAAAGCAATGTCCAACATGGGATTCGACAAAGTATTAATAAAAGCAGTAAGAGCGATATATAGAAAAAATATTAACAGAGTAAAAATTGGTAATAAGTTGGGGGCCAAAATTAGAACAACGAAAGGACAAGGGTGTACAACCTCTCCTACACTGTTTAAAATCTACCTGGAATAGACTTTAAAAAACTGGAAGAATAAATTTCAAGGTATGGGAGTCCAAGTAAGAGACGACTATTTATACAGAGTTTCGCAGATGACCAAGTCGTCATGGCACAGCACGAAGAACATCTCAGCTATATGGTGAGGAAACCGAAGGAAGAGTATGATAAAGCTGGGCTAGACATAAACTTTAATAAGACGGAATACCTAACAACTAAAACAGGAGAAATAGAAGATCTAGAAATTGAAAAGAACGTAACAATTAAAGGAACTGGAAAATTTAAATACCTGGACACCATAATAACAAGACAAGCAACATCCGAAGAAGAAATGAAATCGAGACTGGGACAAACGAGAACCTGCATCAGACAGTTAAACTCAATATTATGGGATAAGCACATAACGAAAGCAAACAACGTCAGAATATACAGAACAATCATTGAAAGTATCATGACATACGCCTTATATAACTCCGGTTATATAAGTCGGGTCGAGACAAAAAAATTCAATCTCTTCGTAACGAAATTTTCAACAAATCCTCGTTAGTTATAAATCCTTCACGTGCGTACATAACCTACAAAATTGAAAAAACAGGCAAAAATTGTTTTTTTTTTTTTTTTTTTTAAATTTTATTGTGCAGGTCGACTAATTAAACCGAACGGTTTAAAACTTTCAGAAAATATGCCTTTTATTAGAGCAAAAATACCCTGAAATTTTAGTACAAAAATGTTAAACCCAATGGGCACAATTGAATTTGTTATTTAAAATTTGAATTGTCCATTTGTTCCAAAATGGACTTTTTTTTCAAAATTTATATCTCAACGCCAGCTTTCCGATGCCATTAAAAAAATGTTTTTGGTTTATTAATCAAATAAAAACAAATGCGTTTTTCGGGTCATTTTGAAAAAAAAAATGCCAATAAAAATGATTTTTTTAAATAAAAGTCTCTCAATTTTCTACCAGATGTAATAAAAAATTTCCAATTTTTTTTTCAAAATGATCGAAAAACCACATTTGCTGTTTTTTGATTAATGAAAAAGTCACGATTAAATAGAACAATTCTTTCAAAACAGTTGCTCATTAAAAGTAGAAAAAGAACATATACTTACGAGGCTGGTTTGAAAAGTCCATGCAAAGTCCGAGAGATGGCACCACCGGCGCGTATCGAGGTCATGTTTAGTTAGTAGCATCTCTTGAATGAACGCATACCAAGTTTCAGCCATATTGGTCTATTTCTTTGTGTTTGGCATTCGTGTGAATCAAGGAAGTCGAGTGATTTTCAAGAAATGGACGAAAAAGAATTTCGTGTGGTGATTAAACATTACTTTATGAAAGGCAAAACGCTTCGGGAGGCTAAAGAGAAGCTTGATAAACATTATGGTGACTCTGCACCTTCGATTAGAACAGTTTATAAGTGGTTTCAAAATTTTCTGACTGGAGGTTACGACTCCAGAAATCATTGATCAAATCCATGATATGGTGATGGGTGACAGAAGAGTTAAGGTGCGTGAGATTGCTAGTGCTGTGGGCATCTCGACTGAACAAGTACATAATATTTTGCATAAACATTTGGACATGAGAAAGTTATCCGCAAGATGGGTGCCGCGATTGCTCACGCTTGACCAAAAACGGAATCGTGTGAAGTGTTGCAAGGATGGTTTGCAGCTGTTCCATAAGAATCCGGAGGACTTTAAGTGTCGTTTCGTCACTGTGGATGAAACATGGATACATTACTATACTCCTGAGACCAAACAACAATCTAAACAATGGGTTACCAAGGGGGAATCTGCACCAAAAAAGGCGAAGACTGTTCCTTCGGCCGGAAAGGTTATGGCGACTGTGTTTTGGGAGTCGCAAGGGATAATCCTCATTGACTATCTGGAAAAGGGTAAAACTATTACAGGTGAATATTATTCATCGTTATTGGATCGTTTGAAAACCGAGCTGCAAGAAAAACGCCCGCGATTGGCCCACAAAAAAGTCCTTTTCAATCACGACAATGCACCAGCACACACCTCAGCAGTTGTGGTCGCAAAATTAATGGAAATAGGATTCCAACTCGTTTCACATCCCCCCTATTCTCCAGACTTGGCTCCCTCGGACTACTATTTGCTCCCCAATTTGAAGAAATTTCTGGCGGGACAAAGATTTTATTCAAACGAAGAGGTGATTGCAGACACTAATGGATATTTTGCAGACTTGGACAAATCCTATTATTTGGAAGGGATCAATAAACTAGAACATCGTTGGACGAAGTGTATAAGCCTAACAGGAGACTATGTCGAAAAATAAAAAAGATTTACCCCAAACACATAAGTAGTTTTTATTTTTCACGGACTTTTCTAACCAGCCTCGTATATGTCTTAAATTTTGTGTTTGGATGATATATTTTCAGTTGTTTTCACATTTCGGCGCTTCCACCTTTCATACTTACATGGTTACCTTCAGCTTTATTGGTTACTAAAATATAGAAAAAAATTATTAAGTTAGTTCAAATAATATTATGAACGCGAACAAGTGTTTTTTGATCAGTCTTAGGCTGTGACAGAGACAGATGAATATTTTTTCTGCAACAATAAGGTGTGCATAGTAAGCTAATAAAGAATAGTTAATCGTTAGGAAACTTGAATTTTGTTCCTGATACTTCATAGGAGCTCAGACATTGTTTTGAGTGGTTAATTCATGTTTAATTACAAGTTCAAAGAATTAAAAAATACTAAAATGTTGCCGGGTTTTATAATTCCATCTCCAAATATAGACTTCCGTTCGACAGTTGGAAGCATGAAGACGTCTTTTTGCAGTAGAATGTCTGAAAGAGAAGTTAAAGCGATTTGAAATTCTGGATTGGGGAATAGAGATTCACAACCCTCGTCATATGGGATTCCTACAACGTCGGTTTGAGATTATGTAGTTTGAGCAGGTGCTTTTTTTATGGGTATAGCACAAGTGCTACAGAAAAATGTCTAGAGCGCTATAAAAGCGACGCGTGTGCGGAAAAAGCGATTCATGTTGGTCTTACATCGCAGTAAATTGTAATCGGTGAGCAATACAGGCCAGGGAAAATCATTTCAAAGACATGCTAAAGATAAAAGACGGCTTGAAAAGTTTTGTACGAGAAGTGACAAGTTGAACTTCATACGGATGTAAAGTATTAACGCCATGTGGATTCCTAGCATACATCGCTTTGGGGGAAATTAAGCGGGATACATTCATCACCCACTTTCCATGAAAATACTTATAGAATAGTCTCCAACTATTTTTGGATGTTCCAAGGAATCAAGGTTGCTGGTAAGTTCTGGGTCCCCAACGGACGAGCAGCTATCTTCTAAATAGAATCCAATAAATGCAGTGTATATTTGGAAGCAAAGCCCCAAATATGGGAGTAAAGTTTAAATTCGATAGTTGGTCGAATATAAGCCTAGTACAGAAATAACAGTTGTGGAGTGTGGTCTTTGTTAAGTTGTACAACTTTCTGCTATCTGCGGATATTTGCAAGAGTAGTCGATTTTCGGTCATTCAAGTGAATGAAGAAATAACCGTTGAGGCACCAGCAAAGCTGTTAATTGGATTCCTGGTCCTTTTCAGCAAATACTTAATCTAATTGAGAGAGAGAGTAGGAGACGGTGTGGAGTCTTGGGGCATACCGGCGTTGATAGTGAAGGGGTTAGAAAGAAATCCGTCGGCTGCCACTCGTAAAGAACCATCGTGCCAAACACTGTCGAATACCTTGAATATACCAAGTGCAAACCGCTCGAGATCTCCAAAATCTCCAACTTCGTTGTTACAAACATGTATTACGTAACTTAAAAGGTATCCTTTGCTTACGAAAGCCATATTGATCGTCGCTAATAATATTCAATCCTTCAAGATATGTTAGAATATGCTGATTCATGCCTTTTCGGTGACTTTTGATATTATTGAAAGCACTGCGACTGGTCAGTAGTTGTTTAGAAAGGTCTTCTTGCCTTTTTTGAATATCGGCTGAACTACGAGGCTGGTTTGAAAAGTCCGTGCAAAGTCCGAGAGATGGCATCACCGGCGCGTATCGAGGTCATGTTTAGTTAGTAGCATCTCTTGAATAAACGCACACCAAGTTTCAGCCATATTGGCCTATTTCTTTGTTTTTGGCATTCGTGTGAATCAAGGAAGTCGAGTGATTTTCAAGAAATGGACGAAAAAGAATTTCGTGTGGTGATTAAACATTACTTTATGAAAGGCAAAACGCCTCAGGAGACTAAAGAGAAGCTTGATAAACATTATGGTGACTCTGCACCTTCGATTAGAACAGTTTATAAGTGGTTTCAAAATTTTCGGACTGGCCATGTGGGCACAAGTGACGCTGAACGTTCTGGACGGCCTGTGGAGGTTACGACTCCAGAAATCATTGATCAAATCCATGATATGGTGATGGATGACAGAAGAGTTAAGGTGTGTGAGATTGCTAGTGCTGTGGGCATCTCGACTGAACGGGTACATAATATTTTGCATAAACATTTGGACATGAGAAAGCAAGATGGGTGCCGCGATTGCTCACGCTTGACCAAAAACGGAATCGTGTGAAGTGTTGCAAGGATGGTTTGCAGCTATTCCAGAAGAATCCGGAGGACTTTAAGCGTCGTTTCGTCACTGTGGATGAAGCATGGATACATTACTATACTCCTGAGACCAAATAACAATCTAAACAATGGGTTACCAAGGGGGAATCTGCACCAAAAAAGGCGAAGACCGTTCCTTCGGCCCAAAAGGTTATGGCGACTGTCTTTTGGGATTCGTAAGGGATAATCCTCATCGACTATCTGGAAAAGGGTAAAACAATTACAGGTGAATATTATTCATCGTTATTGGACCGTTTGAAAACCGAGCTGCAAGAAAAACGCCAGCGATTGGTCCACAAGAAAGTCCTTTTCTACTATTTGTTCCCCAATTTGAAGAAATGGCTGGCGGGACAAATATTTTATTCAAACGAGGAGCTGATTGCTGACACTAATGGATATTTTGCAGACTTGGACAAATCCTATTATTCAGAAGGGATCAACAAACTAGAACATCGTTGGACGAAGGAGACTAAAGGAGACTATGTCGAAAAATAAAAAAGGTTTACCCCAAACACATAAGTAGTTTTTATTTTTGCACGGACTTTTCAAACTAGCCTCGTATAGCGTATTTCCAGCAGAAAGGAAATATTCCCTTTCTACAGGATAGGTTGAAAAACCTACAAAAAACTGATACTAGTTCGCCAGCGCATTTTTTGAGTACTATGCTAAGTGTTCCGTCGGCGCCAGACGCTTTTTTGGTGTCTAGCTTCATTAAAATACGCTTTTTGATACGATGTCTGAAAACAATATTGGGCATCCTTGACTGAACTATGGAAATAGTTGATGGCGTTTTTTCTTGGAAATCGACAGTAGAATATGTCAACTGGTATTGGTGGTTAAACAAGTGTGGCCGTGTTTTTGGTTAAAATTCTGTCTTTTGATTAGCAAGGGTTATTCCAGACAAGTGGTAGCAGTTTTTCTGAGACGATACTTTATGAGCGCCTTTCTATACAAAAATCAAGTAGCTTTATATTACCTACGAAGATTAGTGAAAAATCAGGGAAAAGCACATATTCGACTACTCGGTTTTTTTAAGAGTAATATTCTCAAACTTGAGGATGTGTAAAGCATCTATGGTCCCTGGACACTATCTAAGGGTCAGACCGCAGCAGGAGCCTGAAACGCATCAACCAGCGGCAACGCAAGAAGTCACTCAAAACAATGTATGACCAAACGTACCTGGAAATTTTATTTTACCTTTTTTGTAAATTGGTGTCTTCAACCTCCTTAGATTTCTTTTGTGAGTTTTACTCCCCATGTGGATAGTATAAAAGTCAATATTAGTGAATTTAGAATTACAAATACTGCATTCAAATTGTCCTTCCATATTCTTTCCTGAAAAAACATATAAGATAATGGTATACACTGAAGCAACTAAGGAGTAATAGGGTAATAAGTAAATAAGTAACTTAATTACTAAAGGTAAGTATAGGACAAAAAACAGGAACGTATTTAGTGAGAGATCATTTCCAAAAGGGCGTACAAAAATTACCTTTTCCCCTCATCTCTACCAGTAAAACGAGCTAGAATATATTCTTATATTTGTTCCTTGCACAAACATCCATTCAATTTAATTTCAAAAATAAGAATATACAGAAGGGGTATAATGGGTGTTCCTATATAATAAATAATTTATTTAAAAAGAACGAAACATTACAACGTCTTAATATAGATGGATCGACATCGTTTCGTTTTAATAATGTTTCACAATTTCACAAGTCCTTTAATGAAATCTTTCATTAATCATGTTACACCCATCCACCACCTTCTCCAAGTGGTGTTAAACTATTTGTTGATGGGTGTTTATTTCCCTAGCAATATCGTGAATTCTAGTTCAATTTTCTTCTAAGATTTGATGAGCTTCTTTGGCAATTTGACTAGAACAAGATACGTCTTTCGACATTGAAATCTCTATAACAAAAGCTACCGGACCATGGCTGTTGTTTTGGAGCGTAAACAATATATATTTCTTCAATAGCCTGAGTAGTATTTTTTCTGCTATCGTAGTAAAATTGCAAAATATAGCGAATTGTTCAGAAATTTGTTTTATTTTTAAGACAACTTGCAACTTTGGACTAAATTAATAAATATGACAGATTAAGTTTCAAATGCCCATCATAATGAGTACATTATTACATTACATTCGCATTACCAGAGATAGGCGACTTTAAAACCATATAGCGAAAGTAAGGCCTGATCCTTTTTCGAAAACCTATTATATTTTAAATACAAAATGTTTATAGCCAGACATATAATGGGTTATGGGGAAGGATTAGTGTTACTTAGAATATACATGGTCTCTCGTTAAAGAAATGTCACAAAGTCGAGTAAAAAAAAATTATTGACTAGATCAGTATAATACATTAAAATTCTTCAAAAAAGGCTCCTCCTGAGTCGATACATCCTGGAAGGTGTGTTCAGGAATTGCTTTTAAAGACGTTGTACAAACAGCTTTCACGTCGTCAATCATTCTGAAATTATGTCCTTTCAGGGGAGATTTCAAGCTGGGAAACAAAAAAAGTCTGGGGGACTTAAGTCGGGGCTGTAGGGTGGCTAGGGCAGCGTTGCCATATTAGATCTGGCCAGATAGCTGGTCACGACGAACGCGGTATATTGCGTTGTCATGATAAAGTTTCCAATCACTGCTGATGTCTGGCCTGACGCGCTGGATCCTTGTTCTCAGTTTCTTGAGCACTTTTACGTATAATTTAATTGATGGTTGTCCCGGCAGGTACAAACTCATGGTGGACAATCCCCCTGATGTCAAAAAACATAATGAGCATGGTCTTGATATTTGATTTGCTTATTCGCCTTCTAAAAACGCCTTGTGGCATCTGTTGACTTGCCTCCCGAAGGCCTGCTGAACTACTGGCAATGCGGACTTGCCGAGCTTCACATAAAACTTTATCGCGTATCTTTGTTTCATTGAGCGATACATCGCGACTTGTACAAGAGACGAAATAGAGGTTCACGAGCGTCCGCGCGAAACTGAACAAGCACTCGCTCGGCAGGTAACTTCTCGTACCACCAACGTAGAGTCGCTTCATCATAAAATCGGTAACATTACTTTCTGGGCAGACCCTGTATCACATAAGTGGTTTTTATTCCTAATTTCTTGAAGAGGTAAATTCTAGCATACAGGGTAGCCAAGAAAGAAGATATGACTAAAGAATGTCTCTGAACATAAAAACTTTTACTGCACACAGTTGATATAATATAGTATACTTTACATTTAAACTAAATAGTTTTTTAAATATTCATATTTAGGAAACGGCATTTTCTTCAGTTATACTATATTTATATATATTTAATAAAATACTCTGAACTAAAAAAAATATAAAATTTTTTATTTTTAGCTTTCTGTACGGATTCTTTTTGGGATCACTTCGGTGTCCATCTGGCTCAAATTTTTAAGATATACAATTTTAGAGAAATATAAGTTACATTATTGTAACTCAAATCTACGTAGTAAACAAAAGTAGATACGAAATTTTTATTTTAGTTATACAAAATACAATATTATGTCGTACTTACAAACAAAAAAAAAAAACATTGAAGAAATGAAATAGTCACTCAACACTTGGAAAGCTTCTTTTCCGCGACATTCTTGAATGTTTTTTTAAACAGTCCCTTTTTAAACTCCAGCAGTAATCTGCCATCATGTGCATGTCCCATCTTCCTTGGTAGCGGTCCTCCATAACTTTAATATCTTGGTGAAATCTTTCACCTTGTTCCTCACTCATGTCTCCTAAATTTTCTGGAAAACGGTCTAAGTGGCTGTGTAAATAGTGTATTTTAATACTCATATTGCACCCTAAGGATTTGAAACTATTAAGCATCTTGTTAACCATTTCAACATAGTTTTGAGCTTTATGTTTGCCTAGAAAATTTTCTACAACTGCAACAAATGATGTCCAAGCTTCTCGTTCAACTTGATTCATTGAATTTATGAAGGCAGGATCCTTAATTAATTGTCTTATTTGTGGGCCGTCAAATATCCCTGCTTTGAGTTTTTCTGTGCTCAACTGATGCATTTTTACCCCTATATATGCAAAACAAGACCCATTCTTATCAAGAGCCTTTATAAATTGCTTCATTAAGCCCAACTTTATATGTAACGGAGGAAGTATGATGTTTTCTCTTTCAACCAAAGCGTCGTTAATGACATTCTTTTCCCCAACGTCCATGTTTTCTCTCTGAGGCCAATCTTTTCTAACCCAGTGGTGTGTTTTGTCCCTACTATCCCAGAGGCACAAGAAACACGGATATTTCGTGTAACCACTTTGCCCAAGAAGAAAGTTTACCATTTTTAAGTCTACACAAATCATTCATTGATGTTCGTAATACTTTATCTTCTGCAAGACCAAAGCTATGGTATTTTATTCTTCTTTCAGTTTCGTTGAGTGAGCTAGTGGTATTGAACCATATTTATTCCCATTATGTAGAAGGACACATTTTAAACTTCGCTTTGAACTGTCAATAAATAGGCGCCAATCATCTGGAATATATTCAGAAAGTCCCATTTCTTTCATGAGTCCCCTAATTTTCGTGACAAAATACAAGATTATCTTCTTGAGAAAAGAATGGTAGCAGATCTTTTTCTCTTGTACGGTAAAAGGTAATTTTGGTTCCTTGTTCCAGTAAATTTTTGTCGTTCAACCTAGAAGCCAGTACTTCAGAAGCTTTTTTTTTCGATAAATTGAGATCCCTGGTGAGATCATTTAATTCATTTTGATTGAAGCGTTGAGGAACTGATGACGTCCCCTCATAGTCACTGTTAGTTTCATTAGCATCAGAACTTTTATTAGCATCAGAAGAGCGATCAGAGGGAAAATATTCGTCATCAGAGATATGTGGTAGCTGATGAAATGTTGGAATCGGTATTTCATCTGAGTGCGGGATAGGGCGTATTGCCGAGTCTAAATTGGGATAAGTCCACTTACTGTGGTTATTTCGATTGATTCCATTAGTATTTACTAAACAGAAATAACAATCATTGAAGTGGTTTTTTGGTTCTCTCCAAACCATTGGTACGCCGAATTTTAGACATTTTCTTTTCCCGGTAGTCCACTGCCGTAAATGCTCTGTACAAGTTTTACATACGAGATGCGGGGCCCACGTTTTGTCCTGATCACCAAGGTTAACTCCAAAGTATCCAAGATACGCTCGCTTTACAAAGTCAGTAATAGTTTGTCTGTTTTGTTGAAACATGTATGCTCCGCATATATAGCAAAACACATCAGGTTGATTTACACAACTTCTTCTTGAACTGCAACCTGAACTCATTTTAATTCTGTTCAATAACACAAAAACACTCTTTTCTTAACATAAAATAACACGCCGATTTCGATCTCTCTCATTAGTAAGAACGCACAAACTGACGAGACTTACCCGAGTTAGGTGATTAAAAGGGTCAGTTCAGGTACCTGATAGGCAATGGTTCCACTATTTATAGATTTACCTGGAATTTACTCAATTACAGACTGACAATAAAACCATTGTACCTACATTAATGAATATATAATAATTTTAGAACTCTCATAAATGAATATACTGAATAAAAACCACATTGGTAGATAAGTTGATGTATCTAAAAAAGTAGAGCTGATAGAGAAAAACGGATTGCATGTATAGATTTAGCGTCCCAAATATAGTTAAAATCAGCTCTAAAATCCCAGGCACCAAAACAAAAATATTTTTTTGTTGCCCTGTGTAATTTATCCTACCAATCAATGACAGAGAGGCGCCTAAACCGCGCAATATTTGGCATTACAAATTTGCTAAATGGCAAGATCTCATGGAATATTTTCGAACTCTCCCTTGGTTGGACATTTGTTTTAGATCCGACGACCCATCTGACTGCGCCAAGGAGGTTACCGATGTTATTTTGGCTGGTATGGAACCTTACATCCCTTTTTTGAAGAAATGCCCTTCCAACGGCAAGCCTTGGTTTAACCGAAAATGCAAAGAAACTGTTGCTTCTAAACATCTTGCCTACCGACCATGGCGTGAAAATTCTAACGCCATAAATCGTAACACTTTTGTTCGTGCCCCGAACAGATGAAAAGAAATTGTCGATGAAACCACACAATCAAAGAATTAGAAAAAAATCCAAGCGGCAGTTTTTTCTAAAAAAGTTAACGTTGCTGAACCCGACATAGTTATGTCGGGGCACTCCATTCCCCTAGCATCGTCGCTCAATTTGTTGGGCGTTAGTTTGGGAGCAAATATGTCTTGGCATGAACATGTTGCAGGCATAGCAAGGAGAGCTTCTCAAAAGTTGGGAATATTATTTAGAACCAGAAAGCTTTACACCCCACAGCAACTGTTAATTCTTTACAAAGCCTAAATTCGACCAACTATGGAATACTGCTCCCACGTTTGGGGCTCCGCTCCCAAACATACACTGCATTTGTTGGATTCTGTTCAGAGAAAAGCAGTCCGTCTGATTGGGGACCCGAAATTGACCGGCGGCCTTGATTCGCTGGAACATCGAAGAACGGTTGGCGACTTGAGTCTGTTCTACAAGTATTTTCATGGAAAGTGTTCGAAGAATGTAGCCCGCTTAATTCCTCCCAAAGCGGTGCATGTTAGAAATACACGTCGCGCTGGTGCTTCGCATCCGTATGAGGTTCAGCTTGTTACTCCGCGTACAACGCTTTTCAAGCAATCTTTTATATGGAGAACGTCATCCCTTTGGAATAATTTGTTCAGCGCTGTGTTTCCCACCGAGTACAATTTACAGCGATTCAAGAACAACGTGAATTGCTTTTTCCCGCACTCGTGGCGCTCCTGGAGCGCTTTAGGGACTTCCCTGCAGCACGTGTGCTAGACCCATAAAAAAAAAAAACTCCTCACTTGTCCCAAAAATTCCAGGTCCATTTGGTCAGTCACTAAGCGAGTTAGTCAAAATTTCACCAAATCCACCATACCACCACTCACACGGCCAGATAATTCTATTGCAACGACACCTGTTGAGAAAGCGAACTTGTTGGCTAAACTCTTTGTTTCACATTCTACTATCGATTTCCAAGGAAAAACATCTCCTACTAGTCCCACAGGGCAGTCAAGGATGCCCGATATTGCCTTCAAACAGCTTATCGTTAAACGTATTTTAATGAAGCTAGACACCAAAAAAGCTTCTGGCGCTGATGGACTACCTGCCATAATTGTCAAAAACTGTGCAACTTACCAAAGACAGTCTATCTTGAGGTGACAGTAACTAAGTGGAATTTAACGCTACAAAAACCCAGGCAGCAGTTTTTTCTAAAAAATTTAACCTTGCTGAAACCGACATAGTTATGTCGAGGCAGCCCATTCCTCTAACATCGTCGCTCAATTTGTTGGACGTTAATTTGGAAGCAAATATGTTTTGGCAGAAACATGTTGCAAGTATAGCAAAGAGAGTTTCTCAAAAGTTGGGAATATTATTTCGAACCAGAAAACTTTACACTCCACAACAACTGTTAATTCCTTACAAACCTCAAATTCGGCCAACTATGGAATACTGCTCCCATGTTTGGGGTTCAGCTCCCAAACATACATTGCATTTGTTAGATTCTATTCGGAGAAGAGCTGTTCATCTGATTGGAGACCCGGAACTGACCGCCGTCGCTTGAGTCTATTCTACAAGTATTTTCATGGAAGGGGTTGGAAGGATGTAGCCCGCTTAATTCCTCCCAGGGCAGTGCATGTTAGAAATATACGTCGCACTAATACTTCACATCCGTATGAGGTTCAACTTGTTAATCCTCGTACAACACTTTTCCAGCAGTCTGTTATATGGAGAAATCATCCCTTTGGAATAATTTGCCCAGGACTGTGTCTCCCACCGAGTGCAATTTACAGCTATTCAAGACCCACGTGAATCACTTTTTCGGCACACAGCACGTGTGCTAGACCCATAAAAAAACAATTTTTTAAGGTCATCTAGTGGGGTGTCAAATAGCAGCTAAAAATTGCCAAATATTGCGGTCCTCTAACCGTATCTCTAAAAGCACTAATAAAAAATTTCGAAAAAATTTCGGAATATTTTCGATAAGGCGAAACTGACAGTTAGTGTTAGATTATTTATATGGTATATTCGTATAACAAAAAGATCGTAAACAAACATTGTTGAAAATTCATTCGGGGTGTATTTTGTGAAGACACTGACCATCTAATACTTCCGTAGCAAAATTTTTTATTTTAAGAGCAATCAACGTACGGAACATTATTGCGCAAGTAAGATCTACACTTGGCCGGTTTTTAAAAAATATTTTTAAGATTCTTTTGGAACCTATTCGACAAATGTAAATTGTACTTACTTTCGTTGTTTTTTCTGTCGAATCCTGAACTTATGCTTGCCTCCTTTAATATGATTTTCTCGATCATTTGCGTGAACAGTAATATCGCAGTCTTCGCATTGGAACATCGTATTTTCATCTGAAATATTATATAAAAATTTACATTTCTTGCTAAAGATATCATTATATTCAGTTTTCACATTTCTGAATTTCTTTACATTTAAGGTCCTTAGGTTAAAAAAACAGAATTATGAAATTTCTCTCAGGTGACATAACTTTCGAAGAAAATGATATATCGATTTGAAATTTGGTGCAGTAATAATACACATATAGGGTAGAAATCACTAATTTTTAAAGTAGCATCGCTGCAGGGTAGATAGTAAAATAGCCTTAATAGTATGTTGACTATTTTATCTGTTTTTTTTGGGTAAGATCACGAAGAAATTTTAAATATATTTATTTCTATTCTAACATATAGAGAGTTAAAGGGACGGAGGAGGGCCTTAGAGGGGCGTCCACAAAATGGCGACTGGAACCAAAAAATTTAAGAAATTAATGCATTCTATGATAAAAACAAACCGAACATTGAGCGAAAAAATGTAACGTATAATTGTTATCAGAATACTCGTTTATATATATATAGTAATTTAGTCGTTAAAGGTTAATTAAAAGGAATTATTCATCATCATTAGCTTATTCCATTCATAGTCGGATATAAGCCTCCACAAGTTGTCTCCAATGAGCTTTGTTGTTTGCTGTTTGCATCCAATCGCGTCCTGCTAATCTTTTTATGTCGTCCGTCCAACTTGTTTGTGGTCTACCTCTGCATCTTTTGTGTCCTCCATTCAACTATACGGCGTGTACATCTGTTATCATTCTGCCTTGCAATATGCCCCGCCCAATTCCACCTTAATATACATATTCGTTGTATTACATCTGTCCCTTTTCAGTGCCATATGTTAATACCGACATATCGATCGAATACTCTGGCTTTTATTGTATTTGGGATGTCAAATTTACACGTAGATTGTAAATTTCCGAACGCAGACCAAGTTAACGAGACTCTTTTATCCAAGTCAGCCTTTAAAGCATTTTTTGATGTTTCGATTTTTTGTCCTAAATATATGAATGTTTGTACCTTTCCTACTCTTTCACCTTCTATTAATAGTTCCTAGCTGATATCTTCATTTTCGTTGTTCAAATATTTGGTTTTGGAGAAGTTTATTTTTACACCTACTTCTCGAGACTTGTTAGTTAATTCCATCATCATTTCTTGTAATTCTTCGTTTGTGTTGGCGACCAAAGTGATATCATCTCTGAACCTTAAGTGATTTAATCGTTCACTGTTTATTAATATTCCTTTATTTTCCCATTTCAGCGATTTGAACATGTCTTCTAGAGTCAAAGTGAATAGCTTTGGGGATATCGAGTCGCCTTGTCTAATTCCTCCTTTAATTTTGATTTTACTTGTTTTTTCTTCAAGCATTATTTGTGATGTGGCATTTTCATATATGTATTCAAGCAGAGATATGAACCTTTCATCGACTCTGCTGTTACTTATGGCGTTGGGGACTGCCCATATCTCTACCGAATCAAATACTTTTTCATAATCAACCATTGCTATCCACAAGGTGACCTTATATTCATTTGCTTTTTCCACTAGTAGTCTAATTGTTTAGAGATTCTTCTTTGTTTCATAAGATTTTGTGTCTCTTTACTTAATTTGTGTGTTTTTTCTTTTTTCGATGTTGCTATTTATTTTGTAGTCATGAGTAGGCTGTTGGTTATTTGTACATTTAGTTTATCAAGTTTTGTTTGGTAGTTTATGCGTTTTATATGATTTTCTAGTGCTTGTCGATTTTCGTCTCTGTTTTGCTTTATTATTCCTGTTGATGTCTTTATTTTTATATGCGTTATTAATATACATCTCTCCTGCTTCAGATTTATTTTTATTTTTGCTCTGAGCATCCGATAGTCACTGCCGTTGCTTATCGTGTTCAGGACTGTCGTGTCAGTTAAAATATTCTTGTCATTTGATAACACATAATCAGTTTCGTTCCTTGTTATACCATCTGGGCTTTGCCATGTTGTACCTTTTGGAAAAATGTGCTCGTAACATACAACTTATTTTCGTTTACAAAATTTGATAACATTTCTCCTCTGCTGTTCCTCGTACCCAAACCAAACATTTTATTCGCTCGTTTCCCTATTTTGGCATTAAAGTCGCTGATTATTATGACATATCTTGTTTTATGATGTAACAATGCTTTGTTTATATCTTCGTAGAACTGGTCAATTTCTTCTTCCTCGCTGTTTGATGTCGGTGCACATTCCTGAATGATCTTACATTTGCATCTTCTGTTCATCTGTAGGTCTACTGAAATCACTCTTGTCGATATGGCTTTGAACTGAACGATATTTTCTGCTATTTTTTTTTATTTATAAGTAGACCGAAAGAAATCAATATGGCGGCTAAAATTTAAAAAAATATAATAAAAAAAATGAAAAAAAAATGCTGCTACATCATGGCACTCAAAATTCAAAAAATTTAACAATTGTATAACTTATTTAATATTAACAACAAAAAAGAACTAAATAAAAAACGATTTCGAGACTTGATTTTTAAAAATGGCGTTTCTAAATATTCTAAAGCGGACAATAATTTAAGAGATACAAAAATAACACAACTAAGTAATAAATGAAATATAAAATGGTGTCGAAAAATTGGCGGGAAAATAAGAAAATAGAGAAAATTACTTCGTCGAGTAATAATAAATAGGATACTAATAAAACATCTCACTTTAATTTCAATTAAAAAAAATTAAGACGGATAATTAAGTTGCTACACAAATGATGCTCAAATGACCCTGAAATAAATCAAAGAAATTTAGATCAAAAACTTCAAGACTTAATGTAACCATATAAAGAGAGGTTGTAATCCGAAAATATGTATCCCAAAGCTTCGACTATCACATCAAGAACTTGGAAACGAAAGCGACAGTTGTACTAAGTTGTGATGAAATTAATTACAAGTTTACATAACGAAGTGGGGATATATTGCATTTAAAAACATGTTTCATGCTCGTTTATTGACATAAGACAAGCTGGAAGGTAATAAATATATACTAGAAAATTATCGACTTGCTGTCAGTATCATACTAATTGTTTACAAGAATTATTACTCATAGAATAACAAATAAACTAGATAATTCCCAGCCTCGCAGAAAAGGTAAGAGAATATAACATAACATAACATATATATATATATATATATATATATATATATATATATATATATATATATATAAATATATATATATATACGTGGCTGGTTTGAAAAGTCCGTGCAAAAATAAAAACTACCCTTGTGTTTGGGGTAAACCTTTTTTATTTTTCGACATAGTCTCCTTTTAGGCTTATACACTTCGTCCAACGATGTTCTAGTTTGTTGATCCCTTCCAAATAATAGGATTTGTCCAAGTCTGCAAAATATCCATTAGTGTCAGCAATCACCTCCTCGTTTGAATAAAATATTTGTCCCGCCAGCCATTTCTTCAAATTGGGGAACAAATAGTAGTCCGAGGGAGCCAAGTCTGGAGAATAGGGGGGATGTGAAACGAGTTGGAATCCTATTTCCATTAATTTTGCGACCACAACTGCTGAGGTGTGTGCTGGTGCGTTGTCGTGATGGAAAAGGACTTTCTTGTGGGCCAATCGCGGGCATTTTTCTTGCAGCTCGGTTTTCAAACGGTCCAATAACGATGAATAATATTCACCTGTAATAGTTTTACCCTTTTCCAGATAGTCGATGAGGATTATCCCTTGCGAATCCCAAAAGACAGTCGCCATAACCTTTCCGGCCGAAGGAACGGTCTTCGCCTTTTTTGGTGCAGATTCCCCCTTGGTAACCCATTGTTTAGATTGTTGTTTGGTCTCAGGAGTATAGTAATGTATCCATGTTTCATCCACAGTGACGAAACGACGCTTAAAGTCCTCCGGATTCTTCTGGAACAGCTGCAAACCATCTTTGCAACACTTCACACGATTCCGTTTTTGGTAAAGCGTGAGCAATCGCGGCACCCATCTTGCGGATAGCTTTCTCATGTCCAAATGTTTATGAAAAATATTATATACCCGTTCAGTCGAGATGCCCACAGCACTAGCAATCTCACGCACCTTAACTCTTCTGTCATCCATCACTATATCATGCATTTGATCAATGATTTCTGGAGTC
>CM032451.1:97883063-98003687 GCA_019049505.1 Pachyrhynchus sulphureomaculatus
AATAACTACAGCGAAAAACTAACAGATCTGAGATTTACCGATGATGTGACCTTGATAGCCAGAGTCAAACAAGAATTACAAAGAATACTGGAAGAATTAAATGAAAAATTAAAAGAGAAGGTGTAAAAATAGATAGCAACCAAGCCAAATACTTAACTAACGACTAGAACAAAATCAAGATATAATAATATTAGAAAATACACAAATAGAAAAAGTTGATAGTTACATATGAGTGAGCCAAAAATTTGAATTGTCAAAAAACAACTTGCCAGTAGATCTGCAAAGAGGAGTATCCATGCCCTGGTCAGCATTGGGAAGAATACACGGAATATTTAAACCGATGTGCCTAATACGCTTAGAGAACAGTATGTTCTCCCAGTTCTTATCTATGGAACAGAAACATCGCCACTAAATGAAAGTATAATCCATCGATTACAAGTGACCCACTGAGTCACGGAGAGAAGAATTCTAAATAGTAAACTTAATGATTGAATACTAGACATAGAAATACGACAAAGATCCATGTTAACAGACATGAAGACAAGAAAGGGTACGTAATTAAAGTGGAACTGGGCAGGGCATATTGGAAGGATGAAGAATAATCGATTATTATATAATGGAGAGCACGACCAAATAAAAACCCACAAACTCAAGTGATATAAAAATATTAATTGGTCATGATTGGTTGAGGAGAACACACGATAGAGAACAATGATGGTTTAGGGAGGCTGTTATCCGACGATGGATGTAATAAGCTGAATAAGAAGATATTCTTGGTAGTTTATTTTTGGTTATAGGTTTGGTTGTGGTTATCTTTAAGATAGAAAAATACAGATTCTAATAACATTTCGTCCATCCATTGTATTGAGCTTTATCAAATTTTATTTTTGTGTTTGGATTAGCTGCAAGATTAATTACATTATTTATTAATTATACCAGCAAAAGCAAACATCCCTAAAATATAAACATTTTCTTCTTCGAAATTCAATTAAATAAACATTGTTTATTATTAAGTATTATGTGATCATAAAATCTTTTAATTTTGTATGTGTAATAGGCAGTCTGAAAAGTTCTCGGCTTAACAATGAAAAAAAATTTTTTTTTCGACTTGAAATATGTTTTATTTTTTAATATAATCTCCTGAAACATTAATACATTTACCAACGTCTTTCCAATAATTAAATAAAATTATTAAAGTGTGATTCCTTTGATGTAAAACGCTTTCCAGCCAGGAATTTTTTCAGATCTGGAAACAGATAATAGTCAGAGGGAGCCAAATCTGGTGAATATGCAGAATGTCCAAACAATTGGTACTTTAATTAGTTGAATTTTGCCATCGTCAAAACATTTGTGTAAACACGTTTTTTTTTTATGGGTCTAGTACACGTACTACAGGGAAGTCCCTAAAGCGCTACAGGAGCGACACGTCTGCGGAAAAAGCGATCCACGTTGTTCTTGAATCGCTGTAAATTGTACTCGGTGGGAAACACAGCCCTGGGAAAATCATTTCAAAGAGATAATGTTCTCCATGTAAAAGACTACTTGAAAAGCGTTGTACGCGGAGCAACAAGCTGAACCTCATACGGATGTGAAGTATTAGCGCGACGTGTATTTCTAACATGCACCGCTCTGGGAGGAATCAAGCTGACTACATCCTTCAAACACTTTCCACGAAAATACTTGTAGAACAGACTCAAGTCGCCAACCGTTCTTCGATGTTCCAGCGAATCAAGGCCGCCGGTCAGACGAACAGCTTACGTGCATTATCTTGATGAAAAATCATTTTTTTCATCTTTAAAGCGGGTTTTTCTCACGAATTTTTGCATCCAACTGATTTAGAAGGTTAAAGTAATATTCAAAGTTTTACCTTTCTGAAAATAATCGATCAACAAAACATCTTTGTAATCACAAAAAACTGTTTCCACGACCTTCCCTGCTAATGGAACCGTCTCTACCTTCATTGGTGCATTTCCACCGGCTTCAATCTATTGTTTCGACTGTCCTTTTCGCTCTGGTGTATAGTGAGAGATTTAAGTTTCATCAACAGTTATGAGATGACTCTTGAAATCCATTTTATTTTGCTTAAAACGATCCAGACGCGTTTGAGAAATAGGCATTCGATTGCGTTTTTGGTCAGTTGTCAGCAAATACACCGCCCATCTTTCACAAAGCTTTTTCATATGTAATTGTTTATGCAAAATATTTCCAATTCATTCTTTTGAGATGCCTATTCAGCTATTGCATATACTTCCACTCGTCGATCATCTAACATCATATCATGGACTTGTTGAATGATTTGTGGTATTATGGCAGTTTTTGGACGACCTTCACGTGGATCATTTTCGAGGCTTGTACGACCAGATTTAAAAAGTTGCATCCTTGTACAGGGTGGTCCAAACTAGATACTTTTAAAGGTAAACTCCTTTATCTAAAGGAGATAGACGAAAACTGATGTCGGTGTCTGAGGCTCAATTTTTATGATAAACTCAAAGGTAAAAACCACATGTCGATATTTAGTACCGTTTCAGATATACAGGGTGTTTTTCAAAACTCTGCATTTTGGAAAAATGTTCGTAATTCTTTTCCTATTGAAAATTTTTGATTTCTGGAAAAATATTCTCAAAGCACTTTTTCACGTGGATTTCAACAGTGTAAGTTACATTTTTTTACAACTAATATTTTAATAGTTATTAGTACAAAAATATATTTTTTAAATGGGATACTCTGTATATTTTTCCTTATCCGAATTGAGGTTTAAATTGTCATTCTAAAAATATAGCACACTTTATATTTCGCTTAAATCTACTTCGAAATATAAAGGTTTTCAGATTTTACGCAAGTTTTAAATGCACATTTTGTGAAGTAGGCTTTGGACGGAGCGGCAATATCAATTGTTTACCGATAGCTGACAAATCGTAAAAAAAAAATCCCAGAAGTAACTCCAAGATTCATAACTACAATGAAATTTACTAAATGCTATAGTACTTTAAACTATGTAAAAAATAATACAAAACAACAATAATACAATTTATTCCGAGTAGAGCAAACTAAAATAAAAACAATTTTCTATAAGAGATGTTCGAAATGTCGACCAGTTTTATTTACACATAGGCGGCACCTTTTTTGGACACTTCTTATCGAGTTGATTAGTTCAAGAGGAGTGCGAGCTGCAAAACTTTGTATCATTGCGACTTCTAACTCTTGTCTGGTATTTGTCGGCAACTTAAAAATTAGGTATTTCAATCTTTCCCAAATATAGAAGTCCATGGATGTTAAATCCGGTGACCTTGCCGGCCAACGGTCTGGACCTTGCTTGGCTATCCAGTTATTGTCGAAATTGGCCTATAAAAAATTACTGATAACTGCAGCGTTATGAGGGGGTGCCCCGTCGTGTTGAAAAAAATATATTTCTAAGGTCCATTAACAGCAGTTCATCAACAAGAGGTTCTATTTGCTGCCTTAAAATTTCTAAATATCTCTGAGAGATGAGTGTTCCTTCGTAAATAAATGGACCTATAACCCTGCCTCTAAAAATTCATGCCCACACATTAAATCCAAATCTGCCTTAATTTCTTGGCTCCACAACTAAATGAGGATCTTCTTATGCCGACGTATAAAAATTGTAACGGTTAAAAATACCTGCATTGCTTACATAAGCTTCGTCTGTCCAAATGCAATTTAATGAAAAATTCTGAACATGGTTATAATTCTCCAGAAACCATTGGTAAAAATCCATAGGCCGTTGAAAATCTCCTTCTCTAAGGTGATGAACTTTTCTTGTCCTATATGGCCTAAATTTGTGCTTCTTTAAAGTACGACTTACGTTAGTTCTTGGTAGTCCAGTGGGTTCTTTTAATTGTCGGGTTGAAGTGTTGGGATTATTTCCGCTAGCTCCTAAAACTACTATTTCTTCTAACTCCTTATCTCTGTTTGATGCATAATTTTTGGGCCATTTCGTTTCAAACTGGTCACTATTAACTAGGTTACGTCACAATCGAGTGAATATATCCTTGAAGGGTTAACGTCTCTCTGGATACCGTTCGTGGTACAAATTACTTGCCGCTTCCGAATTTTCTCCGGTTTGTATGAAACACACTATCATATCCCATTTCTCGTAATTTTCAGACTTCATTGCGATTTATTTGACAATTCGATCCCAAAGTAAAATTTGACAACTACAAGTAAACAATTAAATTAAACCATATGGCCGCTCCGTCCAAAGCCTACTTCACAAACTTACACTGCTGAAATCCACGTTAAAAAATGCTTTGTGAATGTTTTTTCCAAAATGCAGATTTTTGAAAAACAGCCTGTATATCTGAAACGGTACTAGATATCGATATGCGGTTTTCACCATTGAGTTTGTCATAAAAATTGAGTCTCAGACGCTGACATCAGTTTTCGTTTTTCTCCTTTAGATAAAGGGGTTTACCTTTAAAAGTGGACCACCCTGTACACTTTTAACAATTTCGAATGATTTTTGTTGGTGCTACACCATCCAAAACAAAGAATATAATCACTGTACGATATTCAATTTTTTCCATTTTAAAAACATCAACGATACGTCAATATCAAACAGCTGCTACTACTCGAATGAATTGACAGATCGAAATAAAAATATTGCGTTTATATAAAGGATGGAACTGTCTAATACAATTATTGTTTCACAGTTTCTAACGCTATCTAAGTGTCAGGCCGAGAAAGTTTTCAGACAACCTAGCTTTTATAGAACATAATGTAATATAAATATAATATATAATTAATAGCTTAACTAGGAAACTTACATAAATATATAAATAAATGATACGAAGCGTAAACGTTCATATTGGCAATTAATACTTTGACCAATATTTACATACCTTTTATACTTAAATCGGAATCCATTTGTTCCACTTAACTGTTACTTTTCAAACACAATACACTACTATTAACGATAAGATTTATTATAATTTTTATCACGAATTTTTCCTACCGCAGATAAGATTAGGTGAAATAAGAGTTGAATTTTAAGGTTAATATCGTGATTCATTGAATCAATATAAATCAGTACTGTAGCAACGACATAAATTAAAATTACAGCCTTGTTTTCTTTTGAATATTAGCGGAATTAATTGGTAACATTATGTAAGATAGATAATAAATACGTATTAGAGGAATTAGCATTACTTTTAAACCAGTGGCGTGGTCCACTGATCGCTACGTGAGGTCCTGTACGAGTACGTCTAGCGCTATCGATAGTAAGTTGGCTAGTGCAGCAGTTTCACTTGTGATTGGAGAAATTCAATTGCAAATTATTTTCTACGATTTCATTGGGTCTAATTAATTGATGATTTACGGATTTCCTTACGCACCAAGTTCTCTAGATCACGAAAAACATAGTTTTAAATTTTCATCAATCTGTTTGCCTCTCTGCTTGTCGATTTGTTGTTAAATAAAATATTCTTATATCTACCTTGCTTTCTTAGACTTAGAAAAATCATTTGACAGTGTGCCGAGAAATAAAGTGTGGAAAAGTCTAGAAAACAAGGGAATAAACAAAAAAACAATAATAATCATAAGGGGAATATACAGCAACAATGTGCAGTATTTAATAAAAAACAACATGAAGTCGGAGGGATTTACAATACAGGACGGTTTGAGGCAGGGAGGAAGTTTGAGCCCAACATTGCTCACTGTATACATGGATGAAATAATCAAGAAATACGAAATAAAAGTGAAAAGAATGACAATTGAATTCTGGAAGCTAAACAGAATAGAAATATCTAAAGCGGCTTTTGCTGATGATATTGTGCTAGTGGCGGAAAATGAGAGATAATTACAAAGAAACCTCGCTATTTGGTATAAAGCGTTTAAAGAAGACGGTACGAAAATTAATACAGATAAAACAAAAGTAATGATAATGGAAAACCAACAAACGAAGATTTACATAGAAGGGAATAAAATACAACAAGTGAAACAGTATAAGTATTTGGGTGTGATAATGGATGAAACTGAAAAACAAGACAAAGATATTAATGGGAGAATCGAAAAAAACGAACAAACTTTACTATGCAATAAGTAATAAATTCATTAGCAAGAAAGAAGTGACGAAACAAACAAAAATTAAAGTTTAAAAAGCAATTTATTATTGCTTATGTATCAACATATGGATGTGAATCATCGACCCTAACATACAGGCAGAAAGACAAGATACAAGCCATCGAAATGACATACCTGAGAGCAGTACAAGGAGTTACACGGAAGAACAGAATAAGGAATACAGAAATAAGAAGGTTGGGAGTGCAAGCAATTATGGAATATATACAACAAAAACAGCTGGGATGGTGGGGACATATACAGAGAATGAAGGATGATAGACAGGTGAAACAAGTGTATGAAGGTCGAATACAGAAGAGAGGAAGACCTAGACAGACCTGGAACAGGAGTATTGAAGGTATACTTAAGGAGAAGGAAAATCCTGAAAAGAAGCAGTGAAAATGGCAAAGATAGAGACAGATGGTAGAAGTTTATATGTGGAGATTGAGAGGAAAAAAAAAGAAAAATGTATAACTGCTATATATATATATATATATATATATATATATATATATATATATATATATATATATATATATATATATATATATATATGGCAGTTATACATTCTCCTTTTTTTTTTCCGACTTGAAATCTGAAAAAGTACTTTATATGGAAATGAGTCGATGTGTTTTCTTTCTGATACCTTAACTATAAACGCCAGTGTGTCTCAAGGCTCCATACTGTGTGCTGGAAAGGACCAGAAATCCTATTTACTGCTTTGCAGATGATAGTACGCTTATCTTGTCATTCTCTTTAAATGCTGGAACATCGGATACTCATGCAAACATCCGCCAATACTAGGAAGTAACTAAGACTGGAAGAAATTCTATCTTGGAATGATAGTAACCAAGTAGAATTTCACGTTGCAATAACCCAGGCAGCAGTTTTTTTTTAAAAGTTAACGTTGCTAAACTGGACATAGTTATGTTGGGACATTCAATTTGGGGCGTTAATTTGAGAGTAAACATGTCTTGGCATGAACATGTTACATGAATAGCAAAGAAAGTTTCTCAAAAGTCAGGAATATTGTTTCGAACTAGAAAATTTTACACTCCACCTTCCTTAATGATCGCTGGTCGATTCCGAACGTCGAGACCTCTCATACAACCATGCTGGCCACGCTCCTCCACTTCTCACGGTCCTCCGCTGTGTGCATGACGTCATTAAGCGACAAATTTGTTACATTTTCTATTTGGTCGATGTAGCGATTTGGTGATCGACCTCTCTTTCGTTTTCGTTCTACTTTTTCTTGGATGACAAGCTTTTTGGTGGGCAAAAAATTTAAGAATTTACCTTTGAATGGTTTAGAGCAGGCGTTCGTTTACTTTGATCCCTAATTACTTTAGAATGGAGTCGTTTGTTCATCTTGCTCTCCATGGGGTTCTCATCATCCTTCGGTGGCAGGTCCTCTCAAAGGCCTGTATTCTTCTGCGACATGCAGCGTTAATGGTCCAGGATTCTGATCCATAGGTAGCTATGGGAAAGATCAGGGTTTGGACCAATAACCTTTTTGTTTTTTTTTTTTTATTTCCGATGTGTCAAGGTAGACACACTTCAAAACAACTGTTAAATTTGTGTAAAGCCCAAATTCTACCAACGGTGAAATACCCCTCCCATGTTTGGGACCTGTTCACCTGATTGGAGACCTAGATTTGACCAGCAATCTTGATTCCTTGGAACATTGAAGAACGGTTGGTGACTCAACACGTAGGCAGAAAAGTTGTTGGTTTAGCTACTTAAAACACATTTTTATGCAAAATTCGACTTTCTTCATCAATATAGTTTCCTTCATAAGCGATACAATCAGTCCAACGCTTTTCTAACATTTCTATACATTTCTTGTAGAAAGATTTGTCTTTGTCTTCAAAACAGGCCTCAGTTTCGGCGATAACTTCTTCACTGGAGCCAAATCTCATTCCCGCGAGCATTTTTTTGAGGTCCGCGAATAGATAATAATCGCTGGGGGCCAAATCTGGAGAATACGGTGGATGAGAAAGCAATTCGAACTTCAATTCATGCAATTTTGCCATCGCAAACATTGACTTGTGACACGGTGCATTGTCTTGATGAAAGAGCAGTTTTTTGTTGTTAATTTGGGGTCGTTTCGTTGCCATTTTTGCCTTCAAGGGCACCAATAACTTTATATAATATTCGCTATTGATGGTTTTTCCTTTCTCAATATAGTCGATGAAAATTATTCCATGCGCATCCCAAAATATAGGGCGGCTTTTATCGGCTGCTGTCCACTCAGCTGACTGCCGATTTGATTTCGGTGTGTAGTGGTGGATCCACGTTTCATCCAATGTCACATATCGCATGAAAGAATCCTTTTTATTGCACTTAAACAGGTCCAAATAACGCTCAGAATCATCAACATGTTGTTGTTTTTGGTGGCACTGTGAGCAAACCGGGTACCCATTTCGAACAGAGCTTTCTCATGCTCAAATGTGCATGCAAAATAAGACCAACACGTTTTTTTGATATCGTTAGGGTGTCAGATATCTCACGCAATTTCACTTTACGGTCATCCAAAACAATTTTGCGGATTTTTTTGATGTTTTCCTGTGTAACCATCTAATTTGGGCGTCCAAAGCGTTCAGAATCATTTGTAACTGTACGACCGCGTTTAAATTCAACACACCAGTAAATGACGAGTGATTTTCTAGGGGCAGAGGCCCTGTAACACTTATCAAGCCATTCCCTTGCTTGGACTGTATTTTTTCCCATTAAAAAGCAGTGTTTAATCAACACACGAAATTGGATTTTTTTCATCGTTTTGAAAATACCAAATGTATCGTCACTAAAACAACTGTAACTTGTAAACTAATCGGCAAAATTTGAAAATTGGTACTTCCTAAAAATCATATGGATGGGCCGCATCTATGTGTCAGATCAAAAAGTTTTCAGCTTGCGTGTTAAGTCTACTCTATAATATTTTCATTGAACGTCTTCGATGGATGTAGCCCGCTTACTTCCTCTCAGAGCAGTGCATACTAGGAACGAACGTCGCACTAATACCTCACATATGTATGAGGTGCAGCTTGTTACTCCTCGTACAAGTCTTTTTAAACTTAGGACTGTATTTCCCACATATTATAATTTATAGCGGTTCAAGACCAACGTAAATCGATTTTTATAAAATTTATAAGATCATTTCGGTGTCCGTTTGTCTGTCACACCCGACTTTCTCTGAAACTACTTGAGATAAAAGGTTAAAAATTGGCACTAATATAGGAATTGATGGAATCACAGCCGTGTAGTAGTCAAATTTGGGCTTAAGCGGTTAGTTTTGAGGAGTGAAAAAAAAATTTACCAGGTCATCGAGTGGAGGGTCAAATGAAAGCTTGTTCGCGAGTTCAAAAATATGTATGATGAAATACTTATGCAAACTTTTCTTCATATCAATTGAAAACAAAATAACATAAATCCACTCTATCTCTGAGTACTAATCAGAAAATTAAAAAAAAAAATTACAAAAATTTTCTCCATAGGTTGTCGATTGAATGAAAATTATCACAACAACCTTGGATAACACAGCCCCACAAAAAAAAAGTGGGGTATACTTTTGATGCGATATATCAGATCCGTAGTATTTTTACCCGCTGATCACGAATCTGACGTCAGAATATCGCCATCACATCTCAATTTTTTTCTAACCTCAAAAAATAGGTAAAAATTAGTAAAAATTAAGAAAAATATACTCCTAAAAAATTGATTCAAGCTTTTTCATGAATCCAAAGATGTATTAATATGTATTCGGACACGCTAAGCTAATATTCATCGGTTGAATTAAGCCATACAGTTCTGTTTTCTTTCTAACCTCAATAAATCAGACAGATATAGTGCTTCTCGAATGCGAAAACGAATTCAAATTAAAATTCAACCGATTCTTACCAAATTTGGTACACGGGGGTTTTTTGGGTTGCTGATCATGAATCTGAGGTCGTATTTGCAAAATTCAAAATGGCGGATCCAAGATGGCGGACAAAATTTTTGAAAACCAACCGATTCCTACCAAATTTGGTATGCAGTTGGGGAATCCTCAAACCTGATACTCTAAAACCCTAAACCCTGAAACCTTAGACTCCCACACCCTGTAACCTCAAAAAATAGACCTCAATAACCTTGTAACTTTAAAAATGAGACCCAATAAACTCAAAACCAGGACTTTTAAACCATATACTCTCAAATAGTAGACCCTTAAGCCCTAGAATTGCGAAGGTTAGACCCGCGCCTAACTTTCCTTTTTTTGGCTGTATCTTGTTCTTTTTTCCGCGAATGACCTATTCAAAGGCTTTCTGCCCAAACGCTTTTGAGGACTTGTTTCTCTTTTTAGCGACCAGCAATAGTCCGCTAGCATATGGTCATCCCATCTTCCTTGATACCGATTTTCTATGATTTTCGGATCTCGGTGAAAACGTTCCCCTTGCTCCTCACTGTAGTCACCAAGATTATCTGGAAAATCATCGATGTGGGAGTCCAGGAAATGTAATTTTAGATTCATTAAGCAACATAATGTTTGAAAATTTTTTACCATTTTCTCGACTATTTCTTTGTACTTAGGACTTTTATTATTTCCCAAAAAGTTTGTTGCGACTTCTTTAAAACTAAGCCAAGCAGCTTTTTCAACTTTATTCATTTTAGTAACAAATAATGAATCTTGAAACAATTTTCTTATTTGTGGCCCGTCAAATACGCCTGCCTTAATTTTAGTTTCAGAAAATTTCGGAAATTTTTTATGCAAATATTTGAAACATGGGCCGTTTGTATCTAATGCTCTCGTGAATTGCTTCATAAGTCCAAGCTTAATGTGAAGCGGGGGAATAAGAACTTTTCCTGGATCTACCAATGGTGGAAACAATACATTATTTTCACCAGGAGTGAACGATTCTCTTGTTGGCCAAATTCCATTCCACAGACATTTATAACAGGGATAAAGTGTAAACCCTGACTGTTGGCCAAGCAATATTGTTACAATTTTCAGATCTCCACAAATTTTCCAGTTATGATCAGCATATTTTATTTTTATCACAAGCTGCTTCATTTTTTCATATTGCTCTTCCATAACTGTGGAATGAGCAATCGAAATGGGAGCGTAAACGTTGGTATTATGCAGCAAAACTGCCTTAATGCTCCGTTTAGAAGAATCAGTGAACAGTCTCCATTCTTCAGGATCGTATGAGTTATTTTGAAATTCATCCATTAGACCTTTTACATCGGTACAATATGAAAGTGACAATTCCTCGTCCATTGTGAAATATTTTCGAAATTCTTCATCTCTGTTTCTATAATAAGAAATCGTAGCTTCTTTAAAAAGGAAGCAAGATGCTCTGAACCATCTTTGGATAAGCCTAAATCTCTGACTAGATCACTAAGTTCTGACTGTGATACGAGTATTGGTTCTTGTTTACGGTTGTATGGTAGAAATTCTTTATCTGTGTCACTAGTATATGATAGGTTGTCACTAGAACATTCATTAGTAATAGTGTTTGAATCTTTTTCGATAGTCTCAATGTTTTCGGCATGAACTGATAAGGTGAAATCATTTGTTTCCATAACATCAGCATCAAGTGGTTCAGGAGGCGGAATTAGTTTAGTTGGTCTTGTTACTGTCGAAACATCGTTATAAGTAATAGTGCTTTTATTTTTTCGGTTATGCCTAGATACAACATTCATACAAAAGTAGCAATCATTTTCACTGTATGGTCTATTCCATATTTCTGGTCTGGAATATTTAATCGCCTTCTTATTGATGTACAACATTATTTTGCAAGAACTGCAAATGATGTGGGGAACCCAATCTGTATCCTGGTGCTGTATTTCAATGTTAAAACAATCCTTATATAAGGTTTTAATCTTATCCGTTATCGGTGACCCCATTTTACTCAATACGTGTTGACAGCAAATATAACAAAATGAATCACTGTTTTTATCGCACTTATGAAAAGTCCTTGTACCGTGAGACCGTTTTCTTGTAGCATTATACTCTACATGAGCCAAGTCACCCACACATGAAGAGCTACGGTCGCTGGATGACGACGGCTGCGAGCCCGCTTTCCCACCCTGACCAACCGTCGATACTGGGTTTCCGAGTTCCTGCATCGTAATTCTCTTTCTTCTACCTGCCATGACGGCATCTAAGCCGTTATCCAGGGACTCTGCCGGCTAGGGGAGTAATACCGTTGCCCACCGTCACCACGTGGAGGTGCTCTGGATGCAGGCAGAAGAATAAAAATCGACCGATGAATTTTCTCGGCGTTCAAAATGGCGCGAAAACATCTGCCATCTTGAATTTTGCAAATCCAACCTCAGATTCGTGATCAGCGACCCAAAAAATCCCCGTGTACCAAATTGGGTAAGGATCGATTGAATTTTAATTTGAATTCGTTTTTGCATTCGAGAAGCACTATATCTGTCTGATTTATTGAGGTTAGAAAGAAAACAGAACTGTATGGCTCAAACCAACCGATGAATATTAGCTTAGCGTGTCCGAATACATATTAATACATCTTTGGATTCATGAAAAAGCTTGAATCAATTTTTTAGGAGTATATTTTTCTTAATTTTCACTAATTTTTACCTATTTTTTGAGGTTAGAAAAAAATTGAGATGTGATGGCGATATTCTGACGTCAGATTCGTGATCAGCGGGCAAAAATACTACGGATCTGATATATTGCATCAAAAGTATATCCCACTTTTTTTTGTGGGGCTGTGTAATTTAGCTGGTATACAAAAATAATTTTTTTAAGGCTATCTAGTGGAGTGTCAAATGACACCTAAAAATTGCCAAATATCTCGGTCCTCCAACCATATCTAGTAGGATACTAATTCAGAAATTTCGAAAACATTCTGAAATATTCTCCATAAGGTGTAGATTGAATGAAAATTAGTATTAGATAATTTATCTGGTATATTAAAAAAAGATCGAAAATAAACATTGTTGAAAACTCATTCGGGGTGTATTGTATTGGCACTGACCAATTGATACCTCCGTAACAAAAATTTTAACTTTAAAAGCAATCACCGTACCGATGACTAATTGCGCAAGTCCGACTTGCACTTGGCCAAGTTTTAAAAATACTTTTAAGATTCTTTTGGAACTTATTCAACAAATATAACTTGAACTTACTTCCGTTGATTTTACGTCGAATCCTGAACTTATGCTTGCTTCCATTAATATGATTTTCTCGATCATTTCCGTGAATGGTAATATTACAGTCTTCGCAGTGAAACATCGTATTTTCATCTGAAATATTATATAAAAAATACATTTACAATTATTGCTAAAATATTATTGTATTCATGAAATGACCATTTTATCAGATTTCTGCATTTCTTTTTATTTTAGGTCCCTGGATCAAGAAAAATAGAGTTTTGAAATTTCTATCTGTTGGAAAAACTTTCGAAGAAAATGATGTATTGATTTGAAATTTGGCACACTAATAATATCCAAATATGGTAGAAATCACTAAGTTTTAAAGTAATATTGCTGCAGGGAACATGGTAGTTCAAAAATGTATATATAATGTAATACTTGCGCACACTTTTCTTTGTATTATTTTTAAAGAATTGCGAAAAATCGCTGTACTCTCCTTATCTCGAAAAGTATTGATCAAAAAATTTTGAAAAAATTCTGGAATATCCTTCACAGGGTGTAGATTGATCGAAAATTACCACGAGTGCATTATCTTTACTAATTTATTTGGTATGTTGTAACGTGTGAACTTGCCCGTACTTTTGTACCCTGTGAAAAGTTGTTTGTCCCACGCTTGAGCGCAATTTTCTTGCAGCCCCGCTTTAATTTCTGATACTGAATTGAGTGACTAATGATTTTAAAAGAACTAAAGAAATTAAACAAACCCTAGCTCAGTTTTCCTTGGTAGAGAGATATGGGTAAGAGATAATTTTTGTACGTCTTTTTGGAATTTTTTTTCTATTTTTTTTTAAAAAGCTTTAGCTGTACAAATTTTGGGCACCATTCATTTTAAAATAGAAAGGATCTAACTTCAGCTAAAAAAATGAAAAAATACTAAAAGGGTGTACAGTTGTTGAAAATAAAAAACAGTTTGGTACAGCCGTCATTATCCTGAAAAGTAAGATAGGTATTCAGTGAGACACTAGCTTTAATCAACAAAAAGAAAATTTATTCATGATTTTAAAATAAAAGTTCTAACCTCTGTGTCTTTAAGGATTACAAAGAATTCTAGCCTAACAGGTAGTTATTATTATTAGAGTCCCTAAATCAGACATTGAAATTCTAAGACCTGACTACCCCCGAAAGCGAAGAATCGTGGTTTTCACTTTTTGTCAGTTCAAATTGCTATTAAGGCACTGCTTCGGGAATAAGTCTATTGAGGAATGTTCTGGTAACTTACGGTTTTTATTTCGGCTTCTAGGCCTTCGATGGAACACAACCGATTTCACACTTTGCAGGAAACACTTAGAGCCCACTACGGCTTTACGTTAGAAAAAAACTTGTGCTTTACTTAGCTCTCATAATTGTTGCTATGAGCCTCTACTGCGGCTCGGTCGAAGTAAGCCTCGCTGCGGCTCGATGGAAAATTAGCCTACTTAGCGGCTTGGTCGAAACAACCTACTTGGCGGCTCGGTGGAAATGAACCTACTTGGCGGTTCGGTGGAAATGAACCTCGATCCGAGTCCTCCGGACGCTTAAATAAGCCGTGGGCACTCTCTCGGCAATATGGCTACGCCGGAACCAAAACTGCGGATACAAATATTTAACCAATCCCGGCGTATCGAGAGATTCGGTCGCAAACCCGCACAGCACACTAATATACCGAACGGCTTGGAATTTCTGATTAATATACCGCTCGATACAAAAATGAAAAGAAGTACAATTTAAAGTGAAAAATCAGTAACATTACATGGTCTTAAAATCTAAGAAAAAATGAATGTTACAATGTAAAAAAACAAAAAGAACCCTACACATTTCTTATAGGCAGTGGCCCTAGGTGACATTATCTAAAATCGATATATATTTTTCCTCTCGAGCTCCTGATCAAAAGTTCCCATGGGCGCAAAGTCGGAAAATGGACAATTTTTCAAATATCGGGGGTAGAAAGACGATTTTCGGAGATCTTGTCGCCAACAGCGTAGAGTCGTGAAGTTGTTTATGTGCCGTTCTTCGAGGTATACGGGAGTTTCTTCGGTCGTTGATTCCAAATCTGGTGCCAAAAATGACATTTGACAGTTGACACCTGTCAAAAAACTGTAATCTGATATATATTCTGATGAATATTTTGTTACAAGTGAGGTGAGTTGACATTTTGTTGGTAGCTGCCAAGTTTCAAATGTCATTTTTGACACCTGAATTGGAATCAGCTAACGTAAAAATGTCCCCATGTATATTATGATGGGCATTTTATTAGAAATAAGGCTAGTTTACAGTTTTCCACAGCCGCTAACTGTCAAATGTCATTTTTGACACAAGACTTGTAATAAGCGACCGAAAAAAAACTTCGTATATCCCGAAGAATGGCGCATAAACATCCTCACGGCTCTACGCTATTGTCGACAAGATCTCCCCCAATCCTTTTTATACCCCCGTTATATGATAAACTGTCCATTTTCCAACTTCGTGCTCATGATAACTTTTGATCAGGAGCTCGAAAGGAATAACATATATCGATTTCAGACAATTTCACCGAGGGCCATTTCCCATAAGAAATGTGCGGGGTCCTTTCAGGGTCATCAGTTTTCAGTAAAGATCGGAAAAAACTTTGTTGAAAAATCATTTGGAGTATGTTTTGTGAAGTTATTGATCATTTTTTACCTCTGTAACAAAAATATTTATGTTAACGTTGATTGCAACGTACAGAACACTAATTGTGCAAGTCCGACTTGCACTTGGCCAGTTATTTCGCATACGCGTTATGGGGACTTATCTGCAGAGCGTGGGCTATACCCATAAAAAAAGTTTAGGAGATAGATCGCTTAAAGGACAGAAGGTGACTGAGGTGGGGGGTCCATAAGTTTTGTAGAGTTTCATAGTGTTACAGGAATTTGTCTTGATTTTTAATTCAAAGAAGGAACATATTTTGAGCATAACTATATACAGTGATATACAGAAAGTGTGCTGTGTATGGGAATTTCCTTTATTACTAAATTTAGAAAAAATGTGAAATTATGGGCGCGTTCTGCATCACTTCAAACCTAAAATATGGTTTTGCAGTGCTGTTATCGGGATATAATAATAATAATAATCGAAGGGGGGTCCCACCTCCCACTCCACCCCCGGTCCTTGAAGAGTGCCCCGGAGGTGCCCCCGCGACAAGAAATTCATTTTTCGCTTGCGATAAAAGAATGTATTCCTTTCGATTATTTATATCTTTTACCCTATTTATCAAAACAGGGTTTACTATTTATTCGAGAGATGCCTACCCTAAATGTTAGGTTATAAAGAAACCCAGGGGATACCTGTCAACTCCCCTTTGTAGAACTTTGTATCATGTTAGTGTTTATTAACATATCCTTCTAAATTATATTAAAAAAGAAAAAGAAAGGCAGCAGTGCGCAGCTCTCGCTTAAATATTTCGTCTTTTATTTTTTTTATAAAACTTTACAAATTTACATTTATCTAAATTTACATTTGGGTTCAGCTAAAAAATTTTATTCCCATACATTCGTTTCAGGCCATCAGCGATGCTCGTCCTCGCCGTCAGTCGGTCATAAACTCCTCCAACAGCTCCAGCTTGTCTTCTTTGCATAATTTCGACATGATTCTGCGCGGTTCTCATTCGATGTCGAGCAGTCTTTCTTCCGCTAATACGAGGCTGGTTGGAAAAGTCCGTGCAAAAATAAAAACTACTTATGTGTTTGGGGTAAACCTTTTTTATTTTTCGACATAGTCTCCTTTTAGGCTTATACACTTCGTCCAACGATGTTCTAGTTTGTTGATCCCTTCCGAATAATAGGATTTGTCCAAGTCTGCAAAATATCCATTAGTGTCTGCAATCACCTCCTCGTTTGAATAAAATCTTTGTCCCGACAGCCATTTCTTCAAATTGGGAAACAAATAGTAGTCCGAGGGAGCCAAGTCTGGAGAATAGGGGGGATGTGAAACGAGTTGGAATCCTATTTCCATTAATTTTGCGGCCACAACTGCTGAGGTGTGTGCTGGTGCGTTGTCGTGATGGAAAAGGACTTTCTTGTGGGCCAATCGCGGGCGTTTTTCTTGCAGCTCGGTTTTCAAACGGTCCAATAACGATGAATAATATTCACCTGTAATAGTTTTACCCTTTTCCAGATAATCGATGAGGATTATCCCTTGTGAATCCCAAAAGACAGTCGCCATAACCTTCCCGGCCGAAGGAACGGTCTTCGCCTTTTTTGGTGCAGATTCCCCCTTGGTAACCCATTGTTTAGATTGTTGTTTGGTCTCAGGAGTATAGTAATGTATCCATGTTTCATCCACAGTGACGAAACGACGCTTAAAGTCCTCCGGATTCTTCTGGAACAGCTGCAAACCATCCTTGCAACACTTCACACGATTCCGTTTTTGGTCAAGCGTGAGCAATCGCGGCACCCATTTTGCGTATAGCTTTCTCATGTCCAAATGTTTATGCAAAATATTATGTACCCGTTCAGTCGAGATGCCCACAGCACTATCAATCTCACGCACCTTAACTCTTCTGTCATCCATCACCATATCATGGATTTGATCAATGATTTCTGAAGTCGTAACCTCCACAGGCCGTCCAGAATGTTCAGCGTCACTTGTGCCCATATGGCCAGTCCGAAAATTTTGAAACCATTTATAAACTGTTCTAATCGAAGGTGTAGAGTCACCATAATGTTTATCAAGCTTCTCTTTAGTCTCCTGAGGCGTTTTGCCTTTCATAAAGTAATGTTTAATCACCACACGAAATTCTTTTTCGTCCATTTCTTGAAAATCACTCGACTTCCTTGATTCACACACGAATGCCAAACACAAAGAGATAGGCCAATATGGCTGAAACTTGGTGTGCGTTCATTCAAGAGATGCTACTAACTAAACATGACCTCGATACGCGCCGGTGGTGCCATCTCTCGGACTTTGCATGGACTTTTCAAACTAGCCTCGTACGTCGTTATAGCCGGGGATTGCGACTGTTTCTTCGGTTTCTTCTTACGTTTTTACTGCGATCCTCAGCAACACTTCAATTAGTTTCCTTCTCGGTTCTTTGTAACGTTCGCACGTATATAGTCTATGATACGGATTGTCTTCTTCTCCGTTAATTTCGATGCAATGTTCGCATCTCGGATTGTCGATATTTCCGATCTTGTTAAGGTAAGTTTTGAATTTTCCGTGTCCGGTTAATAGTTGTACGACCTTCCTATTTACTTGTAACATATGTGCATTTTTTGTCTCTCTTTAATGTCGGGAAGAAAACTGAATGTGGTTCTCCCTTTGTCGGAGTCTTCCCATCTTTGTTGCCATCTATTTAATGTTCTGTCTTTTAAGTTTATCTTTAGTTGTCTCTTGCTTAGCCTCGGACGGCTCATTAGTCGAATGTCATCGCATATGATGTCTTCGTTTTTCATGTGCTTTTTCGAGTCCAAACTTTGTAGGATTATCTCTATTAGTGGTGGTATGTTGGCCAGAGCAGCAGCGGCCTCTGCTGAAACTGTCGAGAAAGCGCCGCATATAGTTCTAGCGATTAGGCCTCTTACCGACTGGAGTTTCCTTGCAATTCTGCATTGCTTAATGCATCCTCTAAATACATCAGCGCAATAGGTAAATAGCGATATTATTGCCGCGAGGAAGATTTGTCTGAAATTTATTGTTTCGAATTGGTATAGTCTGGCTAATGACCTTTTTATCCAGAAAAATGTGTCTTTCGCCTTCGTGCATTGCGAATCGATATATATATATATATATATATATATATATATATATATATATACTCGTATATATATATATATATATATATATATATATATATATATATATATATATATATATGTATATATCAATAGGTTTTATAACGTCTTCCGTCTTCCGATGCCTAATTTCCACTCCTCCCGGTTTCTCCATCCCTCCTCCTCCAGATCTCTCTCTAGTAATTCCTTGTTGATTCCTGCTCTCCAGCTTTGGCGTGGTCTTCCTCGCTTTCTTTTTTTCATGAGGGTTCCAATTTAAAATCCACTATATCGTTCTTTATTTCTAAAGCTCGCCTTATCGTGTCATTTGGTATGCGGTCTTTTCTGGATTTTCTGGCTGCTCGTCTTCAGAAATCCATTTCTGTAGCTTTTAGTATTTTTTCTGTTCTTTCCTTTAATGGCCACACCTGGGAGCTGTAAGTTATTATACTTTTCAATATTGAGTTGTAAATTCTCTTCTTATTTTCAATGGTTATGTTTTTGTGCCATAGTATACTATTAAGCATTGCAATCGCTTTCCTTTCTTGGATATTCCTCTCGAATATTGCTTCTTCCAGTGTTCCGTCCCTAGATATTCTCGTTCCCAAGTACTTATAACTGGCACAGTGTTTGATGGTGTGTCCTGTGGCCAGTTTCAAGTCCTGCTGTTGTCCTCCGACGCACATGTACTCGGTCTTTTTAATATTGATTTCTAGGCCCCATTTTTCATATTCCTCCATAAGTTTTCGTGTCATGTATTCCATATCATCGATGTTCTGAGCGACTACTACCTGGTCATCTGCGAATGATAGCGTGTACAATGTAGTATCGTCATCCAGTGGTAATCCCATACTGCTGCATTTCCTTTTCCAGTTCTTCAGTGCACTCTCCAAATAGATTTTAAATAGCGTTGGGGATATACAGCAGCCCTGTTTGAGACCCTTTGTGACCGGGAACCCTGTTGTTATACCATATTTGGTTTTCACACTACTTCTTGCGTCTTGGTATAAGGATTTTACGGCTTTAATTATTTCGGTGATTACATTACTTTGTTGTAGTGTTTCCCACAATCTCCTTAGGGGCACGCTGTCGTAGACCTTTTTTAAATCAACAAACAAGACATGGACTTCCTGATCAAATGCGGTTTTGTTTTCTAGGATTTGTGTCAGTGAGAAGAGATGGTCTATTGTGGATCTTCCTGCTCTAAAGCCTGCCTGTTCTTCAGCTTCTACGTCCGCGTATTCCGTTTCTATTCTATTTTTAAGTATTTTTCCGTATATTCTGCCAATAGATCCTGTAACCGTTATTCCCCTATAGTTATCGCAATTATTTTTGTCTTCTTTCTTATGAATTGTTGATATGTATGATATTTTCCATTCCTCAGGTACTTCTGATGTGTTAATGCATCTTTGGAATAAGTCTCTCAAAGCGCTAAATAGCTTTTCAGTTCCGTATTTTACTATCTCTCCTGGGATGTTTCCTGGTCCTGGAGCTCTACCATTTTTTAGCGTTTTACATACTTCTTTAACTTCTGATGTTGTTATCCTTATTGGGGATCCTCGTATAACTATATTTGGGTTTCCATGTTGGGTACCTTTGAACTCTGGTCTATCTTCTGTTAGCATATTTGTAAAATATTGGTTCCATTTTTCTGGTGTTATTGGTGAGAAGATTTCTCTTTTCCGTTCTGTTCTCATATTTTTAAGAAGTCTCGAGCTTTCTGTGCTTTTTCTTCCTCCTATGTAAGTGTTGAGTCTTGAGCATGTCTTTTCCCATTGGTTGTTCTTTTTGTCACTAATCATTTTGCGTCCTCTAGCTTGGGATTCTTTGTATCTTACTTTGTCGGTTGTGCTCTTTGAACTTAAGTATTTGTGATAGCTTTTCCGTTTTTCTTCAACTTCGTATTTAATTTCTTCATCCCACCAAAATGGTTTTTGCTGTTTTTCTCTTTTCTCTTGGTACCCTAATGCTTCCAGTGCGGCTGAGTGTAGGCATTCCTTTATATACTTATATTCTTTTTCTATATTAACAAATCCCGTCCGTTGTATCTTTTGGTCCAGTCTACTCTTGTATAGATTTCTGATACTTTCATTTTGTAAGCTGTCTGAATTATATCTTATTGTTGTTTCACTTGTTGTGTGCTGTGTACTTGTATCTTCCAGTTTGCTTTCCCGTGTTGTTCGTGAGGTTATCTTTCCTTTCACGAGGTAGTAGTCGCTGCCACATGAAGCCCCTCTTTGGACTCTTACATCTAGGAAGTTTAATCTAGATCTCTGACATATTATCATATAGTCGATAATACTTTTTAAATCTCTTGTTGTTTGTCTCTTAGCTAGCTAATTAAAAATCTAGAATGTTATACTTTTCGTTTTTTTTATTTAAGTGTAACCACCCCCTATTTTAGGGACGTGAATTTAATACGTAGGATTAAAAGTTTTAGTCTAGCTACTTCAAACACATTTTTTTGCAAAATTTGACTTTATTTATCAATATTGTCTCCTTCAGGTGCGATACAATCAGACCAACGCTTTTCTAACATTTCTGTACCTTCCTTGTAGAAGAATTTGGTTCTGCTTCAAAATAAGCCTCAGTTTCGGCGATAACTTCTTCATTGAAGCCAAATCTCTTTCCCGCGAGCATTTTTTTGATGTATACGAATAGATAATAGTTCCTTGTGGCTAAATCTGGCGAATATAGTGGATGAGGAAGCAAATTGAACTTCAATTCATGCAATTTTGACATCGTAAGCATTGACTTGTGACACGGTGCATTGTCTTAATGAAAGAGCACTTTTTTCTTGTTCATTTGCGATTTCTGCCTTCAAAGACACCAATAACTTTATATGATATTGGCTATTGACGGTTACTCCCTTCTTAGCATAGCCGATGAGAATTATTTCATGCGCATCCTAAAATACAGAGGCCAAAACCTTCCCAGTCGACTGTTGCTTCGGGCGGTTTTCACCCTGTCCACTCAGCTGACTGCCGATTTGATTCCGGTGTGTACTGGTGGATCCATGCTTCATCCATTGTCACATATCGCATGAAAAAATACTATTTATTGCGCTTAAACAGGTCCAAATAGTGCTCAGAATCAACAACACGTTGTGGTTTTTGGTCCACTGTAAGCAGACCCAGTATCCATTCCGAAAAGAGCTTTCTCATGCTCAAATGTTCATGCAAAATACGACTAAAACGTTCTTTTGATATCCTTAGGGTGTCAGCTATCTCACGCAATTTCACTTTACGGTCATTCAAAACAATTTTGTGGATTTTTTTATGTTTTCCGATGTAACCACATCATTTGGGCGTTCAGAGCGTTCAGCATCATTTGTATCGCGTTTAAATTCAGTCCCCGTAACACATATCAAGCCATTGCCTTGCTTGAACGATATTTTTTCCCATCAAAAAACAGTGTTTAATCAACACCCGAAATTCGATTTTTTCTATTGTTTTGAAAATATCAAAAGTAGAGTCACTAAAACCATTGTAACTTATAACTAATCGTCGAAATGTCATGAAATTTTGACACGTATCGTTTGAAGGTTGGTACTTCCTAAAAAATCATATTGATTTTTTGAAAAGGGCAACATCTATGTGTCAGACCAAAAACTTTTCAGCCTACATGTTAAATAAGTTTTCAACAGAAAATAAAAAAAATATTTATGATGTGTATGAAAATAGGTCAAGAATTTCAAGTATTTAGATATTTTCAACCCAATAGTGTATAAAGAATTATAAACCGCCCTCTAAAAGGGGGTTGCAATAAGAAGGGTATCCCGCTATTCATATATCCAGCGTAAATCTTCAAGCTGGGAAAATCCAGATTTTTTTCCCAAAATTAAGGTCAGAAATACCACATTTAAATGCTTAACCTATTTCGGCAAACAAACTGGGGAAAATTTTTAAATCAAAAAAATTTCAACATAGCTTACAAGACTAACAATACTATAGCGAAATATCTTAAAAACTACAAACCACAAATCAATAAAGACAATAAATCAGAGGTTTATCAATTAGCATGTGGTTCATGTCCTAAAACACACATAGGACAAACTGGACGTACATTTAAACAAAGAATTACAGAACACGAAAAAAGTTTCATGCATAGAAAATCCAATTCAACATATGCTAATCATCTTTTAACAGAAAATTACACACTTAACAAGAATTTCAAAATTTTACACACCCAACAAAAAGGTTTAAAACTAAACCTTTTAGAGACAATGCAAATAAATCGATTAAGGACTACAGGTAATTTACTCAACGACCAGGTAGATTTAAACAATTCCCCATTATTGAATTTATTCTCCTAATTCCAAATCTGTGTGGGTTTCCCAATACTATCAATGTAATTTAATTAGGTGTAATATTATAATTAAGAAATTATATAAAATTGTGAACATTAAACCTAACTTGACAGTGTAAAATGTAGATCTGAAGAAGCTGTATCGACAGCGAAACGCGTCATCGCAATTTAAATAAACCAGTGGAAATTGACTACAAACAGTCTTTTATTATATATTTATAATGAATTTCCATCAAGTAGAAGCTACAACCATCCAAAAAAAATTAAAAGTTATTTTTTAGGTTAAAATAGTCAAAACATGAACTTTAACCCCTTTTTAGGGGGTCGTTATAGCTTAGCGATAAGTTTGGAAGACATTTAAGTCTAGCGCTTTATTCTCAGTAATTTGATTATTTCCTTGAGTTTTTTCCTAGTCTTAGGAATCATGTTTGTGAGTAAGACAGGATCCCCTATTAATTGCGACCTCCTTTTAGAGGGTAGTTTTTGATTGACTATACGGTATTGGGTAGAGAATATGTAAATAAATAAAGTGAAATATTTTTATGAATTAAGATGAGGATATACAAGACAATAACACTCCCAAAATTGAGAGCGATCCTAGGGCCAATAAGAATATGTGAAGAAGTCTATAGACGGAGGACTAACCAAGAAATCTTGAAAGAAGTAGAGGAAGACATAGTCAAAAAGAAACAGAAGGGATTTAATTGGCTAGGGCACACATGAGGAGCAGGCCCTCGAGCACGAATAAATGAAATACTTCAATGGGAACCGGGACATAGAAGGGGAGGTAGACCAAGAATAGGATGGCTGCAGCAGGTCAAGGAAGACATAGAGGCAGCATAGATTACAAAGTTTGTAAACATCTAAGCAGCGAAATATAACAGCAAGGAAGACGGGACTGATCAACCCATAAACTAGATCTAAAGGACCCAAAGGGAAGCCTACCCAAAGAGGGGTGTTTCCAGGCCATTTATTTATTTATTTATTTATTTTCATAAATTACACTTCGCAAATATTTTTTTTATTTTCTGTTAAAAACTTTTATTTTATTTTTAATCTTTTAACCCTTAATATAGAGGTAGTTACCCCTAAATAAAAAAATTAAAAATTATGTTTTTCTAGATTTTTAATTAGCTTAAATTTAAGACCTGTCACTTTAAGTTTACTTTTTGTCTTCAAGTTATGGAAGTGGCAAAAACGGGCTAATTTTTAGGTCACTCTTTGAATTTTCTGTAGTTTAAGGTCCAAAAGCCAAGAAGTATTTAGAATTACATATTATGACAGTGTGCAAAATTTTAAATCGATTAAAGAAAAATGGTTTTATGAGTAGATGAAAAACGTTATGTTATTTTTAATTATTTAAAGTCTTTACCCAAAAATTATGATAAAGAGATATACAGGGTGAGTTAACGATACATTAGGTACAATAGTTTTAGGTGATGTTAAGGTGCATAGTTTAAAATTATTTTTGAGTATACAGAGTACTTCAAATTTATTTTTAAATTCTGCCTAAAATTTTATAACTTTTTTATTGATAATATTATATACCTAAACCTAGTAGTTTTTCTAATATTTCAATTTTTTTAAAAAAATACTAGTTTTTAGTTTTGTGAAAAATTGCCAATAGCGTCATTGTTTCTGAAGATGGAATACTTATAATTGGTACGAGCGTTCTATACAGATCAAAAAAAAAATAAATTAATGCATTTCCGCTATTTTCAATTAAAAAATCTCAAATTTTTTAAATGGCACACCCTGTGTATTATTATTTTTTCTTATAGATTTTACAAAACCCTCCAACCTTTAATAAGTATGTCATATACCTATTTCTAATAGTTTTCGATTTATTTTGAATTTTTCAATTTTTACCCTTGTTTTTAATACATTCACTCTGTTGTGAAAACATAAACAAATAGTTAATAATAATTTTAATATAGTTTAACTTATCTAATGATTAATTATTATGACGTAATAAATGTTCAAAAATATGCCCGTCTACTTGAATACACATGTTTAGTCGTTTTACTATATTTTCCTTCACTTTCCTTAGCATAAAGGGCGTTACTGTCCTGCTCGCATCCCGTATCTTATTTTCCATATCTACTGGTGCTCTAGGGGGATTCACATAAACACTATCTTTAATGTAGCCCCACAAAAAGAAGTCTAAAGGTGTTAAGTTACGTGATCGAGGAGGCCACTGAGTGAATCCATCCCTACCAATCCATTTTTGTGGGTAACGATCGTTTAAAAATTCCCGAACTTCCTGGTGCTAATGAGCAGGACCTCCATCTTGTTGAATCTACATATGTTCCCTTTCAAAGTTAACAACTTCTTTAAGAAGCTGGGGTAATTCGTTTTGCAAAAAATTTAGATATCTAGGCCCGTTAAGCGGTTCGCGGAAAAAATATAGACCAATAATTCGAAAATTTAATATTCCACACCATACATTAAGTGACCAATGGTTTTGATTTTGAACTTCCCGAACCCAAAATGGGTTAATTGTTGAATAATAATGCATGTTATGCCTGTTAACTGCTCCATTACTGCGAAAAGTAGCTTCATCAGAAAACATTATTTTGGATAAAAAGTTTGGATCGGCCTCTATTGCTACATTCATGGTGGTACAAAATTTACTCGTTGTTCAAAATCACTGTCTTGATATTCTTGGTGTAATTCCATATGAAAGAGATGATACTTGTATTTTCTCGTGGTGCTATTAGCCGTAGATTGGGATGTGTCAGATAAGTCAGCTAGTTGATGGCTGCTGACCTGGGAATTATCTTCAACATGAAGTAAAATCTCCATTTCTTTTTCCTTATTGGTAGCATTCTGGTTTACTACTTCCCGTTTCGTATACTCAACGCTACCACTACCATCAAACCGTTCCATTAAGCACTGAAAAGATTTTCTAGACGGTATACGTCTATAGGTACTTCGCTCCGTAAAGCCTTACTGCCAAAAGAGAATTTTTTCCCACCTCGCCCAGTATATAAACCATATCAGTTAATTCATTTTTTAGGAAAATCCATAACTATTACCTTTATACGCCACTTACTACAACAAATTAAACTATTTTTACTTGCTTAATAGACAAGTCAAAATTTGACAATGCCTACATTTTTGTTTTGTCTTGGCAACTATGATGTTATAGCGTAAGTGTATTAAAAACAAGGGTAAAAATTGAAATATTCAAAATAAATCGAAAACTATTAGAAATAGGTATATGACATACTTAATAAAAGTTGGAGGGTCTTGTAAAATCTATCAGAAAAAATTATAATATACAGGGTGTACCATTTAAAAAAAATTGAGATTTTTCAATTTAAAATAGTTGAAATGCATAAATTTATTTTGAACACCCTGTAGCATCTAACTCAAATTTCTTTACATATATCTTTTTTTATTTTGGCTGGTATGGAAGCTTACATCCCTTTTTCGAAGAAATGCTCCTCCAACGGCAAGCCTTGGTTCGACCGAAAATGCAAAGAAGCTGTTGCTTCTAAACATATTGCCTATCGACAATGGCGTGAAAATCCTAACACCGTAAATCGTAACATCTTCGTTCATGCCCGGAACAGATGCAAGGGAATTATCGACGAAACCAAGGAGGCACACAATCAACGAATTAGAAACAAACTTCTCGCTTGTCCCAACAATTCCAGGTCCTTTTGGGCAGTCGCTAAGGCAGTTAGTCAAAATTTTACCAAATCCACCATACCACCACTCACACGGCCAGATAATTCCATTGCAACCACACCTGTTGAGAGAGCGAACTTGTTGGCTGAACTCTTTGCTTCACATTCTACTGTCGATTTCCAAGGAAAAACACCACCTACTATTCCCATATTGCAGTCAAGGATGCCCGATGTTGTCTTCAGACAGTGCATCATAAAGCGTATTTTAATGAAGCTAGACACCAAGAAGGCTTCTGGCGCTGACGGAATACCTGCCATAGTTCTCAAAAACTGTGCAAGGGAACTAACACCAGTTTTCTGTAGACTTTTTAACCTATCCTACAGAAAGGGAATATTTCCGTCCTGCTGGAAATGTGCCACGGTTCAGCCAATACCTAAAAAAGGTAAGAAGACCTTGCCAAATAACTACCGACCAGTTGCACTGCTTTCAATAATATCGAAAGTCATGGAAAAGGTAATCAATGAGCATCTTCTAAAATATCTTGAACGATTCAATATTATTAGCGATCACCAATATGGTTTTCGTAAACATAGATCAACAGGAGATCTTCTCACTTATGTAACACATGTTTGGAACAACGCAATTGAACACTTTGGAGAATCTCGAGCGGTTGCTCTTGACATATCCAAGGCATTTGACCATGTTTGGCACGATGGACTGTTGGCTAAGTTACGCTCTTATGGTATGTCTGAAAGGTTCTGTTTGTGGCTCTCATGTTTCCTCAGAGAGCGTTCTTTACGAGTGGCGGTCGACGGATTTCTTTCTAACACCCTCACTATCAACGCCGGTGTGCCCCAGGGCTCCATACTGTCTCCTACTCTCTTTCTCATTTACATTAACGATCTGCTGGAAAAGACCCGGAATCCAATCTATAGCTTTGCAGATGACAGTACGCTTGTCTCTTCATTCACTTTGAACGCTCGGACATCGGCTGCTCAGGCGAATATCCGCAGACAGCAGGAGGTCGTTCAACTTAACAAAGACCTGGAAGAAATTCTATCTTGGGGGTGACAGTAACCAAGTGGAATTTAACGCTACAAAAACCCAAGCGGCAGTTTTTTCTAAAAAAGTTAACGTTGCTGAACCCGACATAGTTATGTCGGGGCACTCCATTCCCCTAGCATCGTCGCTCAATTTGTTGGGCGTTAGTTTGGGAGCAAATATGTCTTGGCATGAACATATTGCAGGCATAGCAAGGAGAGCTTCTCAAAAGTTGGGAATATTATTTAGAACCAGAAAGCTTTACACCCCACAACAACTGTTAATTCTTTACGAAACCCAAATTCGACCAACTATGGAATACTGCTCCCACGTTTGGGGCTCCGCTCCCAAACATACACTGCATTTGTTGGATTCTGTTCAGAGAAGAGCGGTCCGTCTGATTGGGGACCCGGAATTGACCGGCGGCCTTGATTCGCTGGAACATCGAAGAACGGTTGGCGACTTGAGTCTATTCTACAAGTATTTTCATGGAAAGTGTTCGAAGGATGTAGCCCGCTTAATTCCTCCCAAAGCGGTGCATGTTAGAAATACACATCGCGCTTTTCAAGCAATCTTTTATATGGAGAACGTCATCCCTTTGGAATAATTTGCCCAGCGCTGTGTTTCCCAGCGAGTACAATTTACAGCGATTCAAGAACAACGTGAATCGCTTTTTCCGCACTCGTGCCGCTCCTGGAGCGCTTTAGGGACTTCCCTGCAGCACGTGTGCTAGACCCATAAAAAAAAAAAACAAAAAGTGAATAAATTACTTCTGGCTGAACATAGGAAGTTCAGCTGGTAGCATTTAAAACAGTATGTGGTTTGCCATGGGTAATGAAACTCGTTGGCCGCAAATCGTATAGGCAGTCTGTGTGTATGAAGGCTAAATTTTAAGTTTTTACCAAAAAAATGAGAGAAAAAAAAATTTTTGGAACAAATCGTTTTATTGTTTCTCAAAATATTCGCTTTTAAGATTTATACACTTTTGTATGCATTCGAATCAATTCTCCAAACATTTTTTCCACTCTGAAATTTGTACCTCAAAAATAAATTAATGCATTTCCGCTATTTTCAATTAAAAAATCTCAAATTTTTTAAATGGCACACCCTGTGTATTATTATTTTTTCTTATAGATTTTACAAAACCCTCCAACCTTTAATAAGTATGTCATATACCTATTTCTAATAGTTTTCGATTTATTTTGAATTTTTCAATTTTTACCCTTGTTTTTAATACATTCACTCTGTTGTGAAAACATAAACAAATAGTTAATAATAATTTTAATATAGTTTAACTTATCTAATAATTAATTATTATGACGTAATAAATGTTCAAAAATATGCCCGTCTACTTGAATACACATGTTTAGTCGTTTTACTATATTTTCCTTCACTTTTCTTAGCATAAAGGGCGTTACTGTCCTGCTCGCATCCCGTATCTTATTTTCCATATCTACTGGTGCTCTAGGGGGATTCACATAAACACTATCTTTAATGTAGCCCCACAAAAATAAGTCTAAAGGTGTTAAGTTACGTGATCGAGGAGGCCACTGAGTGAATCCATCCCTACCAATCCATTTTTGTGGGTAACGATCGTTTAAAAATTCCCGAACTTCCTGGTGGTAATGAGCAGGACCTCCATCTTGTTGAATCTACATTTGTTCCCTTTCAAAGTTAACAACTTCTTTAAGAAGCTGGGGTAATTCGTTTTGCAAAAAATTTAGATATCTAGGCCCGTTAAGCGGTTCGCGGAAAAAATATAGACCAATAATTCGAAAATTTAATATTCCACACCATACATTAAGTGACCAATGGTTTTGATTTTGAACTTCCCGAACCCAAAATGGGTTAATTGTTGAATAATAATGCATGTTATGCCTGTTAACTGCTCCATTACTGCGAAAAGTAGCTTCATCAGAAAACATTATTTTGGATAAAAAGTTTGGATCGGCCTCTATTGCTACATTCATGGTGGTACAAAATTTACTCGTTGTTCAAAATCACTGTCTTGATATTCTTGGTGTAATTCCATATGAAAGAGATGATACTTGTATTTTCTCGTGGTGCTATTAGCCGTAGATTGGGATGTGTCAGATAAGTCAGCTAGTTGATGGCTGCTGACCTGGGAATTATCTTCAACATGAAGTAAAATCTCCATTTCTTTTTCCTTATTGGTAGCATTCTGGTTTACTACTTCCCGTTTCGTATACTCAACGCTACCTCTACCATCAAACCGTTCCATTAAGCACTGAAAAGATTTTCTAGACGGTATACGTCTATAGGTACTTCGCTCCGTAAAGCCTTACTGCCAAAAGAGATTTTTTTCCCACCTCGCCCAGTATATAAACCATATCAGTTAATTCATTTTTAGGAAAATCCATAACTATTACCTTTATACGCCACTTACTACAACAAATTAAACTATTTTTACTTGCTTAATAGACAAGTCAAAATTTGACAATGCCTACATTTTTGTTTTGTCTTGGCAACTATGATGTTATAGCGTAAGTGTATTAAAAACAAGGGTAAAAATTGAAATATTCAAAATAAATCGAAAACTATTAGAAATAGGTATATGACATACTTAATAAAAGTTGGAGGGTCTTGTAAAATCTATTAGAAAAAATTATAATATACAGGGTGTACCATTTAAAAAAAATTGAGATTTTTCAATTTAAAATAGTTGAAATGCATAAATTTATTTTGAACACCCTGTAGCATCTAACTCAAATTTCTTTACATATATCTTTTTTTATCTCTATAGAATGCTCGTATCATTTATAAGTATTCCATCTTCAGAAACAATGGCGCTATTGGCATTTTTTTTATAAAACTGAAAAAATTGAAATATTAGAAAAACTACCAGGTTTAGGTATATAACATTATTAATAAAAAAGTTATAAAATTGTACGCAGAATTTAAAAATAAATTAGAAAATACGACCTTCTATTTAAAATAACCGGTCAAGTGCAAGTTGAACTTGCGCAATTAGTGTTCCGTACGTTGATTGCTTTTAAAATAAAAAAATTTGTTACAGATGTATAAAATGATCAGTGACTTCACAAAACACACCCCGAATGAGTTTTCAACAAAGTTTGTTTCCAATCTTTACTGAAATTTGATGACCTTGAAATTTTTGTTTTTTTTACATACCAGAAAAATTATTAAAGGTAATGCACTCGTGATAATTTTCGTTCAATCTACACCCCGTGGAGAATATTCCGGAATTTTTTCAAAATTTTTTGATAAGTACTTTTCGAGATAAGGCGCGGGACAGCGATTTTTCGCGATTTTTTAAAAATAATGCAAAAAAAGTGCTCGCAAGTATTACATTATATATACATTTTTTACTCGTGTTTTCACAAGCTTTCATTTGACACCACACTCGATGACCTAGTAAAAAAATTTTTTTTTCACTGAACTAGCCCCTTACAGTCCCTGGCCAAATTATTAGACGCACTGTATTTTTTTTTAGTAATTTTATGTTTCTTAAGAGTTTTTATGCAATAATGGTATATTTAAACTACAATATTATTGATTTTTATTTAAAAGAATTGTTGTAGACTACATATTTATATTTATTTTTAACATATGGTAACACTGTGTTGACAAAGTGACAAAGTGATACGTAAATAAGTACAAACCTGTATCAGTCTCGATCGGAATCGAGTCAGGTATGGACGTGTTTCTGTGGCTTTATGGACTGTGATTGTTTGTTTAACAGTTTTATACTACTCAGTTATTAGTTTATTTTGTATGCAGTGTTTTAAAAAAGTAATTGGACTATTTTCATTATGGGTAGAAAAGGCGATCTTTCACCACGTAAAAAAGCTGAAGTGAAGGCCCTTATGATTGCGAAAACATTTACAAACCGAGAAATATCACGAAGATTGGAGGTTTCTGAAACTAGTGTACGACGCATAAAAAAAGAAAATTGAGTCAGGGAAGGAATTAAGCCCGAAAAGAAAGAAAAGATGCGGTAGAAAACCAATTTTCACTCCACGGTCAGAGAGATGTTTGAAGAAAATTTGTGTAGAAAACAGATTTGCTACCACAAAGGTAATAAAATCACAACTCCAGGATGCTAGCGTAAAAGCTTCTGAGCGCACTGTTCGAAGAAAATTGAAAGAATTAGATTTTAAGGCCTGTCGCCCCGCCAGGAAGCCCAAGTTAACAGCTGCAATGAAAGCAAAGCGCCTGAAGTGGGCCAAACAATGGCAAGACAAAGATGTGGACTTCTGGAGATCGGTAAGATACAGCAATTTAATCAATAGTTGATACATTATTATCATTTTCAGTTAAATAAAGCAAATAAACATGGAAGTTTATATATTTTTCCTATTTTTGACAGGTCTGCTTCAGTGACGAAAACACATTCGAAATTTTGCAGAATAAAGCTCAGTATGTGCGTCGTCGTCATGGAGAAAAGTTTCATTCTGATTGTGTCGTCCCGACGTTTAAACACCCCACCAAAGTGATGATTTGGTTAGTCATCAGCGGCAAGGGCACTGGACGTCTGTACGTCGTCAAAGGAATAATGAGGCAAGATCAGTACAAAGAAGTATTACAACATCGGTTGATTCCGCAGCTCAGAGAATGGTTTCCAAATGGGGAACCATTCACTTTTATGCAAGATGGAGCTCCCTGCCACACTGCTCGGTCTGTTAAAGCTTTTTTGGCAGAAAAAAATATCCCTCTGTTGGATTGGCCGGGTAATAGCCCTGATATGAACCCCGTGGGAGCTGATGAAAAGAGAAGTGGCTAAAGATGTGATTACCAACAAAACCCAGCTCCTAGAAAAGATTATTCATGTGTGGAATCATCATCCTCAAATGCAGGAGACACTACAATCTTGCACTGATAGCATGCCACGCAGAATTAAAGCTTTGATAGCGGCTAAAGGTGGCTCAACTAAATATTGACTTTTTCTAACATTAATTTCACTTTTCTTTAAAACTTAATAAACTTATGCTTTTCTAAATTAATGCTGTTTTATTTATGCCAAATAAATAGGTAATTGATTGGATAATATAAAAATAAAAAACAAATCAATTTAAAATAATAAAACGGTACAATATCACTCGGTAATTAATATTTTACATGAAATCTTGCAGTGCGTCTAATAATTTGGCTAGGGACTGTAAGTCAAAATTTAACTCTTAAAACTACATGGCTCTGATGAGGCCATCAATTCCTATATTATTACCAAATTTCAACTTTCTATGTCAAATAGTTTCGGAGAAAATCGGGTGTGACAGACAGACAGACAGATAGATAGACACCGAAGTGATCTTATAAGTGTTCCGTACGGAACACTAAAAACATGTTATATCGGCCATACTTTTTTGAAGTACCCTGTATACTCAAAGATAATTTTAACCTATGCACCTTAACATTCCCTAAAACTATTGTATTTAACATTTTTTCGCCATTTCCGTAACAAATAAGATATTGAACTTTACTCTATCGTTGACTCACCCTGTACAGAGCTACTTCAAGAAAACAGTTACTACATATGCGAGAGCAGAACCTGGTAAATATTTTTACCAATTTTTTAAACTGCTACTAAAAATTAATATGCATTTTAAACATTACAACAAAAACAAATGGTATGATTTTACAAAATAAGTTGAAGTAGCTTTTCCTCGTATTATCGTAAACAGTTTGTTATTTAACCAAACATGGGCGAGGTTTTATTTTTTTTTAAATTTAGCTTTTAACTAAGCAGCGGATTCGGGAATAACGGGCATTATACTGACTAATTTATACTTTATACTAAGTATGTCTTAAGATACATAGCAAAGAGAGCTTCTCAATAGCTGGGAATACTTTTCATAGCTAGAAATCTTTAAACTCCTAAATCACTTTTAATTCTGTTTCTTTAAATTCTCAGCTGAACTGTCCTGATCTCTTGGCTCAAATTGATTTTTTTGTTCCACCCAGAAATACAAGGAGTCATTGCACCTTTTCACAGTCTGTTCATAGATCCAACTATACCTTATATTCCCCAATTGCACGGTTTCACGCCAGAGGCAATATGACTGATGTTGATTTTTTAATGTGTCACTTAGCGGTCTCAGGCGGATATTGTGGGATGACTCTTTGAGGCAGCTATGACACTTGTGGATCTCTGTGCATTGTGTTTTGTGCCTTGGTCTCTTGTTTGGTAGAATCATTTATATTTACTTCTTTACTTTTTGTTTAATTTTGTTTTGTTTTTATTACCTTAGTTAAGTTAGTTAGTTAGTTAATATAAGTAATTTTTTTGTTGTTGATTTTTTATTTGTCAAATTTTTATTATACTGAGTTACCAGTAAATAAATAAATAAAGCTCAAATTCAACCAATGATGGAAAACTGGTTTCATGTTTTGGGCCTCTGCTCTCAAACATATGCTGCATTTGTTGAATTATTTTCCGAAAAGATCGGTTTTCCTGATTGGAGACCTAGACCTCACTAGTAATCTTGATTCCTTAGAACTTCAAAGAACAGTTGGCGACTTGAATCTATCCTACAAGAATTTTCATGGAAACTGTTTGATGGATGACATGACATTTTTGTTCCCAAATTAACGTCCAGCAAATCGAGTGACTATGTTAGAGGAATAGAGTATCCCGATATAACCATGTCAGGCTTAGCAAAGTTAAGTTTTTTAGAAAAAACTGCCGCGTGGGTTTTTGTAGCGTTAAATTCTACTTGGTTGCTGTCACCGGAGGACAGAATTTCTTTCAAACCCTTGTTAAGTTGAATGACTTCTTGATCTCTGTGGACACTTACACGAGTAGCCGATGTTCGAGCTTTCAAAGTTAATGAAGAAATAAGCGTACTGTCATCTGCAAAGCTGTAGATTGGATTCTTTGTCCTTTCTAGCAGATCGTTAATGTAAATGATAAAGAGAGCAGGAGAATGTATGGAGCCTTAGGGCACACCGGCGTTGAAAGTAAATGTAATGGTAAGAAATCCGTTGTCTGCCGCTCGTAAAGAACTCTTTGTTAGGAAAGACGAGAGCCACAAACAAAACTTTTCAGAGACAACCTAAGAGTGTAGCACTTCCTTAGGATGATTCTTTGTAAGTAACTATTCTCTGGTAAAATGACGGACAGTATCTGTAGCCGTTTGTGTGCATATTTAATTGTTAATTGTTTGTCACCATTCGGGCGCGTTTTCGCCAGCTCTTGACGTAGTTTAGCTAAATGCTGTTAAAACGTAGTTTGTGTTTAAGTTCAATTTGATGTGGATCCTTTATATAGTCCATTGGAAGATAGCACCTATTTCCTGTTCTGAATCTGTAGGGAATTGTCTGGTAACAAAAATACTACGTTCAGTGAGAGAGCTGTTTTATCCTTTTTTCAAGTCGAGAAATTTTCTTGGACGTTATTGAAGCATCAGGAAATAATTTATCTAAAGTTTTGGTAATATTCTGCAAATCTCAGGGAGATCTATTATGAATCAATTTCTTTCTTTCTTAGCATGTTTTTAAGGCTTTCTATAAGAAGGATATTTTGCAATATTGCATTCACATGTTTAAATCAACTGGGAATGTTTAGTCATCTCAACAGCTGAATTACAGGCAATAATAGAAGTGCATTTATTTTTTAGTTGCATCATAACAGCACAAAACCAAAATTCAAACGGCAAATAAGAATAGAAAACAAAATCAACAACATCAGGAGATATCTAGGACACCTTACCCAGTTTATCAGCGGGAACGTGTCCAAACGAGTCACACAGAGCATAAACAAGATCAAGTCCGGGTCTCCCAACCAGGAATCTTGGATACTCTAAAACAAAAATTATCCGTATATGCCGCAAGACTCCGTAGATACAAAGAACCAAACGAGAGGAAAGATACCAACAACTTCTTCCGAAGAAGCCAAACACAGTTCTACCGGAAAACTATGCACAACAAACAGACAGCAGTGACCGAACCACCAAACAAACAAGAACTCACAGGTCATTGGAAAAGTATCTGGTCAGAAACCAAACTACCCAATAATAACACCCCCTGGATCAAAGCCAAAGAAGGCAAAGATAAACATATGACAGAACAGGAAAATTCGACATTAACTACTGTGGGACCAAAGAGCATGATGAGGTGCCTGGATGCAAGAAGTTCCGGAGGTAGAATGGCCCCCCGTTCGGATCTCCGGGTGGGGGTTGGTTCGGAGGCGTCGCCTTGCAGACATCATAATTTTAAGATGGATTTTTGCAACATACGAGGTATAAACTCGAACATAAATTCAGTGCATCAACACCTGCAATCAAATAAACCTCATGTACTCGCTCTATGTGAAACCAAGGTCAGTCCATCGACCAGCACGGTCAACTATCTTTATCCTGGGTACGACTTCTATTCCCGATTTAGGCGTAACTTTGGAATCTGTCTTTTTGTCAGAAGCGACCTCTCTTGTCAACGAGAAGAAGCTCTGGAGCCCCCAAACTTTGATGTTATGTGGTTAAAAATAACGACTCAACAAACCACAAGGTTCATCTGTATCCTGTATCGACCACCAAGTGATACCAATTTTCGAACACTTTTCGCTTCTCTTGCAGACACCATCGATCATTTACAAAGTAAACTATCCAAGTGCCTCAGCTTATTGACGAACCAACTCGGATCCCTGATCGGGACGGGGAGTTCGCCAGTCTTCTTGATCTGTTTTTAACCACCAATCCGGAGATTTACACGGTCACCGTAAATCCGCCGTTAGGTTCTTCAGACCATAAACTGCTTTCGACATCGAGTATCCTGCCAATCAGTAACAGAGAGGCGCCTAGGCCGCGCAAGATTTGGCACTACAAATCTGCTAAATGGGAAGATCTTATAGAATACTTTCGAACTTTCCCTTGGATGGACATTTGTTTTCGATCCGATAACCCATCTGACTGCGCCAGGGAGGTCTCCGATGTTATTTTGGCTGGTATGGAAGCTTACATCCCTTTTTCGAAGAAATGCTCCTCCAACGGCAAGCCTTGGTTCGACCGAAAATGCAAAGAAGCTGTTGCTTCTAAACATATTGCCTATCGACAATGGCGTGAAAATCCTAACACCGTAAATCGTAACATCTTCGTTCATGCCCGGAACAGATGCAAGGGAATTATCGACGAAACCAAGGAGGCACACAATCAACGAATTAGAAACAAACTTCTCGCTTGTCCCAACAATTCCAGGTCCTTTTGGGCAGTCGCTAAGGCAGTTAGTCAAAATTTTACCAAATCCACCATACCACCACTCACACGGCCAGATAATTCCATTGCAACCACACCTGTTGAGAGAGCGAACTTGTTGGCTGAACTCTTTGCGTCACATTCTACTGTCGATTTCCAAGGAAAAACACCACCTACTATTCCCATATTGCAGTCAAGGATGCCCGATGTTGTCTTCAGACAGTGCATCATAAAGCGTATTTTAATGAAGCTAGACACCAAGAAGGTTTCTGGCGCTGACGGAATACCTGCCATAGTTCTCAAAAAACTGTGCAAGGGAACTAACACCAGTTTTCTGTAGACTTTTTAACCTATTCTACAGAAAGGGAATATTTCCGTCCTGCTGGAAATGTGCCACGGTTCAGCCGATACCTAAAAAAGGTAAGAAGACCTTGCCAAATAACTACCGACCAGTTGCACTGCTTTCAATAATATCGAAAGTCATGGAAAAGGTAATCAATGAGCATCTTCTAAAATATCTTGAACGATTCAATATTATTAGCGATCACCAATATGGTTTTCGTAAACATAGATCAACAGGAGATCTTCTCACTTATGTAACACATGTTTGGAACAACGCAATTGAACACTTTGGAGAATCTCGAGCGGTTGCTCTTGACATATCCAAGGCATTTGACCATGTTTGGCACGATGGACTGTTGGCTAAGTTACGCTCTTTTGGTATGTCTGAAAGGTTCTGTTTGTGGCTCTCATGTTTCCTCAGGGAGCGTTCTTTACGAGTGGCGGTCGACGGATTTCTTTCTAACACCCTCACTATCAACGCCGGTGTGCCCCAGGGCTCCATACTGTCTCCTTCTCTCTTTCTCATTTACATTAACGATCTGCTGGAAAAGACCGGGAATCCAATCTATAGCTTTGCAGATGACAGTACGCTTGTCTCTTCATTCACTTTGAACGCTCGGACATCGGCTGCTCAGGCGAATATCCGCAGACAGCAGGAGGTCGTTCAACTTAACAAAGACCTGGAAGAAATTCTATCTTGGGGTGACAGTAACCAAGTGGAATTTAACGCTACAAAAACCCAAGCGGCAGTTTTTTCTAAAAAAGTTAACGTTGCTGAACCCGACATAGTTATGTCGGGGCACTCCATTCCCCTAGCATCGTCGCTCAATTTGTTGGGCGTTAGTTTGGGAGCAAATATGTCTTGGCATGAACATATTGCAGGCATAGCAAGGAGAGCTTCTCAAAAGTTGGGAATATTATTTAGAACCAGAAAGCTTTACACCCCACAACAACTGTTAATTCTTTACAAAGCCCAAATTCGACCAACTATGGAATACTGCTCCCACGTTTGGGGCTCCGCTCCCAAACATACACTGCATTTGTTGGATTCTGTTCAGAGAAGAGCGGTCCGTCTGATTGGGGACCCGGAATTGACCGGCGGCCTTGATTCGCTGGAACATCGAAGAACGGTTGGCGACTTGAGTCTATTCTACAAGTATTTTCATGGAAAGTGTTCGAAGGATGTAGCCCGCTTAATTCCTCCCAAAGCGGTGCATGTTAGAAATACACGTCGCGCTTTTCAAGCAATCTTTTATATGGAGAACGTCATCCCTTTGGAATAATTTGCCCAGCGCTGTGTTTCCCAGCGAGTACAATTTACAGCGATTCAAGAACAACGTGAATCGCTTTTTCCGCACTCGTGCCGCTCCTGGAGCGCTTTAGGGACTTCCCTGCAGCACGTGTGCTAGACCCATAAAAAAAAAAAAAAAAGTGATTTATTAATTACTTCTGGCTGAACATAGGAAGTTCAGCTGGTAGCATTTAAAACAGTATGTGGTTTGCCATGGGTAATGAAACTCGTTGGCCGCAAATCGTATAGGCAGTCTGTGTGTATGAAGGCTAAATTTTAAGTTTTTACCAAAAAAATGAGAGAAAAAAAATTTTTGGAACAAATCGTTTTATTGTTTCTCAAAATATTCGCTTTTAAGATTTATACACTTTTGTATACATTCGAATCAATTCTCCAAACATTTTTTCCACTCTGAAATTTGTACCTCAAAAACGTGATTTTGGAAGGATTCATGAGCTTCTTGAGGTGATGAAAATCGCTGTCCATGCTTTTTTTGGTATTCGGGCACAAAAAGAAGTCATTAGGCGATAAATCAGGTGAATACGGATAATGAGACATTAATTCAATATCTTTCTCCGTCAAATAATCAATTGTTTGACTTGCTGTGTGAGAGCTGGCATTGTCATGATGAAGAATGATGCGACGTTTCCGGTTGTTTTTCCTGATTTCATCGATGATCTCTGGCAACCAAGATGTTATATACCATTCAGCATTCACTGTTCTTCGATCCTCTAAAACAGTGGTTGCAACATGTCCATTATAACCAAAGAAACAAGCGATCATTTTCACGTGCTTCACGAGCGAACCACTTTTTTTGGATTCGGTTCATCTTGAAACAGTTGATTGTTGCTTAGTTTCCGGCTGCTACGAATATATCCAAGTTTCGTCTCCTGTTACGATGTTGTATACGGATTTTGCATGTCCCCGGTCGAATTTTTTGAGCATTTCCTTACACCAATTGACACTAGCCTGTTTTTGAGTTTCGGACAAATTATGCGGAATCCATCGGGAACAGATTTTTTTTAACAGCTAAATATTTATGCAAAATCGAATGCACTGAAGTCTTCAATATGCCTAACGATGCCACTATCTCATGGTAAGTCACACGCCGTTCCTTTACAAATCATCTTGTGCACAGCATCGTTGTTTTTTGGAACAACAACCGATTTTGGTCGACTTTCACGAAATTCATTGCTGACGGAAGCGACCATGATGAAATTCTGTAAACCAACTGTACACAGTTTTTTCTATTAGTAATTCATTACCAAAAATTGAATGAAGCAGTTCGAGGCATTGTTGTTGAGTTAGACCTTTACTAAAATCGTATAAAATTATCCAACGAAAACCTTCACAAGAAATTTCCAGTTGTTCCCAAAACCGTTTTTTTAAACGCAGCCCTCCAATTTCTGAGCTGCTACTGTTTTAATAATAAAAAATGTCAGATCTCAATAGCACCATTTAGTGGTAGTTCGCAAAAACTTAAAAGGCAGCCCTCGTAAACAGAACTACACTGTTTACAAAATATTGATATCGTGGGTTAGGTTTGGGGCATGCTGAAAATCGTTTTAATATGGACACATTTTCGGGTTTTGGAAAAAAGAATAAAAAAGTATCATTTAACGATTGTTGTTTCACTTAGCAGGCAGAAAATACAATATAAATCAACACTTTTGACGGAACTTGCTCACAACGAACTACAAGCGCTCAAATGTCAGTTAGAGAAGTCCGGACTATTTTCAATATCAGCAAAACTAACTGCATGCTGATATGTAAGCTAGCACTAGATAATGGTAGCACTTACATGGACAATCATCAGCTTGGGAGAGTAGACAAATATTTTGGTTTGTGAACAGTCGTCAATTCAAACAACAATTGCTCTAAAGAAACCAAAATACGATTAGTGAAAACCGGAAGTTTTTTTATGAAAATTCTTTCATCGAGATCATAGACAAAGAACTAGGGTTAGTTTCCATTATAAGGATAGGCAACTCAATACACAGACAAGTTTGATTCCCTGAAAGTGGCGATACTTGAGTCTGATTGAAAAATTAAATTCGTAGTGGCGGAAGATATGACTGAACGTTTACTTAACTGACTTTTAAATATTCACATTTTCAATTTAAAAGTTCTCGGATCCGCAAAAAATAATTAGAACATGAAAACTGTCAATCCAAAGGGATATTTTCGAGCAAAAATACATAAAAGAAATTGTTATTATTTACAAACCAACTTCTTAAACTTTTAGGACAGTCAAAAAGTAAACCTACGCTACGTTGGTTTGCTTGAAATGATAACTAGTATTTCAACAAAATTAATAGATCATTTAATATCTAATACAGCTTAATCTGCTAGAAAAGGATGGATAATCTCTAGAAAGCTTTGTAATTTCTGTAACTTTTAGCAAACAGCAGTTTAGAGCTAAATTCCCCATATTTAAATGTTACAAGTAGTTAGATGCGTTACAATACACATACAATGGTTTTGTTGGCCAAAGCTGATATATTTTCTTTTATATATACACTAGCCGTGCCCGCGGCTCCGCTCGCATGGACTTGATTCACCTTTATCGTCACTGCTTATTCGTTATGTTTATATTATTATATAGCTCAAGGGGCCTTAGAGGCCCATGGCTTGGTTGCATACTTGTCTCCACTTCTTTTTGTCTCCTGTTAGCTTTTCCCAGTGCGGGATTCCCATCAACTCCGGATCTTGCTTTATTGCCTGAATCCATGTAGATCGGGGTCTACCCTTGCCTCTTCTTCCAACCACTTCTCTTATTAGGGCTTGCTTTGCCTGTCTTTCTTCCTTCATCCTTGCCACGTGTCCCAACCATCCTAATAGCTGGCTTATAAGGGGTTTGGTATATAGGCATTTTAATTCGTAGTTTGTTCTTCTTCTCGACAGTCCCTCTTCTTTTCTTCCTCCGTAGATTCTTCTCAAAGTGTTCCTTTCCCACACCTCCAACGTCTCCTTTTCTCTTGCATTCAGTTTCCACGTTTCGCATCTATATGTCACCGTGGGTCTGAGAACTGTCTTATATATTCTTTCTTTTGCTTTCCTTGATACATTCTTTGATTTCAATATTGGATTCATTGCCCCCAAACATCTCTGTTCTTTCGCTGTTCTTGGTAATTTCCATGTATTTTGTTTTTTCCTCATTTATCTTTAGTCCTCTCATCCTTCCCCTTTCTTCTATCCTACTTATGGCTTTTTTGAGGTTCTCTTTTGCTCTTGCAATCACTGCTACATCATCCGCATATGCCAAGCATTGGCAGGTTTGTTTGTATATCGTTCCATTAGTTATTTCTGACTCCCGTAGTACTAAATTAAATAGACATGTGGACACTGGTTCCCCCTGTCTTAATCCTCTTTTCACCTTAAATTTGTCTGATACTTTGCCCTCAACCAACACTCTATTTTCGGTGTCATTCAGGGTCATTCTCACCATGAGAATCAATTTACTTGGAATTTTTAGTTCTTCCATTATCTTGTAGAGTCCTCCTCTATTTACAGAGTCATATGCTTCTCTGAAATCCACACAGACCAAGTGTAGTGCCAAATTTTGTTCTAAGCTATTATATTGGATTTGCTTAATCAAAAATATCTGGTCTGTAACCGATCTATTTTTCCTGAATCCACACTGGTACTCTCCCAGAATAGACTCGGCTTTCTCTGCTAGTCTGTTTTTGATAGTCAACACTACTATCTTGTACACGACATCCAGTAAGGCTATTAGTCTATAATTAGCGCATATAGTTTTTTCTCCTTTTTTGTATATTGGACAAATAAGCGACTCTCTCCAGTTCACTGGCATTCCCATATTTCTTGCACCAACCGGCATATTTCATTTTCCAGATCTACTCCTCCAGCTTTTATCAGTTCTACAATTTCCACCCGGGGCCTTATTTTTTTTTTGGGTTCTGAGTATTTCTCTTATTTCTTCTTTGCCGGGTTTATTTGTCTCCTCCTGCCCTTCAGTTAATTTTGCTTCCTATTTCTCATTCAACTAATTTTCATCTCTATTTCGTGTTTCTTTAAAGTATTCCCCCCATCTATTCAGTCTTTCTGCGAAGCTTACTGCTATACTTCCATCTTTTTTCCTACATATTCGCATTTTGTCTCTGTTTATTCCCTTTGTATTTTATAAAAAAAAAAACACGTAAATCGGATAAGTGGTTCTTGAGTGCTAAGCACAGTAATGGATAGACAGACAGACAGAGAGACGTTACGTTTTATATATATAATAGATTTTTTTTGACATATATTAAATTAAGAATTAAAAAAAATCACGTAAATCTGATAAGTGGTTCTCGAGGGATAAGCGCTCTCACGGATAGACAGACAGACAGACAGACGTTGCATTTTACATATATTATAGATATAGATTATTATTATTACTATATAACCTGGCCAAAGAATATATGTATGAATTTAAAAAAAGACACGTAAATCGAATAAGTGGTTCTCGTTTGATAAACGCACTAATGGACAGACAGACAGACAGAGAGACATTGCATTTTATATATATTATAGATTATAAATTATAGATATTCTCTGCTACATAGGATTGTTCCAAATTTAATGGTTTAGGCTGTGTACTGCAAAAGAAACGCGCTAGCGTCAAACATTTTCCGACTTGATTCACTATTATCGTCACTGCTCATTCCGTATGCTACCTATCGTAATAAAATATAGCCTATAACCTGGCCAGAGAACATATGTATGTTTAAAAAAAAAGTACGTACATCGGATAAGTGGTTCTCCAGTGATAAGCGCACTAACGGACAGACAGATAGACAGATAGACAGACAGACAGACATATATATATATATATATATATATATATATGTTATATATATATATATATACATATATATATATATATATATATATATATATATATATATATATATATATATATGTATATATATATATATATATATATATATATATATATATATATATATATATATATATATATGTATATATATATATATATATATATATATATATATATATATACATATGTATATTATATATATATATATATATATATATATATATATATATATATATTTTTTATTTTTCAATTTTCTTGGTATTGGAGATCAATTACAGAATAAAACTTCCCAAAATTTATTGTGATCCTTTCTTTTTATTATTGACGTTTCGGCACAGTTTGCCTTTCTCAAAATTCTTGTTTAGTTTAGCTTAGACGTGGATGTTTAATCAATTGTCAGTATCATATATTTTCATTTTAAAAATTGGGACGAACACAGCATGTAAACATGTGAACTGCGTTCATGGTACCAGTTTCATTCTATAATTGACCTCCAAACTCAAGAAAATTGAAAAATGAAAATAAAAAAATAGTACATACAGGGTCAAAGAAAAATAACAAAATCATATGTAAATAAATATATATATATATATATATATATATATATATATATATATATTTATATATATATATATATATATATATATATATATATATATATATATATAAAAGTTAACATTGTTGAACCGGACATAGTTATGTCGGAGCACTCCATTTCTCTAATATCGTCACTCAATTTGTTGGGCGTTAATTTGGGAACAAATATGTCCTGGCATGAACATGTTGCAGAAATAGCAAGGAGAGCTTCTCAAAAGTTGGGAATATTATTTCGAACCAGAAAGCTTTACACTCCACAACAACTGTTAAATCTTTACAAAGCTCAAATTCGACCAACTATGGAATATTGCTTCCATGTTTGGGGTTCCAGACATACACTGCATTTGTTGGATTCCATTCAGAGAAAAGCTGTTCGTCTGATTGGAGACCCGAAACTGACCGGTGGCCTTGATTCTCTGGAACATCGAAGAACGGTTGGCGACTTGAGCTTATTCTACAAGTATTTTCATGGAAAGTGTTCGAAGGATGTGGCCCGCTTAATTCCTCACAGAGCGATGCATGTTAGAAATACACGTCGCGCTAATAGTTCACATCCGTATGAGGTTCAGCTTGTTACTCCTCGTACAACGCTTTTCAAGCAGTCTTTTATATGGAGAACATCATCCCCTTGGAATAATTTACCCAGGACTGTGTTTCCCATCGAGTACAATTTACAGCGATTCAAGAACAACGTGAATCGCTTTCTCCGCACACGCGTCGCTCCTGTAGCGCTTTAGGGACTTCCCTGCAGCACGTGTGCTAGACCCATAAAAAAAAACCTTACTCAAGAAAGTGAAGTTCAAACAAACAATTTCAGCGTGGAAAATAATTTGCACTGTGTTATGGAAAAAGCACGGAGTTTTTCTTGCCTCGGGCGGAGATAGTAAATGCTGAGACATATTCTGAGACCTTAAATAAACTGCGTTGTGCAATCCAAAAACAAAGGCGCAGCATGCGCAGTACAGGGAACGTTTCACTTCACAACGATGCTCGTCCCCAAGTGGCATATCAGACTCAAACTCGCATCGATGGGAATAACTTGATCACCTTCCGTGTAGCCCTGACCTAGCGCCTAGTGACTATCACTAGTTCCTGCACTTAAAGAAACACCTTGGCGATCAGCACTAGTATACCGAAGACGCCGCCAAAATGGCAGGGCTACAGTGGTTAGCAAACCAGGCGGCAGATTTTTATAAGGATGGAATACAGATGTAGATGTTATGATGTGACAAGTACCTTAATATAGGTGGAAATTATGTTAAAAAGTAAATTAAGGTCCAGGAGTTCATGTAAGAAAAAAATTGTTAAAAAAATGGCCTTGTGTTTTTTTAATATCAAAACGGTACTTTCTTCGTCTCTGAAAGAGATTACTTAACCTATTTTGTGCTAGGTACTCTCCTCATAACTTTTCTGGAGACTAGTTGATTTTCTATATTAAGGTTCATTTAATATTACATATTATATTTTAAGGCGACACTTGTGACTTCAAAATTTTGTTCAATTTGGTGTGTTTAAGTGTTATAGTTTGTGTATTAAGTATTCATTACATACTGTGAGAAAAAATTCTTTGACATTTCTTGTTATGATTGACAATAGTCAAAATTTGTTTTATTAATTATATTTTATTTTATGAGCTGTTGTACAAACGTTTTGAGGTTAGAGAAGAGTTATTTTAATATTACTGTACGAGTTATCATCCAGAAATCTAGAACTGGTGGATAACACAATCTATACCTAGCTTAAAAATTGTTAATGAATTATTTTCTTATTTTAACTATTATGATACGTACCATATATATTTATTTACAATTCACATACACTTTTACGTTTGTTAACAATTTGTAATAAATTATTCGAGGTAAAAAAAACCTAATATTTTCTTTCTAGTAATAATTACATGATAATTACTTACACGATACAACAGCTGTTTAACGTCGATGCTTTACAGAGAAGCACAACAATTTTAAATTATATAAGCAATCGTGAAAAATTTTCATTTAATTTATGTTTGGGAACAATTTCAATTTTTTTTTCTAAACTCAAAACTTTTTTAGTAATTTGCGAATGAAAGCGTAACCGTTCGTTCAAGGGGTGCCGTCAGGGCTCAGGTGGAAAAAAAAGAAGATTAAAGAAAAAACTGCTTACAGGTGAAGATAAGTTCGTCAATAACCAGGAACAACAAGTTCTGGAAGAAAAAAACTTTCATGCAATGGAAGTTTAAAGGCTTTTTCAGTACCGTGAATAAAATTTTTTTATCGGGAGCGGATGTTGAAAAAAAAGATATTTTTTAACAATGAAGCTTTTAGAGTCTTTCTCATGTTTGGATCTGTGCTCCCAAACATACCCTACATTTTCTGATCATAACTTAATATATTTTACAATGAACCTTCCTAAAAAACAAAACAACAAGAGAATTATTCATTACCGCGATTATAAGAATATTGATTTTAACGAATTTTATAATGATGCACTTCGGCTGGATTGGTTCAATTTTTTATATTGATAATATTGAAACCAAATTGGAAATTCTTAGCTCTTTCATATTATACTTAATAAATAGGCATGTGCCCTACAAGCATAGAAAGGTCAAAGAAAGGAATAGTGCCCCTTGGATTACTGATAATATTAAGCTTTTAATGCGGTTAAGAGATAAAGCTCATTCCAAATATCTAAAGAATAGATCACCAGAACGTCTCCAATATTACCGGGAGCTTAGAAATTTTGCCAAGCACGCTATTAAAGGGTAAAAAATTTCATACTTTAATCACTTTTCTCGAAAAAATGGTCAAGCCTTCTGAACAGAAGAAGCTCAGTTAAACTTGACCCGTAACAAGTTGAGTCATATTGCGGATGATTTGTGCGATCCTGTCTTATTAAATAATTAATTTTCTTCGTGTACTGAAGGATTGAATAACGTATCAGCAAATAAAATGATTTATTATGAATCTAATACTCATCGAAAGGTAACAAATGAAATGAAATTTAGTTTTAATCTAATTACCGAGGGAGATTGTTAGCCATCATAAATAAAATCTCTACTAATGCCATAGGAGAGGATGGTATTTCAGTTAAAGATCTTAGACTCCGTCTTCAATACTGCACGCGTCCGCTAATAAATATAATCAATTGTTGTATATTGGAAGGGTACTTTCCGAATATCTGGAAAAAATATATTATTAAACCATATACCAAAGTGACAAACCACATGGAACCAAAGGACCTACGACCAATTAGTATACTCCCAACTTTATCAAAAATTCTGCAGCGACATGTATATCAGTAAATGTTTTTGTATGTAAATAGTAACCAAATAATACCCAATTGTCAGTCGGGATTTCGACCTTATTTTAGTACTACTACCAGCCTGGTTAATTTACTGAACGATATTCGTTTCAATGAAGATAAGAATGAAACCACCTGCTTAGCTCTTTTGGATTTTAGTAAGGCGTTTGACGCCCTAAATCATGATCTACTCTTGGCAAAGCTTTACTATTTTGGCTTCTCAGGCCAGTCAGTTATTTTTATGGAACATTTTCTAAAAAATCGAACACAGTGTGTAGAAATTAGAAAAGATTTTAAATCCATTAAATCTAATTACATACCGCTTACTAAAGGAGTGCCCCAGGGCTCCATCTTGGGTTCACTATTATTTTCTCTTTATGTGGCAGATATTGATTAGGCGATAGAATATTCAAAAATGCAACAGTATGCCGATCACTCTCAAATATATATGCCATTTCCTTTAAATAAGTTACGCACTTCTTTAGTATATTTTAATAGGGACCTAAATAACATATATATATATATATATATATATATATATATATATATATATATATATATATAAAAAATTTTTGTAATGATCATAGCCTCAAGCTTAATGCACAGAAGTCTTGTTTTATGCTGTTTAACGGTATTAAAAATACAGAGGGTATACTTTTTGACACCTTTAGACTTTCTATTGACAATCCTTTTTTGCCTTTGGTTCATCAGTGTTAGGAGTAATTTTTGACAAATCTCTTTCATTCCAATTACATATTAATATTAAATTCAAGTCTGCTTATATTCGTTTAAAAAAACTGTATAATCTAAGGAATCTTCTGCCATCAAAAACCAAATATTATTTGTGCAACAGCTTGATCTAATCTTTATTTGATTATGCTGATGTTGTCTATGGCGACTCTTTGTCAGCCCAGTATGTTAGATTAATCCAAAAAATACAAAACTGTTGTATGCGCTTTTCTTTTAACATTCCATTCAGAAATCGAATCACACCCTAAATAACAGCTATATTTTAAATATGGAAAATCGTAGAAGGTGACACTATTTTGTCTATCGAATTTTTTAATTTGGACAACCCCAATACCTCAGAGAACAATTTAGTATTTTCCTGCATCCGTACGATACGAGAAACATTAATTCTTTTAGAGTCCCTCAACACAGGAAGGCTGCCTTTCAAAAGTCCTTCATTTTTGTTGCTGTGCATTTGTGTAATTCTTTGTCACAAGAGGTTAAACAATTATTACCAGGCAAGTTTTCTTCCTATGTAAAACACCAACTTATTAACCAGCAAAAGAATTCTAATTTAACGTAATATTTACCTATTTCTTTGTATATAATTTGAGATCCTTTTAGAGGTGGTACCACTTACCTACCATGTCATATTATGTAAAATTTACTCTGTTTATCCATATACATCTCCCCGCGTCTCCGCCGCCAGTTTCGCTGCGTGCTCGCCGATCCCTCCGCGCTCTGCTCTTTTTAGAATTTTTATTCTTAGAATTTTTACAATTAGTTTTTTATTTATTTTTAATGTATATGTTCTTTACAGGGTGGCACTACACATGCCCAAATAGTGAAGGGCTTGTGGTATCGGCTATTCATAGTCGCTGTGCCATCCTTTTTGTCGTATTTCGAGCAAATTTAATTTCTGTCACTTTATGAATTTGTAGATATTGGCAAATAAACTGAATTTGAATTTGTTAGATTCTATTCAGAAAAGAGATGTTTGCCTGATTGAAGACCCAGAACTCACCAGCAACTTTGATTCTTGGGAACCTTAAAGACCGGTTGGCGACTTCAGTGTATTCTACAAGTATTTTCATAGAAAGTGGTTAATGGATGTAGCCCGCTTAATTTCTCCTAGAGCAGTATATGTTAGGAATACACGTCGCGTTAATACATCAGATCCGTTTGAGGTTCAGCTTGTCACTCCACGTACAACCCTTTTCAAGCTGTCTTTTATATGGAGAACCTCATCCTTTAGAATGATTTGCCCAGGTGTATGTTTCCCAACCAGTACAATTTACAGCGACTCAAGACCAACGTGAACAGCTTTTTTCTTACACATGACGCTAGTGTAGCGCTATAAGAATTTCCCTGTAGCAAATATGCTATGCCTTTCTATTTTCACGCTAAACACCACAAAGTATTACACATTAAATGGGTGATGCTCGAATAACATTAATAACAAAAAAAACATCCTTAGCGGTACTCTAAATACGAGTGTTATATGATGAGTAACTGACCCTAAAAAATATTTTTGTATGTAAAATTTATTTTATTTTTCAACACAGTATCCTTTTAGCTCGGTATACTTAGTCCAACGTTTTTCTATCGTTTGTATCCCCGAAACTACTTGTAGAATAGGCTCAAGTCGCCAACCGTTCTTTGATGTTCTAGCGCAGGGGTGCTCAAACTTGAACTGCTGGCGATCTACCTCTACGATCGATCGACTCTGTGAGGCTGCAAGTAAGTGTGATGCAGGATTGTCGTCTAGGTAGGGTGTATCGTGGCATAGATATTAGTTTTCCGCACAATATGCATTTTTTTAGTCAAGGTAAGTGTAGGTCTGCTCTAAAATGTCAATGAAAAAACTCATAATTATTCAAAATTGCGAGTTTATTGGTTTTTACAAAACAAACGAGTTCTAGTGTCTAAACTTAACTAAAAAGTGACTTTGGATGTTGAAGCGTGGCACTGCATGTCCTCGGCATACTTTTCATAAGATAGTACGTAATTACCGAGTGCTAATCGCAAGCATGATGACATATGTTCGTCAGTTAGTCGTTGCGATATTTTGACTTAATTATCTTCATTTCAGAAAATGCAGACTTGCGCAACTAAGTTAACCCAAACATTGCCGTCAGTTGGAGGGCGATTTGCTTTAGATTCGGATATAAAACAGCAGAATTTTGTATCAGATGCTGTGGCTTTGAGATGTATATCTGATATAATCTGCATTAACTCATTTTCAACAGAATATGAGTCCATGTTAAACTGACTTGCTATTTCAGTAGCTAATTCCTCAATGTTTTTACACGAAAAAGGATAACTCATAAATGATGCAATATTTGCCAATTTACTGAAATCATAAAAATGTATTTCGAATTGGCCCAAAATATTTGATAATTCTGCCTCATAAATATCATAATTCAACTGAGGAATCCTTGCTTTCAAAGACGGAAAATTTTTCAGATCCTTTCTTTTCAGTTGATCTATCATAAGTTGCAATTTACTTTTGAATGCGTTTATTGCGCTAATCATCTCAATAATAGTTTTTCCTTCACCTTGAAGCTCCAAATTAATGGTGTTTAAATGCATTGTGATGTCTGTCAAAAATGCCAAATCAGTCAGCCATTTTCCGATTTTCAACATCTGAGTGTCATCATCCCTTTCGTCCAGAAAAGCTGTTATTTCAGGCAATAATTCTTGAAACCTTTCTAGGAATTTTCCGCGACTCAACCTCCTGACGTCCGTGTAAAGAACTAAATCAGTATGTTCAGCTGACTCACTATCTTCCAACTGCAATTTAAAGAGCCGTCGTCACAAGCTACGTGCACGGATAGAATTCACAATTTTTATTGCAATGTCCATAATCTCCTCCATGTTTAGAACTTTTGAACACAAAACTTGTTGATGTATAATGCAATGGAAGGAGAAAAATGAAGGGAAATCATCATTAGCTCGACATAGTGCCACAAAACCGTTTTCGTTTCAAGTCATTGCTGATGCTCCATCGGTTGTAATGCGCACTAGTTTATATATTGGTAGCTTGTAGTTTGTTACAAAATTGAAGAAAACGTCATATATATCTTCGCCACGGGTTTTTCCTTTCAGATGAATCATTGTCAAAAACTCTGCCTTAGCCGACATGTCATTGAATACCATTCGAATAAAAATACACAGCTAGGCAGTGTCTGTCATATCGGTGGATTCGTCGAACTGTAAAGAAAAGTATGTACATTCCATGATATCATGTTTTAGTTTATCTGCCATGTCCTGACTCATGACTTCAACACGCCTTGTGACAGTCGGACGAGATAACTGAAGCTCTCTAATAGTCGACATAATCTCTCTCTCTCTCTGTTTTATTTTTAAAATCTCCAAATAAAGTCTCACCCGCTTCAATAAATGCTTCCTTCACAACCAATCCATCATCAAATGGTTTCTTGTGTTTCGCCAATATATGAGATATTTTAAATGACGCGATCGTTGCAGCTTTTGATTGTTTGGCTGGTCTTGTGAACATGGTTTGTTCTTTTTTCAAACAAGTTATCAAATCACGTACTTTTCGTTTTCTTAATACACTCTGTGACGGAAAATCCTTTTCATAGTTTTTATGGACCGTTTTATGATGCCTCTCTAAGTTCTCACGCTTAGGTATTGCAACTGACGCACGGCAAATGAGACAAATGCACTTATCCTTTACCATACTAAAGAAAAATTCTTCCTCCCAATCATTATTAAAATGATAAGTTTGACTTTTCTTCGCCGCACTCATTTTGGACTATTTATTAATAAACTTTGTATCGATGTATAGCCTTCAAGTTACAACTCACACTGACTCATATTCCTGCAGGCGCAACATTTATATCGGCGCGAACGAAGTCTCGAATGTTTCCGTCAAACACGCCGTCCGAAGTTTCTAGAAAAATCGGCAGGGATTAAAAACGCGGCTTTTCTTTGACAATTACAGCGCGTTCCTTTGATATAGCCGCCTTTTGCCGCTACCAGGAGGTTATTACGATAAAAGAAAGTGATGAGGGGGTTACTCTGGCCTAATTGTGGATCGAATAAATTTTAGTTGTTTATTCATTACATTTTGTTTTAGTTACCTAAAACAAAATCTGTGAATAGTTCTATATCGAAATTTTTTTTCTCCAGATCGACTCAAAAAGCACTCGCGATCGACTTCTCGATCGCGATCGACCGTTTGAGCACCCCTGCCATAGAGGGTATGAAAATGTTTCGTACACTAGCCACTAATCAATCTACCTAAAAATCATCTTAATTATAATTTCAAGTTTCAAATTGTCTTAGGTTTGATTTAGGAAATATACCAATGATAATTTTAGTTTAATATGTATATTTTATTTAGAAAGATAAATCTACAATTGTATTAATAAAATATTGCCGGATTTATACCATGGAGCCATCGCTTGCTACCGTTTGATTCATTGTCCACAAGAGTATTAATTTCTTTTTTGGATTCAATTTCTTCTTTAAGCTTGTTCATTATCACTTCATTCAATACCAGCTTCGCATCCTTAACTCCTTCTTCTTTTCTGGAGAGATGATTTCCAACAGATTTAAAACTATACTCCCCCAATGACATGTCAAAGAATTCGTGTGCATTAATTCTTTTTTGAAAAAAAAAATATATCGTTATCTTGAACTTCTCTCATACTTAGAGAGAAAGTATCAGTAACACCAATTTTTACATAGTCTAATAAAAAAGATGGTATTTTCCGTGCCACGTCGTCTAAACTCACAAAGAACGATAATGTTTTGTAATATTTTATAGATGTTTTTATATTTTGATCTGATGTAATCAAAAAATATCTTCTAGTCAACCCTAAATTCTTCAACAGAGTTATCACCTCAAGAATATAGTCTTGATGTTTCACATCTTTAGCTTGTAGAATGATTGAAATCATTCCAGCTTTCCAAAATACATCATATATTATATCCAAAAGTATATCATCATGAATATTTCCCAAAGTTTCTTCAAAAAGATACATTTTTAACACAGTATTTTGAATACTCTTCAAATTATCTTCAGTAATTCTTACAGTACTAGTGGTTGTATCTATACTTAAACCAAGTTCTTTTTCTATCTTTTTATTCATAGGTTCACATATTTTGAATAAAATTACTGGATGTTGGGCTAAAACTGTCACATCAGAGCTGTTAATAGCTTGATTCCAATTGTCATAGTTTTTAGTTTCTGCATTCTTATTAACTTGAGGAGGAATTTTGGATCCAAAAAGCAGCAAATGCCCTATTTTAACTAAAACATCTTCCTTTTTTAGCTTGTAGTTACCTTCTGGATATCCTTCACTCCAATACTCAATATATTTGATAAAATCTCTATGAATTTCAACCCCCTTGCTGTCTTCGAACATATTATTCACAGCATCATCGATAGATTTTGAGAAACTTTCTAACTTTTTCTGTCGAGTGTAGATGTAAAGTTTTGGAATAACGTGAATATCATCAGTAGAATAAAAGAAATAAATATCTACGTTATCTTTTGAGGTGTTTACTACAAGTTTTCTTCTATTACTTAAAGTTTTAGCAAAAACCGGAATCTCCTCTTCTTTTTTACCACATGGACACTCTTTCGTATTCCTATGGATAACATCTGCTGGAATTTTTATTGATTGCTCTAGCTCAGGTTGTGTACTGGCAGTGGTAAACACGACAAATTTGATACGTTCTGGATCATTTTTACCTTCTATCTCTGCAATCTGTGATATATAGTCAGCACAATTGAACCTTCCGTCATTAAAAGAGTATATTGCTTTCGCATTGTTTGAAATATACTTAAATTGAATAGCAAATATTATGGTTATAGGGGGATGATCAGTGGTTTCTTTAAACTGAACTTCGATAACTGTATCTCCAAAATCTTCCCACTCCTTGTCGTAAAGGGATATTTTGAAATCTTGTACTGTTGGATCTAGAGCTAGAGTTACTGCAGAGTATGCTACTGTCGATAATATGTATGGCTTTTTATGTTTTGCCTGATTTTTAGCATTCTTTGGACGGTACTCCTATAAAAAGAAAAATCTAATTAGCAATGGTTCCTGATTTAATTTAAAAATGATTTTGGGGTAAAATTAACATTGCTTTGATCTAAGGAAATATAATTAAGTGAAATTAATTGAAGGTTCTAACTACCTAAGGCGCATAGATAGTGTTTACTAATCAATACTGTAGCACGAAAATGTCTATCCAATAATGGGGTGTTATCGCAAGGGTAACCTCTATTGTTTTAAAAGAAACCCCCTTTAAATTTTATTTGTGAAAGTTACCATTCAAAAAAATTTCCAATATAGAAGTAATATTTTATGAAAAGAAGGAAAATGTGACCACCACATAATAATGGGCGACTTCAATGCCATTTTAGGATGCTGTCAAGATGATGACGAAAAATACTTAGGAAAATTCGGAATGGGCACAAGAAACCATAGAGGTTTGGCAAACTTTCTAGGAAACTAAAAGCTCTAAGCCATGAACACCTACTTTAATGCAGCGTAAATGGATCTGGATAAGCTATGATGCAAGAACAAAAAATGAAACAGACTACATCCTTTGCTCCACAAAATCAATCATACGTGACAGCATGGAACTCCTTTAAGTAACCACTGCAACGAGGGAATTGAAAAGAACAAGACCAAAACCAAAGCAAAGAAAACTAATCGATGTTAACAAACTCAAGGAAAACATATGAAAATATAACGAAGAACTAAGCGAAGCATTGAAAGACTTCGAAGACGTTAAAGAAGATTTAGATAAACTATCTTAACTGAACAACCAATGAAAGAAACGTCACCAAATCCAACTCAGATAAGTTAATAACAGAAATTAAACAAAAAAATAAAAGAGACATTAACATTATACAGAGAAGGTAAATATGGTACGGAGGAATACAGAAGAGTGAGGAGGGACACACGTAAAAGAATATGGGAAAATCTAGAAAGACATTACAAACTGATAGTAGAAGAAATCATCTACACAAGCACAAATATAAAATGCCTTAGGTAGCAAATTATTGATTAAAGAAAATGATAATGGCATTAGAGACAGAGAGAATGTACTTCTAAAATTCGAAGAGTTCTATAGAAGCTCTCAAGTACAGGATAAGAACATAAACATGGAAGACAAGAGAATAATTAACGTAGAATCAGACACCTGAGATAAATAACGAGGAGATCATATATGCCCTCTAGAGTATGAAAAATAATAAGGCGCCGGGAGAAGATGACACAATAACTGAAATGTTAAAAAGAGGCTGAAGAGATTATAATACCGAAGTTAAAATTTCTGTTTAACCCGTATCTGGAAAAAGGATAAATCCCGAGATCCTAGAACAACGCAGCAATAATTATTCTGTACAGAAAAGGAGACTCATCTCTATTACAAAATTACCGCCCAATCAGTTTGATGTCACACTTATATAAAATATTTACAAAAATAATAACCAATAGGATAACAAGAAACTAGATCAGTACAGTCGGACAGGCAGCATTTCGCAAAGGTTTCAGTACGTGCGACCATCTGTTAACGGTAAAAATACTCCTAGAGAAGGCAACTGAATATAATTTTGACATTTACGTAACCCTAATAGATTATGAAAAGGCATTTGACTTCATAGAACACTGGATTATAATGACAGGACTAAACTATGTCCAAGTCTTTTTCTTCTTCTCATGCATTCTCCTAATGGAGGTTGGCGACCACTTCTCTACATGTTTTTCTGTCCCTCGCAACATGAAACAACTCCCCCACATTCATACTGGTCCATTCTCCGATGTTTCTCAGCCAAGATTTTTTCTTTCCTGCAACCCTTTCTACCGTCAACTCTTCCCTGCATGATAGTTTGCAACAGTGAATATTTGTCGTTTCTGAGTACATGACCTAAGTAGGATATTTTTCGTACTTTTATAATTGTCAAGAGTTTTCTGCCTTGGCCTATTCTTCGTAGAACTTCCTCATTAGTGATCTTGACTGTCCATGGGATTTTCTTCGATAGAGACAGATTTTTAAATGCTTCTAGCTTCTGGGATTTTATATATATACTAGCCGAGCCCGCGGCTCCGCTCGCGTGGACTTGATTCACTACTATCTTCACTGCTTATTCCTTATGTTACCCAACGTAATAAAATATCTCCCATTATTTCTCCTTATCTCCCAATATTTCTCCTTATTTCCCATTATCTCTACATAATTTGCATTATCTAGGCTTATCTCTGCTCATCTCCCATTATTTCTCCTTATCTCCCATTATTTCTCCTTATCTCCCATTATCTCACCTTATTTCCCATTATTTAGGCTTATCTCGACTTATCTCCCATTATTTCTCCTTATCTCCCATTATCTCACCATAACTCCCATTATCTAGACTTATCTCTGCTTATCTCCCATTATTTATACTTATCTCCCATTATCTCACCTTATCTCCCATTATCTAGGCTTATCTCGACTTATCTCCCATTATTTCTCCTTATCTCCAATTATCTCACCTTATCTCCCATTATGTAGGCTTGTATCGAATTATATAGAACATATGTAAAAACACGTAAATCGGATAAGTGGTTCTCGAGTGATAAGCGCACTAACGGACAGACAGACAGACAGAGAGACGTTGCATTTTATATATATATTGTATTCTTTGCTACATGATATTGTTCCATATTTAAGGCTTTAGGGAGTGTGTTGCAAGAGAACGCGCTAGCGGCAAACTTTTCTCCGACTTAATTCACTATTATCGTTACTGCTTATTCCTTATGTCACCTAATAAAACATATCCTATAACCTGGCCAGAGAACATACATATGGTTAAAAAAAAGCACGTAAATCGGATAAGTAGTTCTCCAGTGATAAGCACACTAACGGACGGACAGACAGACAGACAGACAGACGGACAGAGAGACATCGCATTTTATATATATTATAGATATTTTCTGCTACATAATATTGTTCCATATTTAATGGTTTGGACGGTGTATTGCAAGAGAACGCGCCAGCGGCAAACTTTGTCCGACTTCATTTACTATTATTGTCACTGCTCATTCCTTATGCTACCTATCGTAATAAAATATAGCCTATAACCTGGCCGGAGAACATATGTATGTTTTAAAAAAAAAAAGTACGAAAATCGGATAAGTGGTTCTCCAGTGATAAGCGTACTAACGGACAGACAGACAGAGAGAATACGTTGCATTTTATATATATTATAGATGTAATAAAATATATACCTATAACCTGGTCAGAGAACATATGTATGAATTTAAAAAAAAATCACGTAAATCTGATAAGTGGTTCCCGCGTGATAAACGCACTAATGGACAGACAGACAGACAGAGAGACATTGCATTTTATATATATTATAGATTATTCATTACAGATATTCTTTGCTGCATAATATTGTTCCATATTTAATGGTTTAGGCTGTGTATTGCAAAGGCACGCGCTAGTGGCAAACTTATTTCCGACATCATTCACTATTTTACGTCACTGCTCATTCCTTATGCTATCTATCGTAATAAAATATAGCCTGGCCAGAGAACATATGTATGTTTTAAAAAAAAAGTACGTAAATCGGATAAGTGGTTTTTCAGTGATAGGCGCACTAACGGTCAGACAGACAGACAGAGAGACGTTGCATTTTATATATATTATATATATATATATATATATATATATATATATATATATATATATATATATTATATTATAGATATATATATATATATATATATATATATATATATATATATATATATATATATATATATATATATATATATATAAACATATATAAAATATATATATAGAGAGATATGAAGATATGAAATATATATAATATATATATATATATATATATATATATATATATATATATATATATATATATATATATACGAGTATATAAATATATATATTATATTTCTGCAAGGTCCATAGCTCGGCTTCATACAAAAGTTGGGACCACACGTAGTATTCCAGGAAATGCAATCTTAGAGCGAGGGATAAGTTTTTGTTACAGAACTTTATCCAGAATTTTAAAATTTATTTTCTTGCAACCTCTATTCTGGTTTTAATTTCAATTTCTTGGTCAGTGTTGGATGTGATATAGGTGCCTAAATATTTATACCTCTCTACACGTTCTATTTGTTTTCCCTCGAGGAATAACTGACAATTGTTGCTTTGATGTTTAGAAACGAACATAAATTTTGTTTTTTCCGTGTTTTCCGTGTTTATCGTTAAATCCATTTCTACACTTTCTCTATTTGCGTTGTCAACCAATGCTTGCAGGTCCTCTAATGTTTCAGCTAAAATCGCGGTATCGTCGGCAATGCGAATGGTATTTATCACTTTACCGCCTATTCTGATTCCTTTACTTCGTTCCTATAATGCTTTCTTGAAGCTGACTTGGGAATATAAGATAAACAATACAGGTGACTGACTCCTTGCTGAATCGGCATTTCATCTGCTAATATTTCTTTTACTTCTACTACAGCAGTCTGGATGTTCTTTAATTCTTCTATCAGTTTGATGTGCTGTATTTTATCAAACGCTCTTTGATAGTCTAGAAACCACGAGTGGATTCTCGTGATACAAACTTGATAAACAACCTATATGAGCAAGCAACATCATCTGTAAAAGGACACGGAAGCACAGTTAAGTTTCCAATTAACAGAGAAATAAGGTAGAGAGACACACTATCACCGAAGCAATTCTCAAGGACACTGGAGGGAATGTTTAAAGAATGGCACTGGAGGATGACTTTGTCCTGTTCGCAGAGAAGATAGAAGACCTAAGAATCATGTTAACAAAACCAGAAAGAAAATCAAGAGCAGTGGGTCTAAAAATGAACCTAAGAAAAATAAAAACAATGTGCTCAGGAAATCAACAGACAATATTAAGAGAATGTTAGTACATATACGTATCTTGGAAAAATAATAACACTGGGTACTCCATCACACTTCCGTGATATAACGACTATGACACATACAGTTCGCACACCTACTACTCAGTACTAACTGATCACAACTGACTGGTTGAATGCAAATATGTTATTTACAAATGCAAGTTCAGGCTTTTACTGTTGCTTACGAGATGGCGCTATTTAAATGCCGAAAAAAAATTAGTACGGGAACTTTTTAGACAGACGATGTATACGGAGGTTTACCGAGCTTTAGAAATTACGCTGCATCCCGATGATTTTTGACAAACTGTGATTTTGCCCTTGGAAGAAAATTTTTTGCGGCCTGAATGGACCTCAACAGACGGCAGATATGATTTCAACGTTGTACTCACATCTACCAGGGATACTAATTGTTTCGGTCTCTCTCTGTATCTTATTGTAAAAAAATCAAATTGTGTTATCCTCGATTGAAAACTTTCATCACGAGCAAATAACGGTAGTAATAATGCAGCCGGCTTGTGTGCTCTTACGACTATAAAACTAGTTTCTTAAAAATCATTTTTACCTCTCGAGTGCTTTTGTAGTAACAAGGATCTTGAAAGACGTCTGCAGTTAGGTATTCATTCATCCCTAAAAATTAAAATCACTAATTATTTTCAAAAAGATGTAAAGGAAAGTCATACATATAGGGACCTACTGAAATAGTTGCTTGTGACTCCGTCTTTTTAAAGTAAACTGAACAGCATTACAATTTTAATTAGTTTGGGGTTTGTAGAGTTGACTGATTAGTCCGTTACTCCGTGACAGTACATTTTAACAATCAAATTACTAAATTACTTTGTTAACAGTCACCAAATATATTTGTAAAGATTTTACAATTGCGTTATCGCTATTGCGTAGTACAACTACATTGTCAAACGCTTAACTAAGGCTAAACCAGATTTTTGGTATTTATGTTTATATGATGCACAGATATGGATCTATTAGGTACTAAAACAGTTGGTACAGGTCGGAATTTGCTACATCTAATTGGGTATTATTATGGTCCTTTAAATGTCTGTAAATTTCTATGGATTCTAAAAAATTGAGTTTTGACCCTTTAGGTGCCGTATGGAGTATTTGTAAACAATTGATATTGGGAAATGGATGTCCTGCTTCTAAGAAATATTTAGCAAAGTGTGATTTTTCATTTTTTAGCCTATAAGAGGCATTGTATTCTGCAAATCTTGTTTTGAAATTCCGTCCCGTTTGGCCTACGTAGCAGCTATTGTACTCTTGATAATTAAGTTTATAAACTCCTGATATATTGTGTTTATTAGTTTTATCTTTGGCGTTGAAAAATATATTGGATGGATAATTTTTAAGCGGGTTTTAAAGCTATTCTTGTTTTTTCGGCCATGAGAACTTGGGATATTTTATCCGAGATGGGACCAAAATGTGTCAGAGGTATGATTGTTTCCTTTTCTCTGAAAGTGTTTTATTTTTTTTTGTGGCTTATTAAAGTATTAATAACACAGGTCAACATTTGATCTAAAAAAAAACACTCGGAGCGATATGGTTCTTATGGGGTTTTTGGGGTCGCTGATTACGATGAGCGGGTTGGTTAACCTTCATCACATCAGATTAAAGGTCATTTGAAGGTCAAATAGAGAAAAAATCGTGGAAAAAATCTGAAAAAATTCATCTATTATTTTTTCAGATCATTCAGTTCAAATTCTGCATGATCTTATGCTCAAAAGATATACGGTGGTCATTTTAAGTATCTTTGTATATATATTTGGAGTTTTACTTTGACAATAAAATGCTTTTTCATTCCTCGCGAAATTATTTATTCTCTTTTTTTTTATAAATTTAGATCAGTCTCGCTTTAAACTCCAGTATTAAGGTGTAGTTGTACCCAGGGCACCTCCATGTGGGTGACGGTGGGCAACGGAGTTATCTCACTATCCGGCGAAGTCCCTGGGTTACGGCGTTTATGCCGTCATGGCAACTACTTCTAAAAAAATTACGAGACAGGGTCCCGGAAACCCAGAATCGGAGGCTGGTCAGGGTGGGAAAGCGGGCCCGCAGTCGTCGTCATTATGCGACCGTAGCTCTACATTGGTGGGAAACTTGGCCTCTGTAGAGCCAAAGGCTACAAGAAATTCGTCACGTTCCATTAAACTCGACAATTTTTGTGTTGTTTGTGGGAAGTATATTCCACAAAAGAAATTCATGTTTTCAGATTCGTTAAAAGTAAAATATCACCAAATTTATCATATTGATACAAGCTCATTGGATAACTCTTACACACCAAAATCTATATGTCATAAATGCCGCAATGTTCTATATAGAATTAACAACCAGGTATTTTCTCGGTCAATGATATGGAGACCCCCAACAGACCATACCACCGACTGTTACTTCTGCTTAACAAACTTGAAAGGGTACAACCGAAAGAATAAGGATTCTATTTCATATGCACGTGTAACATCTGTGACTTTACCAGTTCTTATTGAAACAAATTCTGATCATATCATGGAAATTAATGAATTGGGACAAGAAGTGGTAACTGATGAAGATATGCCAGATGAAACATTCGAACACGAAGAAAGAGAAAATTTCAGCACGGAAGAATCTGATGTTGAGGAAAATTATATATCGGAAGCCGAAACATTTAATCAAAACGAATTAAGTGATCTGTGCAGAGACTTGGGACTCTCGAAAGATAGATCAGAGCTTTTAGCATCTAGGCTAAAAGAAAAAAATTGTCTATTCACAGGAACACAAATTTCTGTCTATCGTTCGAGAGAACGTCCATTCAGAAAATATTTTACTAAAATGAATAATCTAGTATATTGCCATAATATTGAAGGGTTAGTACAAGAATACGGTATAGAATATACAGCAAGTGATTGGCGACTGTTTATAGATTCTTCAAAAAGAAGCTTAAAAGCTATCTTGTTACATAATGGAAATATTTATGCCCCTTTACCAGTCGCTCATTCTATTGTATTAGATGAAGAATAACATAATTTTGAGTTGCTATTGCAAAAAGTGAATTACGATCAAAACCAGTGGGAACTTTGTGGAGACTTAAAGATATTTACAATATTACTGGGACAGCAATCTGGAAACACTTCTTATCCGTGCTTTGTTTGTGAGTGGAATAGTCCGGCTCGAGATGAGCATTATGTGAGGAAAGACTGGCCGTTGAGACAAGAATTAATTCCAGGTGAAAAAAACATCATAGGTCCAAGTTTGATATCAACCAATAAGGTCCTACTTCCACCTTTGCATATCAAACTGGGTATTGCAAAGCAACTTGTCAAGGCCATGAGCCGAAACGAAAGTCCTGCTTTTATCCATATTTTTAAAGTGCTACCTAATCTTTCTGAAGCTAAAATAAAAGAGGGCATATTTACTAGACCACAAATAAGAGACCTCCCAAAAAAATGATACATTTGAGAGGAAAATGAATGCCAAAGAAAAAGCAGCATGGCAAAGTTTTAGAGAGGTAACGACTAAATTTCTTGGAAATCATAAAGACCCTAATTACAAAAATATTGTTGGAAATTTAGTACAAAATTATAAAGAAATGGGGTGTTTAATGAGTCTGAAACTGCATTTTCTCCATTCACACCTTGATTGGTTCCCTGAAAATCTCGGAGATTTTAGCGAAGAACATGGAGAAAGGATGCACCAAGACTTGAGTGAATTTGAAAAAAGGTATCAAGGTGTTTGGGGGATAAACATGTTGGCAGATTATTGCTGGAGCCTGAAGCGAAAATCAAATAAATCTCATAAAAGAAAAGCAAGTCGAAGATCATTTCACGAGAAACGAAAGCGTTCTCGTTTAGAGTAGTACTTCAAACATGCTTTGATAAATACTAAAAGAAGCAAACTCTTATGCTTAATTCATATTAAATACTGACTGCGCGATTTCGAAAATCTACTTGGATACTCAAGACTCTTTACGAAGTATGAGCCGAATCATTTTTAGTAGTTAACTTGCGCATTGAGGTATTATATAAGACAATATGAGAGTATAAGTAGATATAAGGATTACTGTTCAAGTAAGTTATTGGGTTCAAAGGTATTGGGTATTAGAGTTTCTTTGTCGACAAGGATTAAGTATTGAAGTATACAGATTAAGGGTTACTTGATAACAAGGTTGTTCGACATTAGAATTATTAATTTGAAATGTATTGGGAATTGAGTTATAAAACGAAATTTAAACATAACATAGCGCACAATGTTTCATTTATACCTCAAGAAACACAGTCGAGCTGGACTTTAAATTTACTAGATATGTTATATGGAACGAACATCGAGAGTACAAAAATTAGGTCAAATTTTTTTTAGATTTTAAAAGTCTATTTCACAGTCACAAAACTAGTCAAAATATTTGTATAGTCTATTTTTGATATGAACAATTTTTTAAGTTTTACTAATAAGTACTTTTAAACAGTATTAAAACATTTGCTTGCATCAGTCTACCTGCCATTATTTAGCTTATATTTCACATATTAATTCCCTTGTAATGACCGAGCAGCATAAAAGACATTTTTGATTGTGATATATTAACGTAAATGTAAAATGATATGTATAAGATATAATCAATAAAATGTAATGTAAATTAACCTCTGTATGCTTCGCAAGTGTACGATAAAAACAAAATTAAATTTAACAACGCAAAATGACCATACATATTTTTCAAATAAACATAAACTGATGATGAAATGACCTATAATGACCTCTGAAAGGCGGCTTGAGTCAAACAAACTACGGGTTCGGACTCACGGACCTCAAAAACATACGCGTGAATTTTTTCAGATTTTTTCCACGATTTTTTCTCAATTTGACCTTCAAATGACCTCTAGGAAAAAGCGTAAGGTCAAACAAACTACGGATTCGGACTCAGGGACCTCAAAAACATACGCATGAAATTTTTCAGATTTTTCCTACGGTTTTTTCTCTGTTTGACCTTCAAATGACCTTGAATCTGATGTGATGAAGGTTAACCAACCCGCTCATCGTAATCAGCGACCCCAAAAACCCCATAAGGACCATACCGCTCCGAGTGTTTTTTTTAGATCAAATGTTGACCTGTGATTATTTTAGGTTGAAAGCCGTTATTGAGTTCTATATTTTTGATTGTGTCCAGTTCTTTTTTTAAATTATTTTTACTAAGAGGGATATTGATGGCTCTATGGATCATAGATCTATAGGTACATTGAGTTTTCAGACAGTTATTTTCCAGTTCTGACCTAAAAATTTTTGCTAACAAAGGACTAAGTGGAGAACTTATGGCAAGACCATCTCTTTGTTGGAAAAATTGATTATTGAACGCAAAAAATATTCTCTTTTGGTTTAGATATTTGGACGACATCTTAGTATGTTTCCATGGAAATGATATTGAACTAAATTCTACTTTAAATTATCTAAATAATATACAACATAAAATTTACATTGGAAAAGGAAACAGATAATAAAATAAATTTCGTAGATGTTACAACTTCAAAGACGGGAAATAGATTAGAATTCGACATTTTTCGCAAACCAACCTTTTCAGATGTCACCATCCCAGTTGACTCAATACACCCTAACTCCCATAAACTGGCAGCCTATAGATCTATGATCCATAGAGCCTTCAATATCCCTCTTAGTAAAAATAATTTAAAAAAAGAATTAGACACAATCAAAAATATAGAACTCAATAACGGCTGTCAACGTAAAATAATTAATACCTTAATAAGCCATAAACAAAACAAATCACTTTCAGCTTAATTTATCCCGTAAAAGAATAACGAGAAAAGAAAACATTCATATCTCTGACATATTTTGGTCCCATCTCGGATAAAATATCCCATGTTCTCACGGCCGAAAAAACAAGAATAGCTTAAAAACCAGCACAAAAATTATCCAATATATTTTTCAATGCCAAAGATAAAACTAATAAACACAATAAACCAGGAGTTTATAAACTTAATTGTCAAGAGTGCAATAGCTGTTACGTAGGCCAAACCGTACGGAATTTCAAAACAAGACTCGCAGAACACAATGCCACTTATAGGCTAAAAAATGAAAAAAACATACTTTGCTAAACATTTCTTAGAAACAGGCTATCCATTTCCCAATATTAATTGTTTACAAATATTCCATACGGCACCTAAAGGGTCAAAACTCAATTTCTTAGAATCCATAGAAATTTACAGACATTCAAAGGACCATAACATAAATTTACTGAATAGTTAATTAGACGTAGCAAATTCCGTCCTGTACCAACTGTTTTAGTACCTAATAGACCCACATCTGTTCATCATATAAACATAAATATCAAAAATATGGTTTAGTCTTAGTTAAGCGTTTGACAATGGAGTTGTACTACGAAATCGCGATAACGCAATTGTAAAAGTTTTATAAATATATTTAGTGACAGTTAACAAAGTAATTAAGTAATTTTATTGGGGTTTGTAGTTAACTTTTATATCGACAAAGTGACATTGCTGAAAGTGATCAACAGCCGATCACAAACCTTGGTGAGTCAATCAAATAACTGAAAAGAAAAACAAAACTTATTCTTCAGTACTAGCTATGATATGGTTGGGATTCTAAGCAGATTAACATATCAGAGAGCTCTTTTATGTCAACCCAGTTTAACGTTTAGGTAACGTCAGTCAAAAAGGATCTACACTTTACTATGGGATAAGAACCACATAATCAGTAGATGGTACTGATACTTTTAATTGGTTTTATTTCATACTACGATTTTCGACAAAATTGCACGCTTAGGTGTTTCTTGGGGATCTTATTAATGCCTTGTTTTGGAGATTTTAATACGAAGCTTGAGTTATGCAATTACGCCAACTTGTTACCTATGATAGCCTTCATGGTATATCCACGAAGATTATTTTGCTAACAACGGCCCTTGATCTATCCAGTTCAACTTCAGGTGTACGTCCCACTCAAGAGCGAAAAGGAAGAAATCTCCATCGTTAGTCATTGCTTGTCTAAGTGGATTCCCACTAATAAAATATCGTGGACAATTTTCATGGGGGTCCCAGCTCTCGATCCATTCAATCCAATTTCAGTTATGTAGCGTGCCCAAGAGCGAGAAAGGTAGTATCTACATCGATGCTTTATTTTGAACCTTCTATACCGTTACAGATATACCAGGTGTACAAGTATGAAATGCGGATTTTTTTTCTAAAAAAACATGTTAAATTCGGAAGAATGTTAAAAAGTGCTTTATTCAAAGTATGCTCCATCGCTTGGTATACATTTTTCCCATCTTTCGGGCAATTTGTGAATACCACGCCAGTAAAAATCTTCCACTTTTGCTGCGAACCATTCATCGAGCCATTTCTTCACATCTTCGTACGAACCAAGGCGCTGCTCAGCAAGTACGTGACCCATCGATAAAAACAAGTGGTAATCGGAAGGAGCCAAGTCTGGTGAGTAAGCTGCATGGGGTTAGAACTTCCCAGCTGAGTGCTTCCAACGTGTCGCGAACTGGTTTTGCCGTATGTGATGGAGCATTGTCATGAAGAAAAATGACTCTGTGTTGCCTCTTTCGGTATTCTGGATTTTTTTCAAGCAGCGAACGGTTCAACTAGGTCAATTGTTGTTGATAACGTTTAGTATTAACCGTTTCCCCAAGTTTTAACAGCTCATAATAGACCACGCCCCTCTGGTCCCACCAAACACAGAGCATCGTCTTTCTGCCCAAGCGATTCGGTCTTGCGGTCGATGTGGATGGTGCGCCTGGGTATACCCATGATTTTTTGCGCTTGGGATTCTCAAAATAAATCCACTTTTCATCCCCTGTAACTATACGATGCAAAAACGACGTCCATTTGTACCGAGCGAGCAAAATGTCACACGTGTTTTTGCGCTTTTCCATTTGCCTGTCGTTCAACTCCTGTGGTACCCATCTACCGGCTTCTGAATCTTTTCCATCTCTCGCAGCCGATTGGAAACAGCTTGTTGACTAACGCCCAATTGCTCGGCGAGTTGTTTTTGTGTTTGTGAATCATCTTCGTCCAACAATGCTTGCAATTCCACATCTTCGTATTTTTTTGGCGGTTTTCCACGTTCCTTGTCTGCAACATCGAGGTCACCACTTTTGAAACGCCGAAACTATCGTTCACACATATCTTGCGATGGAGCATGTTCACTATAAACTTCTCGAAGTAATCGGTATGATTCAACAGCAGTTTTCTTCAAACGAAAACAAAAAAATAATTCTGTCCGCGAATGCTCTTTGTTTGGTATAAATTTCGACATATTGAACACAACAATACAACACTATGCACACGCTTTTCTTATTTATCACTCGTGCGCGTCTGACACTTGTTGATGACACAACAACATGGCGCAGTGTCAAATCTTTATAGCCCAAACTGCATTGGTGTACCATCTGTTGTCTGAAATCCGCATTTCATACTTGTACACCTGGTATAGATATATAGGTTTGAGAGCTTATCGATGTCTATTACATTGCAATATGACTTGGTATCCAGTCTAAGCAAGTGTCCTTAAATTTCAATATAATTATTCGTTTCGGGTCCAAGAGCAAGAAAGGTATTATCCACATCGCCGCTCTATTTTGAACCTTCTATAAAAGACATGCCGTTATGGATATATTGGTTTGAGAATTTGTCGACGTCTGTTACCCTGCAATATGACTTGGTATCAAGTCTAACCAAGTGACCTTAAATTGCAATATAATTATTTGTTCCGTGATGTAACTTCTGCCAAAGCCTATGAACGACTGACTCGAGTCGTATGATAAAATTGGAAAATTTGACTCTTCAAAAATGGCATCCGACATTCGTAATGTTCTACTATAGTAACTAAACATTCTTCTTGAAATGCCATATCTGATACGGATATAGGCGACCTTTTCGCCTTTGCTTATGCTGCTAAACTGAGAGTGCTTTCCTAGGTGCTTTGCCATTGCCTCCCAAGAGAGGCAACCATCACGTCGTAAGATTTTTTTTGTAATTTATTATTTTCCGAGCCGAGATTCGTACGCTGGTCTCAGGCATAGAAAGCAAACACCATACGAACTACGCTATGGTAGCCTCTAAACTAAATATTAGGGAAAAGTTTTTGTTGTCCTATTATACACTGCTAACATTTAATTTTTTGGATATATGATTTCGAAAAATATTATTTCTTAATTCTTTAAACAAATCTTTTTCAAAAAAAAACTTACCTTGAATAGAGACTGGCCTACCAACTGGTTTAATTACACTATCTTGAACCTAAAATATAAATGTAAGATAATATGCTTTATATCGATATTATGAGTATACTATTTAAAGATTGGTTATAGTAATAGTAAGCATAAGGTAAAGTCTGCAGTACCAGCAGAAGGCGAGTTAAGTAAACTATTTCAATGACTATTAGTATTTACCAAAAATTAAAAACTATGTTTTTCCTCCAACTATTCAATTAAAACTTGACGTTTTATTATCCAAACCCAGGTTAAACTTTTCGGACGATAGATACATTGCCTCTAATGTCCTTGAAACATGAGATTTTCTAACTTTTTTCTTGCTGTGGCATCCAGGCTCTGCCGCAGTCGATCATTCTTTGTTAGGATACTCGTGGGAACACTATGTCACATAATAATAATTATACTAGTGATAATGGCAGGGTGCTGAGGAGGCGGACCCCTGTCGTACAAACAGCTACAGCACCACCACAACAACAAACAACGACAAACGATCCAACCAACCGCCTCAGCTGAAACTACTCCCGATAGTTTTATCAGATCCGACATTGTAGGTGATGGAAATTGCCTTTTCCGTGTAGTTAGCTTACACTTATATGGCCACCAAAACCATCATGAAAGACTCCGAGAGGCTACTCTAAGATATATACAACAAAACTGGTAGGAACTTAACACATTTTCATTAATTGGGGACGACGATATGAAAGACTTCAATAACTACTATAACTATATGAGGAAAAATGGCACCTATGGAACGAGCCTAGAGATACTTGCCCTCTCGGAAACCCAGAATAGCAACTTTCATATCTTCTCAAAACAACGAAGAACAAGAGATACAAAAATAACTTTTAGGGACAAGCCAACAATAATAAGCACAAGAAAACACACCGAAACTATTTACCTTCTACTAACAGGCAACCCAATGTCGGGACACTTTGAGCTCCTGACACCACAAAACACTAAAAACATCCCAAACAACAGTAGACCAATAAAAGAAGCATCGGGCGAGCGACGTAACGGTCGAGGACGTCGCGGGAAATGGCAGCTCGACCAAAACGATGAAGACCGGGCAACTGACAATGGACCTGCCAAAAGTGTTGTGCCGGCGAGTAAGCCGACACCCACCAAGGCGGGAAAACCAAGGCAACGCATGAGTTATACTACAGGAACAAACGAACACACCATGCGTTGCTTTGATAAAAGTACAAGTCCTGACAAAGAAACCACTGAGAAGGGAATCACTCGTCGCCTAGACCCACCACCATCAATCCCAAATGCAACCGACGAAGTATTTAATCAAAAACTCCCGCAACGACGAAGAAATCCCAACAGCACAAAGCCAAACGGCAAATAAGAATAGAAAACCAAATCAACAACATCAGGAGATATCTAGGACACCTTAGGACACCTTACCCAGTTTATCAACGGGAACGTGTCCAAACGAGTCACGCAGAGTATAAACAAGATCAAGTCCGGGTCTCCCAACAGAACACTGCCAGAAATCCTGGATACTCTGAAACAAAAATTATCCGTATATGCCGCAAGACTTCGTAGATACAAAGAACCAAACGAGAGGAAAGATACCAACAACCTCCTCCGAAGAAGCCAAACACAGTTCTACCGGAAAACTATGCACAGCAAACAGACAGCAGTGACCGAACCACCAAACAAACAAGAACTCACAGATCATTGGAAAAGTATCGGGTCAGAACCCAAACTACCCAATAATAACACCCCCTGGATCAAAGCCAAAGAAGGCAAAGATAAACATATGACAGAACAGGAAAATTCCACATTAACTACTGTGGGACCAAAGAGCATGATGAGGCGCCTGGATGCAAGAAGTTCCGGAGGTAGAATGGCCCCCCGTTCGGATCTCCGGGTGGGGGCTGGTTCGGAGGCGTCGACTTGCAGACATCATAATTTTAAGATAGATTTTTGCAACATACGAGGTATAAACTCGAACATAAATTCAGTGCATCAACACCTGCAATCAGATAAACCTCATGTACTCGCTCTATGTGAAACCAAGGTCAGTCCATCGACCAGCACGGTCAACTATCTTTATCCTGGGTACGACTTCTATTCCCGATTTAGGCGTAACTTTGGAATCTGTCTTTTTGTCAGAAGCGACCTCTCTTGTCAACGAGAAGAAGCTCTGGAGCCCCCAAACTTTGATGTTATGTGGTTAAAAATAACGACTCAACAAACCACAAGGTTCATCTGTATCCTGTATCGACCACCAAGTGATACCAATTTTCGAACACTTTTCGCTTCTCTTGCAGACACCATCGATCATTTACAAAGTAACTATCCAAGTGACGAAATTGCCATCCTGGGCGACTTTAATGTCCACAATATCAACTGGCTCAAATATTCACATACTACCGACGAACAAGGTCGTGAAGCTGAATCATTCTCAATCAGTTATGGCTTAACTCAGCTTATTGACGAACCAACACGAATCCCTGATCGAGACGGGGAGTTCGCCAGTCTTCTTGATCTGTTTTTAACCACCAATCCGGAGATTTACACGGTCACCGTAAATCCGCCGTTAGGTTCTTCCGACCATAAACTACTTTCGACATCGAGTATCCTGCCAATCAGTGACAGAGAGGCGCCTAGGCCGCGCAAGATTTGGCACTACAAATCTGCTAAATGGGAAGATCTCATGGAATACTTTCGAACTTTCCCTTGGATGGACGTTTGTTTTCGATCCGATAACCCATCTGGCTGCGCCAAGGAGGTCTCCGATGTTATTTTGGCTGGTATGGAAGCTTACATCCCTTTTTCGAAGAAATGCTCCTCCAACGGCAAGCCTTGGTTCGACCGAAAATGCAAAGAAGCTGTTGCTTCTAAACATATTGCCTACCGACAATATCGTGAAAATCCTAACACCTTAAATCGAAACATCTTTGTTCATGCCCGGAACAGATGCAAGGGAATTATCGACGAAACCAAAGAGGCACACAATCAACGAATTAGAAACAAACTTCTCGCTTGTCCCAACAATTCCAGGTCCTTTTGGGCAGTCGCTAAGGCAGTTAGTCAAAATTTTACCAAATCCACCATACCACCACACACACGGCCAGATAACTCCATTGCAACCACACCTGTTGAGAGAGCGAACTTGTTGGCTGAACTCTTTGCTTCACATTCTACTGTCGATTTCCAAGGAAAAACACCACCCTACTATTCCCATATTGCAGTCAAGGATGCCCGATGTTGTTTTCAGACAGCGCATCATAAAGCGTATTTTAATGAAGCTAGACACCAAGAAGGCTTCTGGCGCTGACGGAATACCGGCCATAGTTCTCAAAAACTGTGCAAGGGAACTAACACCAGTTTTCTGTAGACTTTTTAACCTATCCTACAGAAAGGGAATATTTCCGTCCTGCTGGAAATGTGCCACGGTTCAGCCGATACCTAAAAAAGGTAAGAAGACCTTGCCAAATAACTACCGACCAGTTGCACTGCTTTCAATAATATCGAAAGTCATGGAAAAGGTTATCAATGAGCATCTTCTAAAATATCTTGAACGATTCAATATTATTAGCGATCACCAATATGGTTTTCGTAAACATAGATCAACAGGAGATCTTCTGACTTATGTAACACATGTTTGGAACAACGCAGTTGAACACTTTGGAGAATCTCGAGCGGTTGCTCTTGACATATCCAAGGCATTCGACCGTGTTTGGCACGATGGACTGTTGGCTAAGTTGCGCTCTTGTGGTATGTCTGAAAGGTTCTGTTTGTGGCTCTCATGTTTCCTCAGAGAGCGTTCTTTACGAGTGGCGGTCGACGGATTTCTTTCTAACACCCTCACTATCAACGCCGGTGTGCCCCAGGGCTCCATACTGTCTCCTACTCTCTTTCTCATTTACATTAACGATCTGCTGGAAAAGACCGGGAATCCAATCTATAGCTTTGCAGATGACAGTACGCTTGTCTCTTCATTCACCTTGAACGCTCGGACATCGGCTGCTCAGGCGAATATCCGCAGACAGCAGGAGGTCGTTCAACTTAACAAAGACCTGGAAGAAATTCTATCTTGGGGTGACAGTAACCAAGTGGAATTTAACGCTACAAAAACCCAAGCGGCAGTTTTTTCTAAAAAAGTTAACGTTGCTGAACCCGACATAGTTATGTCGGGGCACTCCATTCCCCTAGCATCGTCGCTCAATTTGTTGAGCGTTAGTTTGGGAGCAAATATGTCTTGGCATGAACATGTTGCAGGCATAGCAAGGAGAGCTTTTCAAAAGTTGGGAATATTATTTAGAACCAGAAAGCTTTACACCCCACAGCAACTGTTAATTCTTTACAAAGCCCAAATTCGACCAACTATGGAATACTGCTCCCACGTTTGGGGCTCCGCTCCCAAACATACACTGCATTTGTTGGATTCTGTTCAGAGAAGAGCGGTTCGTCTGATTGGGGACCCGGAATTGACCGGCGGCCTTGATTCGCTGGAACATCGAAGAACGGTTGGCGACTTGAGTCTGTTCTACAAGTATTTTCATGGAAAGTGTTCGAAGGATGTAGCCCGCTTAATTCCTCCCAAAGCGGTGCATGTTAGAAATACACGTCGCGCTGGTGCTTCGCATCCGTATGAGGTTCAGCTTGTTACTTCGCGTACGACGCTTTTCAAGCAATCTTTTATATGGAGAACGTCATCCCTTTGGAATAATTTGCCCAGCGCTGTGTTTCCCACCGAGTACAATTTACAGCGATTCAAGAACAACGTGAATCGCTTTTTTTCCGCACTCGTGCCGCTCCTGGAGCGCTTTAGGGACTTCCCTGCAGCACGTGTGCTAGACCAATAAAAAAAAAAAAAAAAAAACTTACTTTATAAATTTCTTGAAATTATAAAGTCGTAGCGCCTGATTTATCTAAGGCATTTGACTATATTTAACGTGTTTTAGTATATCTGGAGGATATCCAATTTACTATTTTATCTCCGGATTTGTTTTATCTTGAGAGATTCGTCATGTTATTATTTTCACACAGCGAAGTTCAAGGACATCGGCACATCTCATAAGAGCAACACCAGGCAGCTTAAGCAAGTACGATACTATCACACCAGGCAATGCCTGGTGGGATCTGGGTATTGACCATCTAGTTTGTTCTTTTAGCGGCTTCCTATGACAGGCAAAGCATATAGGGGTAGTATTTTATCTCGCAGCCCTCACGGAAATTGTGTCAGATTGGTGAGAGAAGCTTCAAACCGTTCACGATGAATAGACGAAATATGCAGTTTAATTTGTTCGAAAAGTGGGGCCTAGCATGTGTTTTATTTTATGGTTCTCAATGACCTTTAGTAATGCATTTTTATCTTTTACAAGAATTATCAACGCCGGTGTGTCCCAAGGCTCCATACTGTCTCCTACTCTCTTTCTCATTTACATTAACGATTTGCTGGAAAAGACCGAGAATCCAATCTACAGACTTGCTGATGACAGTACGTTTATCTCTTCATTCACTTTGAACGCTCAGATATCGGCTACTCAGACGAATATCCGCAGACAGCAGGAAGTCATTCAACTCAACAATGACCTGGAAGAAATTCTATCTTGAGGTGACAGTAATCAAATTCAATTTAACGCTACAAAAACTCAGGCGGTAGTTTTTTCCTTCCCGCTGGAAATGTGCCACGGTTCAGTCGATACCTAAAAAAGGCAAGAAGACCTTGCCAAATAACTACGACCAGTCGCACTGCTTTCAATAATATCGAAAGTCATGGAAAAGGTTATCAATCAGCATCTTCTAAAATATATTGAAGGATTCAATATTATTAGCGATCACCAATATGGCTTTCGTAAACATAGATCAACAGGAGATCTTCTGACTTATGTAACACATGTTTGGAACAACGCAAATGAACACTTTGGAGAACCTCGAGCGGTTGCTCTTGACATATCCAAGGCATTCGACCGTGTTTGGCACGATGGACAGTTAGCTAAGCTACGCTCTTATGGGTTGCCTGAAAAGTTCTATTTGTGGCTCTCATATTTCCCAGAGAGTGTTCTTTACTAGTGACAGTCGACAGATTTCTTTCTAACACCTTCACTACCAACGCTGGTGTGCCCCAAGGCTTCAAACTGTCTCCTACTCTCTTTCTCATTTACATTAACGACTTGCCGGAAAAAAACGTGAATTCAGTCTACAGCGTTGCAGATGACATTACGCTTATCTCTTCATTCACTTTGACCGCTCGGACATCGGCTACTCAGATGAATATCTGCAGACAGCAAGAGGTCGTTTAACTTAACAAAGACCTGGAAGACATTCTATCTTGGGGTGACAGTAACGAAGTGAAATTTAACGCTACAAAAACCCAGACGGCAGTTTTTCTTAAAAAAGTTAATGTTGCTGAACCCGAAATAGTCATGTCGGGACACTCCATTCCCCTAACATCGTCACTCAATTTTTTGGGCATTAATTTTGGACTAAATATATCCTGGCATGAACATGTTGCGAGCAAAGCAATGAGAGTTTCTCAAAAGTTGGGAATATTATTTCGAACCAGAAAGCTTTACACTCAACAACAACTGTTAATTTTTTACAAGGCTCAAACTCGAATGGAATACTGCTTCCATGTTTGGGGCTCCGCTCCCAAACACACACTGCATTTGTTGGATTCTGTCCAGAGAAGAGCTGTTCGTCTAACTGGAGATCCGGAACTGACCGGTGGCCTTGATTCGCTGGAACAGCGACGAACAATTGGCGACTTAATTCTGTTCTACAAGTATTTTCATGGAAAGTGTTCGAAGGATGTAGTCCGCTTAATTCCTCTCAGAGGTTTGCATGTTAGAAATACACGTCGCACTAATACTTCACATCCGTATGAAGTTAAGCTTGTTACTCCACGTACAACGCTTTTCAAGCAGTCTTTTATATGGAGAACATCATCCCATTGGAATAATTTACCCAGGGCTGTGTTTCTCACCGAGTCCAATTTACAGCGATTCAAGAACAACGTGAATCGCTTTTTCCGCACACATGCCGCTCCTGGAGCGCTTTAAGGACTTCCCTGCAGCACGTGTGCTACACCCATGAAAAAAGAAAAGACCGAAGGACGAGTGCAGGCCTGCTCTTCTTATGTAAAGTAGTTAACTCTACAGTGGACTGTCCAATGCTATTGGCTCAGATTGGCATTTTTGTTGCTCAGAGGAATACTATGGTTTTGATAACTTTTTCACCGTGTAACTATGTAATGAGGTGGACTTTGATATGTTCATTGTGACTCTGACTAGTTTGGGAAACTTAATATTGCGAAGGATTTACGATATAAATAGTAATTTATTTTAATTCTGATTTTCTGTCATCTGTCTTGTTTTGTTAATTTTTATTGCTCAGGAAATTGTATACATTTCATTGTTATGCTAAGTTTGTAAAAATGGGTTACTCATTAATAAATAAATAACTAATTGCCGTTTTTGTATATAAAGGGTCTTCGATTTGGGACTTGACAACTTTGAAATTTCACTGTGAACGCACCTTTAAGCCAATCACCGAACTGTCAACGTCAAAACATTCAGTAAAGTCAACATTTTCATCATGGTGAAGTACACGAACGAACAACGTTTACAAATAATTAAAATTTACTACCAAAATTTGGAGTCGGTGACTGCAACTTTAAGAGCGTTAACGCCAATTTTTGGTCGTAATTCTCGTCCCAGTAGACAAGCAATTCATAGTCTAGTGAAAAAATTTGAGTTAACATATTCGCTGCTGGATATTCCCGTGCCAGTGAGACAACGGGTTGGTCGAAGTGGCCAGAATATTGCTGCCGTTCAAGCGTCCATCTCAAACGAACCAAAACAGTCGATTTCAGGCGTTCTCAAGAATTGGGCATCGCTCAGACCACACTATGGCGAATTTTGCGAAAGGATCTTGGCCTGCACCCTTATAAGTTAAAGTTAACTCAAGAACTAAAGCCACTCGATCATATGAAGCGACGCGACGTGAAAACCCTCATGTGCTTGAAGAAACATCACTTCATCCACAAAAAATTACTGTTTGGTGCGGTTTTTATGCCGGTGGTGTCATTGGGCCGTTCTTTTTCGTTGAAGAAAATAACCGTCACGTTACAGTCAATGGAGATCGCTACAGAGGCATGTTGCAACGTTATTTCTTTGATCAATTGCATGGGCTAGACATTAGTGATATGTGGTTTCAACAAGACGGCGCCACAAGCCACACAGCGGGTGTAACAAGCGACTTACTGCAATCTAAATTCGGTGAACGTGTTATATCGAGAAATGGTCCCGTCGAATGGCCGCCTAGATTGTGTGATTTAACACCTCTAGACTTCTTTTTATGGGGGTACGTTAAATCATTGGTCTATGCTAACAAGCGTGCGTCGTTAGAGGAGCACAGAGCCAATATTGAAAGAGAGATAGCGGCCGTTTCCGTTGAAATATGTGGCCGAGTCATTGAAAATTGGGTTCAACGAATCGACCGCTGCAATCGTGCCCTAGGTGGATATATGAATGAAGTCGAATTCCATACATAAATGTTTTGATTGTACTTCAAGCCGATAGTAAAATTTTCGAAATGTCTCAATTGGGTTGCGTTTTATTTCAAAAAAAAGTTGTCAGGTCCTTAATGGAAGACCCGATAGTCTAATATAGCTTTTTTTCTAGCGGTTTGAGAAAGGAGCAGACCTTAATGATAAAGAAAATAATGTCCATAAGGCTGAGCATTTGCAAAAATATACTAGAAGCGGAGTAACTTTATCCAGTCCTGGGTCTTTATTAGTATTCAGTGAACAGAGATTTGTATAGTTACATTACACTATTATATGGCAATTTTATTAAAAAAAAACAGGGCCACAATTAATCGTTTACATTGCTATACTTTTGAGATTGGTCCATGCCCTATATTTCTATCTTCGAAAACCACGATTAAATAAAACAATTTTTTCAAAACAGTTGCTTAATTAAAGTAGAAAAAGCAACATATACTTATACGTCTTAAATTTTGTGTTTGGATGATATATCTTCAGTTGCTTCCACATTAACATACACTTCGCTTCCACCTTTAATACTTACATCTTCAGCTTTATTGGTTACTAAAATAGAGAAAAAAATTATTAAGTTAGTTCAAATCATATTATCAACGTAAACAAGTTAACACAGTTTAAAGTGTTTTTTGGTCAGCCTTAGGTTGATACAGAGATAGATGAATATTTTTTCTGCAACAATAAGGTCTGTATAGTAAGCTTATAAAGAATAGTTAATTGTCAATAATCTTGAATTTTGTTCCTGATACTGCATACGAGTTCCGATATCGTATTGAATAATTAGTTAATGTTTTAATTACAAGTTGAAAGAATTGAAAAATAATTAAATGTTGCCGGGTTTTATAATTCCATCAGCAAACCGTAGGTTTCATCTCCTTATGTGGACTTCCGTTCGACAGTAGGAAGCACGAAGACGTCTTTTTGCAGTAGAATTTCTGAAAGAGAAGTCAAGGCGATTTGAAACTCTGGATTGGGGATCAGAGATTCACAACCCTTGTGGTATGAGATCTAACTGCGATAGGTTGCCTAGTTCTGTGAGGCGTCGATTCCTACAACGTCGCTTTGAGATTATGTAGTCTGAGCAGGTTTTTTTTATGGCATAGCTCACGTGTTACAGGAAAATTCTTATAGCGCTATAAGAGCAAGGCGTGTGCGGAAAAAGCGATTCACGATGGTCTTAAATCGCAGTAAATTGTATTTGGTGGGAAATACAGTCCAGGGCAAATCATTCCAAAGACATTCTAAATATAAAAGACTGCTTAAAAAGGGTTGTACGAGGAGTGATAAGCTGAACTTCATATGGATGTAAAGTATTAGCGCCATGTGGATTCCTAGCATGTATCGCTTTGGGAGGAATTAATCGGGATACATGCGTCGACCAATTTCCATGAAAATACTTATAAAAATAGGCTCAAGTTTCCAACCTTTCCTCGATGTTCCAAGGAATCAAGGTTGCTAGTCAGTTCCGGGTCTCCAATCAGACGAGCAGACATCTTCTGAATAGAATCCAAGAAATGAAATGCAAGGTAAGTTTGGGAGCAGAGTCTCAAACATGGGAGCAAAGTTCAAATCCGATAGTTGGTCGAGTTTGAGCTTTGTACAGGGTGATCATTTTTAGAGACGCCTGGCCCCGATTTATAGGGTTATACAGGGTTACAGAGAAAAGTCGTCCTAGATAATTAAGGACGTTATAGTTTAGGTCGTTTCTGACCGATTTGATTCTATGACATGATGTCCTAAACTTAACCGTTTTCGAGATATTGAAGTTTAAAGATTTTCTAAAAAAAACATGTTTTTTTTGCTTTTATATCGATTTTTTTTATTAGAGGTTCTCGAGTGCGATTTTTTGGTTATTTTTAGTTAGTCTGTATGTCAAGTATCAAAAATCATCAAAAAAATTTGAACTAGTTACTAACAGTTTCAAATGGCGGCTTGTTAATGTTTCTAAATTACGAATTTTTACCAAGTGTTTCCTACTTTAAATCAATAAAGAGAAAAAAAAATGTATGGAAGTTATTCTGCAAATTATTTTAAAAACTTTTACGTCTTTTTAGCTATCTAAAACGGTATAATATCTACTGGATCTATTGAAAATTCTAACAAAATGAGATTTCAATAGGCCCAAATGTAGAGTAACATAATAATAGAATTTAGATACTACCAATTACCGGTTTACTACCTGCACCTTCAAACAATAAAAAGGGTTGGGTAAGCATTTTTTCCGGTCGGGGTACTTTCTGTGCGAGTGACATTTTCGTCCGTGGTAGATGTGCTGTACCATGCTTTTCAAAAATATCTGTGTTCCATCTTATGACTGTGTGAATTGTAACTGGATTTTGATCTCTGCTTGTGAATATGGCAACGCATACCAACGAGGAATATGCTGACATCCTAATATGTTACGGATTTTGCGAAGGAGTGTCGTCGCGTGCATGTGATGAATACATACTGCGATATCCTACTCGTCGTGTACCTGATGTTAGCGTATTTGATGGAACTTATCGAAGACTACGAGAAACTGGTTCCGTACAAAGATGGCGGACTGACATGGGACGACCACGTATCTTTGACGAAGACGAAGAAAACGAAGGGGATCCGTTGCGATGATTAGAATTCTGCAGATTTATGCTCAATACCAATGTCGAAGATGCATCTTTTTTTAAGAAAATACTATGGACTGACGAGTCGAAATTCGACAAAGACGGTCTTACAAACTACCACAATGCCCACTATTGGGCTTCTAAAGAGGAAGGCAACCCAAACAAAAAAAGAACGAAAGGATCACAAACAAGATTCAGCTAAATGTGTGGATGGGTATAATTTCAAATTATTTGGTCGGGCCATTCTTCCTGCCAGATAATTTGAATGGCGAGGAGTACGACAATTTTTTGCGGAACGATTTACCTAATTTGATGGAAGACCTACCTATTGGTTTGAGACAAAACATGTACTTTCAACACGATGGCTGCCCAGCTCACTACAGAGGAAGTGTTCGTGCATGGCGCAATGACAATTATCCCAACAAATGGATTGGAAGAGGCGGACCCATACCTCGGCCGGCGAGAAGCCCAGACCTAACACCGATGGATTTTTATGTGTGGGGTCACATGAAAAGTCTCGTATACGACCAGATGACTCCTATCGAAAACGTGGATGTCCTAAGACAAAAAAATAATTGATGCGGCTGACAAAAAGGAGGTGGCACCTCACAACCAGCGTTGTGAAAAGTAATTTAAGAAAAAGAATGAGAATTTGTGTTAGAAATAGGGGCGGCCATATAGAACATGAATTATAATTAATAAAAAATATTAAATTGCAAGGTTTTTTGTTTTATTTGTGTATTTTTCGTATTTTCACCTAGAACTAAAAATTTACCTTTTGCTACCCGAGCCCGCTTTAGGTGTCATTCTGTGTACAGTTTTCCTATTAAACTCCTAGTATTATACCTTTTTTGATAGCTAAAAAGACGTAAAAGTTTTTAAAATAATTTGCAGAATAACTTTCATACATTTTTTTTTTCTCTTTATTGATTTAAAGTAGGAAACACTTGGTAAAAATTCGTAATTTAGAAACATTAACAAGCCGCCATTTGAAACTGTTAGTAACTAGTTCAAATTTTTTTGATGATTTTTGATACTTGACATACAGACTAACTAAAAATAACCAAAAAATCGCACTCGAGAACCTCTAATAAAAAAAAATGGATATAAAAGCAAAAAAAAATATGTTTTTTTTAGAAAATCTTTAAACTTCAATATCTCGAAAACGGTTAAGTTTAGGATATCATGTCATAGATTCAAATCAGTTAGAAAGGACCTAAACTATAACGTCCTTAATTATCTAGGACGACTTTCCCTGTAACCCTGTATACAGTTAGAATTTGCAAAAAATCGATTTTTTTTTTTATTAATTACACGTACAGAAAATTTTAAGTCAATCCGACGATTATTCTGGAAGTTACACGAATATTTGTAAAGACATCAGAGCCTTTGAAAAGAGGAGGCTGGAGCGGCAGTGCTTACCTAGAACACTCTCTCCTTAATTTACCTGCCTATTGTAAATGTCCCTTCTATTGTATTCAGGTACATAAAGTGAAAGTGGAATAGACGACTTGATGTAAGTTGAAAAAAAAAATTTTTTACTCTATGTAACGTGCTTTTCAAACTCTAAACGCATTTTTCTCAAAACCACGTTTTTATAGTCGGTGACCAAGATTTCTTGGAAACTGCTAAACCGATCAGTCTCAAATTTTAACACAAGTTTCTTAAGTATATTTTTTAGTAATTAATCAAAGGTTTTTTCTCACCGATAAATATATTTTTTTTATAAACAATTTAAGTCCAAAATTTTGGCAAAAAATCATTTTTTTTTTGAGAAGACGCTATTTTCGCAAAAAAATTTATTTTGCTTATTCCTTCGATTAATAACTAGATTATACATTACTTTAACGATATCCGTTTGGTTTTTTCGTTTTGGATGATCCAGTCCAGAGATATCGTGGTCAGCGCAAGACGCCTTTTTTGAGAGGAGCTCCTGGAGATCAGTTATAGCAGCCTTCAAAATTATTATTTTTACAATTACAATGTTGAAATACAGTTAAAAGTTACCAGAATATGTGCAAAAATTTTTACATTAATAAATTTAAAAGTTGTCTCAGGAAAAATTCTTGAAAAATCCCTTTGTTTAGCCCTCCTGACTGTATATAACCCCTTATGGAAAATTGTTAGATATATATTTTTCTAAATGTAGAATGATATAATATATTTGTAGTATATTTGACGCCACTGGAAAGCCCTAATTTTTTTCAACATTTCTTCTTTAAACCGTTTTTTTCTAATTTGGTTTGCAAAAAAGTTATGCAGCAAAAACCCTCTAAAATATTAATTTTTGATCTTTACGGTTGCTCTGGATCGTATGCCACGTTTGGTGGTTCTCAAACAATTTATAGAGTAGGCGGCTGTCATACTTTATTCTGACAGCTCTTGTTTGCACACCTATTTAATTCAATAGAGTTAAACTAAGTAACACTTCTGGTTGAAGTGGTTTCCCGCGCTGAAAAAGTAGATATGATGCTTTTTTATAGAGAAGTAAGAAAAAATTCTCGGAAAGCCATCAGACTGTATCAAGAATGTTACCCTGTTAGGTATATTCCGTATCACACTATGTTTTGTCGATTAGAACGAAATTTGAAGAGCAATATGGACAAATTTTCTGGGCAGAAAGGTATTTCTAAATGAAAAACTCTTTTAACAGATGAAAAAGTAGCCGAAATTATGCAATATCTTGAAAACCATCCATATAATTCAACCAGACAAGCAAGCAGGCAATTGAATGTATCTTATGGGGCTACTCAGAAGTCTCTTAAAGCTAACAAATACTATGACTATAAAATGCATAATCTTCAGTTATTAACATAATTTGACTCGAAATGACGACTGAATTTTGTAGCAGAAATGATGATTAAATATGACGAAAAAACGTTATTTTTAGTGTTCCGTACGGAACACTTATAAGATCACTTCGGTGTCTGTCTGTCTGTCTGTCTGTCTGTCTGTCTGTCTGTCTGTCTGTCACACCCGATTTCCTCCGAAACTATTTGACATAGAAAGGTGAAATTTGGTAATAATATAGGAATTGATGGCCTCATAAGAGCCATGTAGTTTTGAGAATTAAATTTTGACTTAAGGGGTTAGTTTTGGGGGGTGAAGTCGGAAGTGAAAAAAAATTTTTTTACTAGGTCATCGACTGTGGTGTCAAATGAAAGCTTGTGAAAACACGAGTAAAAAATATATATATATAATATTATACTTGCGCGCACTTTTCTTTGTATTATTTTTAAAAATTCGCGAAAAATCGCTGTCCCGGGCCTTATCTCGAAAAGTACTTATCAAAAAATTTCGAAAAAATTCTGGAATATTCTCCACGGGGTGTAGATTGAACGAAAATTATCACGAGTGCATTACCTTTAATAATTTATATGGTATATAAAAAAACAAAAATTTCAAGGTCATCAGATTTCAGTAAAGATTGGAAACAATCTTTGTTGAAAACTCATTTAGGGTGTGTTTTGTGAAGTCACTAATCATTTTATACCACCGTAACATAAATTTTGACTTAAGGGGTTCGTTTTGAGGGGTGAAATCGGAAGTGAAAAAAAATTTTTTACTATGTCATCGAGTTTGGTGTCAAATGAAAGCTTGTAAAAACACGAGTAAATATATATATATATATATATATATATATATATATATATATATATATATATGTATATATATATATATATATATATATATATATATATATATATATATATATATATATATATATATATAATGTAATACTTGCGCACACTTTTCTTCGTATTACTTTTAGAAAATCTCTGTCCCCTACCTTATCTCGAAAAGTACTAATCAAAAAATTTTGAAAAAATTTTGGAATATTCTCCACGAGGTATAGATTGAACGAAAATTATCACGAGTGCATTACCTTTAATAATTTATTTGGTATACAAAAAAAAAACAAAATTTCAAGGTCACCAGTTTTCAGTAAAGATTGGAAACAAACTTTGTTGAAAACTCATTTGGGGTGTGTTTTGTGAAGTCACTGATCATTTTATACCACCCTAACAAAAAATTTTATTTTAAAAACAATCAACGTACGGAACACTAATTGTGCAAGTTCAACTTGCACTTGACCGGTTTTTATTTGAATCATATATTATGGACAGATGAAAGTCATTTTGTCAGCAATTGCGAACCTAAGAGATCATTATTACTGGACTGACGGAAATTCATACAACGTTAATCAAATTCAGAATCAAGGCCATTATGGCGTTAGTGGGATACTTTCTTGACGGAACACTAACTGGAAATAGATACCTTAATTTCTTGGTTAATACTCTGCCAGTTTTATTAGAAAATGTTCCCCTTATTTTAAAAAAGCCATCGACACGATGGAGCACCACCCCATACAAGTGCCGCTGTTCGAGAGTATTTGAATGAACGGTTTCAATGAAGATGGACAGAGGATCGTAGCCCAGTTATTCAATAGACATCTGAGTTACCAGACTTTATGCCGTTAGATTTTTTCTTGTGGGGGACTCTTAAACTGCGACAATTGAAATTGAGCACTTAAAGGCAGAAATATCAGATGTGTGCAATAGTATAATTATTTACAAAGCCACTCATCAAGAATAAATGAAAGGAATGGAAAAATGCATGGTAGAAGAAGGAAGACTCATAGAAAATTTCTTTAAATGTTTTTTTATTTTATAAATATGTAATAAGTTATGTATTGTTAAAAGTTATATAGTATTTTTGTGTGAAGCACCAGCGCGACGTGTATTTCTAACATGCACCGCTTTGGGAGGAATTAAGCGGGCTACATCCTTCGAACATTTTCCATGAAAATACTTGTAGAACAGACTCAAGTCGCCAACCGTTCTTCGATGTTCCAGCGAATCAAGGCCGCCGGTCAATTCCGGGTCCCCAACCAGACGGACCGCTCTTCTCTGAATAGAATCCAACAAATGCAGTGTATGTTTGGGAGCGGAGCCCCAAACGTGGGAGCAGTATTCCATAGTTGGTCGAATTTGGGCTTTGTAAAGAATTAACAGTTGTTGTGGGGTGTAAATCTTTCTGGTTCTAAATAATATTCCCAACTTTTGAGAAGCTCTCCTTGCTCTGCCTGCAACATGTTCATGCTAGGATATATTTGCTCCCAAACTAACGCCCAACAAATTGAGCGACGATGCTCGGGGAATGGAGTGCCCCGACATAACTATGTCGAGTTCAGCAACGTTAACTTTTTTAGAAAAAACTGCTGCCTGGGTTTTTGTAGCGTTAAATTCCACTTGGTTACTGTCACCCCAAGATAGAATTTCTGCCAGGTTTTTGTTAAGTTGAACGACCTCCTGCTGTCTGAGCAGCCGATATCCGAGCGTTCAGGGTGAATGAAGAGACAAGCGTACTATCATCTGCAAAGCTGCAGATTGGATTCCCGGTCTTTTCCAGCAGATCGTTAATGTAAATGAGAAAGAGAGTAGGAGACAGTATGGAGCCCTGGGGCACACCGGCGTTGATAGTGAGGGTGTTAGAAAGAAATCCGTCGACCGCCACTTGTAAAGAACGCTCTCTGAGGAAACATGAGAGCCACAAACAGAACCTTTCAGACATACCATAAGAGCGTAACTTAGCCAACAGTCTATCGTGCGAAACATGGTCGAATGCCTTGGATATGTCAAGAGTAACCGCTCGAGATTCTCCAAAGTGTTCAATTGCGTTGTTCCAAACATTTGTTACATAAGTCAGAAGATCTCCTGTTGATCTGTGTTTACGAAAACCATATTGGTGATCGCTAATAATATTGAATCGTTCAAGATATTTTAGAAGGTGCTCATTGATAACCTTTTCCATGACTTTCGATATTATAGAAAGCAGTGCAACTGGTCGGTAGTTATTTGGCAAGGTCTTCTTGCCTTTTTTAGGTATCGGCTGAACCGTGGCACATTTTCAGCAGGACGGAAATATTCCCTTTCTGTAGGATAGGTTAAAATGTCTACAGAAAACTGGTGTTAGTTCCCTTGCACAGTTTTTGAGAACTATGGCAGGTATTCCGTCAGAGCCAGAAGCCTTCTTGGTGTCTAGCTTCATTAAAATACGCTTTATGATGTGCTGTCTGAAGACAACATCGGGCATCCTTGACTGCAATAATGGGAATAGTAGGTGGTGTTTTTCCTTGGAATCGACAGTAGAATGTGAAGCAAAGAGTTCAGCCAACAAGTTCGCTCTCTCAACAGGTGTAATTGCAATGGAATTATCTGGCCGTGTGAGTGGTGGTAGGTTTAGAAGCAACAGCTTCCTTGCATTTTCGGTCGAACCAAGGCTTGCTGTTGGAGGAGCATTTCTTCGAAAAAAGGGATGTAAGCTTCCATACCAGCCAAAATAACATCGGAGACCTCCCTGGCGCAGTCAGATGGGTTATCGGATCGAAAACAAACGTCTATCCAAGGGAAAGTTCGGAAGTATTCCATGAGATCTTCCCATTTAGCAGACTTGTAGTGGCAAATCTTGCGCGGCCTAGGCGCCTCTCTGTCACTGATTGGCAGGATACTCGATGTCGAGTCGCCGTAAATCCGCCGTTAGGTTCTTCCGACCATAAAACTGCTTTCGACATCGAGTATCCTGCCAATCAGTGACAGAGAGGCGCCTAGGCCGCGCAAGATTTGGCACTACAAATCTGCTAAATGAGAAGATCTCATGGAATACTTTCGAACTTTCCCTTGGATGGACGTTTGTTTTCGATCCGATAACCCATCTGACTACGCCAGGGAGGTCTCCGATGTTATTTTGGCTGGTATGGAAGCTTACATCCCTTTTTCGAAGAAATGCTCCTCCAACGGCAAGCCTTGGTTCGACCGAAAATGCAAAGAAGCTGTTGCTTCTAAACATATTGCCTACCGACAATGGCGTGAAAATCCTAACACCTTAAATCGAAACATCTTTGTTCATGCCCGGAACAGATGCAAGGGAATTATCGACGAAACCAAGGAGGCACACAATCAACGAATTAGAAACAAACTTCTCGCTTGTCCCAACAATTCCAGGTCCTTTTGGGCAGTCGCTAAGGCAGTTAGTCAAAACTTTACCAAATCCACGATACCACCACTCACACGGCCAGATAATTCCATTGCAACCACCCCTGTTGAAAGAGCGAACTTGTTGGCTGAACTCTTTGCTTCACATTCTACTGTCGATTTCAAGGAAAAACACCACCTACTATTCCCATATTGCAGTCAAGGATGCCCGATGTTGTCTTCAGACAGCGCATCATAAAGCGTATTTTAATGAAGCTAGACACCAAGAAGGCTTCTGGCGCTGACGGAATACCTGCCATAGTTCTCAAAAACTGTGCAAGGGAACTAACACCAGTTTTCTGTAGACTTTTTAACCTATCCTACAGAAAGGGAATATTTCCGTCCTGCTGGAAATGTGCCACGGTTCAGCCGATACCTAAAAAAGGTAAGAAGACCTTGCCAAATAACTACCGACCAGTTGCACTGCTTTCAATAATATCGAAAGTCATGGAAAAGGTTATCAATGAGCATCTTCTAAAATATCTTGAACGATTCAATATTATTAGCGATCACCAATATGGTTTTCGTAAACATAGATCAACAGGAGATCTTCTGACTTATGTAACACATGTTTGGAACAACGCAATTGAACACTTTGGAGAATCTCGAGCGGTTGCTCTTGACATATCCAAGGCATTCGACCGTGTTTGGCACGATGGACTGTTGGCTAAGTTGCGCTCTTATGGTATGTCTGAAAGGTTCTGTTTGTGTCTCTCATGTTTCCTCAGAGAGCGTTCTTTACGAGTGGCGGTCGACGGATTTCTTTCTAACACCCTCACTATCAACGCCGGTGTGCCCCAGGGCTCCATACTGTCTCCTACTCTCTTTCTCATTTACATTAACGATCTGCTGGAAAAGACCGGGAATCCAATCTATAGCTTTGCAGATGACAGTACGCTTGTCTCTTCATTCACCTTGAACGCTCGGACATCGGCTGCTCAGGCGAATATCCGCAGACAGCAGGAGGTCGTTCAACTTAACAAAGACCTGGAAGAAATTCTATCTTGGGGTGACAGTAACCAAGTGGAATTTAACGCTACAAAAACCCAAGCGGCAGTTTTTTCTAAAAAAGTTAACGTTGCTGAACCCGACATAGTTATGTCGGGGCACTCCATTCCCCTAGCATCGTCGCTCAATTTGTTGGGCGTTAGTTTGGGAGCAAATATGTCTTGGCATGAACATGTTGCAGGCATAGCAAGGAGAGCTTCTCTAAAAATTGGGAATATTATTTAGAACCAGAAAGCTTTACACCCCATAGCAACTGTTAATTCTTTACGAAGCCCAAATTCGACCAACTATGGAATACTGCTCCCACGTTTTTGGGCTCCGCTCCCAAACATACACTGCATTTGTTGGATTCTGTTCAGAGAAGAGAGCGGTCCGTCTGATTGGGGACCCGGAATTGACCGGCGGCCTTGATTCGCTGGAACATCGAAGAACGGTTGGCGACTTGAGTCTGTTCTACAAGTATTTTCATGGAAAGTGTTCGAAGGATGTAGCCCGCTTAATTCCTCCCAAAGCGGTGCATGTTAGAAATACACGTCGCGCTGGTGCTTCGCATCCGTATGAGGTTCAGCTTGTTACTCCGCGTACGACGCTTTTCAAGCAATCTTTTATATGGAAAACGTCATCCCTTTGGAATAATTTGCCCAGCGCTGTGTTTCCCACCGAGTACAATTTACAGCGATTCAAGAACAACGTGAATCGCTTTTTTTTTTTTTTTCCGCACTCGTGCCGCTCCTGGAGCGTTTTAGGGACTTCCCTGCAGCACGTGTGCTAGACCAACAAAAAAAAAAAAAAAAAAAAAAAGCAGTTTATGGTCGGAAGAACCTAACGGCGGATTTACGGTGACCGTGTAAATCTCCGGATTTGTGGTTAAAAACAGATCAAGAAGACTGGCGAACTCCTTGTCTCGATCAGGGATCCGTGTTGGTTCGTCAATAAGCTGAGTTAAACCATAACTGATTGAGAATGATTCGGCTTCACGACCTTGTTCGTCGGTAGTATTTGAATATTTAAACCAGTTGATATTGTGGACATTAAAGTCGCCCAGGACGGCAATTTCGGCACTTGGATAGTTAATTTGTAAATGATCGATGTTGTCTGCAAGGGAAGCGAAAAGTGTTCGAAAATTGGTATCACTTGGTGGTCGATACAGGATACAGATGAACTTTGTGGTTTGTTGTGTCGTTATTTTTAACCACATAACATCAAAGTTTGGGGGCTCCAGAGCTTCTTTCTCTTGACAAGAGAGGTCGCTTCTGACAAAAAGACAGATTCCAAAGTTATGCCTAAATCGGGAATAGAAGTCCCAGTAACCCAGGATAAAAATAGTTGACCGTGCTGCTCGATGGACTGACCTTAGTTTCACATGGAGCGAGTACATGAGGTTTATTTGATTGCAGGTGTTGATGCACTGAATTTATGTTCGAGATTAAACCTCGTATGTTGCAAAAATCTATCTTAAAATTATGATGTCTGCAAGTCGACGCCTCCGAACCAGCCCCCACCCGGAGATCCGAACGGGGGGCCATTCTATCTCCGGAACTTCTTGCATCCAGGCGCCTCATCATGCTCTTTGGTCCCACAGTAGTTAATGTGGAATTTTCCTGTTCTGTCACATGGTTATCTTTGCCTTCTTTGGCTTTAATCCAGGGGGTGTTATTATTGGGTAGTTTGGGTTCTGACCAGATACTTTTCCAATGATCTGTGAGTTCTTGTTTGTTTGGTGGTTCGGTCACTGCTGTCTGTTTGCTGTGCATAGATTTCCGGTAGAACTGTGTTTCGCTTCTTCGGAAGAGGTTGTTGGTGTCTTTCCTCTCGTTTGGTTCTTTGTATCTACGGAGTCTTGCGGCATATACGGATAATTTTTGTTTCAAAGTATCCAGGATTTCTGGCAGTGTTCTGTCGGGAGACCCGGACTTGATCTTGTCTATACTCTGTGTGACTCGTTTGGACACGTTCCCGTTGATAAACTGGGTAAGGTGTCCTAGATATCTCCTGATGTTAATTTTGTTTTCTATTTTTATTTGCCGTTTGAATTTTGGTTTTGTGCTGTTGGGATTTCTTTGTCGTTGCGGGAGTTTTTGATTAAATACTTCGTCGGTTGCGTTTGGGATTGATGGTGGTGGGTCTAAGCGGCGAGTGATTCCCTTCTCAGTGGTTTCTTTGTCAGGACTTGTGCTTTTATTAAAGCAACGCATGGTGTGTTGGTTTGCTCCTGTAGTGTAACTCATGCGTTGCTTTGATTTTCCCGCCTTGGTGCACCACTTTTGGCAGGTCCATTTTCAGTTGCCCGGTCTTCATCGTTTTGGTCGAGCTGCCATTTCCCACGACGTCCTCCACCGTTACGTCGCTCGCCCGATGCTTCTTTTATTGGTCTACTGTTGTTTGGGATGTTTTTAGTGTTTTGTGGTGTCAGAAGCTCAAAGTGTCCCGACATTGGGTTGCCTGTTAGTAGGAGGCAAATAGTTTCGGTGTGTTTTTCTTGTGCTTATTATTGTTGGCTTATCCCTAAAAGTTATTTTTGTATCTCTTGTTCTTCGTTGTTTTGAGAAGATATGAAAGTTGCTATTCTGGGTTTCCGAGAGGGCAAGTATCTCTAGGCTCGTTCCATAGGTGCCATTTTTCCTCATATAGTTATAGTAGTTATTGAAGTCTTTCATATCGTCGTCCCCAATTAATGAAAATGTGTTAAGTTCCGACCAGTTTTGTTGTATATATCTTAGAGCAACCTCTCGGAGTCTTTCATGATGGTTTTGGTGGCCATATAAGTGTAAGCTAACTGCACGGAAAAGGAAATTTACATCACCTACAATGTCGGATCTGGTAAAACTATCGGGAGTAGTTTTGGCTGAGGCGGTTGGTTGGATCGTTTGTCGTTGTTGTGGTGGTGATGTAGCTGTTTGTACGACAGGGGTGTCCGCCTCCTCAACACCCTGCCATTATCACTATTATAATTATTATTATTTGACATAGTGTTCCCACGAGTATCCTAGGAAAGAAGGGTCGACTGCGGCAGAGCCTGGATGCCACAGCAAGGCTACTTACTCCCGGAGGGCGCCCGGTATCCGGGGGAACCGTTTGCGACTCATAGGCGCTGAGCCATTCATCTTCTCGGCACGGTAAACACCTTAAGATTGCGTTTTTATTACATATAAACTGGGCAACACAAGACAGCACAACATGAGTCAGGTACCTCGGGATCGTCAATGCCCGTACTAAGGAAAATCCTGGGATTCCTCTAGCCCCTGAGGAAGATGACCAAAAAAATAATATTTTAAAAGGTTTTTGCTGTATAACTTTTTTGCAAAACAAATTAGAAAAAAGCAGTTTAAGGAAAAAATGTTAACAAAAATTAGGGCTTTCCAATGGCGTTTTACAAAAGATGTAAAAAAAATTGTTTGTCGTTGTGGCGCCCAGCGTTGCTTTTACTACCAAATGTCAAATACGTCAGTATACCTCCTTGATATACGCTTTATCATTCTACATTTACAAAAAAAATATCCAACAATTTTCCAGAAATCGGGGCCGGGCGTCTAAAAATGTACAGAATTAATAGTTGTTGTGAAGTATATAACTTTCTAGATTCAGCCATATTGATGGTCGCTAAAAATATTCAATCCTTCAAGATATGTTAGAAGATGCTGATTGACGGCCTTTTCCATAACTTTTCCTATTATTGAAAGCAGAACGACTGGTCGGTAGTTGTTTGGCAAGGTCTTTTTGTCTTCTATGTATATCGGCTAAACTGTAGCCTATTTCCAGCAGGAAGGAAATATTCCCGTTCTACAGGATAGGCTACAAATACTGACTTAACCGTTACTTGATGGAGATCCAAAATAAATAGGAATAAAAATTTTAAACAAATGTTTAAGATCACCACTTATGTTTATTATTGCTGCCAATTGTTTCGACACACTGTGTCTTCTTCTAGAGCACGATGTAAATTAACTAACAAAGTAAGTTTCAGAATACATAGTTTACCTAATTACAAGTACTAAATTCATTAACAATATTTACCTTAATACCTAGAACAAGTTCAATAAAGGAGACCCTCCCCCATCTAATTGATCGTTGACTAATAGATCTGAGGATTTTTTCTGATTAATTTCTACCTGTTCTAAACAATTCAGTAATTTTCCTTTCTTTCCGTTATGCAAAATTTTGAAATCTTCATTGAATGTATGATTTTCCTCTGTTAAAAGTTTGGCGATGAGATTTGTTATTTTTCATTCTAAAGCTTTGTTTATGTTCGTTTATTCTTTTATAAAAAGGTCTGCCTGTTTGTCCTATATACGTTTTGTTGCAAGTGCCACAGCATAATTTTGTAAAACCCCGATTTACTTTCTTTTTTTTGTTTTACTTTTATTATGTTTAATATGTCGAGATAATGTATTATTTGTACGGAAAACTGATATTTACATGATTTCTATGGAAAAAATTTTGAATTTTATTAGTTAATTTTCCGGTATAAGTGAGTGTATGAAATTTTTTTGTACGTTTACACCCAATCCTATTGCTTTTTAAATTGTTTTTTCATTAAAATATTATCTACGAATCGCTCTTGTTTATACTAATTTGTTTTATAATATGTAACACTGTGTGTAATTTTTTAAGTTATGGAAAAATAACCATATACGGACACCACTACGTGATAGTAGACCAAAAAAAAAAAAGACCCGTGTCTCTCAGTTTTCCCGAAAGTCATGCACTTTTTTTTTATGGGCCCCAAAGATTTGAGGCCTGGGTGTAATTTTTGCAAAAAACTCATCATATTCTGAGGCTCATATCTTGCAAAACCGTTCGGAATTTTAATTTACTTTCTGTGGCAAAGTTGTAGCCCTTGTCATAAGGAACAAAAATTGTGAACATTTAAAGTAAAAAAAACTTCATCTTCAAGATCAAAAATAGCTAAAAACTGTAAAAAATTCGATTTTTTTTTACCTTTTTTTCCTTGTTTAGGCCCATAGCTAGCAAACCGTTCAAAATTCAAGGAAACAATCAACTACAGAAATGTAGCTAAGATCTTAGTAAACAACTTTCTAGAATATATGAACTTCCTAGGAATGATTCTTAACACTGTTTAGGTAGCCGCAAAAGTGAAAATTTTCCCGAAAAATCTACTTTTTTAAAAAATTCATTACTTGGGGCAAAACTGGGAGACACGGGTCTTTTTTTACTCGAGGCTCCCAGTTTTGGCCCAATTCATGTACTTTTTTTTATGAGGCCCCAAGGATTTGGTGCCTCGGTGTCATTTTTGCAAAAAACTGATCATATTCTCAGGCTCGTATCTTGCAAACCGTTTGGAATTTTGATTTACTTTCTGAAGCAAAGTTGTAGCTTTTGTCATAAAGAACAAAAATTGTGAACATATAAAATCCAAAAAATTTCATCTTCCAGATCAAAATCGCAAAAAACTTAAAAAAAGTAGATTTTTCGGGAAAATTTTCACTTTTGCGGCTACCTAAACAGTGTTAAGAATCATTCCTAGGAAGTTCATATATTCTAGAAAGTTGTTTACTAAGATCTTAGCTACATTTTTGTAGTTGATTGTTTCCTTGAATTTTGAACGGTTTGCTAGCTATGGGCCTAAACAGGGAAAAAAAGGTAAAAAAAAATCGAATTTTTTTACAGTTTTTTGCTATTTTGATCTTGAAGATGAAGTTTTTCTTACTTTAAATGTTCACAGTTTTTGTTCCTTATGACAAGGGCTACAACTTTGCCACAGAAAGTAAAATTAAAATTCCGAACGGTTTGCAAGATATGAGCCTCAGAATATGATGAGTTTTTTGCAAAAATTACACCCAGGCCTCAAATCTTTGGGGGCCCATAAAAAGAAAAGTACATGACTTTCGGAAAAACTGGGAGACACGGGCCTTTTTTTTTTGGTCTATTATCACGTGGTGGTGTCCGTATATGGTTATTTTTTTTCGTGTTGCACTGTGTAATTCTTTCTGAAAATTTTCTTCCCTTAATGGTGTATTTATTAGTCTATGGATGAAACTATTATAAGCCGAGATTTTATGGGTGAACGGGTGGTTAGAATTAGCGTGTATAGTTATGTCTGAGTATGTTGGTTTATGGAAGGTTTCAAAATCGGGTTTATTCATTTTGTTTGATATTATTAAATCTAGGAAATTAATCTATTTATTTCTTTCTATTTCTGTTTCTGTATTTGATGTACAAAAACTTTTTCCTAGTATACCACCATCAGACGTTATAAATTTGGTCCTAAGATTACTCAATAAATATAATGTCAATAATTAAACAAGAAATATTAGATATCTTAACATTGTGCTTAGATCAGAATTATTTCGAATTTAATGATAACATTTACATAAGTAAGAAAGGTTTAATAATGGGAAACCCTCTTAGTCCAATTTTATCTGAAATTTTCATGGACCATTTAGAAGAACAAATCAGTAATTCCCATCTTTTTAAAAATTTCTTTTATTGGTACCGGTATGTAGATGATATATTGACTTGCTTTACAGGCACAGATCGACAATTAAAACTTTTTCTAGATTATATTAACCAACTTCATAATAATATTACTTTTACAACAGAAATAGAAACAAATAAATCGATGAATTTCCTAGATTTAAAAATATCAAACAAAATGAATAAACACGATTTTGAAATCTTCCATAAACCAACATACTCAGACATAACTATAGACGCTAATTCTAACCACCCGTTCACCCATAAAATCTCGGCTTATAATAGTTTCATCCATAGATTAATAAATACACCATTAACGGAAGAAAATTTTCAGAAAGAATTACATATTATAAAACAAATTAGTATAAACAATGGAAAAACCAACTAAAAAAAGCAATAGGATTGGTGTACCCGTACAAACAACTTAACAAAGAAAAATTTCATACACTCACTTATACCGGAAAATTAACTAATGAAATTCAAAATTTTTTCCATAGAAATCATGTAAATATCGCTTTCCCTACAAATAATACATTGTCTCGACATATTAAAAATAATAAAAGTAAAACAAAAAAAGAAAATAAATCGGGGGTTTACGAATTATGCTGTGGCACTAGCAACTAAACGTATATAGGACAAATAGGCAGACCTTTTTATAAAAGAATAAACGAACATAAACAAAGCTTTAGAATGAAAAATAACAAATCTCATTACGCCAAACATTTAACAGAGGAAAATCATACATTCAATGAAGATTTCAAAATTTTGCATAACGGAAAGAAAGGAAAATTACTGAATTGTTTAGAATAGGTAGAAATTAATCAGAAAAAATCCTCAGGTCTATTACTCAACGACCAATTAGATAGGGAGGATCTCCTTTATTGATCTTGTTCTACAGTCCCTGGCCAAATTATTAGACGCACTGCAAGATTTCATGTAAAATATTAATTACCGAGTGATATTGTACCGTTTTATTATTTTAAATTGATTTGTTTTTTATTTTTATATTATCCAATCAGTTACCTATTTATTTGACATAAATAAAACAGCATTAATTTAGAAAAACATAAGTTTATTAAGTTTTAAAGAAAAGTGAAATTAATGTTAGTAAAAGTCAATATTTAGTTGAGCCACCTTTAGCCGCTATCAAAGCTTTAATTCTGCGCGGCATGCTATCAATGCAAGATTGTACTATCTCCTGCATTTGAGGATGATGATTCCACACATGAATAATCTTTTCTAGGAGCTGGGTTTTGTTGGTAATCACATCTTTAGCCACTTCTCTTTTCATCAGCTCCCACACATTTTCAATGGGGTTCATACCCGGCCAATCCAACAGAGGGATATTTTTTTCTGCCAAAAAAGCTTTAACAGACCAAGCAGTGTGGCAGGGAGCTCCATCTTGCATGAAAGTGAATGGTTCCCCATTTGGAAACCATTCTCTGAGCTGCGGAATCAACCGATTTTGTAATACTTCTTTGTACTGATCTTGCCTCATTATTCCTTTGACGACGTACAGACGTCCAGTGCCCTTGCCGCTGATGACTGTCCAAATCATCACTTTGGTGGGATGTTTAACCGTCGGGACGACACAATCAGGATGAAACTTTTCTCCATAACGACGACGCACATACTGAGCTTTATTCTGCAAAATTTCGAATGTGCTTTCGTCACTGAAGCAGACCTGTCAAAAATAGGAAAAATATATAAACTTTCATGTTTATTTGCTTTATTTAACTGAAAATGATAATAATGTATCAATTATTGATTAAATTGCTGTATCTTACCGATCTCCAGAAGTCCACATCTTTGTGTTGCCATTGTTTGGCCCACTTCAGGCGCTTTGCTTTCATTGCAGCTGTTAACTTGGGCTTCCTGGAGGGGCGACAGGCCTTAAAATCTAATTCTTTTAATTTTCTTCGAACAGTGCGCTCAGAAGCATTTACGCTAGCATCCTGGAGTTGTGATTTTTATTACCTTTGTGGTAGCAAATCTGTTTCGGACACAAATTTTCTTCAAACATCTCTCTGACCGTGGAGTGAAAATTGGTTTTCTACCGCATCTTTTCTTTCTTTTCGGGCTTAATTCCTTCCCTGACTCAATTTTCTTTTTTATGCGTCGTACACTAGCTTCAGAAACCTCCAATCTTCGTGATATTTCTCGGTTTGTAAATGTTTTTTCGCAATCACAAGGGCCTTTACTTCAGCTTTTTTACGTGGTGAAAGATCGCCTTTTCTACCCATAATGAAAATAGTCCAATTACTTTTTTAAAACACTGCATACAAAATAAACTAATAACTGAGTAGTATAAAACTGTTAAACAAACAATCACAGTCCATAAAGCCACAGAAACACGTCCGTACCTGACTCGATTCTGATCGCGACTGATACAGGTTTGTACTTATTTACGTTCATGTATCACTTTGTCAACACAGTGTTGCCATGTTAAATATAAATACAAATATGTAGTCTACAACAATTCTTCTAAATAAAAATCAATAATATTTTTGGTTAAATATACCATTATTGCATAAAAACTCTTAAGAAACATAAAATTACTAAAAAAAATACAGTGCGTCTAATAATTTGGCCAGGGACTGTAGGTATTGTGGTAAATATTGTTAATGAATTTAGTGCTAGGAATTAGGTAAACTATGTATTCTGAAACATACCTTGTTAGTTAATTTACATCGTGCTCCAGAAGAAGACACAGTATGTCGAAACAATTGTCAGCAATAATAAACATAAATGGTGATCTTAAAAATTTGTTTAAAATTTTTTATTCCTATTTACAAATACTGGTATTAGTTCGCCAGTGCATTTTTTTTAGTACTATGTTAGGTATTCCGTCAGCCCCAGAAGCTTTTCTGGTGTCTAGCTTCATTAAAATATGTTTTATGATACTCTGTCTGAAGACAATATTTCGCATCCTTGACTGAAGTATGGGAATAGTTGGTGCGTTTTTTCTTGGAAATCGATAGTAGAATGTATCAACTGGTGTTGGTGGTTAAACAAGTGTGGCCCTGTTTTTTGTTAAAGTTCTATCTTTTGATTAGGAATTCGCCAGAGCATGGTTATACCAGACAAGCCGTAGCAGTTTCCTGAGGAGATACTTTATTAGCGCCTTTATAAACAAAAATCAAGTAGCTATGCTACCTACGAGGTGAAAATACAAGGAAAAGTACATATTCGGCTACTCGGTTTTTTAAGAGTAAAATTCTCAAACTCAAGGATGTGTAAAGTATCTATGGTGGATGTCCGGGTCACTATCTAAGGGTTAAACGGCAGCAGGAGCGTGACATGCAACAACTAGCGGCAATCCGAGAAGTCACTCAAAACAATGTGTATCCGGAAATTTTATTTTACCTTTTTTGTAAATTGGTGTCTCCATCTTCCTTAGATTTCTTTTGTGAGTTTTACTCCCCATGTGGATAGTATAAAACTCAATATTAGTGAATTTAGAATTACAGATACTGCATTCAAATTGTCCTTCCACATTCTTTCCTGAAAAAAAAATATAAGATAATGGTACACACTTAAGCAACTATGGGAGTAATAGGGTAATAAATAAATAAGTAACTCAATAACTCAGTAAAGACAATTAGGCAAGTAAAGCACAAAAAACAGGAACACATTTGATGTACATAGATTTTCCTTTAGAAAGATTGGTGAGGTATATAGCAAAAAAGATGTTTGTGGCGCTGGAAAATAACCCTATACTTTGACTGATTCATCGTTTTTTATTTACGTTTTCAGAACACACTACTGTTTATTAAAATGTTATTTTTCTATGCCACTGTAGTTAACCTATCTATTCAATTCATTCATTCAAAAAAAAACACCTCAAAAATAAAGGTTTTCTGTAGCTCAAGTCACTAAAAAAACCAATCACCATGAACGAAACTTGAACCAACCTTAATGGAAAATGCTTGGAGCTATACATTTTTAGTTATATTATATGGCTAAGAGAAGAATTGCACCCAACTAGAACACTGTCTCTCAACAATTCTAGAACAAAAGCTGCCGGATTGTAAACAACACAAATTTCTGCATGAGCTCGCCCAGTATTTTTAGCGTTCCATACGGAACACTTATAAGAACTCTACGGTGGCTGTCAGTCTGCCTGTTTGTCCGTCCGTTTGCCTGTCCGTCTGTCTGTCGGTCTGTCACACTCGATTTCCTCCGAAACTATTTGACATAGAAAGTTGATATTTGGCACTAATATAGAAACTATTGGCCACATCAGAGCCATATAGTTTTGAAAGTTAAATTTTGACTTAAGGGGTTAGTTTAGATGGTGAAATAAGAAGTGAAAAAAAATTACCAGGTCATCGAGTGGAGTGTCAAATTAATATATATATGTATATATGTATATGTATATATCTATAGATATATATATATATATATATATATATATATATATATATATATATATATATATATATATATATATATATATATATATATAATAATAATCGTAAGTTTAACTACTGGGAAACGCCCTTATAAGGAGAAGAGATGAGCAATCAAAGTGATATTTGAGTCCGAACCGGATATTGTTGGTAGTCTATGTCGTCATCAGGTCGACAAAAAACCATAAACGCATTAAAGTTAGGGATGTGGTAAATTTTTTAGGTGGATGCTAATCTTAGATAAATTATTTATTATTAATGATATTTATTTTTCAGTTTTAATTTTATAACAAAGGGACTTAAATTTGATGAATATTACTCTTCGACGAGTTATTTTTTATTAATTATATTTAATTATATTAATTATATTAATTATATTAATTATATTAATTATATTAATTATATTAATTATTTAATTATATTAATTATATTAATTATATTAATTATATTAATTATATTAATTATATTAATTATATTAATTATATTAATTATATTAATTATATTAATTATATTAATTATATTAATTATATTAATTATATTAATTATATTAATTATATTAATTATATTAATTATATTAATTATATTAATTATATTAATTATATTAATTATATTAATTATATTAATTATATTAATTATATTAATTCTTTAATTTTATAACCAAGAGATTCATAGGCTAATTTAAAAATTTGAAAGAGAATATTAATACTGGACGTTATTTATTATTTGTCATATTTAATTTTTTAATTATTTAATTTTAACAAGAAGACATAAAAAAGTAACTGGTAATAAACAGCAAAAATAACAGACGGAGAAAAGAAACGTCAACTTTACTAGAAACTAATTTTTTCATAAAGATCGTTCTTTTTTATTGGTTTGGTATAGTTTTGTGTTAGTAAATAAGTATACATGGAGCTCAATCCTTCTATGTCTTTTTTGTGATTGAGATTATTTTTACAGGTGTTTATGTAACACATTTCCAAGAAACTTCTTCTGAAGTAATTAGTCTTAACATCCAGAATGAAGCTGTTGTTATATTGTACTCTGTGATCTGTATTATTTACGTGTAAGCTCAAGCTAGTTGCGTTAGGTTTGTGTTTACTATCACTTTTGTGTAACGCTAATCTCTTAGAGAGCTTTTGTGAAGTTTGTCCAACGTAGACCAAGCCACATTTACAGGGAATGCCGTAGATTATATTAGATCTTTGTAGTGTCGGTTTTATCTTTTAAATTGGTATAAAAACAATTCATTCTCTTTATGTTGTAATTAGCAATTTTAATGTTTGTATTTTTAAAAAGAGAAGACAAGGACAAATACAAACATTAAAATTGCTAATTACAACATAAAAAGAATCAATTGTTTTTATACCAATTTAAAAGATAAAACCGACACTTTACAAAGATCTAATATAATCTACGGCATTCCCTGTCAATGTGGCTTGGTCTACGTTGGACAAACTTCATAAAAGCTCTCTAAGAGAGTAGCGTTACACAAAAGTGATAGTAAACACAAACCTAACGCATCTAGCTTGAGCTTACACGTAAATAATACAGATCACAGAGCACAATATAACAACAGCCTCATTCTGGATGTTAAGACTAATTACTTCAGAAGAAGTTTCTTGGAAATATGTTACATAAAAACCTGTAAAAATAATCTCAATCACAAAAAAGACATAGAAGGATTGAGCTCCATGTATACTTATTTACTAACACAAAACTATAACAAACCAATAAAAAAGAACGATCTTTATGAAAAAATTAGTTTCTAGTAAAGTTGACGTTTCTTTTCTCTTTCTGTTATTTTTTCTGTTTATTACCAGTTACTTTTCTATGTCTTCTTGTTAAAATTAAATAATTAAAAAATCAAATATGACAAATAATAAATAACGTCCAGTATTAATATTCTCTTTCAAATTTTTAAATTAGCCTATTAATCTCTTGGTTATAAAATTAAAGAATTAATATAATTAATATAATTAATAATAAATAACTCGTCGAAAAGTAACATTCATCAAATTTAAGTCCCTTTGTTATAAAATTAAAACTGAAAAATATATATCATTAATAATAAATAATTTATATAAGATTAGCATCCACCTAAAAAATTTACCACATCCCTAACTTTAATGCTTTTATGGTTTTTTGTCGACCTGATGACGACATAGACTACCAACAATATCCGGTTCGGACTCAAATATCACTAAATAGTTATTAATAAGGAAACTCAAATATGCAAGTGAAAAACTTTCAAATATGCGTATAAATAATTTTCTCAAAATATGCACATACATGTTGTAAATATGCAGTAAAAAAATCGAAATAGACTTGAAAAATGTAAATTTATTGTTTCGCATTACATGATACGAGTACTTATACAAATACAGGGCGAATGAACTAAATTTAAATATAATATTATACAAAGTAAAAAATAAATATAAATAATAATGTATTTTATTACTTTACTTAAAGATGAACATATATTATAATAATAATATAGGTACATATTATAAAAATTTATATACGTAGTAAACAGCATAATAAAACATACATTTTAAATTTGATACATACAGGGCGATGCAACTAAGTAAGCGGAAATATGCAAATATTGCAAAAGACAGGGTTGCCGTTAGTTATAAAAACAATAAATTACTAAATGTTTCTCAAATTCTCCATTAAAAAGCTTTCTCTTCTATCGTTGTATAAAAATTTATAAACTGAGAAACTCCTTTCCACATCGACTGATGTAATAGGGGCGTTTTCAAAATTATTTAATAGCATAGGATCTAAATCAATGGAATCAGTAAAATCCCTCTTTAAAACTTTAGCTACTTGGCTGACAAATTGAAACCCACTATTTTTTTCCATAACATTCCGAAATTTTTGCTCCCAATTTTACCTGCGACATTTTCAAAAGCGACCTCACATTGTTTTATTAGTTGAACACTTCGGGTTAATGGCAAATTAGATTCCTCCATTTGAGTTATGGTTTTAGAAACAAAGCAATAATTTGTTTTAAGAAAGGAAAGTTGTTTTTTTATCTCCTTGTTTTTGAATAATCGTTTAAGTTCTGTAAGGGATTGGGAAGATTCGTCTGATAATTCTGCAATTAGACCATCTAGTTGACAGAAGTTGTCGCAATAAAAAAATGTTGCTTCCAACCAAGTGCCCCATCTTGTAATGAGGCTGAGGTGGAAGAGGAGTGTTTGGTAGTTTTTCTTTGTAGAACTGAATCCTTTAAGCGCTTTAAGGAAGATTTTCTTCATGTTAGAAATTAAGCTATTCACAAGCGGAAAATGATTCCTAATTTCCTCAGCAACCCTATTTAAAGCATGAGCGAGACATGTTACATATATTAAGTTTGGATAAAAAATTTTCAAATTTTGCCCGGCCTTTATCATGTACGGTGCTGCATCTGACAAAATAAGCAAAAAAATTATCGCCTGGAATAGGCGTAGGAAGAAAAAACTTCGATAGTTCCTCTTGAACAAATCTGGCCACTGTCAATGCATTTGTTTTTTCTAACTGTTTGGAAGCAATCAGATAAGATTTTGGCAAAATATCGTCGCTAAGAACTCCAATCAATAAATGCGCAATATACCGTCCTCTTGAATCGGTGGTTTCATCAATACATATGTAAAAATGTTCGTTGCGAATTTTACCTTTAATTTCCTCAATTACCTGTGAATACAAGGAGCTTACTTCGTTTCTCCGTATTGTTGTTTCACCTAGGATATTAAATTTGCAATACTTCTGGAGGAAGGAAGTAAAGTTTTGATTACGTAGCTTCGATAACGGAATGTTTGATGTCCTCATTGCACGGCATATATCTCGGTTAAAGATGTCTTGTTCATTTAGCTCTTTATTTTTGTACGTTGGTTGAAAACATTGCATTAATGTGTGTTGTGGCTTATCTTCAGGTTTCGTCTTAGTCAATTTGGCAATATGGCAAGCAGTTTTCACGTGTTGCTCTTTTTTATCGCATGATATCTGCAATAAAAAAAAGAAAATTTAATTAAAATTCCAAGGAAAAAATTCGTTAAATAGAAATTTCGTTAAATAGAAACCTAGGTGCTTGGGGCAGGCAAAAATTAAAATTCTGCTTTGTACCTTTTTTATTAGATTACCTAGAAATACATACGTTTACGTATGTATTTCTATTTCGTGGTTTCGTTAAATAGAAATTTTGTTCGTTAAATGGAACAAAAATAACTTAAATAACATTGAAAATAGCATCAACGGCAAAATCCTGAAAAAAATTTCGTTATGTTTAAATATTAAACGAAAACGAAATACCCTGTATATTCAATAGGTATTCAAAAATTATACTTACAATTTTAACACATGCAGAACAGTAGATTTTTTTCCATATCTATTCTTAGTTCTTTGTATGGTTTAATCCACACTGACACACTACTGGCTTTGGGCATTTCACTGTAGTAAAATACGACTCACAAGATAAAAAGCACAAATCGACGTAACCACTTTAAAAAGCACAACCAGAAATGAAATCTAATAAATTAATAATACAAGTATGCTCTGATGGCCGTCTGGGGTTTACTGACTGGTTTTTACTGACCATAAAATAATAAAATTTATTTGGAGAAAACCACCGGCGCGGCGGCGACGGCCTAAACATTGACCCTTATTCCGAAAAATGAATGAAAACGCCTGCCAAAGACCTACATTATTATAAATTGCTTCAAATATGCACATATATGCTATTTTTAAAGCATTTATGCAAATATTTAGAAAAATGCATATAATATGCAAAATATGCAATATATGCGCTTTGCATATTTGGGTGTCCTTGGTTATTAAACTCGATGTCAAAAAATTTTAAAATGGAGTACCATTTCAACATCATGGTGTTTCTCGCAGTTATGTTTCGGTCTTCAAAAAGTGTTTTTAACTAATGTTTTTTGACAAAGGTTTATTTTTAATATTTGTGTAACTCTCTAAGTGACTTTTAATCATGTTTGTGTAATCATACATACTACCTGGCCAACAAAAATGCAAATTTCATTGTCTTCACCAGAGATGAATTAACTGCTAAATTTTTGTAAGTAATTTCACATACAGTCTTACAATTCATTTAATCACATTTTAAAAAACGAACGTTTTGGTTTATTTTCTGTACCTGGTTTGCATTTTTAGAATCCAGAAGAAGCTACCATTAGGCAGCGAAAGCTCGATAATAAAAATAAAAAGCCGATACTAGAGCCTTTAGACCTTTGATTGCTCACCTCTTTTCCTTATAAGGGCGTTTCCCAGTAGTTAAACTTAGGATTGTTTGTTGCCAGTGCCCTGTTACTGTCCTTCCTCTTTCTTATATATATATATATATATATTATATATATATATATATATATATATATATATATATATTTATATATATATATATATATATATATATATATATATATATATATATATATATATATATATGTATATATATATATATATATATATATATATATATATATATATATATATATATATATATATATATATGTATATTATATATATATAAATATATATATATATATATATATATATATATATATATATATATATATATATATATATATATATATATATACATATATATATATATATAATATATGTAAAATGCAACGTCTTTCTGTCTGTCCGTTAGTGCGCTTATCACTAGAGAACAACTTATCCGATTTACGTACTTTTTTTTTTAAAACATACATATGTTCTCTGGCCAGGTTATAGGCTATATTTTTATTACGATAGGTAGCATAGGGAAAGAGCAGTGACGATAATAGTGAATGAAGTCGGAAAAAAAAAAAATTTGCCTCGCGTTCCCTTGCAATACACAGCCTAAACCATTAAACTTGGAACAATATTATGTAGCAGAGAATATCTATAATCTATAATATATATAAAATGCAATGTCTCTCTGTCTGTCTGCCCATTAGTGCGTTTATCACGCGAGAACCACTTATCCGATTTACGTGTCTTTTTTTAAATTCATACATATATTCTTTGGCCAGGTTATATAGTAATAATAATAATTTATATCTATAATATATGTAAAATGCAACGTCTCTCTGTCTCCTTGTCTGTCCGTTAGTGCGCTTATCCCTCGAAAACCACTTATCCGATTTACGTGATTTTTTAAACTCATACATATGTTCTCTGACCAGGTTCTAGATATATATTTTATTATATCTATAATATATATAAAATGCAACGTCTGTCTGTCTGTCTGTCCGTCCGTTAGTGCGCTTATCACTGGAGAACCACTTATCCGATTTACGTGCTTTTTTTTTAAACATACATATGTTCTCTGGGCAGGTTATAGGCTATATTTTATTACGTTAGATAACATAAGGAATAAGCAGTGACGATAATAGTGAATCAAGTCGGAAAAAGTTTGCCGCTAGCGCGTTCTCTTGCAATACACTGCCTAAACCATTAAATATGGAACAATATCATGTAGCATAGAATAACTGTAATATATATAAAATACAACGTCTCTCTGTCTGTCTACCTGTCCGTTAGTGCGCTTATCACTCGAGAACCACTTATCCGATTTACGTGTTTTTTTTAGTTCATACATATGTTCTTTGGCCAAGTTATATAATAATAATAATCTATATAATATACCATATATAAAACGCAACGTCTCTCGATCTGTCCGTTAGTGTGGTTATCATTCGAGAACCACTCATCTCATTTACGTGATTTTTTTTTTAATTCTTAATTTAATATATATCAAAAAAAAAATCTATAATATATAAAACGTAACGTCTCTCTGTCTGTCTGTCTATCCATTGCTGCGCTTAGCACTCAAGAACCACTTATCCGATTTACGTGTTTTTTTTTATAAAATACAAAAGGAATAAACAGAGGCAAAATGCTAATATGTAGGAAAAAAGATGGAACTTTAGCAGTAAGCTTAGTAGAAAGACTGAACAGATAGGAGGAATACTTTACAGAAACACTTAATGGAGATGAAAATAAGATGAATGAGAAATAGGAAGCAAAATTAACTGAAGGGCAGGAGGGGACAAACAAACCCCGCAAAGAAAAAATAAGAAAAATACTCAGAACCCAAAAAAAATAAGGCCCCGGGTGGAAATTGTATAACAGCAGAATTGAACAAAGCTGGAAGAGTAGATCTGGAAAATGAAATATGGCGGTTGGTGCAAGAAATATGGGAAACAGAAAAGATGCCAGTGAGCTAGAGAGATTCACTCATTTGTCCAATATACAAAAAAGGAGAAAAAAACCAATAGCCTTACTGGATGTCGTGTACAAGATGTAGTGTTGACTATCAAAAACAGACTAGCAGAGAAAGCCGAGTCTATTCTGGGAGAGTACCAGTATGGATTCAGGAAAAATAGATCAGTTACAGACCAGATATTTTCGATTAAGCAAATCCAAGATAATAGCTTAAAACAAAATTTGGCACTACACTTGGTCTTAGTGGATTTCAGAGAAGTATTACCATTAATAATTTATATGGTATATATAAAAAAAAGTTTCAAGGTTTTCAGTAAAGATCGGAAAAAACTTTATCAAAAACTGTGTGTGAAGTTATTGATCATTTTATACCCCGTAACAAAAAATTTTTATTTTAAAAGCAATCAACGTATGGAACACTAATTGCGCAAGTCCGTCTTGCACTTGGCCAGTTATTTCTTCTATCGTAGTAAAATTGTAAATATAGCGATTTTTTCAGAAATTTTATTTATTTTTAAGACGTTGCAACTTTGGACTAAATCAGTAAATATGACAGACAAAGTTTCCAATGAGCGTCAGCATGAGTACATTACATTACATTAGTATTACCAAAAATGGACGACTTTAAAACCATCTAGCGAAAATAAAGCTTGATACTTTTTTCAAACATATTATATTTTAAGTACAAAATGATTACAGCGAGACATATAATGTGTTAAGGGGAAGGATTAGAGTTATTTAGAATATATATGGTTTATCCGGAAAGAAATGTCACAAAGTCGATTAAAAAAAATTTATTGACCATATCGGTATAATACATCAAAATTCTTCAAAATAGTCTCCTTCTGCGTCGATACATTTTTGCCACCGCGATTTCCAAGCTGCAAAGGCATCCTGAAAGGCCTTTCAGAAATTGCTTTTAAAATCGTTGTACAAGCAGCTTTCATGTTGTCAGTTGTTCTGAAATGATGTCCTTTCAGGGGAGATTTCAAGCGGGGAAACAAAAAGACGTCTGAGGGAGCCAAGAAGGTACTGTAGGGTGGCGGGGGCAGCGTTACCATCTTAGATCTTGCTAGGTAGCTGGTCACAACGAAGGTGATGTAGTCTATCGCGTTGTCATGGTAAAGTTCCCAATCGCTACTGACGTCTGGCCTGAGGCGCCAGATCCTTGTTCTCAGTTTCTTGACCGCTTCCACTTAAAATTTAGAGTTGTTGGTTTTCCCGGCAGGTAGAAACTCATGGTGGACGATCCCCCTGATGTCAAAAAACACAATGAGCATGGTCTTGATCTTTGATTTGCTCATCCGTCTTCCAAAAATGCCTTGTAGCATCTGTTGACTTGGTTTTGTGATAAACGCTCATTCCCGAAGGCCTGCTGAATTATTGGAAAAGTTTCCACTGCGGACTTGCCGAGTTTCACACAAAACTTTATCGAGTATCTTTGTTCCAGTGAGCGAGGCATTGCGACTTGTACAAGAGAAGAAACAGAGGTTCACGAAATCGTCCGTTCTTACCCCCCGAGAGCTAGTTTTTTAAATATTCATATCTATGAAACGGTATTTTTTTCAGTTGGGATCACTTCGGTGTCCACCTGTCTGTCTGTCACATCCGATTTTCTACGAAATTATTTGACATAGAAAGATGAAATTTGTCACAAATATATGAATTGATGGTCCAATCACAGTCGTGTAGTTTTCAAAGCTAAATTTTAACTTAAGGGGTTAGTTTTGAGGGGTGAAATCGGAAGTGAAAAAGAAAATTCAAGGTCATCGAGTGAGGTGTCAAATAAAAGCTTGTGAAAACAGGGATTCAAAAATATATATGATGTAATACTAACGGAAACTTGTCTTTATATTATTTGAAAAAAAAAATGACAAAAACCCCCCTATCTCTGAGTACTGATCAGAAAATTTCAAAAAAATTCTGAAGTGTTCTCCATAAGTTGTAGATTGAATGAAACAACCATTGATAACACAGCCCCACAAAAAAAAAGTGGGGTATACTTTTGATGCGATATATCAGATCCGTAGTATTTTTGCCCGCTGATCACGAATCTGACCTCAAAAAATATGTAAAAATTAGTAAAAATTAAGAAAAATATACTCCTAAAAAATTGATTCAAGCTTTTTCATGAATACAAAGATGTATTAATATGTATTCGGACACGCTAAGCTAATATTCATCGGTTGGATTAAGCCATACAGTTCTGTTTTCTTTCTAACCTCAATAAATCAGACAGATATAGTGCTTCTCGAATGCAAAAACGAATTCAAATTAAAATTCAACCGATTCTTACCAAATTTGGTACACGGGGGTTTTTTGGGTTGCTGATCATGAATCTGAGGTCGGATTTGCAAAATTCAAAATGGCGGATCCAAGATGGCGGACAAAATTTTTGAAAACCAACCGATTCCTACCAAATTTGGTATACAGTTGGGGAATCCTCAAACCTGATACTCTTAAACCCTAAACCCTAAAACCTTAGACTCCCACACCCTGTAACCTCAAAAAATAGACCTCAATAACCCTGTAACTTTAAAAAATGAGACCCAATAAACTCAAAACCAGGACTTTTAAACCATATACTCTCAAATAGTAGACCCTTAAGCCCTAGAACTGCGAAGGTTAGACCCGCGCCTAACTTTCCTTTTTTTGGCTGTATCTTGTTCTTTTTTCCGCGAATGACCTATTCAAAGGCTTTCTGCCCAAACGCTTTTGAGGACTTGTTTCTCTGTTTAGCGACCAGCAATAGTCCGCTAGCATATGGTCATCCCATCGTCCTTGATACCAATTTTCTACGATTTTCAGATCTTGGTGAAAACGTTCCCCTTGCTCCTCACTGTAGTCACCAAGACTATCTGGGAAATCATCGATGTGGGAGTCCAGGAAATGTAATTTTAGATTCATTAAGCAACCTAATGTTTGAAAATTTTTTACCATTTTCTCGACTATTTCTTTGTACTTAGGACTTTTATTATTTCCCAAATAGTTTGTTGCGACTGCTTTAAAACTAAGCCAAGCAGCTTTTTCAACTTTATTCATTTTAGTAACAAATAATGAATCTTGAAGCAATTTTTGTTATTTGTGGCCCGTCAAATACGCCTGCCTTAATTTTAGCTTCAGAAAATTTCGGAAATTTTTTATGCAAATATTTGAAACATGGGCCGTTTGTATCTAATGTTCTCGTGAATTGCTTCATAAATCCAAGCTTAATGTGAAGCGGGGAATAAGAACTTTTCCTGGATCTCCCAATGGTGGAAACAATACATTATTTTCACCAGGAGTGAACGATTCTCTTGTTGGCCAAATTTTTTTCTTATAATGACGTTCCCTGTCTCTGCTATTCCACAGACATTTATAATAGGGATAAAGTGTAAACCCTAACTGTTGGCCAAGCAATATTGTTACAATTTTCAGATCTCCACAAATTTTCCAGTTATGATCAGCATATTTTATTTTCATCAAAAGCTGCTTCATTTTTTCATATTGCTCTTCCATAACTGCGGAATGAGCAATCGGAATGGGAGCGTAAACGTTGGTATTATGCAGCAAAACTGCCTTAATGCTCCGTTTAGAAGAATCAATGAACAGTCTCCATTCTTCAGGATCGTATGAGTTATTTTGAAATTCATCCATTAGACCTTTTACATCGGTACAATATGAAAGTGACAATTCCTCGTCCATTGTGAAATATTTTCGAAATTCTTTATCTCTGTTTCTATAATAAGAAATCGTAGCTTCTGGCTTAAGTAAATGTCTTTTCTTTAAAAAGGAAGCAAGATGCTCTGACTGTGATACGAGTATTGGTTCTGGTTTACGGTTGTATGGTAGAAATTCTTTATCTGTGTCACTAGTATATGATAGGTTGTCACTAGAACATTCATTAGTAACAGTGTTTGAATCTTTTTCGACAGTCTCAATGTTTTCGGCATGAATGATAAGGTGAAATCATTTGTTTCCATAACATCAGCATCAAGTGGTTCAGGAGGCGGAATTAGTTTAGTTGGTCTTGTTACTGTCGAAACATCGTTATAAGTAATAGTGCTTTTATTTTTTCGGTTATGCCTAGATACAACATTCATACAAAAGTAGCAATCATTTTCACTGTATGGTCTATTCCATATTGCTGGTCTGGAATATTTAATCGCCTTCTTATTGATGTACAACATTATTTTGCAAGAACTGCAAATGATGTGGGGAACCCAATCTGTATCCTGGTGCTGTATTTCAATGTTAAAACAATCCTTATATTAACCTTTAATCTTATCCGTTATCGGTGACCCCATTTTACTCAATACGTGTTGACAGCAAATATAACAAAATGAATCACTGTTTTTATCGCACTTATGAAAAGTCCTCGTACCGTGAGACCGTTTTCTTGTAGCATTATACTCTACATGAGCCAAGTCACTCACACATGAAGAGCTACGGTCGCTGGATGACGACGGCTGCGGGCTCGCTTTCCCACCCTGACCAACCGCCGATACTGGGTTTCCGAGTCTCTGGATCGTAATTTTCTTTCTTCTACCTGCCATGACGGCATCTAAGCCGTTATCCAGGGACTCTGCCGGCTAGTGGAGTAACACCGTTGCCCACCGTCACCACGTGGAGGTGCCCTGGATGCAGGTAGAAGAATAAAAATCGACCGATGAATTTTCTCGGCGTTCAAAATGGCGCGAAAACATCTGACATCTTAAATTTTGCAAATCCAACCTCAGATTCGTGATCAGCGACCCAAAAAATCCCCGTGTACCAAATTTGGTAAGGATCGGTTGAATTTTAATTTGAATTCGTTTTTGCATTCGAGAAGCACTATATCTGTCTGATTTATTGAGGTTAGAAAGAAAACAGAACTGTATGGCTCAATCTAACCGATGAATATTAGCTTAGCGTGTCCGAATACATATTAATACATCTTTGAATTCATGAAAAAGCTTGAATCAATTTTTTAGGAGTATATTTTTCTTAATTTTTACTAATTTTTACCTATTTTTTTTAGGTTAGAAAAAAATTGAGATGTGATGGCGATATTCTGACGTCAGATTCGTGATCAGCGGGCAAAAATACTACGGATCTGATATATCGCATCAAAAGTATACCCCACTTTTTTTTTTGTGGGGCTGTGTAATTTATCTGGTATATAAAAACAATTTTTTCAAGGTCATCTAGTGGGGTGTTAAATGATAGCTAAAAATTGTTAAATATCGCGGTCCTCCAACTCTAACTCTAAGAGTCCTTATCAAAAATTTCGAAAAAATTTTGGAAAATTCTCCATAAGGTGAAACTGATAACACTAGTTTATAAAAAAATACTTATTGTTGTTCATCGAACGAAAGATATATTTTTTAAGAAAGATAAATAGGCTAGTTAATAAAGTATTTTTGTTTTCCGCTAGCACGTCATAATTGTCAGATAAAACAGTTTCTGTCTCTCATCTACCCGCAGTAGTTGTAATGATTTCTATTACTGATTCTGTAAACAACAAAGTGAAGTAAATACGAAAGATAGTTCTGAAATGTCATCTAGAATATGTACAATTAAACCAAACCGTTTTTGCTACGTTTGTGGCAACTACTGGTATTCAGGTAAAAACAGATCTTTGAGCTTTGGTAAACCAATGATCTGGAGAGAGCAACTAACCACGCAACCGACTGTTACTTTTGCTTTCAACTCGAAAAACAAAGATGGAATAGAATATGCAGATGTTCCATCAGTGTCTAAGCCTGTGCCTCATTTAAAGAATTTGTCACCCGGCAGACGTGACCAAACCCGAAATGTCACAGCTACATCGAACAGTATTCCACTGTACTAGAGTAGTGACAGTGAGCAGTCCAGCTTTTGATAACTCAGTCTGATCTCAATGAACTTATAAGAAATTTGCAGTTGTCTAAGTCTAAAAGTGAATTACGTGCCTCAAAGTTGCAGCAGTGGAAGTTGCTTGATCGTGACACAAGAGTTAGTATTTATCGTTCTAGGAGTAAGACCTATGCTGCTTTTTTTACAAAAGAAAATGAATTTTGTTATTGTCATGATGTGAATGGACTGTTCGAAGGAATGAAAGAACCATACAACCCAGAAGAATGACGCCTTTTTATCGATTCTTCGAAGATAAGCCTCAAAGCTGTTCTTTTGTACAACGGAAATATAAAGCCTTCTATCCTAATAGGTCATGCAGTGAATTGTAAAGAAACCTATGAAATATTGTCTATATTAATTAAATTGATCTAATATGAATGGTACAATTGATATATCTGTGGTGATCTAAAAGTTATCGTTATGCTTTTGGGTTTGCAAAGCGGCTACACAAAATACCGTTGCTTCTTGTGCTTATGGGATTCAAGGGCAAAGAAGGATCACTATGGCCTATTAGAACCGAATATGTTTCAGATAAAATGGACATTAAAAATGGCTTAACGAAATATTTTGTCAAAGCTTTGAATAAAACAGGCCAGCGTTTCTGTACTTATGCAGTGTATTCACGAATCTTTCTGAGGCTAAACTAAAAGAAGGAATATTTGTAGTTCCTGAAATCAGGAAAATCTTGTATGATAAAACATTTGAGAGGAATTCCTTCAAACTTGTCGTTCGAGATTTTTTAGGTAATAGAAAAAATTACAATTATCAAGAGATCGTTACAAATTTATTGCAGAATTCCTAACTGATGGGTGTGAACATATCCTTCGCAATTCATTTTTTGCATTTCCATCTGGATTTACTTCCGGAAAACTTTGGAAGTATGAGTGATGAGCACGGCGAGCGGTTTTATCAGGATCTAAAATTATTTGAGCAAAATTATCAAGGTTTTTGGGACCAGAACATGCTAGGCGACTACTGTTGGTTTGTTGTAAGAGGTACAGATACAAGTATTTACAAAAAAAGAGCTAAAACTTATCATTTTTAATTGTTTATTCCTAATTAAAATGTTTTTTTTTGTAAAATATTTCTTATATACATATTTTAAAAGTTTGACGACTTGAATATTTATGATATTTTTTCTAAGTTGAGGATACTTAAAATAAACAAAACATATATGTTCTATTTCAGGGGTCGGCAACCTTTTAACTAAGGGGTGCCAGTTTTCATCCATACAACATTTTGCGTGCCGACATAGGTGCTTACTACAACTAAAATTAACAAAAATTAACTTAAATTAACTTAAAATATTGTTTTTAGGTTTAATTACAAAAAATTTTAACATTTAACAAATAGTTTTATTACACTAGTCCTAGGACCTAGTGTGAACCCTGGGCTTGAAGTTCTTTAGAGAGTTTTCTTATATCCGGTTCATGTCTGGTTATTTTCAGTGTCACACATGCTTCCGAGTTGTCTGTTGTCAGCCTGCTTCGGTACGGGTTTAAAATCACTCTCATATGGGAAACAAAAGTTGTACACAGGTATAGGATGATCCGAAAGCTGTGAGCGTGGCAAACGCTACTTAAGACAAATAAATTTCTCTGGTAAACTCATCCAACAACTGAGTATCTCGTTTAAATGGTTCTGGCAGTCACCTTCTAATATCTTTCTAAATTCTACAAATTTCGTGTTCCAAAACTCGGAGCTTTTAAATTCAATATATTGAAGATCAAAATCATTAATGTCCATCCATGAGAAAAGAGATACGTCAAAGCAACTGCTGAAAAAATCCATTAAATCTGGTTTGATTAAAAAAGCGAACATAGGACCATGTTTATCAAAATCCTCACCCCTCTCGATAAACTCCTCTTTTAAATTAGTCATATATTTAAGAATTTCGTATATTAGTGCACCATCGTCGACACTGGATATATAAGTTTTTAAATTTGGAAAATATTTATATGTGTTTGTATTCGTATAAATCCAGAACTTTAAGTTGAGTTCACTGAGATGGTTTGTAATATCAGTAAGAAACATTAACATACAGATCCAGTTCTTATCTTCTAGTTCAGGATAAGCATCCACTTGATTTTTTTCCAACAAGAACGATTTAATTTCGCCCTGATATTGCACCAATCTAGAGAGCACTTTACCACGGCTGAGCCAGCGCACATTATTGTGCAATGGTATATCTGAATATGCACTTTCTAATCCCTGCAGAAACGTCTTAAATTGTCTATGGATCAGTGAAGAACGACCGACAATGTAGTTAACCATTTTAACCACCCTATCCATCACGGATTTTAAACTTCCAGCGGAGATTTTAGCGCACAAACTCTCTTGGTGAATTATGCAATGAAAATTCAAAACTGATCGACCCATGCGTTCAATAAGAAGGGAAACAAATCCTTTATGTCTCCCAATCATAGCCGGAGCGCCATCTGTCGTTACGCAAAAAATTTTATTTAAATCAATGTTCCGCTTTTCAAAATGTTTAACAATTTCTTAAAATATATCCTCTCCTCTTGCAATGGGAGCAGACAAATCAGCTCTTCATACACACTGCCATCATCGAAGTATCGCGCAACGATTGCCAGACGGGCAATGTCATTAATATCGACAGTTTCATCCAATGTTACACTAAATATAAAACTCCGTTTGATAGCGTCTTTCTGCTGTTTTTGGACATTTTGTGTCATTTCGGTAATTCGTCTCTCGATGGTCCCCGCTGATGCCGGTATATCCCTAATCCTGGCCAATATTGTATCCTTATTGGGCAAGTCGTCGAATAAAATCTTGTCAGTACTCAAAAACGTTTGCTTCATAAATTCTCCGTCAGTGAACGGCCTACCCTTTTGTACCAACGATTGTGCAATTTTGAAACTGCGTTCAGTTATCTGATTTTTTCCTTGGAAAACTTTGCTAAAGGATGTTGACTGTTTCTCGTATTGTTTACTTGCTCTTTGTATTGCCTCCCTTTTATCAGCGTTATCTTTAAATGACTATTCATGTTTTACCTGGAAATGTCGTTGAACACTAGATGTCCGGAAAACTACGCTTTCCCGACGTAGGACACAAATGGCCCGATCGTTTTGCTGTACAAAACCGTAATTTGTTGTCCATGAAGTTTGAAACGATCGAACGTCTACCTTCTGTTTCTTCGCGGCCATAACGCAACGTAATTTTAATTTTTAAACTTTTCGACGACTATTGACTGGAACGGATGTTACTTCTATACTAAATGATCCAAACGTGTAGCCGCTTGCTACATATAGAAAAATAATGTTTCCAGAAAATTCCAATAATTACGTTTATTAAATTTCTTAGAACAAAAATTAATATCTACAGCGAGTCCATTGCAATCAAAGGGCCGCCTAGAAGTTAAATCTAACAAAAACTAAAGTTCGGCAATATAAAAAGAGTTGCGGCGCGCGTCGGAACGATTGAAGTCAAGTCAAACAAAAACCGTCTTATAGCGGCTCTTTTGATCTGAATTGAGGACGTTTATTTGTGTTTTTGCCTAGGCTTATATTTTGAGGCTTGCCGTCTTTAATACTTGCTGAAATTAAAGCCGAACCAATGCATTCAGTAAAATTATAAATTAAAAAATATATATTATTACCTTGTGACCTATATAATATATCGTTTTTGTTTGTATCGATTATTTACTTAATTTCGAAACATGTCACAGATTACAGAATTAATGTGTAAACTTTGAATAGGTACGCGTGACATTCGAAATTGCTTGGCGTGCCAGAGATGGCACGCGTGCCATAGGTTGCCGACCCCTGTTCTATTTCATGAACAAAAATCTTGTAAACTAGTGTAATTAGTGTTAGAAAATTTATATGGTATATAAAAAAAAAAGTTCGGAAACAAACTTTGTTGAAAATTCATTCGGGGTCTATTTTGTGAAGGCACGGACCATCTGATAGTTCCGTAACAATTTTTTTTTTTTAAAAAGGAATCACCGTACGAAATACTAATTGCGCAAGTTCGACCTGCACTTGACAGGTTTTTAAGATTCTTTTGGAACCTATTCGACAAATATAATTTGTACTTACTTTCGTTGTTTTTCTGTCGAATCCTGACCTGATGCTTGCTTCCTTCAATATGATTTTCTCGATCATTTGCGGGAATAATAATATCATAGTCTTCGAATTGGAATATAGTATTTTCATCTGAAATATTATATAAAAATTTACACTTACTCTCCTTGCTAAAGATATTATTATATTCATAAACAGATTATGTTATCGCATATCTGAATTTCTTTACATTTTAGGTCCCTAAGTTAAGAAAAACAGAATTATGAAATTTCTCTCAGATGGCATAACTCTCGAAGAAAATGATGTATCGATTTGAAATTTGGTACAGTAATAATACACAAATAGGGTAGAAATTACTAATTTTTAAAGTAATATCGCAGCAGGGTAGATGGTAAAATAGCCTCAATAGTATGTTGACAATTTTATTTGCTTTTTAGGTAAAAACACGAAGAAATTTTAAATATAATTATTTCTGTTCTAACATATAGAGGGTTAAAGGGATAGAGGAGGGACTTAGAGAGGAGTCTACAAAATGGCGGCTGGAACCAGAAAATTCAAGAAATTAATGTATACTATGATAAAAACAAACCGAACATGTAATTGGTATCATCATTGTTGTTTGCTTTTTGCATCCAATCGTGTCCTGTTAATTTTTTTTATGTCGTCCGTCCAACTAGTCTGTGATCTACCTTTGCATCTTTTGTGTTCTCTAGGCGTCCACTCAACTATACGGCGTGTCCATCTGTTATCATTCAGCCCTGCGATATGCCCAGTCCAATTCCGCCTTAATATGTATATTCGTTGTATTACATCTGCCATATGGTAATACGTCATATTTAAATGTAGATTGTAACCTTCCGAACGCAGACCAAGCTAACGAGACTCTTTTATTCAAGTCAGCCTTTAAATTATTTCTTGATATTTCGATTTTTTGTCCTAACTATATGAATGTTTGTACCTTTCCTACTCTTTCGCCTTCTATTAATAGTTCTTGGCTGTTATCTTCACTTTCGTTGTTCAAATATTTGGTTTAAGTGAAGTTTATTTTTAGACCTACTTCTCCAGGCTTGTTGAGTTAATTCCATCATCATTTCTTATAATTCTTCTTTTGTGTTGGCGATCAAAGTGATATCATATATGATAGCTACGTTCTTATGGTATGTCGGAAAAGTTCTGTTTGTGGCTCTCATGTTTCCTCAGAGAGCGTTCTTTACGAGTGGCAGTCGACGGATTTCTTTCTAACACCTTCACTATCAACGCCGGTGTACCCCAAGGCTCCATACTGTCCCCTACTCTCTTTCTCATTTACATTAACGATCTGCTGGAAAAAGACCGAGAATCCAATCTACAGCTTTGCAGATGACAGTACACTTATCTCTTCATTCACTTTGAATGCTTGGACATCGGCTACTCAAACGAATGTCCGCAGACAGCAGGAAGTCATTTAACTTAACAAAGACTGGAAGAAATTCTATCTTGGGGTGACAGTAACCAAGTGGAATTTAACGCTACAAAAACCTAGGCGGCAGTTTTTTCTAAAACAGTTAACGTTGCTGAACCCGACATAGACACACTGCATTCCTGCATTTTGCATTCTTCTAACATCGTCACTTAATTTGTTGGGCGTTAATTTGGGAGCAAATATGTCCTGGCATGAACATGTTGCAGGCATAGCAAGGAGAGCTTCTCAAAAGTTGGGAATATTATTTCGAACCAGAAAGCTTTACACTCCACAACAACTGTTAATTCTTTACAAAGCTCAAATTTGACCAACTATGGAATACTGCTCCCATGTTTGGAGCTCCGCTTCCAAACATACACTGTATTTGTTGGATTCTATTCAGAGAAGACCTGTTCGTCTGATTGGAGACCCGGAACTGACCGTCGGCCTTGATTCGCTGGAACATCGAAGAACGGTTGGCGTCTTGAGCCTATTCTACAAGTACTTTCATGGAAAGTGTTCGAAGGATGTTGCCCGCTTAATTCCTCCCAGAGCGGTGCATGTTAGAAGTACACGTCGCGCCAATTCTTCACATCCGTATGAGGTTCAACTTGTTACTCCTCGTACAACGCTTTTCAAACAGTCTTTTATATGGAGAACATCATCCCTTTGGAATAATTTGCCCAGGACTGTGTTTTCCACCGAGTACAATCTACAGCGATTCAAGACAACGGGACTTCCCTGTAGCACGTGTGTTAGACCCATAAAAAAAAATTCATTTTTGAACCTTAAGTGATTTAATCGTTCACTGTTTATTAATATTCCTTTATTTTCCCACTTCAGCGATTTGAACATGTCTTCTAGAGTCATAAGGGAATAGCTTTGGGGATATCGAGTCGTCTTGTCTAATTCCTCCTTTAATTTTGATTTTATTTGTCCATTCTTCGAGAATTATTCATGATGTAGCATGTAGCAGATGTGTGCATTTCATCGACTCTGCTGTTACTTACGGCTTTAAGGACTGCCCATATGTCTACCGAATCAAATACTTTTTCGTAATCAACCATTGGTATCCACAAGGTGACCTTATATTCATTTGCTTTCTACACTAGTAATCTAATTGCTTAAAGATGGTCCGAAGTACTGTATCCCCGTCTAAATCCCGCTTGTTCACGTAGTTGATACCTGTCTAACTTAATCGTTAATTTATCCGTTATGATTCTATTGAGAATTTTGTACAGTACCGATCACAGGCTGATGGGTCTGTAATTCTCCAATTTAAATTTGTTCCCCTTCCTAAATATAAGCACAACCAAGGCGTTTACCCAAGGTGTTGGTATTTTACTTTCTATGAGGCATCTGTTAAATAGAGCTTGAAGAAATTATATTCTCGATGCCTTTCCACACTTCATCTCTATAGTTATTTCATATATTGTAGGGCAGGGGTGCTCAAACTTGAACGGCTGGCGATCTACCTCAATATTGTTAGACTACGATCGATCGACTCTGAGAGGCTGCAAGTAAGTGTGATGCAGGATTGTCATCTAGGTAGGGTGTATCGTGGTATAGATATTAGTTTTCCGCACAATATGCATTTTTTTAGTTAAGGTAAGTGTAGGTCTGCTCTAAAATGTCAATGAAAAACTCATAATTATTCAAAATTGCGAGTTTATTGGTTCTTTCAAAACAAACGAGTTCTAGTGTCTAAACTTAACTAAAGAGTGACTTTGGATGTTGAACCGTGGCACTGCATGTCCTCAGCATACTTTTCATAAGATGGTACGTAATTACCGAGTGCTAATCGCAAGCATGATGACATATGTTCGTCAGTTAGTCGATTACGATATTTTGACTTAATTATCTTCATTTCAGAAAATGCAGACTCGCACAAGTAAGTTGACCCAAACATTGCCGTCAGTTGAAGGGCGATTTGCCTTAGATTCGGATATTTATCTTCAGATATAAAACACCAGAATTTTATATCAGATGCTGTGGCTTTGAGATGTATATCTGATATAATCTGCACTAACTCATTTTCAACAGAACATGAGTCCATGTTAAACTGACTTGCTATTTCAGTAGCTAATTCCTCAATGTTTTTACACGAAAAAGGATAACTCATAAATGATGCGATATTTGCCAATTTACTGAAATCATAAAAACGTATTTCGAATTGGCCCAAAATATTTGATAATTCTGCCTCATAAATATCATAATTCAACTGAGGAATCCTTGCTTTCAAAGACGGAAAATTTTTCAGATCCTTTCTTTTCAGTTGATCTATCACAAGTTGCAATTTACTTTTGAATGCGTTTATTGCGCTAATCATCTCAATAATAGTTTTTCCTTTACCTTGAAGCTCCAAATTAATGGTGTTTAAATGCATCGTGATGTCTGTCAAAAATGCCAAATCAGTCAGCCATTTTTCGTTTTCCGGCATCTGAGTGTCATCACCTCTTTCGTCCAGAAAAGCTGTTATTTCGGGCAATAATTCTTGAAACCTTTCTAGGAATTTTCCGCTACTCAACCACCTGACGTCCGTGTGAAGAACTAAATTAGTATGTTCAGCTGACTCACTATCTTCCAACTGCAATTTAAAGAGCCGTCGTTTGTAAGCTACGTGCACGGATAGAATTCACAATTTTTATTGCAATGCCCATAATCTCCTCCATGTTTAGAACTTTTGAACACAAAACTTGTTGATGTATAATGCAATGGAAGGAGAAAAATGAAGGGAAATCATCATTAGCTTGACACAATACCACAAAATCGTTTTTGTTTCCAGTCATTGCTGGTGCTCCATCGGTTGTAATGCACAATAGTTTATATATTAGTAGCTTGTAGTTTGTTACAAAATTGAAGAAAACGTCATATATATCTTCGCCACGGGTCTTTCCTTTCAGAGGAATCATTGTCAAAAACTCTTCCTTAGCCGACATGTCATTGAATACCATTCGAATAAAAATACCAGTGTCTGTCATATCGGTGGATTCGTCGAACTGTAAAGAAAAGTATGTACATTCCATGATATCATGTTTTAGTTTATCTGCCATGTCCTGACTCATGACTTCAACACGCCTTGTGACAGTCGGATGAGATAACTGAAGTTCTCTAATAGCAGACATAATCTCTGTCTTATTTTTAAAATCTCCAAATAAACTCTCACCCGCTTCAATAAATGCTTCCTTCACAACCAATCCATCATCAAATGGTTTCTTGTGTTTCGCCAATATATGAGATATTTTAAATGACGCGATCGTTGTAGCTTTTGATTGTTTGGCTGGTCTTGTGAACATGGTTTGTTCTTTTTTCAAACAAGTTATCAAATCACGTACTTTTCGTTTTCTTAATTCACTCTGTGACGGAAAATCCTTTTCATAGTTTTTATGAACCGTTTTATGATGCCTCTCTAAGTTCCCACGCTTAGGTATTGCAACTGACGCACGGCAAATGAGACAAATGCACTTATCCTTTACCATACCAAAGAAAAATTCTTCCTCCCAATCGTTATTAAAATGATAAGTTTTACTTTTCTTCGTCGCACTCATTTTGCACTATGTATTAATAAACTTTGTATCGCCATCAAGTTACAACTCAGACTGACTCCTATTCCTGCAGGCGCAACATTTATATCGGCGCGAAAGAAGTCTCGAATGTTGCCGTCAAACACGCCGCCCGAAGTTTTTAAAAAAATCGGCGGGAATCAAAAACGCGGCTTTTCTTTGA